>LR991095.1:29379375-30618437 GCA_905163515.2 Lymantria monacha | reverse complement strand
ATTCATTTGAATTATTTAAAATTTTCTTATAGATTTGTTGTTGTTCTAAGTATAGAAGCAATCTAAATATAAGGTTGCAACTCAGCTGAGATGCAAATTTGTTAAATCTGAGTATGTAGCAACAGAGTATCCATCGAACTCTCTACAATACTAGACTGTTAGACAAATTAGAGCTAATGGGAATACGTGGATTGAATTTTAAACTGTTTAAAAGTTACCTAAGTGGACGTAGTCAACATGTTAGGCTTAGTGGATTCAATAGTACAGCAGAAAATCTAAGCTGTGGTTTACCACAGGGCAGTATCTTAGGGCCTACTCTATTCCAGGTATACATGAATGATCTCTGTTTATTACCGTTATTTAAATGTGATATCTTTGCTTATGCTGATGATACTGCTCTTTTAGTGCATGACAGTGCGATTGTGCATGTATTCCAATGACTCAGAGTCTTAAGTATTTGGGAGTCAATATTTCTGAGCGATTGGACTGGCGGGAACATGTTGATACCGTCTGTTCTCGTGTAAGGAAATTAATGTTTGTATTTAGAGAGCTACGACATTCTGCCGACTTAGAAACAAAGCTATTGATCTATCGTTCTCTTTGCGAATCTGTAATCACATACTGTATCCTTATATGGGGAGGAACATTTAAAACAGTAATGCTAAAACTGGAACGAGCCCAACGAGCAGTGCTCAAGGTTATGGTTGGATTAGCAAGAGACTATCCTACCAACCAGTTATATTCTGACACTAAAGTCCTTACTGTTAGACAACTTTACATTTTACGATCTATAGTACAATGACACTCTAAACTAACTCTTGACCCGAAGTTAGTTAACCAACGGACGAGTCACCCTATTTTCAGGATACCCACGTGTCGTACTTCTCTCGCACAAAGACACTTTCGTATTCAGAGCGCTCGCCTATACAACCTTGTTCATAAAAAACTTTCCATATACAAACTCACCTTACATAATTTGAAGAAAAGAACTAAAGTGTGGCTTCAATCTCTTACATATGAGGATACTAAGGATGTGTTAAAAACTGTATCACAAAAACATCCCTTTTCTTTACTATCATACACACACACACACAAACATACACACACGCGCGCACGCATACATACAGAAGCACACACAAACGCGCGCACACACGCACGCATACACACACGCACACACATATACACACAAACACACACAAACATACACTCAAACATACTCACACACACACACACAAGAACACAAACACTCAAAAGTGCATAATACACACATCGACCGAATGGAAAAAAAAAAATGAAACCCATGCTCGCATACGCCTATGTTTACACCACACACTATTCTTCATTCATTTTAACTTATTTTGTATTTACTACCTATAAGATTAATAATTGTATAATTTGTTTTTGATGTATATATATGTACCCACATCTATTAAGAGGGCGCTGACTTTTGTAACACAGGTTTACTACCTAGCACAGAAGTCAGAGACTTCACACATAACATGTAAAAAATTTTAAAGAGAAAATAAATTTATTATTATTTGTATCTCCTTTTAATTCACGGGATCTTCCGTAGGGAAGATGCCCGGTCCTTTGGGAGGCTTACATGGGGATATGGATCCAACACGCAGAGGCCTTTGGAGAAATTTAATCTAAATATTGGGATGGGACACCTACCGATGACATTCCACGTCTGTACATAACATACGTGGAATGCCAGCAGTAAGTGTAAAACTATTGTGTGATGATGGTATCTAATATATGAATATGGGAGTGGGTGCTTAGTGGACTGGTTCATCTTAAATCTATGAATTTATAAACTGTCGTCTGCCTTCAAACCCATGTTAAGAGATGAACGGTGGCAGACGGTGACTCGCCAACTCACTGAATGGGCCCGCTAAATAGTCGCCACAGACACACAAGTCATACGGGCAACAGAGGGCAACATTGGTGTAAGTGGCTAGGGGTGTCGAGCGGTGCGGCGCCGGTTTCACCATTGAGTCTACGATAAACAAACTCATGGTTTCCCCGTAATTATGCCCTTGAAAATGACACTTCCACCCCCGAGCATATAGCTCTGGCGACCCCTCTCTGACCAGCTGTTTAAGGCAAGCCAGAGCTGAGAGTCCTTCGGGCACTCTTCGGTTTCCACTCTAGCCAGTCAATTTCAGATTTCAGATTTTCATTCAGATTTCAGATTTCAGAAATCTGAAACTGATTGACTCTCTGGAGTATTCAGGACCGCAGTGTCGCCACTCACATTCAACTCGCCACAAGCTGCCCTGCGGTTTATTGGCTTTCCTGTAAATCTTGTGATACATTTTTTTTTATATCAAAAGAACTTAGGGAGCCAAATAATGTTCCTCCGAGTTTTGCATTAGCCTCATGGTGAGGTAACGACTGGCCCGGAACATTATTATTATCGAAACTAGGAAAATGTTGAGAGTGGTCATCTAGTAAAGAGTGTTTAGAGATATTTAACGACGACGACCCATAATATGGTATTTCAAAAATTATTTTTTAACTTAAAATGACCCATAATATAGTGGTTTATAAGTTGTTTCGCATGTTTAAATTCAATGTTTCGTTCAATACAATCTTCATCATCATCATTCTCCTACTCTTATCCCAATTACTTGGAGTCTATACAATATGTACTCTTCTTTCATAGTACATATTGTAAAAGTTATTGGTAATAGTTTTATAACTGGCCGCCTGCCAGACGTCAACTCTCCTTGGGAATGTAATTGTTCAATACAATCTTATATAAATGAAAATCGGTCTATTGTACCACGTTGGCTTTTCGCGTGATGACGGAGTATGAATTTAATTCACCACCTCCCGTCTTGCACGTCGGTGCCGTAAAAGATGACTAATAGATGGCATATAACATGTATGCAAAAGAGGGAAGGGAGATAATTAGAAATAAAACCCTATACCAACACGTCTGACCAGCGTGGTATAGTAGGTTAATTTCCCTCCCATAATGAAGGAGGCTGGCTCTCTACAGTGGGACGTAAATGAACTTAAATGATAAGGAATGAATGCTGAATAAATATCCATATCTGCATCCAGATTAGAAACTTCATATCCACAAGATCCCTAGCTTTTAGCTGCTTTTTGCAACCCTTACGAGAAATATACGAAATGGCTATAAATTATTTTTAACAAATCAATTCAAGGAGTATCGTCATCATCTTGCTCTTATTACAATTACTTGTGGTCGACGCAATATGTGCTCTTCTTCCATATAGTCTTTTCAGACGTCATCACTTCCTGTCTATCCCTATCAAGCATCATGTAGTCCATTCATCTTTTCATTGGTCTACCCTTATCGTTAAAGCCGTCGATATTCATATTTAAAACTTTTCTCACAATAATATTTTCAACCCGTCCCATCACATGTCCGTACCATGTAAAGCATTCATACCTTAACTTTTCCTCACTAGCGTAACTTTCAACTTCCTATTTCAATCTAAGGAGAATATGTCTTATTATATGTTATAAAATTTATAAAAAATATCCCCCTGTATCTGTTAGGGTTGCAAACTCGTATCGAAAGTAACCAACGCGGGTAAGTGCTGTATTTTGTACGAAAATTATAGCATTGGTATGTTTAGTGATGAGACACTGTCGATAGTATTAGTAAATGGCTTATCGATAGAATAACTGCTTAGTAGTTAACTAGTGATCGAATGCCTCTTATGCGATTTAGTCTAGCAACATTTTTTTACTAGTAATTTAATATTTAATAACCATAATGTATATAATGTTATTTAAAAGAAGTAACTTCAAAAATGACGTGTCTGCTGAGTTTCTTGGGAGATCTGCTTAGCTTGTGGCTGCGTTCCATACTAGCGGTAGATTATTAGATTACAACTATTACTGTAGGACACTCTTACAATTATTATGAAGGGGATTCGAGCCCAGCATTGGTTATATACGTATATAAGCTAAGATGACGATGAAGAAATAAAATCATTTCCGTACATACACGTCCTATTTTTGAGCTCGGGCCTCCTCTACATGAAAACAATTGACATAATACGAGTATATGTTGGTGCGACAGATTGGTATAGGGCTTGTTTTGAGTTTTCTTAATCTAAGGTTGATATTATTTTCTTATCATATTCTTTAATCGTCTTTTACGACATTCATAGATAAGAAAGGGGTATGATTGAATTGTAATTTTATTCATAATATCATTTACTAATTAGTTTAACATTTTATTATAATAGGGAATATGCACGTGACTCCAAAATGAACAAAATATTTTTTTTTGTAATCTTTATTGCTTAAAAAACATACCTATACAATTATTTTTGAAATTCATAATTATTTAATAGTGAAATTTAATTATCAAAAATCGGCTTTTTTAAAATTCGGTCGCAAATTTCTAAAACGCGACGCGATTGGTTGTTCAAAACGTGCCGTCATCGTGCACTCGAGTCTTCTGGTATCAAGGTGTTTCTAGTGATTATTTTGTATCGTTACCCAGTTATTTCATGAGTTATTAGCAGTGATCGGAGTAGGTATATTGATTTTTGCTACTTGCGTCGGTAATGTTCATGTAAAGATTAACATAGATACGCCATTTTTCCGGAACGTCATAAAATAATATTCCGGAGGAATACCCATATTAATATATACGTTTCAATTTATTGACCCTAATTCAATATACCTACTCCGATCACTGGTTATTAGTTTTCTGTGTTAAATATTAGTACATACATACATACATATCATCACGCCATATCCCTTGCAGGGTAGGCAGAGAGAACAGAGTGCCAGAGAACTCTATCTCTGCATACTTCACTCGCTTCCTCAACATTCATAATTCTCTTCATACACGCTCGCCGGTTTCGGAGACTCTTGACTCCACCTTCCTTCAGTACCTGACCGATCTGGTCTAGGTAGGTTAGTCTCGGTCTCCCTCGGTACCTACATCCTTCCACTTTCGCATTGTATATCTTCTTAACCAGACGTTCGTTCGGCATTCTTTCCACATGTCCGAACCATCGGAGCATTCCCTTTCGCATCTTTACACCAATACTCTCTTTCATACCTACTCGCTCTCTTACGTCGTCGTTACGAATGCGGTCGGTCAGCCTAACTCCACAGATTTTCCGAAGAGATCGCATTTCGATCGCAATAATTTTACTTTCATACTCTTTTCTGCATACCCAACTCTCGCTTCCATACAGTAATGTTGGGACAAGCACTGCGTTATGTATTGCTACACGTACATTCTGGCTGAGGTGGTGGCTGCCGAGAAGTTGCCCCAATGCTCCGTTCACTCTATTTCCCGCATTCACTCTTCGCTCTATATCAGTGGTGTACCTTCCATCTCGGCTAAACGGCCAAACGGCTCACTTTTTTAATTTTCAATAACTTCGTGAACCAAACATTTCGTTGTTGACATCCAACTTGTGTGTGTAATCTGACGTCAAAGAAGCGCGCCATAATAGCCGCGTTTACATCGCCCAAAAATTATAGTGATTTTAATAAATTTTTTTTAGCTTAATGGTTTATATTTGGTGTGATATATATTTTTGGTAATGTGATAACTAGTAGAAACATTTAAAAAAAAAGTCATGCATATTCCCCATTATCGATAAATACTAATGCAATCTTTCCCTCCCTAGTCTAATAGTCATACCAAAGTGCAGTCTCGACGTCATAATGTCGATAATGTACTGCACTAATTATCGTATACAAGTTACATCGATAATACATTTGACATCACTAAAGTCTGGCCATCTTAAGTGTTTGTAGGGTACTTTGGATGAATAAATATTTTATTTTGTTAAGTGTAGATACTAGGAGCATACCAAGAAATACTAATGCTTGTTTTCATAAACTACACCTAAATTTTAGGTAACACCTAACGTAAACTATATGTAATATATGGCACAGTAGGTCAATTTCCCTCCCATTACGGAGGAGGATGCAATAGTGCTTTATATAAATTTTCATTTTCTATCAAATTTTATAAAAAATACTATTGACTGTGTTTTAATGGTACTGTTGAAGATGACAATTTGACATACTAATGGATTATGTTTTTAAATCTAGTAATAGGTAATATGAAAATGAAGACTTGATGTTTAAATTCGATACTGGCAACACTGATATTAGTTGCTGATTGTCATTACAAAAAAAGAAGTCTTTTTTTTCTTGCAAATCAGAAGTTATAAATAAAAATAATAATTTCTCTAAAACTCGCTTTTTTTTTTTTTTTTTTTTTTTTTTATTGCTTATGGCGGCAAACGAGCAGACAGCACACCTGATGGTAAGTGTCACTGCCGCCCATGGACCTTTGCCAATGGTATAGCTAGGCCGCTGCCTACCAATACAACCCTGAACCCACCCCCGTTAGGCTTCCGGCTCTCTCGCTCACCGAACGAAGCGCAATAGCACATTGCTATTACTCAGACGTCGATCTTCTGCGAGAGTGTGGTACTAAAATGTGCGCTTGGATTTGGGATCAAACTTGACACTTTTGTATTGCCGACCCTCAATTTTAACCCCTAAGCGTACGCTTCAATTGGAATGCTGCAGTAATATGTAATTTAGTTAGTTCGTAGTATGTCGTATTGTTCGTTTTACTACCACGACCTGTTTCATTGCACATAAAATGATGTGACCATGCGTTTTGAAAAACAAGAGATAGTCTCTGTGGCTTCAAAGAAACTTTTTATCTCAGTATTGTCAGGGAAACAGGAACTATGAGGGTAAAACTGGGAGAATTGGCTAGTAATAATATAAAGTTTTCTGATGTTTATGCTAATATTACACAGAGTACGCCGATGTCTGTGACCGCTGAAATGTTTGAAACATATGGAAAGTAGAGATCAAATACAAACGCGAAAAATCCGTAAAAATTATAACATAATTCATTTATATTCCATTGCATATACGCATATGGCATTTAAAAAAAACTCAAATAAAATATATATAAAATATTTTATAATTCAGAATAAGTGATTATTGTTCCTGAACGAAGTGAAAGGTATATTGTTGAACGAATGCTGTGTGAAAGGGAAGAATGTATGTTTTGTCTCGCTCTCTTACGACACCGCCATTTTCGAGAACATGACGAACTTGTGCTCTGTACCAAAATAGTTGAATAAAAATAGTTAAAGTACAAATATAGTGTTTTGTTTAGACCCACACCTACAAATTCTCGTCCGGGTTACTCAGAAATATCAGGGTCTAAACAATTACGAATAATAATAATATAAGTTTTACAAAGTTACCATACGACGTAGGGACGCCACCGGCCGCCATATCTAAATTTCTCGCTGCGCGCCGCGCCGACCATAATTCTCGACGACTATCTATACGACGCATTCAAACGACGACTTAAGATTTTATACGATGACGGAGAGCAAAAACGACGATAATAAGAACGACGATAGCAAAAAAGACGATAGCAAAAACGACGATAGCAAAAACCCAACTTACATGATGGATGCTATACCAAAGTTCAAAGAAGAAGAAACAAGAATAGGAGCCAAAGCTCAAATATTAAGAATTCAAGAGGAGAATAGAAAGACTTATAACAAACGACGTAAAGAAGGAGAAAGGTACATTAGTTGAACGGGTATTTACAGTGCTTATTATTTTAAAGAGTAAGCTTGTCATTATGTTACTGTTTTACTATTCTGCATACATCTCCTTATACTATTAAGGTTGTACTTAAATGAATTTAAAAGTTTATATTGTTTTGGTTGTGTTATGTACTAAGAGCAACTGTTTTTCTACTCGATGTATTGTTATAACTAGCATAATGTTTTTATCGTTCAAAAGAATTGTTTGAATATTATAAAATAGTTTAATTAAGTATAGGATACTTTGTTTTCTTATTTTTTGCAAAAGAAATCTCAGATTTGTTCTGTTTTCATATGTATTAGATATAAGATGTTTACAGAATATTAAGTTATCACTGATAATATAAAATAGTACTGTTATTAGAGATGTCTAGGTAAAATTAAAGATTATTTTTATGTTAGGATTAGTTTTCATTGATAAGAAGGGTTTTTAATAAGTAGTTTGTTTTTATAATAGTTTCAGTCTGAGGCCAGACTGATATGCAGGATGACCGAGTTGTAGGATTTAAATTTTATAATTTAGAATAAGTGATTATTGTTCCTGAACGGAGTGAAAGGTATATTGTTGAATGAATGCTGTGTGAAAGGGAAGAATGTATGTTTTGTCTCGCTCTCTTACGACGCCGCCATTTTCGAGAACACGACGAACTTGTGCTCTGTACCAAAATAGTTGAATAAAAATGTTAAAGTACAAATATAGTGTTTTGTTTAGATCCACACCCTCGTGTACTTTTACTACACCAATGGTACAGCTAGGCCGTTGCATTTTAACTCAAATCCACCTAGAAAGTTGAGCTGCCTATTCTTTCGCTTACCAAACGAAGCAAAGCAGTACATTGCCACTGTTCAGATGTTGATTTTCTGCGAGAGTGTGGTACTACCGCGAACGGACCTGGCCGCAGCTGTAGACAGAAAACGGTATGGTGCTACCACTATTAAATGTATGTTGAGTATAATATTTTGCTTAAAAGTCAGTATTACATCCTTGTCACTGCCAATCAACATAATATGGATGAAATAATAATACAAGTTCCGATCAATTCACAAATGTATATACACCCTACAATTTGGACGCTTGATAGACGTTTACTGTTTGTTCCCACGCGATTTGGGCAACATTAAACCGTGTCCCAACGAATTCGTTTAATGTGGCCAATCTAGTTTTCTTATAGAGCCTAATACATTTGAAATTAGCTTTTAATACATTTACATCAAGGTTGCAAATTGTTTTAGTTTTTTTTAAACTGTATGATATTTTTGATTAAAATGGATTATTTTTAAATTTACTACTTCACTTTATTAATCCAACAAATCTGCAAAATTTTGAAATAATTTAATTAATAAAAGGACAAAACACTTTGACGATTATTATTATAATTTAACGGACGAAAATTACACATAGATTTAGAACAAATATTTATGGATCGCGTAAGTATTCTTCATCATCATCATCATCATCATTCAGCCTTTTGTGAGCCACTGCTAGACGTAGGTCTCCATCATATATCGCCACAAAGTGTGTTATTGTACTGGCCGCTTCTTTCACCATATTGTCGGTCTACCTAGTTTGGGGCGACTAATGCGACCGTAAGTATTCTCTTGCGTAGGAATTGTACTCGTCAGTACCTATCTTAAACATTTAATTTGGAACTATCAAACTTTCTCGCCATTGTAATCATTTCATAAAATAATGATGTTAACGCGAGTATTATACACTAGCTTCTGCCCGCGGCTTCGCCCGTGTAAAAGATTACTTTCCTAAAGTTTTTCATCCCCTATTTTTATTTTTCCCTTTAAGGATAAATTTTTACATGTTAATGTCATATTTATTTATATCTAATCAATAGCCTAAAAATAAGTTTCAAGCTTCTGGCTTTAAAAATGACGATAATTCCTTACAACTTTTCATCCCCCTTTACAACCCTTTTTTTTGTATTAAAAAGTAGCCTATGTCCTTTATTAGGCTCTAGACTATTTGTGTACCATATTTCATTTAGATCGGTTCAGTAGTTTTGGCGTGAAAGAGCGACAGACAGACAGAGTTACTTTCGCATTTATAATATTAGTAAGAATTAGGTAATATTTGATTATTTAATGTCACATTTATGTTAGACAGCTACCCCTGTCATACGCGCGCACACACAAATGAATAGAGAATAGCGGCGTAGTATCACGGCATGACCACATTTGCCTTAGTACCTACCCAATCTACCATTTCCAGTAGTCGACACAATTTTACTGCCAAGGCGCGCAAAGAGATGTTTCACATCACAAACTTTCAATACCTATCTATTATATACAGGTATAATATGTTATTTACAAATCGATAGTGCTGTCAAAAATACAACAATCATCAACGATGACTGCCCTCACGCCTTTACTTGTGTTCGGGTCGCACAATCGGCGATCTTCTTTCTTGCCATATTTCTGTAGTGCGCCTTTCTAATTTATAGTATATGATAATATTGATAATATAATATACTATAATATGAGTGCGCCCGGTTGCTGCCTGACCACAGCACTGCGCACTCTTATAGTCCTAACTTTTGAAATACTGTACCAAACGACACACGGTAAAAGGCAAAAAATATGTACTTTAAATATCGAAAACAATAAAAGCATTTGTTTGCATAAGAATCAATTCGTTACTATAAAATGTGCATCGGCAATAAATACCAAATTATTTTGAATTTTGAATTTACTATTTTAACGATAAATGCTTACATATTAAAAATAAAAATATGCTGTCGCGGACTTTTTTGTAGAACTATTTAAGAGGTACATTTACACAATACATAACATTCGTCTGAGTTTCAAGATTTTTGCAGCGTATGCAAAAATAGCTCGCAGATGGGCGTTTTTTTCTGACATGAGCAATTTTTATCGTTATATTTTAACCTATTTACAAAATATCTCTATAAGTTATAGCCTATGTGTTATTCTGATGTGTAAGCTATATTACTATAAAGTTTCATCAAAATCCATTCGCTAGTTTTTGCGTGTAAGAGCAACAAAGATGTTCACATCCATACATTATTACAAACTTTCGCGTTTATAATATTAGTAGGATTTGAAAATTTTTTTCACGTATTTGATTTTTAAAATCCTAACGTTTCGAACACTTTACAGCCTTTAAAGGTCACGGAAGGAATCCTACCGAGACCATGAACTGAATCTACAATTTTAAAATTAAATAAAAACCGTAAAAATAGTTTATTTTACAATATTTCTATTTAAAAATGACATTAGGCTACATTTATTGGTCTTGGGGGAGTTTTATAAAGTCGCTAAACTGCACTAAAACATTTCTTTCAACGATAAAACAATTTTCACATTAAGTTAAACAATAAAATGTTTAATCTTTTCAACAGACTAGTTAATAATACAGAGTTAGCCTGCAGTTTATTGTCGTAATACAAGCGGCAGACGGTGAAATGTAATATTTAGTTTTGAGACTCAATGATTTTATTGTTTTACATGCATTTTATTGGTCTGTGTACAATTACTTATATCGTTTTTAGTTTTGTTTAAATTTAAAGATTTTCTATATCATTTCTTATTTCTTAGTATAGCCTGTTTTTTTTTTATCGCAGAGGCCAAATTGACACATGCAAATGTCAAACTTACAAATAATGCTGCCAGCTTTTTTTGTGAAGTGATGTACCTACGATACTGGTATGTCGAAACGTAAGAATTTATATTTATTGGATGATTAACTTTAACTTAAACTTGGGGGGCATAGTCCGGAGCGTGCTCGTTCGCGTCCCCTGCCAGTCTAATTAGACTGCTAATCCGGCTCGAAATGCGTACCGCAATGCGGGTTAGGGCGTCCCCCGGAGGCGACGCGTACCGACCCGCCCCCGTCGGTACGAACTTCGGCAGTTGCGGCGATGGGGGCCGCCACCCATCACGCCTTGCCCAGTCAGGCGAGTCGAGGAGAACGGAGTGCCGGGTGGGCACGTGGAATGTAAGAGGTTGTGTGGAAGGTAAGTTGCACGAGCTGATATCCGTCATGGCGGACAAACAGCTAGACGTGCTCTGTGTAACAGAGACCAAGCGAAGGGGCAGCGACGCCTGCGATCTTCCTGGTGGCGGGATGGCTCTGTGGTCTGGTGTACCACAGAGCGATCGAGCCAGCATGGGGGTAGGAGTGCTGTTGTCCTCTCGCTTGGCCTCAGGTGTGAAGGATTACGGAATGTATGATCCCAGACTTCTCTGGGTCCGTATAAAACTAAGTGTCACCAAGGTATTCATGGTTGTAGCATATGCTCCCGTAGGATCCTCGGTGGCATCAGACCTAGAGAAGTTTTGGGACAATGTTAGGGAAGTTCTGGATATGGCAGAAACCAGTGAACGCGTGATTGTATGCGGAGATTTGAACGGATGGGTGGGGACCAAGCGTCCCGACTATGAGGACGTACTTGGTCCATTTGGTGATAAGAGAGTGAACGACGCAGGTAGGCTCATAGCGGATGTATGCATGGAGAGAAACCTTATTGTGTCAAACACATTTTTCCAACATAAGGACATCCATATGTATACATGGAGAAGGAATGAACAGAAAAGCATAATAGATTTAATTTTGGTAGACAGTCGCCTCCGAAGCAAAATATTGGACGCAAGAGCCTACAGGGGCCCCACAGTCGACACGGACCACTATCTCGTTATTGCGAGATTTAGTGGTCTGTTCAGAAAGTGGAGGCACTGGCGAGAGCGTGTCCACTTCGGAGGGCTTGAAAGAATAAAGGTTGAAAGGTTGCAAGAAGAGTGTGTAAGAGAAAAGTATGCAGAGGGTGTCCGAGAACGGCTGACGATGGCAAGCCAGCCGCAATCGGACATTGAAGAATGCTGGAGAGTATTGAAAGAGAGTATGGTAGATACAGCGAAAGAAATATGTGGAAGTTCAAAGAAGCATAGAAAAACAAATGGTGATGCATGGTGGGATGCGGAAGTGGCAGCTTCCGTAGAGCAAAAGAAGAAAGCGTGGCTGGACTATGTCTCTTCTTTGAATCTGAATGACAGTATGACTGAACAGAAGAAAGAAATATATCGGCAATGTAAGAATGACACCAAGGCCTTAGTGAAAGAGAAACGTGATAGCGCAAGTATGAGTGCAGAAGATAGGCTGACTAAAAACTTCGAGGGTAACACCAAACTCTTTTGGAGGGAGGTGAAGAAGTCTCGGGGTGGTTGGTCAGCCTTCAGAATGAATAAAATAAGGTCTAAAGGTGGAGACATTCTTACACAAACACAAGACGTGTTAAGCCGATGGAGTGAATATTTTGGCGATATGTATGCGGATGCTACGGTTGGCGCCGGTGTTGGATATGGTTTAGTAGATCAACATTCGACAACGGCGTCCTCCGATGGCATCAGTATGGATGAAGTTGAATGGGCGATAAGAAGTTTGAAAAATGGTAAGGCAGCGGGCATTGATATGGTGTCTGCCGAGATGATCAAGCTCGGTGGCTCTTGTGTCTGGGAGGCGTTCCTGTTGCTCCTCAATTTATGTTGGAGCTCGGGAATGGTTCCCAGGGACTGGAATAGCGCAGTCATCGTGCCTTTGTTTAAAAACAAGGGTTCACGTTATGACTGCGCAAATTACAGAGCCATAAGCTTGACCAGTTTGGCAGCAAAAGTGTATGGAAAAGTTATTGAAAGGAGAATGAGGATGGTGTCCGATGGTTTACTGTGTGAGACACAAGGAGGTTTCAGGAGTGGAAGGGGATGCATGGATCAAGTGTTCTCTCTGCGCAACATTGTGGAGAAGCATCTGGCTCTAGGTCAGAGGGTTTTCTGCAGTTTTGTGGATCTGGAGAGAGCATTTGACACGGTTGTACGAAAGGAACTTTGGGACATTTTACCGGAGTATGGTATTAGCGGTAAACTGCTACAGGCTGTGCAGTCCAGTTACATGGGCTGTAGAGCCTGTGTGCGGCTGGATGATGGAATGTCGCCTTGGTTTGACGTCAATATCGGCGTTAAGCAGGGGTGCGTTCTGTCAGCCAGGCTTTTTATCATATATCTGGATAAATGTCTCCAAAGGTTGAATGATATGAATGTGGGAGTCCAGATGGGCGACTCAGTGGTCACTGCTCTGCTTTATGCAGATGATGCAGTCCTGCTGGCACAGTCAGCGACTGACCTGCAGACCCTAGTCGACACAATGACAGAAGATTGTAAGAAAAGGGGTCTACGCGTGAATGTGAGCAAAACCAAAATAATGGTCTTTGAAAGAGATAAAACCAGAACAGATGTAAGAGTAACAATAGGTAATGATGTACTAGAGCAAGTGGATGAATTTGTATATCTTGGATGTGGATTTAGCCGAGATGGAAGGTACACCACTGATATAGAGCGAAGAGTGAATGCGGGAAATAGAGTGAACGGAGCGTTGGGGCAACTTCTCGGCAGCCACCACCTCAGCCAGAAGGCACGTGTAGCAATACATAACGCAGTGCTTGTCCCAACATTACTGTATGGAAGCGAGAGTTGGGTATGCAGAAAAGAGTATGATAGTAAAATTAATGCGGTCGAAATGCGATCTCTGCGGAAAATCTGTGGAGTTAGGCTGACCGACCGCATTCGTAACGACGACGTAAGAGAGCGAGTAGGTATGAAAGAGAGTATTGGTGTAAAGATGCGAAAGGGAATGCTCCGATGGTTCGGACATGTGGAAAGAATGCCGAACGAACGCCTGGTTAAGAAGATATACAATGCGAAAGTGGAAGGATGTAGGTACCGAGGGAGACCGAGACTAACCTACCTAGACCAGATCGGTCATGTACTGAAAGAAGGTGGAGTCAAGAGTCTCCGAAACCGGCGAGCGTGTATGAAGAGAATTATGAATGTTGAGGAAGCGAGTGAAGTATGCAGAGATAGAGTTCTCTGGCACTCTGTTCTCTCTGCCTACCCTGCAAGGGATATGGCGTGATGATATGTATGTATGTATGTATTAACTTTAAAGTTTTTTATTCCTAAGCGTATCATTAAAAACTGCATAAATTAGCGCCTTGAGTAGCCATGTATGGCCACTCAAGGCGCTATGTACTATAGTCTGTCTAATCTAAGAAGTACACTTTGACAGCTGTCTGAGTAAGTTGTCTAGGTATGTGAACTAAATAATCGCTATCGAAAATATCCGATTTTACTGAGAAATCGATATTAATTCTTTATAATTAATAATCGGTTTATTTTTGATTTTTCAAAAAGGTGATGAATAAATTAAGTGCTAAATTAGTACTAAACAAATTTAATTATTTCAGCATAGAATCTATTCATCATATTTAGTAGGATTAGGTTAATTAAAAACAAAAACTGGATTTGAAAATGGCTATTTATTAAGAATTACTACTATTACTTGAATTATCAGCGTCGCGAACATTAATAATTATTTCCTCATCAATCAAAGTGTCGAAATGTACATCTCTGTCAAAATCTCTATTCGATTAATTGTATTATTCTAATATTTTTACCGATTATTTGGATATTCGTGAATTGGAAGTTGTCAAGCACTTCTGTATAGAACGTGATGACGTGACATTATTAGGTCGTCAATGACAATTACTATTTACCATGTTATTTTTATTTTAAATTATTTTTACGAGTTTCAACATTAGATTATTGTACAAGAAAGACACCCACAATGTTAATTATGTAAATAACTTAATAGTTGTTTAAAATTTCAGATTTAGTGTTTACAATCATGTGTATACGTTTGACCGAGGTTACTGTGTATTAAAAAATGCAATACGTCAAAATGCACTTCTTAGATTAGATGAACTATAGTATAACGCGAAGTACGACCTTACATACTCAAGTGTTTCAATGTCTTTACATCTAACAAAAAAGAATTAATAGACACCATCATGTTCTTTCTGTCCACGCTAAAACGGCAATCTAAACTCATTTCTCTTAGAAAGAAGTGGAACTTTTAAAATTACGACAATTATTAGAATTTGACAAGATTTACAATTTTAAAACCAATTATATATGTTATATTACCATATACTACGGCAGTTATTGTGTGTATTACTGAATAATGCGGAAATTATATATTTTTAATATATCATCCCTAAATTTCATAGGAACTACACTAGATGCCATTTTCTTTATAACCCGTGCCAATAAAAAACGAATCTAAAATGGTGGTTAGTACTTGTAATTAAAAGTTGAACCATCAGAAAAATATGATTGACTAATAGGTAATATTATTTTAATATAGACTTTTGTTATTTGATGATAAATAGCTAGATAAAAAGCCAACATGTAGTGATCGAAGTGACAAACAACTGCGGTTACTACTTTTCTAGAATGTATAAAACCTAAATAAATATCTCCACATTTTGCAAAGTAACTTGTAAAACAATGATACTTGTTTATTTTAACACAAATTATCGATAGAAATAACTATTTAAGAATTGCAAAAAACTGGTAACACATGTAATGTCAATTTAGTCTCTGAGATTAAACAACGGACTGTAGTTTCATTTATAATTTAAGAATAAGACAGCCGTCACGTTCGTTGATGCAAATTCCGTTCGAATAGTCGATTATTGTTGATTAAGGAAAGCCTTTTTTGTGTACGATGCACATTATGTATACAGTAAGTATCTGGAGATAAGTACTATGTAAAATTAACGACTAAAATTTGTAGAAACACACTATAAAATTATAAAAATATATACATTATTTTAAAGAAATAAAACTGCAGTGTTTCTATAACAGTGTAGATAAAGTAAGTGATTAGAATCTTTTTTTTTGATCTTGTTGGTGTATCGTGAAAAATATTAAGATCTAAATTTTTCCATCAACTATTAAGTAGTTGTTAGTTTTAAGAGAATACATACCTAGATTAAATTCTACACCTAGGAATGCGAAAAAAGAAATATTATTTTGGCGAGGAATAAGCTTTGCAATATTTATTGCCATGTGCTCAAGAAGATTTGAACATATATGTTATGTAGGATTTTTTAATTAAATTCTGACCAAAGAAACATAATACAATAAGAAAATTACTATTATTTTTGCAATTTACAACCAATAGTTCTCAATCTGGGTGTAGTTTTTGTTCGTTAATTGCATGTTTGTAAAATTCTCTGCGAGATAAGGATTCATGAAATTTTTTGACATGCCATGAAAATTTTTTAACATTGTGGGCGACGGAAGAAACGCGTGCGGTCCTATAACTATAATACCTCCTCATTGTCATTTGGGTTGTGCACCGGTACAAATTGCGTTACTTCCATAGCAAAGGTGTATGTGGTGGTGGTGTTATGCCTCTTTTTTGGGGCAGGCTATGATTTGCGACACATCCCAGCCATTCCGTCCGGGACGACAGAAGGGTGCGCAGCCCCATAATCCACTATGTTTTCTCCCCATTGCAATCGGACCAGCCACTGTTACCGCTTCTTTGACATCCGTATCCGATCCGGCAGGTTCCCATTTCGTTTATCGTGGCCGTGGACGCCCCGAAACGCGCTTTTCAATATTTGCTATAATAGTTTACTGTGTGGTGCCGGCTACGAATACTGCCATGATTTATATTGTTCGGAGGTCTTGTGAGAGACGGCTAAGAGCTGTGTAGACCTGGTTCATCTGATGCTGTCTAGTCAACTATTACATTCCCAAAGAGAGTTGACATCAAGGACACGGTCAGTCATATAACTATTGCCAAATCTTTTGCAATATGTACGATGGAATTAGTTTACCTACATCTGCGTCAATCTCAAATATAATAGAAGGATGATAATGATGATTAAAAAAAAACACAATTTAATGTAATACATTATTTTATTTACGTTTACATCACATACATCTTACAAATAACTCGTAAATACTACAAACAATGTTTCCAAACGAATTACATATATGAATATAAAGAACATTCTAAGGTATCATTCTTAAATCATATTTTAACGTTACAATTAAATATCTATAACAACGCCATCTCTCGAAATCAATAGGCAACAATTACGCCCGAATTGAGTAGCATTTCCGAGAATATTCTATATTGAACAGTTGTAAAAACATACTCTGCTACCGCTTTAAGAATCTATTGGTGGGTGACGTGACTTATTAGTTGCGAGAAAGTGATAAATTAAATGATTAATGGGCAAATAATACAAGTAATTAACATATAAATAATAACTTCTAGTGTTATTGTTAAATAATGATAATGATAAACAGATATCTACTTCTGTTTGCTCCATTAATAAGAGAAATTTGAATGTAACTTTACAATATTTGAGGAGTGAATAATGGCCAATTTGCATCATTAACAATGATGTATGTAACATTATGAATTTTAGAATCCATTATCCAGATAATAATCTGCGTTCTAATATTTAATGGTAGAAGTGACAGCTTCTCCTTGGCTTTCTGAGTTTAGTTCTTAACAGTACTGTGGACTTTAACATTCTGTGTGGTGCTAAAATCAACAGTTTCTCCTTTATTGAATCCCTCTTTAGCATATTTCTTGGCTTCAGCTATAGCGTGATAGTAAACATCTTTCAAATTTCTTTTGTTAAATTTCGTCACTGCCTTCTTTTGATCAAATTTATCTTCAGTTCCGAAATGTTCATCTCGGCTTTTTTTCATTTCACTAATAGAGACACCATCGTAAAAACTTGCAGTCGTTCTGGTATGCTTTTTGCCAAAGTCTTTAATGAATTTATGAAGTTTTCTTTTGTTTCTGTGTTCTGATAATTCCTGTTTTCTTGGAGCAAGCTTTCTCTTATATCGAATCGGATCAGTTTTATCGTAAGTCTAGAAAAGATAACATAGTTGATGTTGTATATTGAAAAACATTAAAAACTTAAAAGACTATAAATACCCGATACGAAACGAAAAATGATGTCACAAGCGGGGTTCGAACCCGCACCTATTGGGAATCCGGCCCAACCGTGCTGCCACTTACACCATCGTGAACTATTTTAGGACATGCAAATTTCGATTCATATTATATCTTACGTCTTCAAGGTGACGTATGCCATCTATCGGACAATGTTTACACATTGTATAGACTTAATACTTCAAACTTTACAGTTAGAATTGTATTAAACGATGACACAACCTTGTTATTCAAATTACTGAAATTTTTAGCATTTAATATG
The DNA here is from genome assembly GCA_905163515.2 of Lymantria monacha. Classification (NCBI taxonomy): domain Eukaryota; kingdom Metazoa; phylum Arthropoda; class Insecta; order Lepidoptera; family Erebidae; genus Lymantria; species Lymantria monacha. Next base: position 30,599,713 of record LR991095.1, on the reverse strand, counting down.
CTTAATTATTTATAAATACCCGATACGAAACGAAAAATGATGTCACAAGCGGGGTTCGAACCCGCACCTATTGGGAATCCGGCCCAACCGTGCTGCCACTTACACCATCGTGAACTATTTTAGGACATGCAAATTTCGATTCATATTATATCTTACGTCTTCAAGGTGACGTATGCCAGTATTAAGTCTATACAATGTGTAAACATTGTCCGATAGATGGCATACGTCACCTTGAAGACGTAAGATATAATATGAATCGAAATTTGCATGTCCTAAAATAGTTCACGATGGTGTAAGTGGCAGCACGGTTGGGCCGGATTCCCAATAGGTGCGGGTTCGAACCCCGCTTGTGACATCATTTTTCGTTTCGTATCGGGTATTTATAAATAATTAAGCATATTAAATGCTAAAAATTTCAGTAACTTAAAAGACTAATTTAGGGCAAAATTTCTAATAACTTTCTCCGCTTTGCATTCATATCACGCCCTAGCTGACCATCGCAATGAAATGGATGATCTAACTGGGGTCTGTACTGATGATTACAGTGAGGTAATGGAGTTATTCTGTTCAGCCCACGCTGAACTCGGACAAATGTTACGCCATGTCTTCGCTGCAATCAAATTACCTGAGTCTTCTAACTTTTTACGATTGTATACAAATATTTGCCAAAAACCCATGCCCCATCACACCATCACCCGCCCGACACCAGGCTCAAAAATTAAATCTCGGACTGGATGTTGATGGGGATTAAATTCAAGAAAGTTGTATATTCATAATCTATCTAGTTCGTCATTAATTTTTTCGCCGTCCACTGTTAGTCGTAGGTCTCCTCTACAAATGAAGGGGCAATGCTGATCGCAGTAAAGTGTTATATGTTTTTTCGGCAGAGGAATGATGCTCATTCTCCTGATACGATATGAATATCGAAGATATTTGAGAAATAATACTTGTAATATGAGGAGTGGTATGTGGTAGGATTATTAACGAAAAACATTTCTAGAATTTCTGGCGTTTTTGTCTGCCTCAAATATGCGCCAATTTTATTGTAGCGACACAAATTGAAATTAAATCTGTGCCTCCTGTGATAAGTGATACAATTGAAAAATCACAACTTTAAGTGGTAAACATCAATCTTACGCAGATATCACAACAATCAATGTAAATCTACTTAGTACTAAACATAACAGTACAGCCATGGTATGCAATCTTTGAGTCACATTTAGAACAAGCATCTACGCGTAGCTTTTCTTTAGACAAATCCATGATATCAAATAGCTTTTTGAAAATGGTTTTTCTGATTGGAATTTCAGTCTTCACTTTGTACGAATTATAAAGAACTTGTAAATTGAGATCAGAATTCAAGAATTTCTTAGTCGTTTTGTTGTGGCCATAGCTTTAATTTCTTCTAGTTTGAAATCAGGAATCGACTTACCGACTCTACGTTTACGTGGTGGAAGGTGACCACCATGTGCCTTAGTTTTTCGCTAATCGTTTGTAAAAATTTGTGGCTTTCGTAGACTGTTTTCAAAAAACATCCATTAGATATTTTGTTATATCAGAACTTTGAACGAAGTATCTAAAGCTGATGTTGCGTTTTGCGTGTTTCCTGAAGACTTTGACGTTTTCTTTCGGCAAACTTCAATGCATTTCGCCATATAATCGCACCTACTGTCATAACTTTCTAGGCCCCAATATGTATCGAAAAGATTTTTCCTAACATTCAATGGTAGCCTCTCTTTGCACTTTTGATGACAGTTCTCTAGATGGCGTGTTCGGACGTAACTTCACTCCCTATAGGCCGCAGCAGAAACACTAGCCCCTCCGTGCTGCGGTACTTTACTCCACTTCGTCACGCGTATCCTCGCCACTCTCCTCATGTTCGCTCTTGTATCACTTAGCACATATTGTTATTCATAAAAAGCAAATTGATTTGGTTTGTATTATAGATACAATTCAGTTTATATTAGTTTACACGTAAAAAATAATTTATATGAATAATGTAAGACGAGATGTATCACTTATCACTAATTAGGCGTAACTTCAGATTCATATTATTAGGTACACATTAAGTTGTACCCTAATTAGTATTAAGCAAGATCGGTTCAAAGTGATATAACTAAATATATTAATATTCACGATAAAAACAACAAATCTAAATTGACAATTATATTTGCCAAAATCCTGTCAGTAATATCACTTTGCACCAAATTATCTCCGAAATTATAGCAGATAGAAGCACGTGAGATAGACCAAAAAAAATCATATTTTTTTTCTGATAGTTTCTATTAAAAAAACACAAAAAGGGTACAACTCAAGTCGAATCATCTTTCACAGGAGACACAGATATACTTACATTGTATGAATTCGATTTGAGTACATTTCTAAGAAACTTCATTTGGTTTTGCAAATAATCGTTAACACCTGTCATTTTGCTCTGAAATTAGAAATATTGTGAAATCGTTACCAAACTAAAAAGGCTCAAAGTCGCTCACCGTACACATTTTTGTGAGGTGACGCAGTAAGAGTACTAGTTCACAATTCACTCTTGCCTGATTGGAAGTTAAGCTACCACTAAGGGTTATTAAGCAGATATTGTCAAACTGAAGAAGGCTCGTGAAGGAGTTGAAGAAGATGATATCGGTGAGCCAGAATTTAGATGTATGGACAGAGCTCGGTTTATCGTTCCTTTTTAGAAACAATAAGTAGTGATTGTGACATGAAGAATTTGTTAAAATTATGTTAACTATAAAAATCAACAAAATACTAGTTATTTAGAAGAGATCAAAAGTTACTATGATTAAGCTTTAGCCATCTTTTTCAATTTACTGCAATTTCGATAAACTTAATTGTATTTATTGAATTTAACTTGATATTTAAGTATTTCGGTCTATAAAATTATTAAATAGCTAATGTTATCGTGTTAGTCTGTTTAATCTGATGACAAAGGCAGAAAATTACAAAAATCTGATTATGAATTTTGATATACAGTTAAGCTCTTCTGTTCAATATAGCGTGTAGTTTGCCAATAACTTCTGAATTTTGGGCATAAAATGAATCTAAATAAATTTCCTTACGTGACAAACTGAGAATATTTATTTTAATCTACGCATTGTTGGCAATAGAACCATAATTTTCATAAAATTTAGCATGCAGTGGGTTTTCGGAGGCGATTAATCAATATAGCTAGGTTTCATTTATAGAAAAAAGGTAAGAGTAATTTTGTCGTTGGTAACTATTAAAATATGAAGGAAAATTTTGACGCTGTCATTAATAATAGACATAGCTCAATTAGAAAATCGAGCAGTCTAATCAAGGTCGGTTCTGCACCTTAGTTTCTCTTTTTGTTATTTCTGCCTTTTTAATTTTCCATTATTTTATTAATTATATTTATTATATTTTAATATATCCTCTAAAACACACTAAAAAGATAAAACCGAGCAAGGCTCGGTAAACCAGATCTTTTATATTAAATTAAATAAACATTCGATTAAGTTCATTAACAGATATATGTACATTATCATTACCCTGCTCTTATCCCAATTACTTGGGGTCGACGCAATATGTTCTTTTTTCCACACAATCCTATTCGAAGTCATATATGTGCACATAACAGATATACATATGACCATCATAATCAAAATAATGCCTAAATAATAACAATTGTACCTTATCTTCATTATTCATCAGCTCATACTGCTCCATGAGATCTTGGACAGAACGCATCGTATCCAGGTATGACGCTTTCTTGTCCTTTTCATGCTCTGGAAGGGTTGCATAGTAATCCTGGACTCGTTCAGAATTCTTTCCTGGAAAATAAAAATTTCAATTTTCTAAATTTTAAATTTAAACTATTCAGAATAGAGCTAGGTCGTTGTAGTATATTTTCTTTACATCCATTTATCTATCAGCCTATCCTATAAGCCTATATAGGCCTGGCCCCAAGAGAGGATAATGCTATAATTGCCAAGTTTAACCGACGCGGTGCTGTCATCGTCAAATCGCAACCATTACAAGTTTCTCAGGAGAATATGTATTACTGTCCGCTACCCTGGTGCTTGGTTAGTCGGTTTTACAACTTTCGCTATAAATTAAAGGATGGAGACACATTGTTTTTAACCTGTCACTGATGGACTTATATTTAAAAGTGAGGCATTGTCTGATAAACATTTATTTTACGTATTTACATACATTAAATATGGATAAGAAACAATGCAAACATTTTGAATATGTCGTAACTTATTTAATATTTTCCTTTTTTTAAGTCTTTGAGAATTGTTTTAGTCATTATTACATGAAAAACTCCTACCTTCATTATTAGTATCTATGAGATCATCTGAAAGGTAATTTTGGGGTCTCTTTGGTACCAAAGACTCCAAATCTGAATTCCGCAAAGACTTCTGATGATCTTCAGGTAAGGTCAGCCATTCTAAGAAGATTTGGAGATCTGGTGGTAGCTCTAATGGAAAAGAAATTTAATCTAATTAATTTGACATCCCTGACAGTAATTTTACCCTATGTAGTGAGGGTTAAGTAGGTATATAATATGTCACCACTCTTGGCTTATTTACTTGTCGACTAAAAATTTGCTATGGGATCACCACACAAATAATCAATTGTCCGTCCTCTTTAAAATATTAACACCAACTGAGAATGCCAACCAAAGTGCCAAGTCTGCCTATAAATATGAAGTTATCAGTCTTCCGGTTTGTGTATAACAGTCTCACAACTCTGCTGCTGCCTATTCTCTTAGTGGTTCCTGAACTGGTTATTATTGCACTGTCATAAATAGAGGATAAAAAATAGCATTTTCAATCTTTCAACATTCGGAAAACCTTATTGCTGATAGATGAACCATTTTCCTGAAGTGGTTTAAATGCTTCTATGTGATGAAGCTCCATATTATTAATAAATTATTTAATTACAGTAAGTACTTACTAGTGCAAGTTTTCTGTTGAACCTGATAGTCTACCAGCTCATTCATTAAACCAACCAGTTGCTGCATTAAAGATGTAGCTATCGTGCCATGCTTGGAGTTTTCTTTCACTGCAAACAGCAGACCATATGCCATATTTGATAGAAAACGTAAGCAAATCCTCATAAAGATTCGGTGACTCTAATATATTGGTAATAATTAAGTCTTGAATTAAATATTTACGTGTGCAATACACTAAATGCCTTAGTAGTTTTTTTACAATCATCCACTGTGAAGGTAAGGGGTTGATGATTATTATATAATAATTACATCGTCACCACATGGATAATATTACGCCATAATAGAAATAAGATTGTTGTTGTTGCTGTGTGGTAATGGTAACGTTGTTCCTTAGAACCCTTACATTGTTAGTGTGCATCGTAAAAGACGACTAAGAGCTTTAGACCGACCTGGGCCAAGTTCAACTGATGCCATCTGGTCAACAATTGCATTCCCAAGGAGGGTTGATGGCAGGCAGGCGGTCGATCTTAAAACTATTGCCAATAACTGTTGGAATATGTACTATGAAAGAGAAGTACATTTTGTGTGTCGACCCCGAGTAATTAGGATAAGAACAGGATGACGATGATGATGATGATGATGATAACAGAAACAAGATGAACCTTCAATATTTCTGGTTTGTTTAACGGCTTCAGCAGTTTTCTTGCAGACTTCTTTCATATGAGCTCCTAACGTATGGAACATGGACTTCTCGTCATTATTATTGTCAATCTGTGCATGATGTTATTAGAAGAAAAAATATTATTAACATTTAGAGTAATTTTTAATAATTTAAAAGTAAAATTATTATTGATTTTCAGTTCAGTCCAGTTTCGTCAGTGAATAATAAACTTGGAAAACAGCTACGTGGCTAATTGTTCTCTTTATTGGAGATAGCTTATGATTAATAGTGAGTGAGATCATAAGATAAAGTTGATTATTTGAAAATAATAATTGAATGACTCACCTCAAATGCAGAATCTCTTTTCATAATCTTATCTAAAATATGTTTCGGGTATTGCGCTATTCTGTAAGCAAAATACGTAATTGACTGCACAGATGGCGAGATACTGACTTCGGATTCTAACGCGGGACAATACTTTGTGCAATTCACAAATTCTTGTTCTGAGTCTGGGTGTAATTTGTGTCCGTAAAATTGTATGTTTGTGAACTCCTCAGCGACAAAAGATCTTGACAAAGGGTTTTTTATTTTTAAATAAAAAAAAATGTGACAATGTTTTATCTAATATTACGTACGCATGCTCTTTTTCCGTGTGATGGCGGAGTAAGAATACAATTCACCATCCCCTGTCTTGCACGTGAGGAACGTAAAAAGCGACTAAGGGATTTACTATGCAGACAATATGCGAGAGTAAAAAATCTCGAAGTGAAAATTTATACCAACCCATCTCACCATCATAGTCATTATTATCATCATCATCATCATTTCAGCCTATCACCGTCCACTGCTAGATGTAGGCCTTCCTCGTGGTATGCCACAGAGTGCGGTCCTGTGCCGCCTGCATCCATCGACGCCCAGCAATTTTCACCAGGTCGTCTGTCCACCTAGTGAGGGGGCGTCCTACACCATCATAGTATAGTAGGGTAATTTTATTCCCATTGTCAAAGAGGCTCGAGCCCAACAGTGTGATGGTGTATGAGTTGAAACGACGATGTCGAAACGAACATCCATCTCCATAATAATTCGTGTGTAGGTATAATAAAAGAGATTACCGTCCCTTTTCTTTTTAATGTCAATGAAATTGTATAAATTTGAAATACTAATGAATTTTAAAATTGAGATTACCCAACACTTCTCACAGCTCTAGGTTTTTTCTTTCTTGCTACCATCTCTGAGTCAGGATTACTTTTCAGATTGTCAGCCAATTTTCTAAACTTATCTTGCATCCATTTGCCTGAAACAATAACTATGGCTGATCAAGCAATTATAAACTATTTTATTTAGAGTCTTTAGGAAATATTAGTGATTATAACACCATCAGCTTCAAACTCCACTGTTGGATGCACATGCAACCCTGTGTAAGGAGAAGGAGGGTAATGTTACGAGGCGTGGTTAACGATCACAACAAGTTTCTAACTACTCATACTGCTTTATACACTTAATCGAATAAGTAAAAGAGAGAAGGAAGGTAGATAAATATTGTCTTAAAAACATCACCATACAGAGAGATGATTATCAACTAACACGGAGATAGACCCGATTTAAAATATACAAAATCAGCATTAACCATGTGATGTGAATTTCGGATGTAACTGTAAGCGACTTTACCCGCGGCTTGAATTTAAATAATATTATTCAATAAGTTTTTTAGCTTTGAAATACTGATGAAGGTAGAGGACCTGCCACGTGGCGAGACCCAAGAGACATGCCATGGAAAATATACTGAAGAATAGGACGCGATTGTTGGTTGACTCATTAGTGTCTCTCATCTCCTCTTCTCTCTTCCTAATCAATGTGAAATCCTGCACAATCGCTTCTTGCAAATCTTTTTATTTCTTCAATTCCAATTCCATAGGTTTTAATTTTGCGGCTTCACCAATACCTTCATAATTTAGCCTCTATTCCTATTTTGATGTTCAACATCACATCATGAATGAATTGTAAAATTATAAATAAATAAAATTAAAAAGAAATAAATAAATTTCTTTCTGTCTTGAGAGAATGGGATATACGAGTAGATCTATATTTCGTTCTCTCTATAGATCATATATATTATGTGAACTTATTATAGCTTTGTCAAGTTCTTTTATATAACTTAAATGCTATACATAAAAAAGAATAAAAAAAACAAAAAGAAAGAAAGAAAACAGAATGTGATAAATCGTTCTCTCTATAGATGTAGATCATATAATATATATTATGTGAACTTATTATAGCTTTTTTTTTAAGTTCTTTTATATAACTTAAATGCTATACATAAAAAAGAACAGAATGTGATAAATATACCGTGTATTTTAAGATAAAAGAAGGAGGAGAAGAAAGAAAGAAAAATATTTATTCCGCTCACGTTTTGGAATTTTATTGCCTCATCTTCTGCTGCCTCATTCTAATCAAATTGTGCCAATATTCTGCCCACACTTTTAACGATACATATTTGTAAGATAGTTATCAAAATTGTGTGTATATATATTATAATAATGTAATTAATTTTTACATAGGTATATACGAAATCATGCTGTGTGGTAGCTACGATTACTACCAAACCATACTTTGCTCGTGGATATCGTGAAAGGCGACTAAGAACTTTATATCGACCTGAGCCAATTCCACCTGATGCCGTTTGGTCAACAATTACAGATCATTCATGGGATCGGTCATAAAAATATTGCAAAATATTTACGATAGAAGAGGAGTTCATATTGAATCAACCCCAAGTAATTGGGATACGAACAGGAGAATGACGATAAAGTACATATATGACGAATGAGGAACCAATCATGACGCAGGAGGCACCACCATTGTATTTTTAAAAGGTGTGCTGTCACCATTGCTGACGTCACTGTTGTTAGTTACTTGGATTACTCATGGTATGGTTTGGTTCTTCGAGATAAAACTCCGCAAGTAACTGTTTAAATGTTGGATTCTTCAACGAGTAGCGTAACGCCGCCTCAGAGAGTTCCGTATGGTACAAAGACTCGAACACGAATGAATGTATTGCGACCGTGCGTCCGTATTTATAGAGCTCGGAGAACGTGCACGTGTTTACAATTTTTAGTATAGAAATTACAATGAGAGAAATAATCACATGTTTGTTAATGTTAATTTAACATCAAAATAATCTTTAAGTAATAAATTGATGATTTATGAAGTAATTAAACTATTCAATTAATTAGTCTAATTATTTATAGTAGGTGTATTGTTGTCATTGCGCCGATATATATGTAATATAGAAAAGAAAATAGCTTAAAAGAAAAGAGACATTCTTTGTGTAATAACACATATGAAATAAATCATTCTTACAGAGTTTATTGCGTTAGTACTTGATTTTTACTTACCAGATGTTTCTATTATTTTCAGCGTCAATGGTGACGCAAGGGCTCGCAAATTTCCTTTAGTTTTATATCAAGAAGGTTAACGAACATCAGGACTAGGTAGGTCAATGTGATTGCGAATTTATCAAATGTTGTTTTAAAATTTCAACAAGAGTTAAGTAACTAGTTTAAATCAATATTTCTGTCATTTACTGATATCATTATGATAATAAAGGAATATTCCTTTTAGAGGTGATGATTTGCAATCCAAATAATATAATTTGAAAAAACATTATAGAAGCATTCATTGGTTAAACTATTAGCAGGACCGCAGATAAGGCACTGTAACAATTGCTGCAAGTTTATCTGAAACATACTCACCAGACTTTTTTATAAAATCACTCTGCTTATTAACATATTTATCTCCAAAGATATTATCTAGATTATCAGTTTGTATGCCATATTCGTCGTCATATATATCGCTCCAGAATATCAGATTACTATCATCAGCGTTTCTTTTCACTTTGGTCTTGACTCCTTTATATTTATTTGGAAAATCAGATACTATTGTGCTGTTATGTTCTAAAAGTGTACTATTGTATGTTTTATTCACTGCAAGATTAGTAGGTGATATCGTTGCAAACGTTTTGTTAGAATCTGAAAGTAAATTTACATTTAAAATGAGCAATTTTGAAGAAGCAACACTAAAGCAGAAAATTTGGCATTCCATATGTACTGCTGTAGGATCGCTCGTGGGAATCAAGTAAAACTTAATAAAAATAATAAAATTTTAAGAATTTAAATACACTTATGAAACTACTACTGGAAACAAACGTAACTAACCACAAATCCTAATGTTAATCTATGATAATATTATAAAGCTAAAGAGTTTGTTTGATGGAACGTACTCATCTCAAGAACTGATTTGCATTAAAAAAATCTTTAGTGTTAGATAGCCCGTTAATAACATCACGCTACTACCAATAGAAACAGAGCATAGAATTTTAATAACGGAAATATATTATTCCTTATTGCGAGTGTCCTTTAAGTACGCTGCACGTCATAGGTGCATGAGACCTACTCAAGACTACTCATGTGATGCAGACGAAGTTGCACAGGTAGATGTATAAAGCACACATGGTATACGGGCGATACTATTTTATTCTGTCACTCTGTATTGTTCTGTATATATCTGTCATTTATATTCTTAGTATTGAAATATATACCTCTCTTAATCTTTTTCTCTACGATATATATTTTAGTATCAATTTTCGACTCAATTATCGACTATCTCTGTCAAAGAAGTTTTTTTCCACAAGTGACGAAGAATTCAAGAAAACCAATCCATATTACTAGCACTACCATCATCTTCATCATCATCTCAGCTCATATATGTTTCACTGTTGTGCTCAAGCCTCTTCCGTAATAGGAGAGAAATTGACCTACTATACCACACTAGTCAGTCGGGTTTGGGTTTCGAACTTTACTTTTCTGGAATCTATATTATTTATATGCCTTAGTTGTCTCTTACGATCACCTACTGGTAAGATAGAGGGTAGTGAATTGTAATTTTACTTCGTCACCACACGGATTTGTATTATAATATTACTAGCATGTAATAGGTTAATTTTTCTTTTAACATTGGTGTTCGTACTTAATACAGTACTTGAATATGAACTAAAAAAAGGAAGAAACAATGGGGTTTGCTTACTACTTCAGTAATATAAATTACCTATCAATGTTTTTATACGTGCATTCATTCATTATCATCATTTCAAGTCACATACGACCTATTGCGGGGCTTGAGCCTCCTTAAAAAAGAAAGTAAAATTGACTTGGGTAATTTGATCAGGTAGGTTAATATAGGGTTTTATTTCGAGTTTTACTTTTCTTGCAGTGATATTATCTGCTTTCATCACTTATTCGTGTTTTACTATAAACTGGAATTGCATATTTAATCCATCACCACAAAGGACATTTCTTAATCGTAGCTCCACTACACTTTCCCTCTGGCAAATGTCATGGGACCCCTCAACAAATTTAATTAGAAAAGTTAGACAGGACCCAAAGGGATAGTTATATATGCTAAATTTATATTGTATAATATAGACATCAACATACCTACCATTACCAGATATAATCATACTCTTCACTTTTGTTACTTTTGGACTATCTCTTTCCCTATTCTTTTCATCAGTTATATTATTATCTTTAATTGATAGTAGTACTCTAGATCGATGTGTAATATTCTCTGATATATCAGAGTTAGGAGAATGTGCGGTAGTAGCAGCTGTAGGTATATTATCATCTATAGATTTATTGTTCTTATCATTGAATTTTAATAAAGGATCTATGGTTTTTGAGCTGAAATATAAGTATAGTTTATTAAAGTAATAAGTTAAATTAAAATAAATTATAGGATATGTCAATATTTTTTGAAGAGAAAATTTCTTTAAAGGCTTTGAGCATTTTTAAGATAGATGGGGAAAACAACATTAAACTCGCGCCAGCATTAGCGTTACCGCTACCTATGTATGCAAATATCTACATATCGCTTGCTCAGAAGAATAGTGTCACAATTCAAAATAGCAAAATTTTTCAGGAGGGTCAAAATAAGTATTTTCTTTTTTTCAGTTCGGTTCAGCAGCGATTCCAAATGCACGAACATCAGCATAATATCCTTAAGAAGGACGATAAAGAGTTGATAGGGTGAACTTATAATATTAACACCCTTCCACCATCAAAAATTTAAATATAATCAAAAATTGTAATTTTTAGAGTTGTGACACTATTCTTCTAGGCAAACGATATATTAGCCCTGTTTACACGAGAGTTGAGTTTGGGTTAAAATACATTGATAATATAAATATATATAATATAAACATATTATATTGTCTATATACGTACGGCATTCTATAATATATAAATATTCATGTCGGAATTTTTCGAATCGAAAGCAAGTGAAAATGGTGGCACTTGAATCAAATATTTTTTAAATAGAACATTTGATTTAACGATGTTCAATGATAGCATTCTTAGCAGAACGAAATATAAAGCTACAATTGACGAAATTTTTAAAACATATTTAAATAGATTCGAATCAAAATTGTTTGTTTCCTATTTTAGTTAACATAAACCTATAGTAAGTATCAGTTTTGGAATATAATGACAATAATAATGGTGATGGAATAGTTGTTGAAATTATGGAAGAAAATATAAATAATTCTAATGAGACTTGTGAAAGTTTCATTAGTATTTATTTCAAAAAAATACCAATTAGTTAAATTTCACGTATTTGTAAATACCATTTCCTTATTCTATTGCGGTGTTTTAATGAAGTGCTCAAAAGGAATACACTTATTTCTAATAAATAGTTAAGAAACGAAACTGCTAATGAATATCTTGATAATTTAAAGCTTTTATTTCATCATCATCACAGCCCATATATGTCCCACTGTTGGGCTCGCGCCTCCTCCGTAATGGGATGGACATTAATCTACTATACCGCGCTGGTCAGACGTGTTGGTATAGGGTTTTGTTTCGAGTTTTCCTTATCTTGCATAGATGTTATATGCATTCTACATCCCTTAGTCGTCTCTTACGATCACCCACGGATAAGATAGGTGTGGTGAATTACATTCTTACTCCGTCACCACACGGATAATAAAGCTTTTATTTAATAAAGATGTAAAGATATACTTTGATATATGAAATATTAAGATAAACATACCCATTAATTTCGTGTGATCTATTTCTATCCATTTTAACAGCATCCATACCTTTGAACCAGTTGGAAATTAACGTAAAAAAATCATTAGCTGTCGCATTGTTATTTACTGCGCTATGCTTGGATGATAAATTTGAATTTTTGTTTTGGGACAAATTTAAAATATTATTAAATTTATTTACAGGAATCATTTTATTTACTGTATTTGTACTAAGGACAGAGCGATTGCTTCCATTATTTTTTACAGGAATTTGTTCTGCTATAATAGTAGCTCTTTTAAATCTTTTATTAAATTTGAGGGAATCAAATAGATCGTCAGATGAATTTTTTTGAAAATCTTTTGATGTTAACGTCGTAACTTCACTAAAGTATGTGTTGAAACTATCGTAAGGCAATTGATCGATACTATTATTAGTTACTGGAGAATCGAATTTAAGTTCTATGTTCTGAACACCAAGGTCGGAGTTTTGATAGGTTAAGAGAATTTGACCTTCGGTCTTAGATGTATCCAAAACATTAGGTTTTATTTCAGTTCGTGCAATAGTTATTGATATTTCGTCTGGCTTAAACTCTATAATTTTATTTGAGTCTTTATTTCTAATATCATTAATATTTGAAATTGACTTAAATAACATTGCATCAGAACGGTCACCATTTCTCAGAGGATTAATCGTTTTGACATCGAGTTTCTTATCTACATTTTGTGTATTTAAAATATGCATTTTATTTTTATCGTTGTCTGGTAAATTGTTATTTTTTTCTGTATCAGAGTACTTCTTTAGAATCATTTCAGTCAAATCGGGATTAATGTGTTTGCCTACATTATTTACATATATTCTATTTGCTTTGTCGTCATGTAAAAATTCATCAAAAATATACTCGGCATTTTCACTATTAATATCAAAAGTATCTTTAATTTCTCTGAAAATACTATCATCGTAATTATATTTTTTGGTTTGCGTAGAAAGGAGAGCTCTGCCTTTGTTAATAGCAAATATCAAACCGTTAGAATTATAATCATTTTCATTATTATTCGGTAGTATTTTCTTCTTAATTGGCTCGAAAAGTGACGTGAAATTCATTTCTGGGTTATATGAAAACTCCATATCTGGATACGTAGACATAGACTGAGAAGTATGTGCATGTGAAGGTTTGGCATGATTTGTCACTTCTTTATTATGATTAAATTTAAAATGAGATTTTATAACTTTAGATATCTGAATGTCATCATCTCTTGGTTCAGTTGTAGGGCGTATTTCTATTCTGATACCTTCTGAAGCATGGCGAGAAGGTAAATTGCTGACAGTTTTAGCGACGGCTGCTTTCTGTTCTAGTGATTACAGAAAATATATAGATAAGTACTGACAATTAAATACAGGTGAAGAAACCTCGTAGCATGCAGGTGGCGTGGGAAGGTTCTGAGTGGCATTCTTGTGGAAGGCCTATATCTCAAAGGACGTCTATGGGCTAATGAATAAATGGAAGAAACTTCGAATAAATCTCTAAGCAGTTTTGAGCGAACCATTAGCATTTCTTATCGCAAAAACGTCTAATAAGCGAGCGATTATGCTATAATGTTACCATAGTCGAAAGGCAAAAAAGGACTTCGATAGGTTGCTGGATGATTGACTTTATGAATGGCGCATCTAGACTCGCATGTTGGTAGGGACTGAATTTAAAAAGCGTTAACAGATGAATTTTTGCAGGAACTGTGAAAAAAACCAGTGTAAAAATGCTAGTGAAAATGATTTCGTTCAGAAACACTCCAATACCCCAATCTGATGGCCCATCTCCATGATACCAAAGAATGACATCATTATAAAAGTTACGCACGATAAGCACATCGATAATGACGTTACTATTGTATGTTGACAGCTGTTACGGATGTAGTACCTACTGATGTAGACAGTGAATCTGACTGTCCAGATAGAACTTGCCTGTGGGGGCTATAGAAGGACATGACTAAATACGTATAACATATAATCTTGATCAAAATAATAGTAGTAGGTACTTATTAATCGTAAAGGCCTTGTAAAAATTTGAAGAGGTGGTTTTTTTCGAATCTATTTCAATGTGGGTGAGAGTGATGTGGGTAGTGATAGATATGGGTAATCCAGTAGCGTAGTCTCTGTTCAGTTGTTTAGTGAAGGTATTGAGGCCTTTATTGACGGATTCATTGGTATTATGGATTTTTTTTTCTATTTGACTAGTGCAGATGTGTACTTTCACGAGATTGATACCAAAAAGAGAGTCACTAAAATCAAATGCATACACTATCACTACGGTTTCTTTAAAAGATTAATTTTCAGAATATTGTTAATCCATGTCAATCAACTATCATCCAACTAAAAACGATAATTAAATCAATGGCGGAAACGAAAAAAGTGGGTTTTAGAATTTTTGTAAAACTGATTTTTTATGCTCAAATTCCTAAGTTATGTAATGTAATTACTAATTACCATCAAGTCACCGGATTATTTGCCACTATGTACACTCTATACTATAAAAAAAGAAAGAAGTCACGATCTACCATTCAATAGATTTATAAAATTGTTCCCTTTGGCTGAAAAATGAAAAGGAGTGATATTACTCTCTTTTATTCGTCCAAAAAGACCTCTTCTTTGAAAATTGCCATCCACAGATAATTTCACTTTGTGATCTGTTGAAATATTATCTGTAGGCTGATTTTTCTCATTCTTTATATTATCTTTTTTTCCCTCAAGCACTCCATAGTCACTATAAGCTTGAGCCATTTCAACTAGTTTACTATATCTATTATTCAAATAGTCTTCGACGTATTCTACATCAGAGATGTGTTTTCTCTTTCTGATCTTATTTTCATCTTCTTCATCTATTATATTTTTTGGTGTAGGTTGCGATGGCTGTAAAAAATATTTAAAATGTGTTTATGACTAAATGATATTTGTGTTACTTAGGTATTTGGTCACAAATAGAGATTTAATTAATCACACAATAAAACTCTTGAAAAATGAAATAAATATTTCATTTTTATATATTACAAAAGTGTAGTACGAAATCATAAAACTTTTGGAAAATTGTATCTGATATAAATAATTTTGAAGAAATATAGAAATACTTTGAAATATGTGTTCCCAGTATTTACTTAACAAAAGTTACTGAGTGCAACATCACATTTTAATTTTACAGTATAATTATCTCTCTACAAAATATATATTGTTCATCAAAAAATCTCCTTTTTGACATTCATGAGGTGTCGCTACTGGATTACTCGTTCTTATCATGATCATTATTAACAACTTCTATCATTTATTTTATATTAAAATGATGTTCTTTTCTTCTGTAGGCAATGCTGAACAAAAATCAGTGCGCAGAGAAAAGATTTTAGTTAAATTTTACATTTGCCTACTTATTTGCCTAATCTCATCAAGTTTTGCATCGACGTAACTTTCATATAATATCACTTAGCTATTTTTGACAATGTCCAAGGGCAAGAAATAGGGTAGTGACTTGTATTGTTACATTGTCACTACATAAATAAATCAGAAATAAGTCTAACTATCAAAAATATATTTTAAACATCATCACGAACCTTATTGGCATTTATATCATGGCGCATCATAGAACTGAGTTCATCTGGATACAGTGGCATTGGACCCTTCCAGTTTGGATTATGAACACCGGGTGGGTTTAATCTAATTTCCTTTAATACAGGAACTATACGTATTTGTTCTTCATTATTTATTATTGCTTCAGTAGCTGTATTCTATATAAGACGGAAAATAATAATATATAAAACGATCCTACTTATATATGTATGTGTATGTGTGTATGTAAAGCATTATTACTTGTATTAATTTAGTTTTCAACATGCTAAGCTAGTTATAAAAACTCATTTGCAAATTGAAAACGGATTAGCAATAATGACTTTGAATCTACATCTATTAAAAATTTGTTTCAATTACTATACTATTTCAACTAGTGTGATGACTACACAGAATAACAAAATTGTCACTCGTATTTTTGACCTTAGGTATGGAATAGAATGGGAATAAAAACAGTAATTTCATAGCAAATGAAATTAAGTTTGGAATCCATTGCTAGTTTACTACTGGGTAGTAAAAACTTGAGAAATATTACAAAATCCGCAAGGTTTTGAATTAAGTTGGGGTACTATCCCAGAAACCTCCACGCGGTGTACCCTGGGTGCGGGCGGCGGTCCCCAGTTCTTCTGTTGTACTGTCGTCCGTAGCGAATATCTGCGCGATTTCGCTCCTCACTCTACTACAGTCGTAGTAGAGGTTATAGGACGCGAAATATTGGGACGGGCTCAGTCACTCATTCATTTGAGGGCTGGGCAGGCACATGCCACCGCCCACACATCGTAAACCTGATATCTTGCTTCAAGACACGTTGTCTTGAGGCGTAGTATCAGGAGCGAGGGTCTTGGCTTAACCCCCCGGACCGCGAGGAAGACAACCTCTATAAAGAGTTCGAAGTAACATTCGGACTCGGAAATCACCCAGAATCTTAAGTTCTGGCGTGCGGCGAGAAGATGCATGGCAGATGGGTTGTTCTGTCGTTAGCACGCTCCAGCCAGGGCACCGGCTGACCCCCTGGTTGGTAAATGTAGGCTTGCCCGGGTATAGGGATCTCTGCCCGGGTCGACGAAATGTATCTCCCATTCTCGTGGGAATCTAATGGATACTGCAAATTTAAAAGAAAAAACCGACGGGAATCCTAGCGATTCTCACCCCAAGGCCCAGTCATGCCAACGCAAAACTGACCAAGACGACGCCTCGTCCTCAGGACTTGAGGCGTCCGCCGAGGGCCCGGCACAAACCGTGGAGGCCCAGAAGAAGAAGAGGAGGTCGCCTCGAAAGTCTCGGGGCAACGGCCTGAGCCACAAAAGGCGGCTGGAGGAGCGGCGAGCGCGCAGGGAGGCTGCCGCCGCTGAAGAGAAGAAGGACGGTAGACTCGCAGCAGAGCCGTCGACGGACGAGGGCGACAGCGATGTCGCAGAGCCGTCCGATGACGAGGGCGGCGGATCTACCGTCAGAATGGACGAGGGCGGTGATATTCCCGCAGGGCCGTCCAAAAAGGACAGTGGGTCGGCTGGTGAAGGCCCCACTAGGTCGTCGGCGCGTCTAGCAGCAAAGACGCCGCCGGCGACCGCGACTAAGAAGGAGGAGGCCCTCCCCTCGCAGGTGCGAAAGCGCCCCCTGAGTAAGGGAGGCAGCTCGAGCGCCGAAACCGAGGGGAGCGTGGCCAACATGCCTCCACCCAAGATCTAGGCCTCCCGAAGAGGGCGAGGGACCTCGGTCATGGAAAGGGCGGCGGCGGTCGCTGTCCGCGCCGGCGAGGCCACGGATCTGCAGGCCGAAAATGTCCGCCTTAGAGGCGAGATGTCAGGCCTGCGGACCCGAAACCGGAACCTGGGCGACATGCTGGCGGAAATGCGTCGCGCAAACCGCCAGCTGTTGATAGACGTGGCCGACCTCAAGGCGCGGGTGGCGCTATTCGTGTCACCCGCGCCAGCCGCGCTATCGGCCAGGGCCGGATACTCGGCGGCCGCTGCGGCGCCAAAGCCGCCTCGCGCTGCGGCGCCGACGACGTTGGGTGATGGCGTCAGCGTCACACCCGTCCCCGCGGCGAGGAAGACGCCTGCCGCCGCGAAGCGCGCGCCGCCGGCTGACGCTGGCGCGGTCACCGCGGTGAAAATCCCTGTTCCCGTGGTGAGGTTGACGCCTCTCCCCGCGGACCGCTTGCCGCCGGCTAGCGCCCCTGCGGCGCCAAAGCCGCCAGGCGCCGTAGAACGGGCCCCTAAGGAGGCTCAGCCGACCCCGTTTGAGGTGGGAGGCATATCGGACGAGGCCCTCGCCAAAATCATCGGCGCAGTGGGCAAGCTCGTCGATGCGCGCTTCGCCGTTCTGGAGGCGAGGTTGCCTCCAGAACCACGTGTCCGACCACCTCTCGCCGCGGACAAGCGGCCGCATGTGGCACCAGCCCCCGCCCCGCTGCCTTGTCAGGGTGGCCGCGTGGGGAGCTACGCCGCGGCCGCGGCCGGGCCTAAGCCCAAAGGCCCCGGCCCAGCTCCGAAGGGACCCGCCCTGAGGAGGAAGACGGCTCCGGCTCCTGCCGGACCGCTGAAGTCGCCCGCAACAACACCGCCGGCGACGACCAGCGAGGCCGCGACGAGGCCTTCCGCGTCTGGCACGTCTGCCGTACCCGAACAGGGTTGGCAGGTAGCCGAACGCGACAGAAGGAGTCGCGGCCAAAGGAGGAGAGCGGAGGCCAAGCGCGCCGCTGAGGTCCCCGCTCCTCAGGCAGGAGCCGGACAGAAGAAGAGACCGCGCAAGGGGCTCAAGTCGCCGAAGACGGCCGCAGTGGTGATCACTGTGCTGCCCGAGGCGGCCGAGAAGGGCCTCAGCTACTAGGCCGTCTTGAGGAAGGCCCGGCGGGAGCTAGACGTCTCCGATATTGGAGGCGTCGAAGCCAGGACCCGTAAGGCCCGGACGGGGGCTCGAATTCTCGAGTTCCCAGGGGCCGAGGGCGCCAAGACGGCCGACAGCGTGGCCGAGAAGCTGAGAGGTTTGTTCGCCGAGGAGGGTGGCATCAAGATCGCCAGGCCCGTCAAGTGCGCCGAAATGCGCATTTCGGGTTTGGACGATTCAGTGACGGTGGAAGACATCCGGGAGGCTATTGCCTCGAAAACCGGGTGTCCCATAGACACCGTCCGGGTCGGTGCCATTCGTCCCGGTCCGGGTGGCGTAGGTGCTGCCTGGGCGCAGTGCCCGGTGGAGTCGGTCAGGCAACTGGCCGGCTCAGGCAGGCTCCTCGTGGGCTGGAGCTCGGCGCGGGTAACCGTGCTTGAGCACCGGCCTGCGAGGTGCTACAAGTGCATGGCGGTCGGACACACTCGACCGACGTGCACTAATTGCTTCGACTGCGGCGGATTGTGTTTCCGCTGCGGTCAGACCGGGCACGTGGCGGCATCTTGCGCCGCCCCGCCCCACTGCCCCGCGTGTGCGGCGGGCAATAAGCCCGCCAAGCACCGCATGGGTTCTGGGGCGTGCAAACCTCCAGCTTCGGCCCCAAAGGCGCGGGGCGGCCCTACGACCACGGCCGCCCCCGCTCCTAGCGCGGTCCGATCGCCCGCTGGCGAGGAGGTCATGGACACAACCCGATAATGGGTACACCAGCCATGCACCTCCTCCTGCAGGCCAACACCAACCACTCCGCCGGAGCGCAGGATCTCCTCCTGCAATCCATGGCGGAGTGGTCGATTGGTGCAGCCGTAGTCGCGGAACCGTACGCCGTGCCTGATCGCCCCAATTGGGTGGTCAGTCGAAACGGTACCGCGGCAATCGTCGTCTCAACGCAGCGGCACTTCCCGTCCTTGTCCCTTTTGGATAGGGGCGAGGAATTTGTCGCGGCGGAGTGGGGAGGGGTCACGCTCTACAGCGTATACCTCTCCCCCACTAGGAGGATGGACGATTTCGGGGCCTCACTCACCACCTTGGAGGCCTCGATACGGCGACTGGCACCGGGCCTCGTCCTGGTTCTGGGGGACTTTAACGCCAAATCCACGGCGTGGGGGTCCCCTACGACGGACGACCGCGGGCGGGCGGTCAACGAGTGGGCGGCTTCACTGGGCCTCTGTGATCTGAACAGAGGCTCGGTGAACACGTGTGTGCGGCGGCAGGGCGGGTCGATAGTGGACTTGTCGTTCGCTAGCTCCGCTGTCGCGCCACGGGTGAGGAACTGGAGTGTCCTGGAGGAGGCGGAGAACCTGTCGGACCACCGGTACATCCGGATGGAGGTCTCCCCCCGGGAACCCGGTAGGGGTCACAGGGCGGACGGAGCTCCCGCGTTTCCGCGGTGGGCTGTGGGTCGTCTTGACAGGGATCTACTGGCGGAGGCGGCCATTGTCAACACGTGGCTGTCCTCACCACCCCCAGCGGACGGAGTGGACGCTGAGGCTGTCCGCATTCGCAGTGCGTTAACGCAGATCTGCGATGCGGCCATGCCCAGAGTGCGGCGGCGTCCGCCTCCGAGGCAGGGGGTCTACTGGTGGTCCCCAAGACTGGCGGACCTTCGTGCGGCGTGTATCAGTGCCCGAAGGTCCTACACCCGCAGCCGGCGGCGTCACCGCGACGTCGAGCGGGAGGGCCAGCTGTACGAGGCGTAACGCAGTGCACGGACTGCCTTTCGGCTGGCCATCCGTGCCGCCAAGGGCGCGAGTTGGCAGGAGATGCTGGACGGTCTCGACCGTGACCCCTGGGGTCGCCCATATCGCGCGGCGCTGAACAAGCCCCCCCCCTCACCGAGACCCTCCAGCCCGACTTCCTTCGTAGGGTGGTCGAGGAGCTGTTTCCACGGCAGTCGGAACACACGCCCCCGGTCATGGCTCCGCCAGATCAGGACCGGGAGGCCGACGACGACGAGAGTGTTCCGCCCGTGACGGAGTCGGAAGTGGGGGCGGCCGTGGCGAAGATTCGTTCCGCCACCACGGCCCCCGGCCCGGACGGAATTCCAGTCCGGGTGCTGACGTCGCTCCTCGAGCACTTCGAGCCTCGCCTCAGGCAGCTGTTCAACGCCTGTCTGACGTCTGGACGGTTCCCTAAGTGCTGGAAGGAAGGGAGGTTGGTTCTCCTGCCAAAGCCGGGACGGTCCCCGGATTTGCCGTCGGCCTACAGGCCCATCGTGCTCCTCGACGATGTGGGTAAGCTGCTGGAGCGTGTACTCGCTGCCCGCATCGTCCGACACCTGGAGGAGGTGGGGCCCGATCTGTCGGACGCTCAGTATGGGTTTCGGAGGGGGCGTTCGACCATCGGGGCCCTATTACGCCTGAGGCAGGCGGCCGCGGAGGCCGTCGCCGGGAAGGGAGTGCTGTTGGCGGTGTCGTTGGACATCGCCAACGCATTCAATAGTCTGCCATTCGGCTGCATCAGGGAGGCGCTCCGGTTCCATGGAGTGCCCCTGTACCTCAGGCGGCTGGTGGCAGACTATTTGGAGGGCCGCAGTATCCTCTGCGCGGGTCCCGCAGGGGACATTGTGCGGACGCCCATGTCGTGCGGCGTTCCACAGGGGTCGGTTCTGGGGCCGACTCTGTGGGACATCGGGTACGACTGGGCGTTGAGAGGGAGTCTCCCCCCCGGGCTGAGCTTGGTGTGCTACGCTGACGACACGCTCGTCACAGCCCGGGGCAGGACACTCGAAGAGGCGGCGAGCCTGGCCACTCTCGGCACCGAGGAGATGGTCAGGCGGATCGAGGCGCTGGGGCTCAGGGTGGCCCTAAACAAGACGGAGGCCCTACTTTTCCATGGGCCCCGTGTGAGGCTGCCCATCGGCGCCTCGATAGTGGTAAACTCCATCCACATCAGCATCCAGGCCCATATGAGGTACTTGGGTCTGGTGCTCGACGGGCGATGGTGGTTCCGGGAGCATTTCCGACAGATTGCTCCCCGGCTTGTCGGCGCGGCGTCCGCCCTTTCTCGTCTCATGCCGAATGTGGGCGGACCCAGTTTTGAGGCCCGACGGCTGTATGCGGGGGTCATCCGCTCGATGGCCATGTACGGCGCACCCGTGTGGGCGAGGGCTCTGAACGCCCAGCTCAGGGCGGTTCTGTGGAGGCCACAGAGAGCCATGGCGGTCAGAGCCATTCGCGGGTACCGCACGGTGTCGACAGAGGCGGCGTGCCTGTTGGCCGGGACACCCCCGTGGGACCTAGAGGCGGAGATGCTCTCCGACCTCTACCGGCGGGTTATCACAGCGCGCGAGGAAGGTGGCTCCCCATCGTTGAGCGAGATAGCCACCTGGCGCGTGGATGCCCGCCGAGACGTCATCGCCCGTTGGGCTACGCGGCTGGAGAGGCCTAGGCACGGTGTGGAGACCGTTGAGGCCCTCCGACCCGTATTGATAGAGTGGATGGAGCGGCGGCACGGAGTCCTCACCTTTCGGCTGGTGCAGGTATTGACGGGGCACGGGTGTTTCGGGTTGTACCTGCACAGGGTCGTGTATAGGGAGTGGACTCCGGCCTGCCACCACTGCAGGAGTGACGAGGACACGGCGCAACACACGCTGGAGGTGTGTCCGGGATGGGAGCGGCAGCGCCGTGACCTCGTCGCTGTCATCGGTGCCGACCTGACGCTGCCGGCCGTCGCGAGAGCGATGGTCGACAGCATCAGGAACTGGGACGCGGTCGCCGCCTTCTGCGAGGCTGTCATCTCGCAGAAGGAAGCGGCGGAACGGGCAAGGGAGGATTCCCGCGCCCCGGGCCGCCGCCAGCGGCCGGGGCGGCGCAGGCGCGAATACCTGCGCCTGATGCCGCCCTAACCGAGGCTTCGGGTGATCGGACCGGGGAATTGTCCGGTCACCCGACGTGAGGCCACCGCGTGAGGGCGACGCCCCGACGGCGAAATCTGTCGGGGCGTCGACGAGAGGAACCCGCGAGGGTGAACCGCCGGGCGGGCGACCGAAGTTAAAAATCGGGTCCCGGTGACCCGCTCGCACGGCGAAGAGAGAGGAGTTTTTACGGTGGGTCTATGGGGTCACGCGCCGCCTTTTCCGTCACCCCGGACCGATTTGGCGGGGCGAGACTAATCCATAGTCCACCAAAAAAAAAAAAAAAAAAAAAAGGTTTTGAATTAAGTTATCCTAAAATGATTTCTATTTATTAGAAAGATTAAATACTTGCACAACCATTGGAATCATGGTGGTTATTAATTCATCTAAAAAGAAAATGGTAGCAGTGGCTTACTATTCACTAAAATTGACCAATTTTTCCACTTGCCGCATATTTTTCACTTAATACTTACACATCGTAAAGGAGTCTTCTTTAACAACTTAAAGGAAGTTGTACATACATACATACATACTATCACGCCATGTCCTGTGCAGGGTAGGCAGAGAGAACAGAGTGCCAGAGAACTCTATCCTTGCATACTTCACTCGCTTCCTCAACATTCATAATTCTTTTCATACACGCTCGCCGGTTTCGGAGACTCTTGACTCCACTTCAGTACATAACCGATTTGGTCTAGGTAGGTTAGTCTCTGTCTCCCCCGGTACCTACATCCTTCCATTTTCGCATTGTATATCTTCTTAACCAGACGTTCGTTCGGCATTATTTCCACATGTCCGAACCATCGGAGCATTCCCTTTCGCATCTTTACACCAATACTCTCTTTCGTACCTATTCGCTCTCTTACGTCGTCGTTACGAATGCGATACACAGATTTTCCGTAGAGATCGCATTTTGACCGCATTAATTTTACTTTCATACTCTTTTCTGCATATCCAACTCTGTCTTTCATACAGTAATGTTGGGACAAGCACTGCGTTGTGTAATGCTACACGTGCCTTCTGGCTGAGGTGGTGGCTACCGAGAAGTTGCCCCAACGCTTCGTTCACTCTATTTCCCGCATTCACTCTTCGCTCTATATCAGTGGTGTATCTTCCATCTCGGCTAAATCCACATCCAAGATATACCAATTCATCCACTTGCTCTACTACATCATTACCTATTATTACTCTTACATCTGTTCTGGCTTCATCTCTTGAAAAAGAAGGCAGTTGTAAAAATTGAGATTATCAGGATATTGGGAGGTAATTTATTATTCTGACTGGCCAACATCAATGTTTTATTTCAGTTACATGTACTATATTATTGAGTTCTCACTACATCATAATTATTACATTCGCGTGGTGACAGTGTAGGAAAATAATTCACCACCTCCTCTCTTACCTATGGGCATCAGAAAAGACGATTCCCTTAATCATCTTTATATATAGACTATTAAGTATATGATATCTGTGCCAGAGAAGGAAATCTCGAAATAAAATCCTAAACCAACACGTCGACCATCGTGGTATAGTAGGTCAATTTCCCTCCCATTATGAAGGAGGCTTGAGCCTAACAGTTGGAGATATGTGATATGTTTAAATTCCTTCTAGCATAACTTTAAATTACCTTTAGGTCTACATTATCTGCTTCTTTTTCCCTTTTCTTTCTATCACCTCTCCTATCAACGTCATCCTGATTTTCCATATCATCAGTAAGAACTTCTTTAAAATCTTCATATCCCAAGTTATCTTCTTCTTCTCCTTCAGCCTGCATTAGGCGTCTAATATTTGGTACTCTATCTATAAGAGGAATCCACGTATTTGGTTCATCTGTACCACTGGTTTCTTTATTCCTAAAAATATAGTTCTTATTTAATTGTGAAATATAAAAAAGGTTCGAAATATTATAATAGAGGTAACATAACTTCTGAAATATGACAATATGATAAAAACCAAGTAATTGGTAAGTATACTTGCTGAAATAAGAACCTCTTTTAATATACGAGTACTATTGAAAAAGACAGATAAGCAATATAGACAGTCACAAAAGGTTATGCCAATCAGTCTGATATATACACTAGATTATTTTCCTTCCAGTTTCATGTCGAATAGTACAATGCTTGGGTTGAGAAACAAGAAGAAGTTTTATTTCCTAACGACTGACACCAAGCTGTTACTGCCTTACAGTCACTTGATTCTGACGTGAACTTAAATTAAATTAATGTTAAATGTTTTGAATTGAATTCAGAAATGCTCAATTAATTGCAGTAGTTTTAAAAATATTGATTTGCTTCTTGGGATGTGTTACTAGTAATTAATCTTTATTATAGCTGTACATTATTTTAACTAAGTTTAAAAATTTATTTTAACTCTAAAATAATCTAATTTAAGTATGTTATATACCAACATAACTTACATTATAGTAGACATAGTTAGTAAAACTTCAACTTCATTAGCACTCACTGTTATATTCTCTACATTCTTTGGCTTATCTTTTTCAAACATTTCAGTTTCATGATTTTTTACTTTACGCTCGGCAATTGTTGTGGTTTCCAGACTTATTATTTTTGATAAATCTAGTAGCTTATATAACAAAGCGCTAGTCGTATTATTTACTTGAATGGGTTTAGAAACAGGCCTGGGTAATTGCTTATTAAAACCATCGATTGGTTTAAATTTTTCACTTTTTTGGACTTGTATGGTATTATCAATACCATTTATTTTTGGTTCTTCTTTTGATTTAATTACTTCATTTGAATCAATTTTAATAGCATTATTATTATCATTTTGAGGGTGCTTGCATTTATTTTTATGTTGTTGGAAGAGTGTATCTAAACCAAAGGGATCTATCATAATCTCAGGTAAATTTTTATTAAAAAATCTATCAAGTAATTCATCAAGTCTTTGACTGTTTTGGTAAAATGGATGTTTGTGCTCGTGTTCATGATGATCAGTGTTTGATTCTTTTGGAGTATGAGAACATTTAGGCACTTTCCGTTTATCAGCTGGCTGGTATTGTATAATTACTTTTTTGTTTTCTATAACAAAGCCTGACGGCTTATCCGTATCTTCCCGAAAGCGCTTTGGTCTCCTTTTTTGTTTAGTTTTTTGATGTTTTTTATCAATTTTATTATATAGGTCTCTTCTTCGTCTTATAAGGTTATAACGTTTTTTGGGACAATGGTATAGTTTCAGCGATCTTCTAGATCGATCTGGGGATTTAGTACCAAAAGCGACATTGTATAAATTACTTTCAGATGAATCGATTTTTTTCAGGTCTTTTATTTTGGCGTCTGTTTCAACTAATTTTTTATAGAATTCTGTAACAATTATAAATCATTTGTTTGATATTTTCAACTATATATATATATATATATATATATATATATATATATATATATATATATATATATATATATATATATATTATTAGGGGTCAAATTAATATTAACGAAAAGCGGGTAGCGCAGCCTATATAAAGTGCAGTTACGGAGACTAGAGACGGCATTACACAACGAGCTCTCTAGCGTGCGGTAGCTCTGCTTATTCGTGTACCAATTACCATTTTATATTTATATCGTTGAAGTGTTAGAATTAGTTTAAGGAGTGCTTATAATTTGCTTATTGGTTGGGTTTATGGAAAATGAAAGTAATTGCGATAATAGGAACCATTTAGTTGTTTTCTCTTTATATTAAAAATCCTTCATCTGCTAATATCAGAAGTGGGATAATGTACCCAAGCCTACAACCACCTTACTCATTTTGGTCATCTAAATTTAAAATGTTTTTGTTTTCATAAAACAAACCAATCTACCGTACGTTTAAGTTTAATTTAGTGCGCGTGTGAAGTGATACAAATATGCTGACGCCGCACTGTGTTGATCACGTAGTCGTGTACATCGAAGCCTGGACCGGAATCGTAAGATTTTGTACATCAAGTGATTTAATCACTTTGAATAATAGTAATTTATAAATTCTTGTATGATATTTCAATTTGAAAGTAGTCGTATATAAAACTGTAGTAGTCTAATATAAATTTGTAGTGATGTACGGAGAAATATGATTTGACATCACGGTTCCTAAGCACTACGGGGTCTCTTTATATTTACAGTAGGACTACTAGCTTAAGAGATACTTGAGATTAAAAAAAAATGTGTTTGAAGATATGACTGTATGGTACGAAGTGATCACACTTTTATACCTACCCTCTCGAAAGATTTATATTACTTGGCTTAAATAAATTTCCTTTGTTTTGTCATGAGCCTGGATGTCACATTCAGACGTGATAGTCGAAGCACCCGATTCTGCAGAAAAGTGAAATGGAAGCATACTCACTAGGTATTTGTTGTGTGCCTAACAGATGTCATATGTTACAGCTTTTAGGTATATTCCAAAATGTGCAAATGAATGGAATGTATCTCAGGTTTTGCTTGGCTATGAAAGATGGGAGCACTCAAGAAGCTCCACAGGCAGACCTGGCAAGACACATATGTAATATGTGTGGGGACTGCGCCCCGGCAGACACGTTTCATGTGTATGGGCTTCGGCCTGGCAAGACACATATGTAATATGTGTGGGTACTGCGCCCCGGTAGAGACGTTTCACATGTATGGGCTTTGGCCTGGCAAGACACATATGTAATGTGTGGGGACTGCGCCCCGGCAGACATGTTTTGGGTGTACACACGTCCTCATCGCTGCCAGGATATAGTGGCGTTCTGCCGTGAACGAGCTACACCCGCCATAATCAGCGAAACCGTGAATCGGAACGTGTATAGCGCTCTGATCATCGAGCCGAGCAACGTAGCTTCGCGGAATATTGCGAAAGGTTACGTAATCTCTAACAAAGAAATTTATTTTTGATATTTTTTAAATGTTTAAAAGATGTTTGATGATTTCAAAAGGTTGATCACCTAAACATAACGTTCATTTCATGGAATAAGAATTTAAGCTAATTATGTATCTTGTATGTCTTAAACATAGTCCATGAAGGATTTTACCAACATGCTCAACCATCTCGGCAGGATATCCTAATTAGTGGATTTACAAATGAAGGATAAGACGAAAGTCATGTCAAACACTTCCAATATCGGACTTGGTTCGAAATGCGATTCTCGAAGTTGTCGATCTATTAATTACGTTTACCTTGAACAAACTATCCTGTTAGATTAACTTTATTTCGAGAAAGACATTAGCCGACCAACCCAAGTCTAAAGGGCAGCGTTCGGGTGCCTAACTTAAGACGAAGCTTTATCTATGACATATCCTTCTTCAAAGGAGGTTTAAGAAAAGCACTTTCATTAAGGTAGGCAACGGCCTGGCTGTACCCTACCTAAGGTCCATGTGCAGCAGTATCTCTTACCATCAAGTGTGCTGCTTGCTCGTTTGAAAAAGAAAGGATCATTCATTGGCTATTAAAGCATTTAGAGTACTAGTAAGCTTTATTCAGACGTGTAGGTTATCCGCAACATAAATTTGATAAGGCCCCCGGCATTAAAGGCAAGATCTACGCCACCGTCTTCTTCATTTCGTGAACCAGAGAAATGCGCGTATGTGGCCGTGTGCCATGCTGTCATGTCAGAAGCATACCGGGCCACGCCGCCACGGTATCGTCAGTCTTCATCGTCAGACCGGCATATACACGTGACGTCACCAATGTCACCATCACCAGCACACTCGGTGCCCATACAGACTTTAGAGATACTGGTGTGACGGTAATGCCGTCGCTCCTGCAGCCGACACCATCACCATTGCGCGACACTCATGAGGATAATGACGAGGCCCAGTGTTTTAGCTCACCCTACGGTGACTGACAAGATTGTTGATGCCATCAGGTTGATCAACATCATGGTAGGGTTGAATCAATTTTCATATATTAAGGTCTAAGAGTGATTTACATAATACTAACGACTGGTGCTCGGAGGTTAATTATGTGAAATCTCTGAATAATTTGAGTGGTTACGAATATCTTTACCGAATAGAATACTAGACTCTTCTAAAAGATTTTTACTTTAGACTACATTCGTTAATCGAATGAGTAACCAACGATGGTTTGTGTCCATAAACACGCAATACGACAAATATCCTATGTGATGTAATGTGTGAAAATTCTTATTAATACTCTACGTAGCCGTATATTACGCAGTGTTCTTTATTTTCATCTACGAATTGTGGGTATCCTGTGACCAGTTACTAATGACAATTGTGATTTATATCACTGGCCCACACACCTGAGCATCTGATATCAATCATGTGAACTCAAATGACATGTCCTGATGGTAACCGTAGATCAAAACATGATTTTGTACCAATGGGGTTAGAGCTCTGTTCCTTCTGTAAATATCTTGGACACAAAATGCATGTGTTTTACAAAATTAATGTCTGAAGAATTTAGTTCGACTGTCGCAAAGATTACTTTGGTTTAAGTACATTTGTTATTCTATCAGTTTTGGTTAATTATTACATAAAACTACTGGATTTGTAGTATAACTTGTAGTCAGGTATGACCGAGTCAGTTTTACAAATTTTTAGATGTTCTTACATCTGACGAAATATGATACGAAGTGAAATTTGCATGTCCTACAATTAGTCACGGTGGTGTAGTGGCAGCACGATTGGGCCGGAATCCCAATAGGCGCGGGTTCGAATCCCGCTTGTGACATCATTTTTCATTTCGTTATCGGGTTTTATAAATAATTAAGCATATTAAATGCTAAATTTCAGTAATTTAAATAACAAGGTTGTGTCATCGTTTAATACAATTCTAACTGTAAAGTTTTAAGTATTAAGCCTATAACAATGTGTAAACATTGTCGGGTAGATAGCATACCGTCACCTTAAGACGTAAATATGATACGATGTGAAATTTGCATGTCCTACAATTAGTCACGGTGGTGTAGTGGCAGCACGATTGGGCCGGAATCCCAATAGGCGCGGGTTCGAATCCCGCTTGTGACATCATTTTTCATTTCGTTATCGGGTTTTATAAATAATACCGTTGCATATCAGACAAATTTAAGAACGTCTATTTATCAGACTTTTTTTTTTCAATGTATTATGTTTTTAGTTATGTGGGGATATTAAGAATGATTAACTGAGTACATACGTTTCAGGAAAACAGCCAATTAGATTCCACGGTGTATATATACATACATATATATCATCACCCCATATCCCTTGCAGGGTAGGCAGAGAGAACAGAGTGCCAGAGAACTCTATCTCTGCATACTTCACTCGCTTCCTCAACATTCATAATTCTCTTCATACACGCTCGCCGGTTTCGGAGACTCTTGACTCCACCTTCCTTCAGTACAGTGTATATATATATATATATATATATATATATATATGTATATTATGTAAATATTATCGATAGCAGTAACACAATGAGGAGATCAAGGTTATGGACTGTGCTGCGTGGTAGCGGCAACGAATACTATCTCTTACTTCCATTGTAGATGCCGTAAAAGACCACTAAGAACTTTATATCGACCTGGACAAACTCCATCTGATGCTGTGTAATCAAAAATTACATTTCCAAGGATGATTTATAGGCACGTGGCCGCTCATAAAACTATTGCTAAAACTTTTTATTATATGTACGACAGAAGAAGAGTACATATTGCGTCAATCGCAAGTAATTGTGATAAGAGCAGGATAATTATGATTTATTATTATGGTTATTATTTCTACTGCTGTGTGGTAGCGGCTATGAATACTACCAACCCTTACTTTGCTCGTGGATGTCGTAAAAGACGTCTAAGAGCCTTATAACGACCTGGGCAAACTCCATCAGATGCCGTTTGGTAAACAATTACATTCCCAAGGAGGGTTGACGTCTGGCCGGCGGCCGGTCATAAAACTATTGCCAATAACTTTTACAATATGTACTATGAAAGAAGAGTACGTATTGTATCGACCCCAAGTAATTGGGATAAGAGTAGGAGAATGAATGGTTACTATCTCTTTATGTAATGACGGGTGACGTATGTGTGTGTGTGTGTGTGTGTGTGTGTGCATGCGTGCGTGCGTGCGTGCGTGCGTGCGTGCGTGCGTGCGTGCGTGCGTGCGTGCGTGCGTGCGTGCGTGCGTGCGTGCGTGCGTGCATGTGTGTGTGTGATTAGTGGTTGTATGTTTATGTGAGTAATGATTCCGTATTTGAGTAATCCTGTTTTAGAAGCCAATCAGTTACTTATATATTATAATATATATATATATATATATTGATATATGTATATATATATATATATATTGGGGGGCATAGTCCGGAGCGTGCTCGTTCGCGTCCCCTGCCAGTCTAATTAGACTGCTAATCCGGCTCGAAATGCGTACCGTAATGCGGGTTAGGGCGTCCCCCGGAGGCGACGCGTACCGACCCGCCCCCGTCGGTACGAACTTCGGCAGTTGCGGCGATGGGGGCCGCCACCCATCACGCCTTGCCCAGTCAGGCGAGTCGAGGAGAGCAGAGTGCCGGGTGGGCACGTGGAATGTAAGAGGTTGTGTGGAAGGTAAGTTGCACGAGCTGATATCCGTCATGGCGGACAAACAGCTAGACGTGCTCTGTGTAACAGAGACCAAGCGAAGGGGCAGCGACGCCTGCGATCTTCCTGGTGGCGGGATGGCTCTGTAGTCTGGTGTACCACAGAGCGATCGATCCAGCATGGGGGTAGGAGTACTGCTGTCCTCTCGCTTGGCCTCAGGTGTGAAGGATTACGGAATGTATGATCCCAGACTTCTTTGGGTCCGTATAAAACTTGGTGTCACCAAGGTATTCATGGTTGTAGCATATGCTCCCGTAGGATCCTCGGTGGCATCAGACCTAGAGAAGTTTTGGGATAATGTTAGGGAAGTTCTGGATATGGCAGAAACCAGTGAATGCGTGATTGTATGCGGAGATTTGAACGGATGGGTGGGGACCAAGCGTCCCGACTATGAGGACGTACTTGGTCCATTTGGTGATAAGAGAGTGAACGACGCAGGTAGGCTCATAGCGGATGTATGCATGGAGAGAAATCTTATTGTGTCAAACACATTTTTCCAACATAAGGACATCCATATGGATACATGGAGAAGGAATGAACAGAAAAGTATAATAGATTTAATTTTGGTAGACAGTCGCCTCCGAAGCAAAATATTGGACGCAAGAGCCTACAGGGGCCCCACAGTCGATACGGACCACTATCTCGTTATTGCGAGATTTAGTGGTCTGTTCAGAAAGTGGAGGCACTGGCGAGAGCGTGTCCACTTCGGAGGACTTGAAAGAATAAAGGTTGAAAGGTTGCAAGAAGAGTGTGTAAGAGAAAAGTATGCAGAGGGTGTCCGAGAACGGCTGACGATGGCAAGCCAGCCGCAATCGGACATTGAAGAATGCTGGAGAGTATTGAAAGAGAGTATGGTAGACACAGCGAAAGAAGTATGTGGAAGTTCAAAGAAGCATAGAAACACAAATGGTGATGCATGGTGGGATGCGGAAGTGGCAGCTTCCGTAGAGCAAAAGAAGAAAGCGTGGCTGGACTATGTCTCTTCTTTGAATCTGAATGACAGTATGACTGAACAGAAGAAAGAAATATATCGGCAATGTAAGAATGACACCAAGGCCTTAGTAAAAGAGAAACGTGATAGAGCAAGTATGAGTGCAGAAGATAGGCTGACTAAAAACTTCGAGAGTAACACCAAACTCTTTTGGAGGGAGGTGAAGAAGTCTCGGGGTGGTTGGTCAGCCTTCAGAATGAATAAAATAAGGTCTAAAGGTGGAGACATTCTTACACAAACACAAGACGTGTTAAGCCGATGGAGTGAATATTTTGGCGATATGTATGCGGATGCTACGGTTGGCGCCGGTGTCGCATGTGGTCTAGTAGATCAACATTCGGCGACGGCGTCCTCCGATGGCATCAGTACGGATGAAGTTGAATGGGCGATAAGAAGCTTGAAAAATGGTAAGGCAGCGGGCATTGATATGGTGTCTGCCGAGATGATCAAGCTTGGTGGCTCCTGTGTCCGGGAGGCGTTCCTGTTGCTCCTCAATTTATGTTGGAGCTCAGGAATGGTTCCCGGGGACTGGAATAGCGCAGTCATCGTGCCTTTGTTTAAAAACAAGGGTTCACGTTATGACTGCGCAAATTACAGGGCCATAAGCTTGACCAGTTTGGCAGCAAAAGTGTATGGTAAAATTATTGAAAGGAGAATGAGGATGGTGTCCGATGGTTTACTGTGTGAGACACAAGGAGGTTTCAAGAGTGGAAGGGGATGCATGGATCAAGTGTTCTCTCTGCGCAACATTGTGGAGAAGCATCTGGCCCTAGGTCAGAGGGTTTTCTGCAGTTTTGTGGATCTGGAGAGAGCATTTGACACGGTTGTACGAAAGGAACTTTGGGACATTTTACCGGAATATGGTATTACCGGTAAACTGCTGCAGGCTGTGCAATCCAGTTACATGGGCTGTAGAGCCTGTGTGCGGCTGGATGATGGAATGTCGCCTTGGTTTGACGTCAATATCGGCGTTAAGCAGGGCTGCGTTCTATCAGCCAGGCTGTTTATCATATATCTGGATAAATGTCTCCAAAGGTTGAACGATATGAATGTGGGAGTCCAGATGGGTGACTCAGTGGTCTCTGCTCTGCTTTATGCAGATGACGCAGTCCTGCTGGCACAGTCAGCGACTGACCTGCAGACCCTAGTCGACACAATGACAGAAGATTGTATGAAAAGGGGTCTACGCGTGAATGTGAGCAAAACCAAAATAAT
Source organism: Lymantria monacha (assembly GCA_905163515.2). Taxonomy (NCBI): domain Eukaryota; kingdom Metazoa; phylum Arthropoda; class Insecta; order Lepidoptera; family Erebidae; genus Lymantria; species Lymantria monacha. Next base: position 30,565,950 of record LR991095.1, on the reverse strand, counting down.
GGTCTTTGAAAGAGATGAAGCCAGAACAGATGTAAGAGTAACAATAGGTAATGATGTACTAGAGCAAGTGGATGAATTTGTATATCTTGGATGTGGATTTAGCCGAGATGGACGGTACACCACTGATATAGAGCGAAGAGTGAATGCGGGAAATAGAGTGAACGGAGCGTTGGGGCAACTTCTCGGCAGCCACCACCTCAGCCAGAAGGCACGTGTAGCAATACATAACGCAGTGCTTGTCCCAACATTACTGTATGGAAGCGAGAGTTGGGTATGCAGAAAAGAGTATGAAAGTAAAATTAATGCGGTCGAAATGCGATCTCTTTGGAAAATCTGTGGAGTTAGGCTGACCGACCGCATTCGTAACGACGACGTAAAAGTGCGAGTAGGTATGAAAGAGAGTATTGGTGTAAAGATGCGAAAGGGAATGCTCCGATGGTTCGGACATGTGGAAAGAATGCCGAACGAACGTCTGGTTAAGAAGATATACAATGCGAAAGTGGAAGGATGTAGGTACCGAGGGAGACCGAGACTAACCTACCTAGACCAGATCGGTCAGGTACTGAAGGAAGGTGGAGTCAAGAGTCTCCGAAACCGGCGAGCGTGTATGAAGAGAATTATGAATGTTGAGGAAGCGAGTGAAGTATGCAGAGATAGAGTTCTCTGGCACTCTGTTCTCTCTGCCTACCCTGCAAGGGATATGGCGTGATGATATGTATGTATGTGTATATATATATATATATATATATATATATATATATATATATTTATTTGTGTTCTCTCTGCCTACCCTACAAGGGATATGGCGTGATGATATGTATGTTCCTCAACCACCCGTCAAGCCTAGCGTTTATAGTAATATATAATTTCCTCATGAGCGCAGTGGTCTCACGTCCAATAGTGAATATCAATAGGTTGATGAGAGGGAGTTAGATGGGTTGTATTAAGAGAAAATAGTAAAGTAAATAATTACCTACTTTACATATGGCCGTCACCATACGTTAGAATACAATTCACCATATAATATGCAGATTAGATCTATGGGGGGGTGTGGGTATCATATAATATGCAGATTAGATCTATGCAAGAGAAGGAAAACTCAGAATAAGACCCTATGCCAATCACTGATCTGATTAGTGTGATATAGTAGGTCAATTTCCCTCCTATTATGGAGGTTCAAATCCAACAGAAGGACTTATAAACTAAGATGATCATCATTAGATGAGGTGAAAATAAATATTTAATTGATTTTGCTGTCGTGAATAAATACGTCGTCATTCTTTATTGACTCCTTACCTCTCAGTTTATCATTACCCTGGACATCCAACTTCTCTGGTTCTAAAAATGTAGCCAACTCCATATCACCGCTGTTCTTATTATCTCCATCTTCTAAATTGGTCTGTTAAAGAGTAAATATAGATTTTATAATTATTTTGTATCAATATAACTGAATTCCTAAACGATTAAACAGAATCTCAACTTTTTTTTTGTTATTGAAAATGAAATAGAAGAGTGACAATTAAAAGAACACACAATCCATTTCAAAGAACTCACCGTTCTCTTACTCTTATCCCAATTACTTGAGGTCGATACAACATGTACTCTTTTTTCATAATAGTACATACTCGTATTGTAGAAGTTATTGGCAATACTTTTTTGACCGGCCGCCAACCAGAAGTCAATCCTCCTTGTGAATGTAACTGTTGAACAAATGGCATCAGATAGACTTGGCCTAGGTGGTTATAAGGCTCTTAGTCATCTTTTACGACATGTACGAGCAACGTAAGCATTGGTAGTAATCGTAAGCGCTACCACACAGCTATTTCGAAGAACTATTTTAAAGAAATTAAGACTTTTGTTATTTTTTAGATTATTCACATATTAGAATATACATATAACATTGATGTCGTGAAAGGTTATTAAGAGCTTGCCATAGACCTGGGTCAACTAAATCTGATGTTTGGTCAACATTTATATTCCCAAGGAGGGTTGACGTCAGGCAGGCCGTTGTTCCTAAAACTATTACAGAAACTATTACAAGTAATTGGGATAAGAGCAGGATGAAGATGATGATGATAAAATATATAATATCAAATGTTATATATTTTATATATGGGTGTCCCGAAATTCAACGTCCAACAGAAAGTGGGTGGTAGATGACCTCATGACAGCTTTGATAAAAATAAAAAAAGAAATTCCATGTCAGTTATTTACTGTGATATGAGTGTTTTACTAAAAACGGTGATAAATCGATCCTTGTGCGATATTTTTAAGTACTGTAACGACAAATAGGCTAGTTTCGGACATATATTTTTAATTAGAAGCGCAGATAACTGCGCTATCGATCACAAGTACAATTGAAACTAGACGTGTTATACAAACAAATAAAAATACATTTGTATTAAAGAATACTCTTAGAATTCTTAAAATTTTTGGAAGAAAACGTTAATCATCTGACTTTGACACACCATGCTGTAAAAAAATGTACTGTAACCATGGTGGCAAGTATTTTCAAAAGATGGCCAAATTATTCATTATTCCAAAATGATATAACACATTCTACATTTTAACGAAACTTTTTGAAAAAAAAAATGTTTTCGTAAAAGACAACGAAGTTTATGATAAATGATTATCTTTTAACAAAAGGCTTTATGTTTTATCTTTGTACCTACCATATTCTCAGCGAATAAATATCTTATCTTATCTTATCTTTATTAGCCCAAATAAAAAAAACTTATTGCGTCTGTGAGAGTGAGATAGAGAGTGACGTCTCTTGTTTAAGTAAGAGCCTCTCAACTTTTATTGCTAAAGATAGGCTTCACCAAAGAGGATAGTGCCTTGACACACCGGTATTTATGATCCCAACTCACATATGTTCCACTACTGGGCTAGAACTTCCTCTAAAATAGGGAGATATTTTTCTTATTTTAATGCGAGATTACCTTCTATTGTAAAAGTTATTGGCAATAATTTTATGACCGGCCGCCTTACAGACGTCAACCCTCCTTGGGAATGTAACTGTTGACCAAATGGCATCAGATGGAGTTGGCCCAGTTCATTATCAGGCTCTTAGTCGTCTTTTACGACATACACGAACAAAGTACGCGTTAGTAGTATTCGTAGCCGCTACCACACAGCTTTTAGGTTCGTATACGTAAATAATTTGAATGTTTATCCGAATTATAATTTTATTTTAAATGTAAAGTTACTTCAAAATAATTTTGAACTTCTCATTAGTTAAGCGTGAAGCAATGCAGTTACTCAGAGCACCGGCGACCACCTGGGCCACTTTTAAATATAACCCCCCCGACATATTTATTGTTTGCAGTTTATTTGGGGGTTAATAACGGTGAGCACCCCTTTTAGACTGCTAATGGATCGGGCGTGTTTTAACGTTGATAGAGTCGCTTTAGAATTGACTGTTTTAGATTCGTTTGGTTCTGTTCGGACCGATTCAAATACTACCAACTTTTACATTGCTCGTGGGTTTTGTAACAAAATTACACTACACTCAATAGTAGGACCACGCTGTTGAAAGTTTTCTGTCTACACCCGCGGGTCGGTCCATTCGGGGTAGTACCACTCTCTCGCAGAAAGTCGACGTCTGATTAATTCTTATGTGATATTGCGCTTTGTTCGATGAGCGAGAGAGCCGGAAGCTCAACTGGGTAGGTTTGGGGTTTGTATTGGTAGGCAGCGGCCTAGCTATACTCTTATTATTGCAAAGGTCTATGAGCGGCAGTAACAGTTACATCCACCATATGCAATAAAAAAAAATATTGTACTAAAACTTCTAACTACTAAAAGATCTGGGTATGAGATCGAGTTACCATCTGATACCGCTTGGTTGAAAATTATATTTCCAAAAAAAGTTGACGTCAGGCAATCGGTTTATCATAAAACTATTGCAAAAACTTTTGCAATATGTACAATGATAGAAGAGTGAATTATACGTAGACTCCAAGAAATTCGGCTAAGAGCACAGTAGTGATAATTCATTTTTATCGTAAGCATTGGCTTCAAGCAAGCAGAGTCTTCATAGTATTTTCGGGCAATCCACTTTGCGCATTGTGTACTAACATTGCATTGTAATAAATTATACCGTAAAAGTTTTTTTATGGAATTAATCCCACCATACATTCCCACTAATTTAACTCGCGTAAATCAGGATCTATAATAGTCTCCATAGACGACATCGAAGCTTGATCCTCAAACAGTTACGGGAATTGCTTTCAATTATTTTGGAACCAATATTAGATTAGAAAAGCTTAAACAAGAGAAGGTTGAAGGGATTGATCCTACTATACGTTAGGGAAAATAGACATCAAATTTGACCATTTAGTTAATATATAAGAAGATTGAAGGAGGTTTCAATTTCAAGTTTTCCTTCTTTTACATATTACATCTCTTAGTCGTCCTTAATGTACACCCATGGGCAAGAAAAGGGGTGGTGAATTTTATTCTTACTTCGCCATCACATGGAAAAAACATTTCATCATCATCTCAGCTCATATATGTCCCACTGTCGGGCGCGAGCCTCCTCCATAATGGGAGGGAAATTGACCTGACACCACGCTGGTTAGACGTGTTGGTATAGGGTTTTGTTTTGAGTTTTCCTTCCCTTGCATAGATGTTATATGCCCGCCCGTGACGGAGTCGGAAGTGGGGGCGGCTGTGGCGAGGATTCGTTCCGCCAACACGGACCCCGGCCCGGACGGAAAACCTGTCCGGGTGCTGACGTCGCTCCACATTCACATCACTATCCACATCCACATCAGTATCCAGGCCCATATGAAGTACTTGGGCCTGGTGCTGGACGGGCGATGGGCGTTCTGGGAGCATTTTCGCCGAATTGCTCCCCGGCTGGTCGGCGCGGCGTCCGCCCTATCACGACTCATGCCGAACGTGGGCGGACCCAGCTTTGAGGGCCGACGGCTGTATGCGGGGGTGATCCGCTCAATGGCCATGTACGGCGCACCCGTGTGGGCGAGGTCTCTGACCCTCCGGCTGAGTGCTTTTCTGTGGCGTCCACAGAGAGTCATGACGGTCAGAGTCATCCGCGGATACCGCACGGTGTCGACTGAGGCAGCATGCGTGTTGGCCGGGACACCCCCGTGTGACATAGAGGTGGAGATGCTCTCCGAACTCTACCGGCGGGTGACCTCAGTGCGCGACGAGGGTGGCTCCCCATCGCTTAGCGAGATAGCCACCTGGCGCGAGGACGCCCGCCGAGACATCATCGCTCGCTGGGCTACGCGACTGGAGAGGCCTAGGCACGGTGTTCTTACCGTTGAGGCTCTCTGGCCCGTATTGACGGAGTGGATGGAGCGGCGGCTCGGAGTCCTCTCTTTCCAATTGGTGCAGGTGTTGTCGGGGCACGGGTGCTTCGGCAAATACTTGCACACGATCGCACGGAGGGAGTCGACTTCGTCCTGCCACCAGTGCGGCAGTGATGAGGACACGGCGCAACACACGCTGGAGGTCTGCGTGACCTGAGCCCGGCAACGCTGTGACCTCGTCGCTGTCATCGGTGCCGACCTGGCGCTGTCGGCTGTCGCGAAAGCGATGGTCGGAATCAGGAACTGGGACGCGGTCGCCGCCTTCTGCGAGGCTGTCATCTCGCAGAAGGAGGCCGCGGTACGAGTTCGGGTGGATTCCCATGACCCGGGCCACCGCCACAGCGGCCGGGGCCTCGGGTGATCGGACCGGGGAATTGTCCGGTCACCCGACGTGAGGCCACCGCGTGAGGGCGACGCCCCGACGGCGAAAGCTGTCGGGGCATCGACACGAGAGGAACCCGCAAGGGTATATCGCCGAGCCGGCCACCGAAGACAAAGATCGGGTACCGGTGGCCCGCTCGCATAGCGAGAGAGGTGTTTGCAGGGTGGGTCCATGGGGTTCCGTGCCACCTCTTCTGTGGCCCCGGACGATTTGTCGGGGCGCGACCACATCCATGGTCCACCTTGCGGAGAAAAAAAAATAGATGTTATATACGTTTTATATCCCTTAGTCGTCTCGTTTGATCACCCAAAGGTAAGATATGGGGCAGTGAATTGTATTCTTACTCCATCACCACACAGAAACATTTATTTAAATCTAAATTAAGGTTATTTTTTTGGAGGGTTGTTCTTTTTTAGGGGACAAGGGGTAACGGCACGGACAGCGCGCAACTCTATAACCTGCCGTCCATGTAACTCTCTAAGTCGTGCGGATGGACCACCGGAACCTGTTTGTCATTGGTGGCGGAGGTCTATGTCCTAGTGAACATTGATAGAGCAATGTATACCTATATGAAATAAAGGTTAAAAGTATGAATAATAAAAGCTGCAGCACGGTTGTATAAATAGAAACGTACATTTACAAAGCGATACGTTTTCACCCCTAAGTAAATTCAATTTAAATGAAACAAGAATCAAAGTTAAATCAAATCAATAAAACCGTTTATATTATTGACATATCCGCTCCATAAGCGGATATAATTATACGATATTTGGGCACTGACCCAAAACTTGGCAAGTTAAAACTTAACACGTTTGCCTTATTAAGTTATTGTGTTAAGGGTGTATTAAGGCATAGTCCAATTAAAATTAAAAAACTTTGAAGTCAATCTTTTTAGAAGGAATTGTATTTTAATACAATACGTAATCATCTTCTGTGAAGAAATAATGATTTCTGATGTTTACGGGAGCATTTACACATTTGAAGCATAGTACATTACTGCAGTGGCTAGCAAAAGAGGCATTGATGAACGAACGTGTAAATGTGGGCCGAGGCGTAGCCGAGGCACACATACGTGAGTCCATCAATTCCTAGTTGTGGCCAAGGCGTAGTCGAGGCACACATACGTGAGTCCATCAATTCCTAGTTGTGGCCAAGGCGTAGCCGAGGCACACATACGTAAGTCCATCAATTCCTAGTTGTGGCCAAGGCGTAGCCGAGGCACACATACGTAAGTCCATCAATTCCTAGTTGTGGCCAAGGCGTAGCCGAGGCACAGATACGTAAGTCCATCAATTCCTAGTTGTGGCCAAGGCGTAGTCGAGGCACACATACGTAAGTCCATCAATTCCTAGTTGTGGCTAAGGCGTAGCCGAGGCACACATACGTAAGTCCATCAATTCCTAGTTGTGGCCAAGGCGTAGTCGAGGCACACATACGTGAGTCCATCAATTCCTAGTTGTGGCCAAGGCGTAGCCGAGGCACACATACGTAAGTCCATCAATTCCTAGTTGTGGCCAAGGCGTAGCCGAGGCATACATACGTAAGTCCATCAATTCCTAGTTGTGGCCAAGGCGTAGTCGAGGCACACATACGTGAGTCCATCAATTCCTAGTTGTGGCCAAGGCGTAGTCGAGGCACACATACGTGAGTCCATCAATTCCTAGTTGTGGCCAAGGCGTAGTCGAGGCACACATACGTGAGTCCATCAATTCCTAGTTGTGGCCAAGGCGTAGTCGAGGCACACATACGTGAGTCCATCAATTCCTAGTTGTGGCCAAGGCGTAGTCGAAGCACACATACGTGAGTCCATCAATTCCTAGTTGTGGCCAAGGCGTAGTCGAGGCACACATACGTGAGTCCATCAATTCCTAGTTGTGGCCAAGGCGTAGTCGAGGCACACATACGTGAGTCCATCAATTCCTAGTTGTGGCCAAGGCTTGTATAGTGTTTTTCTCAAATAATGCGCGAAAATTAAAACTAAGTAGTACTATAGTCTATCTGATCTAAGAAGTGCACTTTGACAGCTGTCGCACTAAGTTTTCTAGGTATGTGAAACAAATAATCGCTATCGAAAATATCCGATTTTAGTGAGAAATCGATATTGATTCTTTTTAATTAATAATCGGTTTATTTATTTTTTTCAAACAGGAGATGATTAAATTAAGTGCTAAATTAATACTAAACAAATTTAATTATTTCAGCGTAAAATTTATTCATCATATTTAGCAGGATTAGGTTAAGTAAAAAACAAAAACTGGATTTCAAAATAACTATTTATTCAAAATAACTACTATTACTTGAATAATCATCGTCGCGAATTTTTAAATTCAAAATGAATTATTACCTCATCAATAAAATTGTCGAAACGTACATTTCTGTCAAAATCTCTATTCGATTAGTTATATTATTTTGATATTTTTACTGATTATTTGGATATTCGTGAATTGGAAGTTGTCAAGCATTACTGTATGAACATGATGACGTGATGTTGTAAGATCGTCAATAACAATTACTATTTATCATGTTATTTTAATTTTAAATTAGTTTTACGAGTTTCAACATTAGATTAGTGTATGAGAAAGTCACCCGCAACGTTATTTATATAAATAACTTAATATTCCTTTAAAATTTTAGATTTATTGATTGCAATCATGTGTATACGTTTGCTCAAAGTTATTGTGTATATAAAAATGCAAAACGTAAAATGCACTTCTTACGCTATGTCCTAATTGGCTGTCGCAATACGACACGACTTTTGTTGTCCAACCGACCAACAAACGCGACAAAATTTAAACACATGCTTTTGAATGGAGCTGTCCTAACTGACAACTCGCATGGATGTGCGACATCGCATTTGTTGGTCGTTGAGTTTTAAATTCAAACCTGTTCTATTTTGTCGTGTCGGTCGTCCGGGCAACACGTGTTTTTGGTTGATAAGTAAAATGAATACTATGACATATACCTATATATCTTTGACAACGACATTTCGAGGACTGACGACAATGCAGTTTGGACACATCATTATTGTCGTACGACCAACTTGTTGCACGGCAATGCGAACAACCGATTTTGTCGTAGAACGACTTGTCAATTAGGACGTAGCCTTAGCCTAGATTAGATGAACTATAAGTAGAATTGTATACAAGACGAACAACAAACAATATTTTTCACGTGCTAAAGGGTTCATTTGTTTTTTTTCAAGGTTTTTTTGGTTTCTTTTTCAAGCCAGTTCGAAATTCAAATAAAACTCTGATAAGTTGCCTATTTAATTACCATATTTTGGATTAACAAATCGTTCCATTTTTAAAATACACGATAGATATGAATTTCCATATATATTTATTTGGCCGCTAAAACACGACAGATATGGATTCTCATACATTTATTTTGTCAGCCGCTGCTCGCATGTATTTGGCCAGTACAGCAATTTTGATTTATCTCAAGAAGGTTGTCAAAATAATGCTCAAATTCAAGTTACTGAAGTTTAGCATTTAATATGCTTGATTATCTATAAAAACCGAATACGAGCGAAAAATGTCACAAGTGGGATTCGAACGTGGGTTCGAATCCCACTTGTGACCTATTGGAAATTCGTCCCAATCGTGCTGCCACTTACACCACCGTGCTTGATTTTCTAATTTTATTCTAATACGAAATCATCATCAACTAACCCTAGTCTCAATGTCTTGGTACCGATGCAATGTACACTTTTTCTATCGTAAATATTGAAAAAGTTTCACCCATAGTTTTATAGGCGGCCACCTTACATCAAACCACCTCAGAAATATAATCGTTGGCTTGTAAAACTGGCAAAGTAAAGCTCTTAATCTTCTTTTATAACATCAACGAGCAATATATTTAATTAAATCAACGTATTTCAAAGAAATAATACTCACTTATATACATACATACATATCATCACGCCATATCCCTTGCAGGGTAGGCAGAGAGAACAGAGTGCCAGAGAACTCTATCCTTGCATACTTCACTCGCTTCCTCAACATTCATAATTCTCTTCATACACGCTCGCCGGTTTCGGAGACTCTTGACTCCACCTTCCTTCAGTACGTGACCAATCTGGTCTAGGTAGGTTAGTCTCGGTCTTGCCCGGTACCTACATCCTTCCACTTTCGCATTGTATATCTTCTTAACCAGACGTTCGTTTGCCATACTCACGTAAACATCAAAATTAATTAAATTAAAATCTAAAAACGTCTTCTCCTTAATACGACTCCTATATTAACCAGTCATTACGAACATGTGTGAAGTTTACCTAAATCATTCGCCGTCTCCTTCTTTCGACAAATGTACGAGCGAGACAACAATAAACGAGCAACATATTGAATGAATTAATATTTTGGCGCCTTTTCTGCTAATGTAGATGAAATAGGTTATATATATTTATACAAGATTTTGGAATATACTATTCTTTATTATTAAAAAAAGATATTTGTGTGTTCTTTCTAGTCAAATATTTTGATAAAATATATTACCACAAATTCTAGTCTAACCTTTCACCGAATACTTTAATGTGTGGCTTCCTAGCTTTGGTTTTTTCGTTCATTGTACGATTTGTTGAAATAAAAAAATATTTATTTTAGTAAAGACTGGCTGACACTTCGTCAATGGCGGGAACTTCGTCTACGCTACATGGTAGATATTGAGTCGTAGGCATTTTAGAAAGCGCAGCACCCACAACTGTGGAAAGTAATAAATATTCCCGTTTTCGCAACAATTTTTATTGATTTGCCCACACTATTATTTAAAGCGAAAGGGAATGCTCCGATGGTTCGGACATGTGGAAAGAATGCCGAACGAACGTCTGGTTAAGAAGATATACAATGCGAAAGTGGAAGGATGTAGGTGCCGGGGGAGACCGAGACTAATCTACCTAGACCAGATTGGTCACCTACTGCAGGAAGATGGAGTCAAGAGTCGCCGAAACAGGCGAGCGTGTATGGAAAGAATTATTATGAATGTTGAGGAATCGAGTGAAGTATGCAAGGATAGAGTTCTCTGGCACTCTGTTCTCTCTGCCTATCCTGCAAGGAATATGGCGTGATGATATGTATGTATGTATGTATTATTTAAAGTATGATATTATATATCGTATAGCCTTTCCAGATAAATAAGCTATGCAAAACTAAAAAAAAATTCATTTTGTATAGTTAGTTCTTGAGATTAGCGCGTACATACAGACAAAGTATACAAGTATAGATTTGTAATAAGAAAATAATCCCTGAGGACTTTACAAATATGTAAATAAATAAAGACACTTCAAAATAATAACGTCTGCTAGGTCATTCTAAGTATATGTCTAAAATTTTATGCATACTAAATTTTAAGTCTAGAATTTTTTTTTTCATCAGTATAGCAACAAGAAAATTTTTAATCTCCGGCCGCCCGGGGGAGTCCATTGTTGTGGACAGACAGACAGACGGACGGTTGCTGCTTTGTTGTATTATTATACACGTGTATATATATACATACAGTAGATATAAATATAGTGTATATTGTATTCATAGTTTTATTGTCGAATATTACACTAATGGCGCAGTGGTTAAAGCGACATGTACGCCAGTTCTTAACTATATCATTGTTAAAAAGAAAAAGAAACCTGTATAATATGTAAACATTGTCCGGTAGATGGCTCACCTCTCCCATAATGACGACCAAATAATAAACACCTGTCTCAGCCAATAAATGTAGGTTCGAGTACCATGTATGACATTCATTTTTCGCTCGTAAACAAGTTTTTTCTAAATGACCTAGCATGTTAAATGCTAAATCTCAGTCATTTGTTTATTCCAAAGTGAAGGTTTATTTGAACGTTTGAACTCAGAAACCATCATATGAATTTAAAAAAATATTAATGTGTAAGATATTTAACCAAATAATGATGTGTGATATTTACGCGAGTATTAGACATTTGAAATAAAATTATTTTTACGGATTCTATCGCGTTTATAAACTGAAACGCGTAATAAACGAGATATACGAGTATCTAAAGGCAAATGAACTACACAGTTTTTTTTTGCATGGTGGATCATAGATGTGGTCGCGCCCCGACAAATCGGTCCGGTGCGACAGAAGAGGCGGCGCATAACTCTATGGACCCACCCTGCAAACACCTCTCTTCGCCGTGCGAGCGGGCTACCTGTACCCGATCTTTGTCTTTGGTGGCCAAATGACACACTCGTAGCTAATTCAGTTCTTTTATGATCAAGGCGCTTGCAATAGTCTCAAAATATTGGAAACTCGGTAAGTAATAAAATACATGGCATACATTCCGTTGACCGTAATTTTTTGAAGATTAGTTTGAAATCCTATCATCTCATCATCTCAGCTCATATATGTTCTACTGCTGGGCTCGAGCCTATTCTACACTAGGAGGGCAATTGACCTATTACACTACGATGGTCAGATGTGTTGGTATAGGGTTTTGTTTCGATTTTACCTTCTCTTGCATATATATTATATGCATATTTTAACCTTTATTCGTCTTTTACAATTACCCACGGGTAAGAGAGAGTGATTGTTGAATTGTATTCTTAGCCCGTCACCACACGGAAATCTTATATTTCTATTCATTTCAATTCTATTCCCATTCACAGCGACTTCAACGAGAACTCACCCCCATCCATTACAATAGTTATTTAAAATGTAATTACGACTTATTTATGTATATAATCTATCACTGCCTTACCCCCCATGATTATGTTGCCATAAAGCTTTCTCAATGGGAACCGAATCGATTTATTGTTTCATTATAAAGTTGTTTGTGAGCAGGTGCGTTTTGCTAACGTGAAGTAAATACAACTCGACGTTGTAGAATTCAAATAAAAACTATGTAAATATTAAACTGGCTAATAATTCGCTATGTTAGTAGAAGAATCAACGCGAAGGATTCAGTTGAATCTTTATAAATAAAAATGAATGGCCGAAATATATGTATGTCCCTAACTACTAAATGACTGCTCCAAATTCGACTGCACAAATGGCGTAGTGATTATGATTGCCGACCTTCCGTACCAGTGCCATTGGTTCGATTCTTACACAACATAATGCTTTATGCGATTCATAAACTATTGTTCTGAGTCTGGGTGTAATTTGTTTGTGTTAATTATATGTATGTCTATAAAGTCGCTCGCAATCCAAAGATTATTTCTTTTGTGCAAGGTGGTGTTAAAAAAAAGTTTTTGTTTTGTGTTCGTTTTTGTCAGGACAAGGTTGGAAATTTTAAAAAGATCTAACAAAAATTGGTAATTATTGAAATTATACCTCTTTTGGCGCGTTATGGAAAAATGATGAGAGTAAATTTATACGATGCGCGCGCGCACCGTCACGAAATACCGTCGCCCTGAAGTTAGCTATAGACAACATTTTAGTTTTTTAACTAAATAATGCGTTATAATAAAACTTTTAATGTATTAAATACCTTTTTTCTATTGTTAGTGTCGTTTTTTCTACAAACGTAGAATAAGACGAAAGATAAATTTTTAAAAAAGATTTTTATCTTGTTACGCCAAATAAGTATAATTTCTAACGAGTGTATATAAGTACACAGAGACTTTTTTTTAAGATGAAAAGTGCGTGTGGGAATGACACAAATGACAGTGAAAGATTTGACAAAACATTGACAAAGATATGACAAAACATTGACAGATTGATGTATCAGTGAATGAGCCAGCAGTTGATAACTTCAAAAATATCATTAGAATAAAACTATAATAAGAAAAATCAAAGTAAACAAGAGATTGCCACCAACAACAATATGAAGACTAACGTAGAGAAGAAGAGACAGAGAGACAAAAACAACGAAGCGCAACTTTTAAATTTTTAGCCATTTCATCTTTATGTAATAACGCCCCTTTAAGAACAAATTGAATTATATAACATCAACATAACAATTAATAGATAAACATAAAAAAGGCACGAAGAAGGACAGAAGAAGTCTGTGGATAAAATAATAAAAAAAAAACTGCAAAAATATTAATATTATGGGTCGATTCAAATTAATTGATTATAAAATGGAATTTAACTAGTATAAGTAAAATATTTAAGACGTAAACAAGTCTTAAATGGGTTTTTTATAATGTTTCATATCGGAGTGTCATTACGATTGCATACAAAGGAGTCGACGAGACATGCAAAATGTCCAACCGACAAGTTCAAGCTGTACTCTGTTGCGGGACAATACAGCATAGACGAGGAGATGGCTGCACGTATATTAAGTTACTTAAAAAAATATCATTTGCATTTTTTTTTTGGAAAGCGGTGTTTATTATTTATTTCTTTTAAACTTTTTTAATAATTGTAAAATAAGCGAAAAGCTACTTATGAAAGAAGAAAACGCTTCTATAACGTTCAAAGTAGGGCATCTAATTTTATAATAATACTAGCTCCTGCCCACAGCTTCGCCTGCGTAAAAGGCTACTTTCCTTAAGTTTTTCATCCTGTCATCAGTTATTTATCATCATCATTAGTTATTTTACCCTTCAAGGGTAATTTTTTTACAAAATTTTAATGTAATATTTATTTACATCTGATTAGATGTAAATAAATATTAGCTAAAATTTTATTTTAATAGCCTAAAAATAAGTTTAAAGCTTCTGGTTTTGAAAGTAATGACACTTTCTTACAACTTTACATGCCCCTTTACAACACCTTTTGCATTAAAAAGTCGCCTATGTCCTTTATCAGGCTCTAGACTATCTGTGTACTAAATTTCATTTAGATTGGTTCAGTAGTTTTGACGTGAAAGAGCAACAGACAGACAGAGTTACTTTCGCTTTTATTAGTAAGGGTATTTCGCTTAATATTAGACAAGAGAAATGATTTACGATAAATTAAAATCTTCATGCTATGCACGTTATTTTAATATCATATTTGACAGATTAATTTGATTCGTTCGTAGATATCGCGCCAATCTGTGTTAGGATATCAGGTCAATTGTCAAATTAAAAAATAATTTTATTTTACTATTTTCTTTTCTGTGTCATATCTGTTCCTTCTTCATATTTTTTTAATCCGCGAAGTTTCAAATGCTTTACATCATTCATGGTCACTTTAATAGTGGTAGGACCACGCTGTTGACAGTTCTCTGTCTGCAGCCGCGGGCCGGTCCGTCCGGCGCTTCGTTCGGTGAACGAGAGAGCCGGAAGCCCAATTGGGTGAGTTTGGGGTTTATATTGGTAGGCAGCCGCCTAGTTATACCCTTGGTATTGCAAAGGTCCATGGGCGGCAGTGACACTTACCATAAGGTGTGCTGATTGCTCGTTTGCCACCGTTAGCAATAAAAAAAAACCAATAAGTGGAAGGAATTTCAACTAAAGTGGAAGGATGTAGGTATCGGGGGAGACCGAGACTAACCTACCTAGACCAGATTGGTCACGTACTGAAGGAAGGTGGAGTCAAGAGTCTCCGAAACCGGCGAGCGTGTATGAAGAGAATTATGAATGTTGAGGAAGCGAGTGAAGTATGCAAGGATAGAGTTCTCTGGCAGTCTGTTCTCTCTGCCTACCCTGCAAAGAATATGGCGTGATGATATGTATGTGTGTATGTATGTATGTGTACATTGAATATAATTTACCTAATGTTTTAATTGTGATCCTTTATGAAGAGAAATAAATATTATTATTATTAAATCCTGTACACCAACTCCTACACTATAACATAATGCCGATAAGAAAAATTAAAAGGAAAATAACGACAAATATTTTCTCAGCGCCAGACGAGTTCATTTAGTCACCATGCGACAATGAGACATCTCATTTTGTACGACACCAAATATACCTTGATGGAGAAGAGCAAGCCTTTATTACAGACTTTTAAAAAATCCAAGATGGTTTTCGATACCACGGAATATTTACTTTCAGTGTTAAATAACGTGGCCATTATTTTATTTTATACTAGAACGGCACGCTTGCACAAATATATAAAAATAAGAACTAATTTAAATATGTTTGCTGTGTGGTAGCGGCTACGAATACTACTAACCTTACCTTACTTTGCTTTTTTTTTTTTTTTTTATTTTTTTATTGGTGGACTATGGATTAGTCTCGCCCCGCCAAATCGGTCCGGGGTGACGGAGAAGGCGGCGCGTGACCCCATAGACCCAACGTAAAACTCCTCTCTCTTCGCCGTGCGAGCGGGTCACCGGGACCCGATTTTTAACTTCGGTGGCCCGCCCGGCGGTTCACCCTCGCGGGTTCCTCTCGTCGACGCCCCGACAGATTTCGCGGTCGGGGCGTCGCCCTCACGCGGTGGCCTCACGTCGGGTGACCGGACAATTCCCCGGTCCGATCACCCGAAGCCTCGGTTACGGCGGCATCAGGCGCAGGTATTCGCGCCTGCGCCGCCCCGGCCGCTGGCGGCGGCCCGGGGCGCGGGAATCCTCCCTTGCCCGTTCCGCCGCTTCCTTCTGCGAGATGACAGCCTCGCAGAAGGCGGCGACCGCGTCCCAGTTCCTGATGCTGTCGACCATCGCCCTCGCGACGGCCGGCAGCGTCAGGTCGGCACCGATGACAGCGACGAGGTCACGGCGCTGCCGCTCCCATCCCGGACACACCTCCAGCGTGTGTTGCGCCGTGTCCTCGTCACTCCTGCAGTGGTGGCAGGCCGGAGTCCACTCCCTATACACGACCCTGTGCAGGTACAACCCGAAACACCCGTGCCCCGTCAATACCTGCACCAGCCGAAAGGTGAGGACTCCGTGCTGCCGCTCCATCCACTCTATCAATACGGGCCGGAGGGCCTCAACGGTCTCCACACCGTGCCTAGGCCTCTCCAGCCGCGTAGCCCAACGGGCGATGACGTCTCGGCGGGCATTCACGCGCCAGGTGGCTATCTCGCTCAACGATGGGGAGCCACCTTCCTCGCGCGCTGTGATAACCCGCCGGTAGAGGTCGGAGAGCATCTCCGCCTCTAGGTCCCACGGGGGTGTCCCGGCCAACAGGCACGCCGCCTCTGTCGACACAGTGCGGTACCCGCGAATGGCTCTGACCGCCATGGCCCTCTGTGGTCTCCACAGAACCGCCCTGAGCTGGGCGTTCAGAGCCCTCGCCCACACGGGTGCGCCGTACATGGCCATCGAACGGATGACCCCCGCATACAGCCGTCGGCCCTCGAAACTGGGTCCGCCCACGTTCGGCATGAGTCGAGAAAGGGCGGACGCCGCGCCGACAAGCCGGGGAGCAATCTGTCGGAAATGCTCCCGGAACCACCATCGCCCGTCGAGCACCAGACCCAAGTACCTCATATGGGCCTGGATGCTGATGTGGATGGAGTTTACCACTATCGAGGCGCCGATGGGTAGCCTCACACGGGGCCCATGGAAAAGTAGGGCCTCCGTCTTGTTTAGGGCCACCCTGAGCCCCAGCGCCTCGATCCGCCTGACCATCTCCTCGGTGCCGAGAGTGGCCAGGCTCGCCACCTCTTCGAGTGTCCTGCCCCGGGCTGTGACGAGCGTGTCGTCAGCGTAGCACACCAAGCTCAGCCCGGGGGGGAGACTCCCTCTCAACGCCCAGTCGTACCCGATGTCCCACAGGGTCGGCCCCAGAACCGACCCCTGTGGAACGCCGCACGACATGGGCGTCCGCACAATGTCCCCTGCGGGACCCGCGCAGAGGATACTGCGGCCCTCCAAATAGTCTGCCACCAGCCGCCTGAGGTACAGGGGCACTCCATGGAACCGGAGCGCCTCCCTGATGCAGCCGAATGGCAGACTATTGAATGCGTTGGCGATGTCCAACGACACCGCCAACAGCACTCCCTTCCCGGCGACGGCCTCCGCGGCCGCCTGCCTCAGGCGTAATAGGGCCCCGACGGTCGAACGCCCCCTCCGAAACCCATACTGAGCGTCCGACAGATCGGGCCCCACCTCCTCCAGGTTTCGGACGATGCGGGCAGCGAGCACACGCTCCAGCAGCTTACCCACATCGTCGAGGAGCACGATGGGCCTGTAGGCCGACGGCAAATCCGGGGACCGTCCCGGCTTTGGCAGGAGAACTAACCTCCCTTCCTTCCAGCACTCAGGGAACCGTCCAGACGTCAGACAGGCGTTGAACAGCTGCCTGAGGCGAGGCTCGAAGTGCTCGAGGAGCGACGTCAGCACCCGGACTGGAATTCCGTCCGGGCCGGGGGCCGTGGTGGCGGAACGAATCTTCGCCACGGCCGCCCCCACTTCCGACTACGTCACGGGCGGAACACTCTCGTCGTCGTCGGCCTCCCGGTCCTGATCTGGCGGAGCCATGACCGGGGCCGTGTGTTCCGACTGCCGTGGAAACAGCTCCTCGACCACCCTACGAAGGAAGTCGGGCTGGAGGGTCTCGGTGAGGGGGGGGGGCCCGCGCGCGAAGCTTGTTCAGCGCCGCGCGATATGGGCGACCCCAGGGGTCACGGTCGAGACCGTCCAGCATCTCCTGCCAACTCGCGCCCTTGGCGGCTCGGATGGCCAACCGAAAGGCAGTCCGCGCACTGCGGTACGCCTCGTACAGCTGGCCCTCCCGCTCGACGTCGCGGTGACGCCGCCGGCTGCGGGTGTAGGACCTTCGGGCACTGATACACGCCGCACGAAGGTCCGCCAGTCTTGGGGACCACCAGTAGACCCCCTGCCTCGGAGGCGGACGCCGCCGCACTCTGGGCATGGCCGCATCGCAGATCTGCGTTAACGCACTGCGAATGCGGACAGCCCCAGCGTCCACTCCGTCCGCTGGGGGTGGTGAGGACAGCCACGTACTGACAATGGCCGCCTCCGCCAGTAGATCCCTGTCAAGACGACCCACAGCCCACCGCGGAAACGCGGGAGCTCCGTCCGCCCTGTGACCCCTACCGGGTTCCCGGGGGGAGACCTCCATCCGGATGTACCGGTGGTCCGACAGGGTCTCCGCCTCCTCCAGGACACTCCAGTTCCTCACCCGTGGCGCGACAGCGGGGCTAGCGAACGACAAGTCCACTATCGACCCGCCCTGCCGCCGCACACACGTGTTCACCGAGCCTCTGTTCAGAACACAGAGGCCCAGTGAAGTCGCCCACTCGTTGACCGCCCGCTCGCGGTCGTCCGTCGTAGGGGACCCCCATGCCGTGGATTTGGCGTTAAAGTCCCCCAGAACCAGGACGAGGCCCGGTGCCAGTCGCCGTATCGAGGCCTCCAAGGTGGTGAGTAAGGCCCCGAAATCGTCCATCCTCCTAGTGGGGGAGAGGTATACGCTGTAGAGCGTGACCCCTCCCCACTCCGCCGCGACAAATTCCTCGCCCCTATCCAAAAGGGACAAGGACGGGAAGTGCCGCTGCGTTGAGACGACGATTGCCGCGGTACCGTTTCGACTGACCACCCAATTGGGGCGATCAGGCACGGCGTACGGTTCCGCGACTACGGCTGCACCAATCGACCACTCCGCCATGGATTGCAGGAGGAGATCCTGCGCTCCGGCGGAGTGGTTGGTGTTGGCCTGCAGGAGGAGGTGCATGGATGGTGTACCCATTATTGGGTTGTATCCATGACCTCCTCGCCAGCGGGCGATCGGACCGCGCTAGGAGCGGGAGCGGCCGTGGTCGTAGGGCCGCCCCGCGCCTTTGGGGCCGAAGCTGGAGGTTTGCACGCCCCAGAGCCCATGCGGTGCTTGGCGGGCTTATTGCCCGCCGCACACGCGGGGCAGTGGGGCGGGGCGGCGCAAGATGCCGCCACGTGCCCGGTCTGACCGCAGCGGAAACACAATCCGCCGCAGTCGAAGCAATTAGTGCACGTCGGTCGAGTGTGTCCGACCGCCATGCACTTGTAGCACCTCGCGGGCCGGTGCTCAAGCACGGTTACCCGCGCCGAGCTCCAGCCCACGAGGAGCCTGCCTGAGCCGGCCAGTTGCCTGACCGACTCCACCGGGCACTGCGCCCAGGCAGCACCTACGCCACCCGGACCGGGACGAATGGCACCGACCCGGACGGTGTCTATGAGACACCCGGTTTTCGAGGCAATAGCCTCCCGGATGTCTTCCACCGTCACTGAATCGTCCAAACCCGAAATGCGCATTTCGGCGCACTTGACGGGCCTGGCGATCTTGATGCCACCCTCCTCGGCGAACAAACCTCTCAGCTTCTCGGCCACGCTGTCAGCCGTCTTGGCGCCCTCGGCCCCTGGGAACTCGAGAATTCGAGCCCCCGTCCGGGCCTTGCGGGTCCTGGCTTCGACGCCTACAATATCGGAGACGTCTAGCTCCCGCCGGGCCTTCCTCAAGACGGCCTCGTAGCTGAGGCCCTTCTCGGCCGCCTCGGGCAGCACAGTGATCACCACTGCGGCCGTCTTCGGCGACTTGAGCCCCTTGCGCGGTCTCTTCTTCCGTCCGGCTCCTGCCTGAGGAACGGGGACCTCAGCGGCGCGCTTGGCCTCCGCTCTCCTCCTTTGGCCGCGACTCCTTCTGTCGCGTTCGGCTACCTGCCAACCCTGTTCGGGTACGGCAGTCGTGCCGGACGCGGAAGGCCTCGTCGCGGCCTCGCTGGTCGTCGCCGGCGGTGTTGTTGCGGGCGACTTCAGCGGTCCGGCAGGAGCCGGAGCCGTCTTCCTCCTCAGGGCGGGTCCCTTCGGAGCTGGGCCGGGGCCTTTGGGTTTAGGCCCGGCCGCGGCCGCGGCGTAGCTCCCCACGCGGCCACCCTGACAAGGCAGCGGGGCGGGGGCTGGTGCCACATGCGGCCGCTTATCCGCGGCTAGGGGCGGCCGGACACGTGGTTCTGGAGGCAGTCTTGCCTCCAGAACGGCCACACGCGCATCAACGAGTTTGCCAACTGCGTTGATGATTTTGGCGAGGGCCTCGTCCGACAAGCCTCCCACCTCCAGCGTCGGGGTCGGCTGAGCCCCTCCAGGGACCCGCTCCGCGGCGCCTGGCGGCTTTGGCGCCGCAGGGGCGCTAGCCGGCGGCAAGCGGTCCGCGGGGAGAGGCGTCAACCTCACCACCGGGACAGGCAGTTTCGCCGCGGCGACCGCGCCAGCGTCAGCCGGCGGCGCGCGCTTCGCGGCGGCAGGCGTCTTCCTCGCCGCGGGGACGGGTGTGACCGTGACGCCATCACCCAACGTCGTCGGCGCCGCAGCGCGAGGCGGCTTTGGCGCCGCAGCGGCCGCCGAGTAGCCGGTCCTGGCCGATAGCGCGGCTGGCGCGGGTGACACGAACAGCGCCACCTGCGCCTTGAGGTCGGCCACGTCTATCAACAGCTGGCGGTTTGCCCGACGCATTTCCCCCAGCATGTCGCCCAGGTTCCGGTTTTGGGTACGCAGGCCTGACATCTCGCCTCTAAGGCGGACATTTTCGGCCTGCAGATCCGTGGCCTCGCCGGCGCGGACAGCGACCGCCGCCGCCCTTTCCATGACCGAGGTCCCTCGCCCTCTTCGGGAGGCCTGGATCTTGAATGGAGGCATGTTGGCCACGCTCCCCTCGGTTTCGGCGCTCGAGCTGCCTCCCTTACTCAGGGGGCGCTTTCGCACCTGCGAGGGGAGGGCCTCCTCCTTCTTAGTCGCGGTCGCCGGCGGCGTCTTTGCTGCTAGACGCGCCGACGACCTAGTGGGGCCTTCACCAGCCGACCCACTGTCCTTTTTGGACGGCCCTGCGGGAATATCACCGCCCTCGTCCATTCTGACGGTAGATCCGCCGCCCTCGTCTTCGGACGGCTCTGCGACATCGCTGTCGCCCTCGTCCGTCGACGGCTCTGCTGCGAGTCTACCGTCCTTCTTCTCTTCAGCGGCGGCAGCCTCCCTGCGCGCTCGCCGCTCCTCCAGCCGCCTTTTGTGGCTCAGGCCGTTGCCCCGAGACTTTCGAGGCGACCTCCTCTTCTTCTTCTGGGCCTCCACGGTTTGTGCCGGGCCCTCGGCGGACGCCTCAAGTCCTGAGGACGAGGCGTCGTCTTGGTCAGTTTTTGATCGGCTTGACCGGGCCTTGGGGTGAGGATCACTACGATCCCCGTCGTTATTTAATTTTAAATTTGTAGTATCCATATTTATACCCACGAGAATGGGAGATACAAGACGTCGACCCGGGCAGAGATCCCTATACCCGGGCAAGCCTACATTTACCAACCAGGGGGTCAGCCGGTGCCCTGGCTGGAGCGTGCTAACGACAGAACAACCCATCTGCCATGCATCTTCTCGCCGCACGCCAGAACTTAAGATTCTGGGTGATTTCCGAGTCCGAATGTTACTTCGAACTCTTTATAGAGGTTGTCTTCCTCGCGGTCCGGGCGGTTAAGCCAAGACCCTCGCTCCTGATACTACGCCTCAAGACAACGTGTCTTGAAGCAAGATACCAGGTTTACGATGTGTGGGCGGTGGCATGTGCCTGCCCAGCCCTCAAATGAATGAGTGACTGAGCCCGTCCCAATATTTCGCGTCCTATATCCTCTACTACGACTGTAGTAGAGTAGGAGCGAAATCGCGCAGATATTCGCTACGGACGACAGTACAACAGAAGAACTGGGGACCGCCGCCCGCACCCAGGGTACACCGCGTGGAGGTTTCTGGGATAGTACCCCTACCTTACTTTGCTTGCGGATGTCGTAAAAGATAACTAAGAGCTTTATAACAACCTGAGCCAACTCCCTCTGATACCGTTTAGTCAACGATTGCATTCCCAAGGAGGGTTGACGTCTGGCAGGCGGCCGGTCATAAAACTAATGCCAATAACTTTTACAATATGTACCAGTAGGAGAATGATGATGATGATGAAGAACTAATTTATATGAATATAGCCGCATGCTGAGAATTAAAGCTTTTTTTTTATTGTTTATAGTGACAAACGAGCAAACAGCATACCTGATGGTAACTTTTACTAGAACCCATTGACAGTTACGTTGCTAGTTGTGCCAAGAATGCCATTAGTATGGATCTAATTATTAAATATTATTATTTTTAAGAACCCTAGCCGTTCGACGATATCGATAATAATTTCAACATTTTCTAATACCAGCTGACTGAGAATAGATGTTGTTTTTTACTTTTTGGAGTTTACTCCTTAAGAATCGATTTTCATATAAGGCGCCCGGTATGAGAAAAATTTGAGGAGTAATATCTAGTGATCGATTGACCTCGTTATGTTTTTGGTGCGCAACCTGTTCTGCGCACAATTCACTTTCTGACGTGAGATAATACTTCACTGAACAGTTTTAATAAATGTAAATAAAAATATATATATTACTTTTAGTCAAATGAGCTTTTTTGCGCCTGTTTTGATAATCGTACTTAAGGAGTAAAGTCCAGTCGTGCGTCGGAGCTGACACACACACTTTTTTTTACTTATGGTGGCAAATATGAGCTGATAGCACACTTGATGGTAAGTGTCACTGCCGCCCATATGGATATTTGCAATACCAAAGTTATAGCTAGGCCGCTACCTACCAATACAAACCCCAAACCCACCCCAGTTGGACTTAAATACTAAAATAATAAAATACTAGAAATCGTTTACAGTGTCATTCATCGGTCCCTAATTACATTCTATTAATGATCTAAAATCATCCTTCGCTTTATTAATTTTCTAATGAAATCAATTTACGACAATCTGTTAGATTGTTTGAAAATCTATAACGGTATCTCCGTTGTAGATTTTTTTTGTTTTATATGTATAAAAGATAGATTTAGATTTTTTTCCGATAGAGGTGGTATTATTAATTGTATATTTTTATATTTCATTATATAAAAAAAATGTTTTATCAATAGATTATAATATAAAAATAATAAAAAATACATATTAATATCTTTTTAAAAGCACGCGAATATTTCTCATATTTGAATACTAAGAAATTGAATACGAAACCTCGTTACTAATATATAGTCTTACCACTAAGTTATCACTGTTTTCCATCATTTTCCATAAATCCCCCACGGTGCCCACAACTCAAAAGATTCCCACCCCATAAGCCACCCAGATCAACGTACCCTTAAAGAAAATAAATCTAAACAAAAAAAAAAGAGTTGTCTGGCTACAAATCATTTAAGGCTTCGTTCACATGGGACAGGCCTTAAGGTGCCAACCATGATTTGTTGCGACCCTTATAATATACAGGTTGTTTCAAATATTTTTTATTTCTTATGTTTGCTGCCTACCAACCAAAACCTACCCAGAAAGTTGGGCTTCCGGCTCTCTCGCTCATCGAACAAAGCGCAACAGTACACTGCCACTACACAAACGAACATTTTTTGCGAGAGTGTACTAATACCCCGGACGAATCGGACCGCGGCTATAGACAGAAGATAATGTGGCCCCCCTTTTTTTTGTGGGGCGGGCTACAGTCGTCGCGCTCATCGAACCACTCTGTCCAGGGCGACAGAGGGGCGTAAGCACGCTCACCCATAACCCACCCGTGAACCTCGCCTTCGTCGTTGGACCGGCCACCGGAGCAGCGTGAACTTGTTGTCAGTGGCCGGCCCGACGGAATACCCCCGAGGGGTACCCTCTTCTTGAGCGACATCGGAGGACGTCGGTCTTTTCCTCGCGGTCAGCCTCTTGGCGGGTGACGGACTAATTCCCCGGTCCAGTTACCCGCGGCCTCGGCTAGGGCGGCATAAGGCGCAGGTAATCGCGCCTACGCCGCCCCAGTCGCCGGCGACGGCTCGCGTCGTCGAGGAAACGCTCTTCGTGCATGCGCTCCGCCGCCTCCTTCTGCGAGACTACTGCCTCACAGAAGGCTGCGACCGCGTCCCAGTTCCTGACGCTGTCGAGCATCGCCCTGGCGATGGTCGGCAGCGTCAGGTCAGCACCGATGATTGCGACGAGTTCACGGCGCTACTCTGCCCAAGTGGCACAAGCCTCGAGCGTATGCTGCGCCGTATCCTCGTCGCAGTCGCAGTGGTGGCAGGACGGTGTACTCTCCCTCCTAACGACCGTGTGCAGGTATTTGGCGAAGCATCCATGCCCTGTCAAAACCTGCACCAGTCGGAAGGAGAGCACCCCGTGCCGCCGTTCCAACCACCACATCAGCACCGGCCGGAAGGCCTCCACAGTCCGCACACCGAACCGAGGCCTCTCCAGCCGGACTGCCCAACGGGCAATGACGTCTCGGCGGGCGTCTACACGCCAGGCGGTGAGCTCCCTCAATGAAACCACACCGCCCTCCGCTCGCACCCCCGACACCCGCCGATACAGATCAGCGAGCATTTCCGCCTCATAATGTGGCCCACTAACACTACAAAGACAAAGTTTACGACTTTGTTTAGTACTTGCGTGATTTCATTATGAGCTTACAGTGCTAATATACATACATACAAACATATCATCACGCCATTTCCCTTGTGGGGTAGGCAGAGAGAACAAAGTGCCAGAGAACTCTATTCTTGCATACTTCACCCGCTTCCTCAACATTCATAATTCTCTTCATACACGCTCGCCGGTTTCGGAGACTCTTGACTCCACCTTCCTTCAGTACGTGACCAACCTGATTTAGGTAAGTTAGTCTCGGTCTCCCTCGGTACCTATGCTAATACTGCAATAAGATTATATCTTATAATGCTGAGATCTAAATTCAATATGATTTTGAAATGAAACTATTTTTAGGGATTTTATTGCATTTCTATCATATTTGTGGCAGATGAAAAACCGGGTTTCCCGAATAACGTGCAGCAGTTTTTTTTTTGTATTTTGATGGATGGATGTAAGAATACAATTTAACTATGTTGCCTCTTGCACTTGGGTATTGTTAAATATCTCTAAGGAATATAATTCATAGTCATAGTAGGACAGTTGTATGATTTTTAATATAGTCTCTAATCTAATGTGATAATGAATGTCATGCATACCTGTTATCTGTGTAATTACTAATAAGCTATATATGTTAACTCTGTTGTATTGATGCAATTGCTGTAATTGTGCTGTTGGTGTGCTGAATAAAATAAAATAAAATAAAATAAAAAATAAAATAGCGGCTACGAAGACTACCAACCCTTACTTTGCTTTATCGACCTGGTCCAACTACATTTGACGCCGTTTGGTCAACAATTACATTCCCAAGGAGGGTTGATGCCAAGCAGGTGGCTGATCATAAAACTATAGCCAATAAGTTTTGCAATATGTACGATGGAAGTGGAGTACTAATTCAGCCTACCATAAGTAATTAGGATAAGTTCAGAAGAATGATGTTTTTATTTTATTTTTTTTAAAGACCTCCCACACCAATCCTAAGCAAATAATAGTTGTGTTTTGGGGGATTTTACAAACATATAATTAACGAAGATAAATACACTCAGACTTAGAACAATAATCTATAGATTGCTCAAAGCAGTCCTGCGTAGGCATCGAGCCCACGCCACGGGCACAGTACGTAGGTATCTTAACCACTACACCATCGGTACAGTTGCACAGATGCAATGATCATGACTTGATAGTAGATCAATTTCCCTTCAATTTTGGAGGTGTATCAAAAGCCCAGCAGTGGGATATATGTATATAATCAGACAATGGTGAATAATCAAACATCCTGTATATCCTAAAGACGTGTACCAATTGACTTCATTATACTTACCTTACTTACAATATAATGTTAGTAAATTTATTATTTCTAAAAGGGTGTCTGACAGATAATACGAGACGTCGAATATGGCAAAATTTATTTTCAACTCTAGACACAATAAAATAAAGTTGAAATCACAATACACATTAAAATTAATAAATTATTTGAAACCATATTCATAATGATATAAGGTTCATTTTAAATATTAACTTTTGAATCAAACGCATATGAAAAAATTGTAAAATTTTCTCTAAAGACGTACCGAGTGCATCCCTTATAGATTCTTATGGGAAAATGTCGTTCCCATGACGGTATTGTTTTATGATATCTTATGGTTTTGCAAGTGTTATAAAGTGTTTTATGGGAGGTAAAAGGGCGGAAGAGTTATCTTACGTCAAGGAATTCCACTTTACTTAAAAGTGAAAACTGTAAGGAAATCTTTTAAAACACTACTGTCCCCGTATCATTAAAATCACAATATTTTTAATGCCAATTTCCTATTTTACCTTGTGAGCTGTGAAACAATCAGCAGAAAAGAATGTCAGAATTTTCTTGAGATACCTACTTATTTATTTTTACCTCACTAACGAAAGATGGACGAAAATTTAGTTTTCTCAAACATGCTTGGAAATTTGAGCATTATTTTGACAACCTTCTTTGCGATAAATCGAAATTGCTGTACAGACCAAATACACGCGAGCAGTGGCCGGCAAAAAATGTATGAAAATCCATATCTGTCGTGTTTTAGCGACCAAATAAATATATATGTAAATTCATATCTATCGTGTATTTTAAAAATGGAACGATTTGTTACTTCTAAATATTGCAAACAAATAGGCAACTTATCAGAGTTTTATTTAAATTTCGAACTGGATTGAAAAAGAAAGCTGTTTAAAAATTAAAAAAGAAAAAACAAATGAACCCTTTAGCTCGTGATAAATGTTGTTCGTTGTTCGTCATGTATACAGTTCTACTTAATACTACTTAGTTTTAATTGCCGCGCATTATTTGAGAAAAGCACTATACAAGCCTTGGCCACATCTAGGAATTGATGGACTTACGTATGTGTTTACACGTTCGTCCATCAATACCTCCTTTGCTGGCCGCTGCAGTAATGTACTAAAACATACACAAGGGTCACGTTTTGTGTTCTCTCTATTATAGGTACCTCTTTAAATCTACAATATTTATTTCTATAATAAAATTAAAAGTGATATAATTCCAAAAAAATAAATATATATAAATTTCACATATTTAAAAGTATGTAATAAGGTATTTGTATTTTTTTATTGCTTATGGTGGCAAACGAGCAAGCAGCGCACCTGATGATAAGTGTCATTGCCCGTCATAGATCTTTGAAAACTGTCAACAGCGTGGTCCTATCACTACTGATGGCTATTATGACGTTGACTGCATATTCCCTTTTAGGAAAATATTTATAGACTTTTGACAGGAATTTGAAAACGTCATGTGGTGCTCTTGTATTATATTCGATATCCTAGTGTTTTAAAATTATCTAATATAACATATTAGATAATTTTGATGGCATTTTATGTAATGTGATGCGGCGGAACTACTGCGATGTAGTGAATATCATATAAAAGTGCCTTACAACGTTTTCGCTTTCCATCAAAATTCCCACAAGATACCATTAACAGTGTGGCCATTGCACTGTTGATGGCGACAATTCGACTTAGACAATGACTAACTTGAAAGACTAAAACGTGAAAATATTCACAACTTGACACTGGCACCAATAGCTCGTATAAGTAGCTGATTGCCAATATATAAGAAGAAGAAGATATTTATATCACAAACTAGAGCATCTTAGCTCATATACGTCCTATTTGATTTGAGTCCCCTCTGCACTGGTAGAGAAATTGACCTATAATACCACGTTTATCCGATAGGGTTTTATTTCGAGTTTATCTTATCGAGCAGTAATTCTATCTGCTTACCTCCCTAAGTAGTCATTCATGATCACTCACGTCAAAGGAAGATGGTAATTATTATTGTAATACTTCCACCAATATACAGATTAATATCCAACATATTGCAGTTTAATTTACTCTGTGATAATAAATCTTTTTTTATTGCATATGGTGGCAAACGAGGAAGCAGCACACCTGATGGTAAGTGTCACTGCCGCCCATGTCTTTTGCAATACCAAGGTTATAGCTAGATCGCTGCCTACCATTACAATCCCCAAACCCACCCAGTTCGGCTTCCGGCTCTCTCGCTTACCGAACGAAGCGCAATAGCACATTGCCATTACTCGGACGTCGATCTTCTGCTCAGTGTGGTACTACCCCGGACGGACCGGCCCGCGGCTGTAGACCGAATAGTTACTGTCAACAGCGTGGTCCTACCGCTAACAAAAGGCTACTAAATCAGTTTATAAAGTTTTAGTGGTCAACTCTTATATTATATTCAATATCTTAGTGTTTTAACGTGTTATCTTTACCAATCTTTACTAATATTATAAATGTGAAAGCAACTCTGTCTGTCTGTCGCTCTTTCACGTCAAAACTACTGAACCGATTTAATTGTAATTTGGTACACAGATAGTCTAAAGCCTAAGAAAGAATATAGGCATACTTTTTAAGTGGAAAAAGCGTTGTAAAAGGTTGAAAGGGGGATGCAATATTGTAGGGGGAATAGTTACTTTGGATTAATGCTAACTTACGACTATTCCACGTGGACGAAGTCGCGGGCAGAAGCTAGTATTCAATAAGTTTGATAGTATTTTATTTAATTTGATGCGAAGAAAGTACTAAGGTATAGTGAATATGATATGACAGTGCCTTACATGCGTTTGCCACCAAAATTCCCAACGATACCTTTAATAGTGCGGTCATGGCAGGTGACAATTTGACTTACTGGTGGACAATGACATTAACTGAAGTTAATTTATAAACTTTTTTAGTTTATTTATTATCTGTGGAGTTAGGCTGATCGATCGCATTCGTAACGACGAAAGAGAGTATCGGTGTAAAGATGCGAAAGGGAATGCTCCGATGGTTCGGACATGTGAAAAGAATGCCGAACGAACGTCTGGTTAAGATATACGATGCGAAAGTGGAAGGATGTAGGTACCAGGGGAGACCGAGACTAACCTACCTTGACCAGATCGGTCATGTACTTAAGGAAGGTGAAGTCAAGAGTCTCCGAAACCGGCGAGCGTGTATGAAGAGAATTATGAATGTTGAGGAAGCGAGTGAAGTATGCAAGGATAGAGTTCACTGGCACTCTGTTCTTTCTGCCTATCCTGCAAGGGACATGGCGTGATGTATGTATGTAATTTATAAACTAAGATTTGGCTTAAATGTCTTAGTAACCAAACCATGAAAAAAACATTTATCCGTGTGTGACGGATTAATAATAAAATTCACCTCTCTTGTCAATGGGTGCCGTAAAAGACGACTACAAGATATGGTATGAAGATAAGATTGATTTAAAAGAAGGAAAACTCGGCATAGAAGCTCTAAGTCAACACTTCTGACCAGGGTCATGTAGTAGGTCAATTTCCACTTCATTATAGTGGAGGACCGATCCCAATAATGCGATATGGGTCCAAATTATAATGATAATTATGCCGGGCTCACGAAAATAAAATCTCTATAGAAACGAAGTGATTAGTTACAATGACAGACGAATATCAAAACAGCAGCAAAAACACAGTTCGTATCAAAGCATTTATTCAAATAAAGACACAAAAGAATCCCCTTTAATGTCCCCACCGCATCAAAACCTGTCCAGTGACAGTTAACAGGCTGACAGACAATCTAACTAGGGCATGTTTACACAGAAGTATTCAGAATAATTTATGGTTTTATTTATATTGTAAAAAAAAGAACTAGTGAGGTAAAAATAATCTATTACCAATATAAAAATGCGCCGATGGTTCAGACATGTGGAAAGAATGCCGAACGAACGTCTGGTTAAGAAGATATACAATGCGAAAGTGGAAGGATGTAGGTACCGGGGGAGACCGAGACTAACCTACCTAGACCAGATTGGTCATGTACTGAAGGAAGGTGGACTCAAGAGTCTCCGAAACCGGCGAGCGTGTATGAAGAGAATTATGAATTTTGAGGAAGCGAGTGAAGTATGCAAAGATAGAGTTCTCTGGCACTCTGTTCTCTCTGCCTACCCTGCAAGGAATATGGCGTGATGATATGTATGTATGTATCTACCAATAAATAATACACGCTCGCCGGTTTCGGAGACTCTTGACTCCACCTTCCTTCAGTACGTAATCAATCTGGTCTAGGTAGGTTAGTATAATATAACTAATAATAATATAGTCTAATATATCATCTATGCAAGAGAAGTCAAACTCGAAACAAAACCCTATACCAACACGTCTGACCACCGTGGTATAGTAGGTTAATTTACCTCCCATTACGGAGGAGGCCCGAGCCCAACAGCGGGACATTTATGAGCTGAGATAATGGTGATAATGATAATGATTACATATTACTAGTTCATTCAGTTATATTTGTATAATTATGTTTCTTTTAATATAAATATCAAATTTTGTACATAAGTATCTTCTTTTTATTGCCTCTTAGTTACAGTATCCACCAATCATCATTCTATTCTTATCCTAATTACTTAGGATCATTGTTATATGTACTCTTCTTTCATAGCACGTATTGTAAAAGTTATTGGCAATAGTTTTATGACCGGCCGCCTGCCAGACGTCAACGCTCCTTGGGAATGTAATTGTTGACCAAAAGGCATCAGATGGAGTTGACCCAGGTCGTTATAGGGCTCTTAGTCGTCTTTTACGACTCCCACGAGCGAAATAAGTGTTGGAAGTATACGTAGCCGCTACCACACAGCTTACTTAGCTTACAGTATCCACCAAATTTGAACAAAAGAGTCTCCAGTAGACGTGCCTTTATCTCGACAAAACTTAGTCTACATTTATGACCTCGAATTTCATCAGAAACATTTTTAAGTTTTCAGAAACAAAATATGAACTAAAACGATTCGCGAATGCTCATCATAGACGCGCCTTTACCTCGACAAAGGACCTAGGTAATATTTTAAAGGCTTCAACTGGGAACTAATACATCACCGAACAAAAGAACGAGTTGTAATACAACGAGGATATGAACCACAAAGGGAGATTTGCATCCAAATATAGAAGCAATGTATAGTCTATGGTCGTCACATTATCAGTCATTTTAAAATATTATTTTTTTCATACTTATGGATAGGTAATTATGCTTGGTCCCATAAAATATATTTTTCTTAACTAAAGTCGTTTAATACTAAGATAATCTTACATACTGATTTTCTTTTTCTACTAGCAATGAATTGGTATTAAGAATATGGGTCAAAATTGAATAACTAAAATTATAGTAAATAGATGATAAAGGGCCATTCATAAAAAGGACTCTGAAGAATGATTTGGCCCCCTACTTTAAGATATCATAAGATTGCAACTACTCCCCCCCTGCCTCTTATTAAGAATTTTTATAAGGTCCTATTGATCAAATATAACTCCGTTTATTCTGATAATATCTTTTATTACAATCTTCTTACTACAAGTAGGTATCATTAACTCATTGCAATAACATTAATCTTATTAATCAACCACAGTTTTGACCAAAATTAGTAATTATCAATTTAATATCTTACGTAATATCAGGTTCACTACCTCCTGCCTGCTTATAGTAAAAAGTTATAATATTCAGTGAACAGACCCTCCCTAAACGTCTTACATAATTTATGAATGGCCCCTTATCTCTTTTGTAACGATGGATTATTGGACATGAAATATCTTGATACTCCCATAACGATAAAGTAAAAATTGTTCGAAAGGTTTTTAGAGATCATCATCATCATTCTCTTACTCTTATCCCAACTACTTGGGGTCGACGCAATATGTTCTCTTCTTCCATACAGCCCTATCAGACGTCATCTCTATAGTCACACCCTATCTATCCATATCATGCTTCACGTAGTCCATCCATCTTTTCATCTCTTCATCTTTGGTCTCCTTTTACCCCTAGAGCCTTCGACATTCATACTTAAAACCTATTCATACTTTTTAGAGATATTTAGTCTTTTTAAATACTGAGTTTCAATCTTTACTTATTTTTTTTTGTCATTAATGTAGTAATTAATCTTCATAATGGCGTATCAAAATATTCAAATTAATAAACACAAATATATTTAGATTCCTAATTTATCAATATATTCGAATGATAATGAATCTCGCTAAGTTTTAGTGCTCAGAAAGTTGCAAAAAAAGCCATATTCTTCGGCTGAACCCCCTGTATACACGATATCTCAAATTACTTAGATTTGTAATTCGAACAAAATATTATTTTCCTGCGAGTTATTGATAATATATAACTATACTCTATAACTCGAAATTCAGAAGATAAGCTAAGACCTTAAGTCGTAATTAGTAAAATATATTGTCCTCTTATTTAGAATTTCCGAACTCATAAGCTATAAAATGTAAAAGTAGGTAATGTATGATGCTTGTAAACATTTACTATACGCAATAAAAAAAAACGCCCCTTTGGCACAGTTTAGAATTTCTATATGTCGAACTAAGAGAAGGAAAACTCGAAACAAAAGCCTATATCAACATGTCTGACCAGCGTGGTATAGTAGGTCAATTACTCTCCCATTATGGAGGAGGCTCGAGCCCAACAGTGGGATATAAATATATGAGCTGAGATGATGATGTCGAACTACTTCTTTTTGCATTTCCCATGGTCTTCGAATTATCATGATTCCACAGCATATAGTACTCAATTCTAAAATATAGTTCTTATTTTTTTTTTCCACCTAAACTCTCACAATAGCCTCTCTACTAATTGTTAAAAATTATCCCCTTAAGTTAAAGAAGGGGTATAAATATGTCGTATTTATTTACCCTCAATACTTGTGGGATACTTGTATTGAAATTAATGACTGTCGAGACTGTTGAGATATTATTATACCTAACGATACGATGTCATAACGATTTCGAATCGATAGGTATAAATAAATACAAAATCAACTGCAGAGATGGCGTAATGGTAAGTTACCGACCTTTCATGTCAGTGTCGTGGGTTTGATTCCTACGCAGGACAATACTTTGTGCGACTCACAAAGTGTTGATCTGAGTCTGGTTGTAATTTGTCTGTGTTAATTATATGTTTACAAAGTCCCCTGCAATACAAGGATTATTTCCTTAGTGCGGAGTGGTCTTTAAAAAAGCTATAAAGCGTTTAAAATTTTTTTAATTTTTTTTTGCGGTCGGCCACGTAGTGGTCACGTTCCGCCAAATCGGTCCGGGCAGACGGAAGAGGCAGCGCACAACCCCATTGACTTATCCTGCAAAGCGCCTCTCTTCGCCGTGCGAGCGGGCCACAGGTACCCGATCTTTGTCTTCGGTAGCCCGCCCGGCAGGCAATCGAGACGATAGTATTAAAATTGAAAATAATTGAATATGTATAAAGTCAGCGGAGGCACGTAAAACTTGACAATTTTACCTTTTATCTTATAAACCCAACAAAATGTCACTTAATTCAGAATGCTATCGCTACGAAGAAGATTCGGTAAAGCCAGGTAAATATAAAATTGTATACAAAACCTTTACAAAGTATTAGCTTAAGAGTGAAAACCCGTGGCACTACAATATAATTCTCTAATTTAAAACAAAATTATTACGATTGAATCATATCCCACAAGTAGAATTAGATAACGACTACTATAGTAGGCATCACTTCCCAAGGGGGTTACCCTTGAAAGTATACTTACTTTCCAATAATACATTGAAAACTTTAAACTATTTTAAATACAGCTTGTACAAAGAAATCTTATCTTACTCACCAGATCTTGGAAATTTGTCCCGAAATCTGTAAGAAGAAATTTATCGGTTGGTTAATTGGTCATATAAGGCCACTGAAGACAAAGACTGGGTTTCGGCGGCCCACTCGCACGGCTTCCGGAGGTACATTGAAGGGCGGGGCTATGGGGTCACGTGCTGCGTCTTCTGTCGCCCCGGACGGATTTAGCGGGCTGCGACCACTCCATAGCCCGTCGCAAAAAAAAAATTGGTCATATATATTTCCCTTGAGAATTCAAGGCAGTGAACGAGAGTAGTTTCTCACTTTTGAAAAATAACAGTTGTCTACAGAATGATGCTTGATTTTACTAGAAGTTTCCTAACTAATGGATTACTTGACTTGAGTTTTTGACACAAAACCATTCCGGAACTCCAGCCATTTATCTAACTTGAGCACGTTCACAGTCGGACATGCATAGAGGTTGCCTAGTATGAAAGAAAATAATATAGTGGCTATGCTTGAAAGGCGGGATGGTGCAGGTTGCAGTTGATGTTAAGTCTCCCAGGAAATGTCTGCTGACCATTCCAGAAAATTACTAAATGTCTACTTATTGTAATCTAAGCTCATCTCCATACGGGGATTCGGGTAATCATGTCAGGAATCCATGCATCCAACAGCCGGTAGATTCATCGTTGGACATAGGTTTCCACACGTGAATGTCGCTTAAAACGACCCTGTGTCACTCTCAATGGTTCCCTCACATTTAAAGGCTCTGCGAATTTTAAAACGTCATCAGTCTACAGTCGTTCTAAACTGCTTTTTCAGTTTTGTGGTCGCCATTCAAGAAATGTCCGTTTTCGGTTCAACATCGAGCGATATTGTCTGCCCATTGCTACCCATTGCTACTTCAACATGCCAATTCTTCAGGCCATTCGTTGTTTACACCCGTTCTTCTATGGATTTCCGTATGTCAGATTTTATCGCGTAGAAAAATACTAAACACTCTAAATAGCACGTGCAGAAACTAAAGGCCTTATCATGAGGCCGATATTCAGATACCAATTACTTAAAAAATAAAAATACACACCTGTATCAGATAATGCAGGTAAATCCAAAATGTCTGGTCCCATGTCGTCGTAGGGAATTCTAAAAACAAGATATATTTCAATATGAAAGAATCGTGCGTAGTTCAAAAGGTCTGAACAAAATATTGTGTTATGGAATTTGAGGCTCTATAGCTCTAGTTTTTCATTTCTCAGTTACGTTACTTTCTTTTTTCTATATTATATATTATCCTTACCTAAAGGTATACCTTTAAAAGAATATCTTTATATATATAATTCTACTGTACGTGTGTATGTTATCCAACTCCTCTTAAACGTCTGGACCGATTGAATGAAAATTTTTGTGTGTTCGAGAGGATTCGAGAATGGTTTAGATTTACAATTGGACCCGGTGGCGCCATTGTCGGTATGTCAAACGGCTGGACCGATTGGGACGAAATTTTCTATGTATATTCCAATGGGTCTCTGGACGATTTCAAAATACAATTGGACCCGGTAAGTGACGCTGCTGTCGGCATATCACTTTAAGCTTTTTCGGGCAGCATGACGTCTACCGGGATAGCTAGTTTATTATATATTTCTATAGGTATAATACAAAATTTCGGCAACGGCTCCAACGATTTCCATGAAATGATGAATGCAGGAGGATAGTATGCAGAAGGTTTCGAGAGCAATAAATGGTTCTAGCTAGGTTTTATTTGATGAAAATCTCTTTTAGAAATGGTTAGTGGGTTTTAGATAATGAAAAAAATATAATTAGAACATGAAGGTAAATTTAGATACGGTCATCATGAAAAAATAGTTCAATCGGGAAATCAGACAGTCCCTCGATACAGACAGCACCAGTTCAATTCAAGTTTTCCTTTTTCTTTTTAATTTTTTTCATCTATTCAATTATTTTTTATTTATTTAAATAAGCAGTTTATATCCTTATTATGTCGGTAGGATATGAAAATGTTTAGATTTCATAACGATGTAATGTGCACCTAAATATACTCTGAAACCACACAACAACCTTTTAATATCTAAACATGCGAACAGACAGTCTTGATTTTTTCAGAGTGTATGATATCAATAAGTGAATTTGTTTGGGATAAATTTACCAAAAATTAATAATGATGTATTGTTCTTTTTATTCCTTATTATGAAGCTTAATAGCGAAGACCTGTTATTGCCTTAATGTATCGTAAATATTGTAAATTATTTTTTTTTTATTTTAAGCTGTTGGTCTCCCGATAAATAAATAAATATATTTGCCAAAAAAAGAACTATATACAAAATAAAATACCATCTTTTAGGGAGGTCTATATGCTATCCACAAGGAATCGGTATCCCAAATTTTGATGCGAAGGTAATATGGTAGGTCATGGGGCTATCTGCTTTCTGTTATCCACGGGCTATTCGGGCGGAGTGTGTCCAGACTATTAGCCTTTGTCCAACTCTAGATACCGAAAGGCTTTAGAGATAAATGGAAGAAGTGTTCCACATAGTCACGGAGTAAGAATACAATTGATGTCTTACCCATGTGTATCCGAAAAGATAACTAAGAGATACAATACGGATATAATCTTTATAAAAGAGAAGGAAAACTGCAAATAAAGACCTATAGCAACATTCTGGCCAGCGTGGTAAAATAGGCTAATTTGTCTCTCACTCTGGAGG
This sequence comes from Lymantria monacha, assembly GCA_905163515.2. Taxonomy (NCBI): domain Eukaryota; kingdom Metazoa; phylum Arthropoda; class Insecta; order Lepidoptera; family Erebidae; genus Lymantria; species Lymantria monacha. Next base: position 30,529,223 of record LR991095.1, on the reverse strand, counting down.
AGGCTTGAGTCCAGCAGTAGGATATATAAGATGATGAAGATGATGAACAATCATCATCGATTGAAGAAAATGTACTAACCTTCCAAAACCTCCTTCACCCAAATTATTCTTCATTCCATGTTCATTTATCATATCTATTTTTCTCTTTAATCTTTCACTGTCAGCAGTTTTAAATCTGTGGTAGACTTTTGAAGTGCTGGGGCTATCAGTTGATGCCGTGGCGACTATAGGGATGGTTCGAAAGACCATAAAGCAGGCAGCTCCAATGGATATGATGAAGACCAAGAGGAGGCAGACAATGCATGCGTATTCCGAATCTACTATCTTTCTCAACCTAAAATAAACGAAATAGTTGAATCAACCAGTTAATATAAGTTAAAAATTATTACTCAAAAAAAGTAAAAATAACTCACGCACAAGATACGCAAGAACATGTATCATCTTTATTCTCCTCAGCTGAACTCCGTTGTGGTTCTCTTAAACCCTGGAAAAAAATATTACATTACTGCAGCGGCCAGAAAAGAGGCATTGATGGACGAACGTGTAAAGGCCGAGGCGTAGTCGAGGCACACATACGTAAGTCCATCAACTCCTAGTTGTGGCCAAGGCTTGTATAGTACTTTTCTCAAATAATGCACAGAAATTAAAACTAAGTAATACTGTATACATAACCAACAACGAACAACATTTTTCACGTGCTAAACAGTTCATTTTTTTCATTATCAAACAGGTTTCTCTTTCAAGCCAGTTCGAAATTTAAATAAAAGTCTGATAAGTTGCTTATTTGGTTGCCATGTTTTGGAGTAACAAAACGTTCCATTTTTAAAATACACGATAGATATGTATTTACATATATAATTATTTGGCCGCTAAAACGCGACAGATATGGATTTGCATACATTTTTTGCCGGTCGCTGCTCGCGTGTATTTGGTCAGTACAGCAATTTCGATTTATCTCGAAGAAGGTTGTCTAATTAATTGTCAAATTTCCAAGCATGTTTGAGAAATAGTACATCACTGCAGCGGCCAGCAAAAGCGGAATTGATGGACGAACGTGTAAATGTGGGGCGAGGCGTAGCTGGGACACACATACTTAAGTTCATCAAAGCCTAGTTATGGCCAAGGCTTGTATAGTACTTTTCTCAAATAATACGCGGAAATTAAAACTAAGTAGTACTAAGTAGAACTGTATACCTACATGACGAACAACGAACAACATTGTTCAGGCGCCAAAGGGTTTATTTGTTTTTTTTTTCATCATCAAACAGGTTTATTTTTCAAGCCAGTTCGAAATTTAAATAAAACTGATAAGTTACCTAATTGGTTGCAATATTTTGAAGTAACAAATCGTTCCATTTTTAAAATACATGATAGATATGCATTTACATATATAGCTATTTATTAGGCACATATGGATTTTCATACATTTTTTGCCGACCGCTGCTCGCGTGTATTTGGTCAGTACGGCAATTTCGATTTATCTTAAAGAAGGTCAAAATAATGCTCAAACCAAGCATGTTTGAGAAAATGTATATTACTTTCTTTTTAATTGGGACAATTATTATGCCCTCATAGAATTGTAATTCTTGTAAGCCAGGATTCATAACGGTCACCATAAATGACGTCAAAGTTTGATATTCATGTTAGGGAAACGTTTTTAATTGTTTTGGTATCCGAAAAGTTAAGAAGATGAGTTGGAGAAATATAACAACTACATATTACTCTTATTATAAAACTGTAAACTTAAATTAAAACTAAAAGCTTTGGTTGTTTGAGATTAAAAAAAACTTATTAGTCTGTTTATCGAAAACGATTGACATTATCAAAATATATTATTTAGTTTCGCCCGCGTAAAAAGGAACATGCCCAAAGTTGAAATATTATCCCTAAGGGACTTTATTGCCAGGGTAAACAGTATCCTATATGTTAATGCAGAAAATGGTCTTTGTATCAATTTGCATCCAAATCTTTTCAAGGGTTTAACGCTGAAACAAATGGGAGCGTAATACTGGCTATAAATGTTAGGAATTGAGGGTAAAAGATAATAAAAGTGCTGTTAAGTGTACTACACCCATGCCGTTGTCACAACAACTGTTGACATAAAAAAAATGTGATTCGTGTTTCATAGATATTACTAATGTTGATATGCTTTATATTGGCCTAGGCCAAGTCCATCTGATGGCGTCCATTTAACAATTACATTCACAAGTAGTGTTGACGTCAGGCAGGTGGTCGGTCATAAAACTATTGCCAATAACTTTTGCAATATGTACGATACAAGTGAAGTGCATATTGCATCGACCTCAAGTAATTGGTATAACAACAGGATTATCGTAAATTATGCTATTATTCTTTTGATATGAGCTAAAATGATTACTTTTAGCCGAGTATGTCCCAATACTTCAATACTGGGCTCGGGTGTATCCTCCACGTCAGACATATTGGTATAAGGTTTATATGTCGAGATTTCCTTCTCTTGCATATTATATCCCTTAATCATCCTTTACGACATGCAAAGGGAAAAAAGGGGTGGTGTGTTGTATTCTTCCTCTGTCAGCGTACTAAAAATCGGTATCTCTAGATTAGTGTAGATGATACAGGTTTTCTTTTGCATAGCTAGGCCGCTGCCTACCATTACAAACCCCTAACCCACCCAGTTGGACTTCCGGCTCTCTCGCTCACCGAACGAAGCGCAATAGCACGTTGCCATTACTCAGACGTCGGTCTTCTGTGAGAGTGTGGTACTACCCCGGACGGACCGGCCCGCGGCTGTAGACAGAGGACTGTCAACAGCGTGGTCTACCACTATTATTATATTTTATTCCTTGTGGTGGCAAACAAGCAAGCAGCACACCTGATGGTAAGCGTTACTGCCTGCTGCCCAGAGACCTTTGCAATATTAAGGGTACAGCTAGGCCACTGTCTACTAATACTAAAATAAAACTTACCCAATTCGTCCAACTTTCTTTTATCTCTTTCTGAAATTGCGAACAAAATTTTAATTGTTAGACCCAAATAACCTTAAACCTATTCATGTGGTGACGGAGTAAGAATACAATTCACCATACCCGTGGGCGATTGTAAGAGAAGACTAAGGGATATAAAAACGCATATAACATCTATGCAAGAGAAGGAGAACTTGTAACAAAACTCTATACCAACACGTCTGACCAGCGTGGTATAGTAAGTTAATTCCCCTCCTCTTACGGAGGAGGCTGCAGCCGACATGTATGAGCTGAGATAAACCTTTACCTTTACTAGGTAAATGAAGAGTTGGCTCAGTAGCAGATGGAAAAAGAGCAAAACATATCGCCTGGGATTTTGACCAATAATTACATTCACCAATGATTCCCAAATTTTATTTAACACCTATGGCCTCTCAAAATGTAATTTATATTAGTGATACAAAATTATAGTTAATTAGTTTTTTGTTTCCAAAGGAAGTTAAAAAAAAAATTTAGGTGACACCTAAAAGGATGATACAGAATAACATTAACATAATGCTATTTGTATTGCATTAGGTTTGTGCACCTAAAGATTAGAGTTCGTTGGTGAAGACAGGCCGAAGTTGCACGACTGGACCAACCTGACTGTAACCTTCCTTGAACTGTATTCTTACTCCATAACCACACAAAAAGCTTGTTAGAATAGGCTAATTTACTTTCCATTATAGAGGGTATTTTTATCTTATAATATGTAAAAAAAAATAAAAATTAGAAGAAGAAGTCGCTAATGGCTATAAAGTATATACTTACAGCATATTGATTATCTTCTATAACTACAGAATTTCTTTGATCCATTGAAGATACTTTACGTGGACTTCTTTTTCTATATTCCGAGCTGGTGGACGCATTGGATTTCTGAAAGAAAAAGTATATATTTTCTCTAAGCCAAATCTAATTTACCATCGACATTGTTTGCTGCATTGGGAGTATCGTAGAAACCGGCTAAAGATCACGAGAAGTGTTCTTCTCGTGATCTGCCTGTTAGCAGTAGTAATTTTCTAGGAAACATCACCAATCACAGTTTCCAAACCATCTGCGAGGCATAGCGATTGAAGCACTACATCGCTTTGCAGGTAGGTAGATATAGGTCCAACAGTAGGGTTTGAAACGCTGATGAATGTACATCTAGTAGTAGCATTAGATAGACTATATTATACAACGGTTGCAAAAGAAAGGTGTGGGCTACGGTCGGCGTTCTCCTCCATCCGGGGTGACAGAGGGGCGTAAGCACGCACACCCGTAACCCACCCGAGACGTCGCCTTCGTCGTTGGGCCGACCACCGGAGCAGAGTGACTTGACGTCAGTGGTCAAATCAAAGACGTAGAAAACTTTGCATCCAATTGTTTTAGGATAGTTCAAAGAATCGTGAGCTTATGTCCAACTTTGTACTTTGATGTGCTGATGCATGGTTATATAAAATTGTATTTAAACAACGAAGAAACATATATTCACGTGGTGAATGTGGTGAAGAAGTAAGAAAACCCTTCATCACGACCTACATTTGTATAGGAAAAGAATACATACATACATACATATCATCACGCCATATCCCTTGCAGGGCAGGCAGAGAGAACAGAGTGCCAGATAACTCAATCTCTGCATACTTCACTCGCTTCCTCAACATTCATAATTCTCTTCATACACGCTCGCCGGTTTCGGACACTCTTGACGCCACCTTCTTTCAGTACATGACCGATCTGGTCTAGGTAGGTTAGTCTCGGTCTCCCGCGGTACCTACATCCTTCCACTTTCGCATTGTATATCTTCTTAACCAGACGTTCGTTCGGCATTCTTTCTACATGTCCGAACCATCGGAGCATTCCCTTTCGCATCTTTACACCAATACTCTCTTTCATACCTACTCGCTCTCTTACGTCGTCGTTACGAATGCGGTCGGTCAGCCTAACTCCACCGATTTTCCGCAGAGATTGCATTTCGACCGCATTAATTTTACTTTCATACTCTGTTCTGCATACCCAACTCTCGCTTCCATACAGTAATGTTGGGACAAGCACTGCGTTATGTATTGCTACACGTGCCTTCTGGCTGATGTGGTGGCTGCCGAGAAGTTGCCCCAACGCTCCATTCACTCTATTTCCCGCATTCACTCTTCGCTCTATATCAGTGGTGTACCTTCCATCTCGGCTAAATCCACATCCAAGATATACAAATTCATCCACTTGCTCTAGTATATCGTTACCTATTGTTATAGGAAAAGAAATACTCTAAATAAAAGCTTTTTTTACCAACGTGTTCAACCAGCGTGGTTGGTATAGTAGGCTAATTTCCCGTATATGGTACAGAAGACTCGAGCCCAGCAATGATACATATACTGAAATGATATTGAACGATAGAATAAGGCTTATACTCACACGGTCAATTTTAGATCTTGAAGAATGTTGCCTCTTTCTGTCTTCCTTTTGTTGCTGATAGTTAGAGAGAAGGTTTCTTTTTTCTGAATCACTGAAACAAAAAAACATTAAAACAATATCCATATGGTTATACATTTAAATTGTCCCTCATTTTCGCATGGGAATCGTAAAAACCAAAAATACCAACTGCGATTACCAAAACCGGATGTCAAGCTTAACAATTATGATATTAGCATGAATGGATAAAAATATAGGTTGATGGAATAAGAAAAAGAAACATCATCATAATTTTTTCGGATGTAGTATAAGACGATAATAATACATCAGATAAATATAACTGTAAAAAAGGCACTAAATTTCGTCTTATCACCTCTGCTCTGTCTTATTGTGGCAAGTCTGTACACGCCTCGTTTGATCCATCTAGGGCTACGGCCCTTTAGTATCTCACCTCTGCATTGCCATTGAACTGATCACCGGTATGGATTCCTTCACCTTGATGGCCTACCCAAAATATTATATCATTGGGGTATGGGTAATGTAACCAAACGTCCCGTTTTGAACGAGACTGTCCCTTTTTATAGTAACGAATCTCGGTGTCCCCGAAATGCACTCTGGTATACAAAACTGTTCCGTTTTCGGCAATCGTGCAAAAAATTGGGAAGTCGAACCGGCCGCCCGGACGCAAGCGGTGGATGAGAGTATCGTAGGTCGACGCGAATATAGGTGAGAGTGTCCGAATCTTCGCCCGCGCTTTGTTGACTATTTTGGGTATAGTTTTAAAATATCCTGTTTTGAGTCTAAGAGTAAATGGTCACGTTAGGTATGGGTCTATTTGTATAGCGTGAGCATTGGAGAAAACATAGAATACTCGAGCTTGTGTTATTTGAATATTTTTCTAAGCAAGTACGTCGACAATAAAAATAAGTTGTCAAATTTGTATACCTACATTGCTTTTTCGTGTGGTGACGGAGTAAGAATATAATTCACAATCCCCTATCTTACTCATGGATGTAGTAAAAGATGACTAAGGGATATAATATGCATCCATGTCGCTCTCGTTGCGAAGGAGGCATGAACCCAGCACTGATATATATTCATATATATGTTGAGATGATAGTGATGATAATGTTTTTGGTAGCAGACAAGCAGATAGCTTATTAAATAATAAGTCATTTAGTTCATTGACCTCTGTAATATTGGCATGGCCAGCTCATAAACTGCCGTTAGATAAAGTCTCTGCTTACAGCTCTTTCGCTTATCTAACGAAGCGTATAAGCAAATTACAAATTCAAAGTATGGTACTACTACAAATAAGTCAACCTATCTATGGTTGCAAGCAGAGAATCACCAGAAACTTTACCATCATTTCATCATCATTCTCCTGCTCTTGTCCCAATTACTTGGGGTCGACGCAATATGTACACCTACATATTGCAAAGGTTATTGGCAATAGTTTTATGACCGGCCGCCTGCCTGACATCAACCCTCCTTGAGAATGCAATCGCTGACCAAATGGCTACAGGTAGTGTTGGCTCAGGTCGTTGTAAGGCTCTTAGTTGTCTTTTACGATATCCACGAGCAATGTAAGGGTTGGTAGTATTCGTAGCCGCTACCACACAGTACTTTATAGAAACTTTACCCTTCCACAAAAATTGAGCACATTTTTTTGGACTTACTTATTTTCCCTCATTATGATCTCTTTAAAAATCCTTATTAGTGAAGATTGTGTTTCTTTATCTGATTTCTTGTCATGGCTGTAATAAAAACAGTAATATCAATCATGACGGCTCATGTAAGTCCCACTTTTAGGTTTGAGCCTTTCCTACAACAGGCGGGATGTAATCTACTATAACTATGTACTGATCGAGATGTGTTGGCATAAGGTTTTATTTAGAGTTTCCCTTCTCTTATAAAGTAAGTAATACATTATTGATTATATACAATATATTTTTAATATTTTTGAGAGCAAAATGTATTTTAAAGAGCACTTTCTTCAAGGTAGGCACTGGCCTGGCTGTGCCCCTGGTGTTGCTAGGGTCCATGTGCAGCAGTATCACTTACCATCAGGTGTGCTGCTTGCTCGTTTGCCACCACCGACAATAAAAAAATACATGTGGCACTCGAGGACTGCCGCGGTAAAGCTCTTGCATAGCATTCTTTATCAACTTATGAAATTATAATTATTTATTTTTTATTTATGCAGTATTTTTTTTAATATTAATTCAAGTTTTTTCTTTCTTTGATATTAATTCAAGTTACACCTATTTATTAAAACATTTAAAGTACATACAAGTTTTTAAACTGTTTTATTTATAATATTATTAAATTATTATAAATATCTTTTGCAAAATTAAATTGCAAAAAGAATTTGACGGCGGTGAGATTCGAACCTACGCCTACGGTGCCTAAAACCAGCGCCTTAGACCATTCGGTCACGCTGCCTGCGTATAGTCAATCCAAAATTAACGTCTGCTTTTCAACCATATAATCTTAGGTTTTATTTTCGTTACGGAATTTCTTGATTCGGTCGCCGCGCTCAAAGCCCGCGATAAATGCTATGCAATACCTTAAAAATTCTTTTTTTCTAAATAAAATCATTTTAGTACATATGGGTCCAAATAATGGGGACTTCTCCACAATAGGAAGGCAATTAACCTACTAAAGTTACTTACACGCTAGTCAGATCAGTTATTATAAGGTTTTATTTCGAATTTATCTTCTCTTGCATAGATGTTATATGCAAATTATTTTCTGTAGTCATCTTTTACGACATCCACGGGCATAATAGGGGTGGTGAATTGTATTTTTTATTACACCGAATTCAACATATTATACAAAAAAAAAATGGCCGAACCAGATTCCACAAGTGGCCAGAGTTAATTAAGCAGCAATTTCAGCCATTTCACTTCATTTCTAGGAAGGATTACGTCCATCAGTGGATATCGATATACTATTGGATAAATGGATGGATAAAATAATAAATATAACTTACCTATTAGCACTAGTACCCATATTAGATGTGACATTTAATTGTATATTTTTTTAATAATATTAAAGTTTTTGACGGTCAAAAAGGTTTTATTATCTGAAAGAAGATTTTAATGTATCTGAAAGAATATTTTTAGTGGTGTAATGACCTGTAATTTCCATGTGGTGACAGAGTAAGAATACAATTCACCACCCCCTATCTTACCCGTGGGTGATCGTATGAGACGTTTAAGGGATATAAAACGCATATAACGTCTATGCAAGAGAAGGAAAACTTGAAACAAAACCCTATACCAACACGTTTGACCAGCGTGGTATAGTAGGTCAATTACCCTTCCATTATAGAGGAGGCCCGAGCCCAAGAGTGGGACATATATGGGCTGAGATGATGAGATGTGAATGATGTCAAGTATCTTTTTTTTTGACGGCAGGCTACGGCACGTCAAACCCCGCTAATCCGTCCGGGGTGACAGGAAAAGCGGCGCAAGACCCCGTAGACCCGCCCTACAATATACCTCTCGCCGCCGTGCGGGTGGGTCACTGGTATCAAGTATAACGGTACTGTCATCGAAACGGTTTAGAGGGGATATGCGTAGAGCATAGTTTAACAAAAATAAGAAAGCAAAATTTGGAGAAATCCAATCAAATATTAGTTTTTATTCATAATTTTAGAAAGAATCTCCATTCTAGATGAACATTCATCATTATTTTGAAATAAAGACAAGAAATGAGGACCCACTACTTGTCAAGATATCGAACTTCTCAAGATAGGAAGCATTACGAGACCTATCTCGTAATGCTTCCTACCTAATGAAGAATACGATATAAGGGAACTTTTTTTTACTCCAATGTGATTATCAGTTGTAAAAACTTTAACTTTGAAAACTGATTGGGCATGTATTGCATTTCTCAAAGAGAAATTTCTAAGACGGTCCGGCTTCTAAAACACATTTGAATATCCTATGCTGCTTTCATTGTATCCCTTCCTTTCTTAAACTGTACGGTATTTTGATTGAGAAAGTGGTTTCACACATTGAATAAATCATCTTCAGGACGGTACAGCTTGGCCACCGAAGACAAAGATCGGGTACCGGTGGCCCGCTCGCACAGCGACGAGAGGCATTTTGCAGGGTGGTTCTATGGGGTCGCGCGCCACCTCTTCCGTCGCCCCGAACCGATTTGGCGGGACGTGACCAGGAGGTGACATGGAGGTCCATAGTCCACAGCAAAAAAAAAAGGACGGTTCATCTTCAAATACCATTTGGATTATTCCATTTTCCCTTCAATGTATCCGTTATTCATTTCTTTCTTGAGCGGTGTGTTATATTAGCTCACTGAGAAGGTCATAAGTTCCTTTCTTCCATGTTAAAATAATCGATTTCCGCAATCAATTTTCTGTATTTTATATCTTCAGGTTTTTCCCTTTTTCATTAGCAACAGTCGAATAAAACTCTAGGCGAACGTTTCGAGACAACCAAAGGGTAGCGTAGCAAGCGTGGCTCCATAATCTTCCGTAGAGAGGGACTCTAGACCGTTGGAACTATTACTTGACGTTGATACCCGTCGCGTACTTTACCTTTACGGAGTCGAAATTATCTTCTTTACATACATACATACATATCATCACGCCATATCCCTTGCAGGGTAGGTAGAGAGAACAGAGTGCCAGAGAACCCTATCCTTGCATACTTCACGCGTTTCCTCAACATTCATAATTCTCTTCATACACGCTCGCCGATTTCGGCGACTCTTGACTCCACCTTCCTTCAATACGTGACCAATCTGGTCTAGGTTGGTTAGTCTGCCTCAGGCGACTGTTCAACGCCTGTCTAACGTCTGGACAGTTCCCTGAGTGCTGGAAGGAAGGGAGGTTGGTTCTCCTGCCAAAGTCGGGACGGCTCCCGGATTTGCCGTCGGCCTACAGGCCCATTGTGCTCCTGGACGATGTGGGTAAGCTGCTGGAGCGTGTCCTCGCTGCCCGCATCGTCCAGCACCTGGAGGAGGTGGGGCCCGATCTGTCGGATGCTCAATTTGGGTTTTGGAGGGGGCGTTCGACCATCGGGGCCCTGCTACGCCTGAGGCAGACGGCCGCGAAGGCTGTCGCCGGCAAAGGAGTGCTGTTGGCGGTGTCGTTGGACATCGCCAACGCCTTCAATAGTCTGCCATTCAGCTGCATCAAGGAGGCGCTCCGGTTTCATGGAGTGCCCCTGTACCTCAGGCGGCTGGTGGCAGACTATTTGGAGGGGCGCAGTGTCCTCTACGCGAGCCCCGCAGGGGACATTGTGCGGACGCCGGGGTCGGTTCTGGGGCCGACTCTGTGGGACATCGGTTACGACTAGGCGTTGAGAGGGAGTCTCCCCCCCGGGCTGAGCGTTATTTGCTATGCTGACGACACGCTCGTCACAGCCCGGGGCAGGACACTCGAAGAGGCGGCGAGCCTAGCTACTCTCGGCACCGAGGAGATGGTCAGGCGAATTGAGGCGCTGGGGCTCAGGGTGGCCCTAAACAAGACGAAGGCCCTACTATTCCATGGGCCTCGTGTGAGGCTGCCCATCGGCGCCTCGTTAGTCATCAACTCCACCCACATCAGTATCCAGGCCCATATGAGGAACTTGGGTCTGGTGCTCGACGGGCGATAGTGGTTCCGGGAGCATTTTCGTCAAATTGCTCCCCGGCTGGTCGGCGCGGCGTCCGCCCTTTCTCGGCTCATGCCGAACGTGGGCGCACCCAGTTTCGAGGGCCGACGGCTGTATGCGGGGGTGATCCGCTCAATGGCCATGTACGGCGCACCCGTGTGGGCGAGGGCTCTGAACGCCCAGCTCAGGGCGGTGCTGTGGAGGCCTCAGAGAGCCATGGCGGTCAGAGCCATTCGCGGGTACCGCACGGTGTCAATCGAGGCGGCGTGCCTATTGGCCGGGACACCCCCGTGGGACCTAGAGGCGGAGATGCTCTCCGACCTCTACCGGCGGGGTACCTCAATGCACGAAGAGGGTGGCTCCCCATCGTTCAACGAGATAGCCACCTGGCGCGAGGACGCCCGCCGAGAAGTCATCGCCCGTTGGGCTACGCGGCTGGAGAGGCCTAGACACGGTGTTTTTACCGTTGAGGCCCTCCACCCCGTACTGATGGAGTGGATGGAGCGGCGGCACGGAGTCCTCTCTTTCCGGTTGGTGCAGGTCTTGTCGGGGCATGGTTGCTTCGGCAAGTACCTGCACACGGTCGTGCGGAGGGAGTGGACTCCGTCCTGCCACCATTGCAGTAGCGACGAGGACACGGCGCAACATACGCTCGAGGTATGTTCGGGCTGGGACGGGCAGCGCCGTGACCTCGTCGCTGTCATCGGTGCCGACCTGACGCTGCCAGCTGTTGCGCGAGCGATGGTCGACAGCGTCAGGAATTGGGACGCGGTCGCCGCCTTCTGCGAGGCTGTCATCTCGCAGAAGGAGGCGGCGGAACGGGCCCGGGAGGATTCCCGTGACCCGGGCCGCCGCCCGCGGCCGGGGCGGCGCATGCGCGAGTACCTGCGCCTTATGCCGCCCTAACCGAGGCTTCGGGTGATCGGACCGGGGAATTGTCCGGTCACCCGACGTGAGGCCACCGCGTGAGGACGACGCCTCGACGGCGAAAGCTGTCGGTGCGTCGACAGGAGAGGAGCCCGAGAGGGCATACCGCCGAGCGGGCCACCGAAGACAAAGATCGGGTACCGGTGGCCTGCTCGCACGGCGAAGAAGAGGTGCTTGCAGGGTGGGTCAATGGGGTTGCGCGCCGCCTCTTCCGTCACCCCGGACCGATTTGGAGGGGGGCGACGTCTATGGCCCACCACACAAAAAAAAAAAAAAAAGGTTGGTTAGTCTCGGTCTCCCCCGGTACCTACATCCTTCCACATTCGTATTGTATATCTTCTTAACCATACATTCGTTCGGCATTCTTTCCACATGTCCGAACCATCGGAGCATTCCCTTTCGCATCTTTACATCAATACTCTCTTTCATACCTACTCGTTCTCTTACGTTAAATATCATCCTTCATCTTAAAATTAAAAATAAACCTTAAACCCTACCAACCATTGGAAAAGCAATAACCTGAAGCTATGTACATGAGTTAAAACATGTTTATACGTCTGAACTAAGTACCTACGTTGTAAACCAAGTATTATATGACCACTCAAAGTTATTACGTTTTATATTTCATAATAAAAGTATATATAAGATATATATATGAATAAAATTGTAATATCTGTTTGTATGCCAGTTGCTTTTGGTGGTAGACAAGCAGGTAGTATACTTAATGGTAAGTTGGAATTGTCGCTCATAGACTTCGACGTGCGACTTCATATCCCATCGTATTTCCTACCAATCGTAATTGGACTGGCCACTGATTCCGTTTCCTTGATTTCGGTGACCAGTTTGGCGGATGCTACGGTACCCATATGCAGATACGAAACATTATATGATTGCACAGATGGCGTAGTGGTTAAGTTAATGACCTTCCGTGTGTAGAGCTCGATTCCTAAGCAGAAGGATATTTTGATCCACAAACTGTTGTTCTGATTTTGGGTGTAATTTCTCTGCGTTAATTATATGTTTAAAAAAAATTCGTCATCTTTCGACATAATTGATCGTTATCTCATTGCTCATCATTCTTCTACTCTTATCCCAACCATTTGGGGTCGATACAATATGTACTCTTCTTTCATAGTACATATTGTAAAAGTTATTAGCAATAGTTTTATGAAAAGCCGCCTGCCAGAAGTCAACCCTCCTTGGGAATGTAATTGTTGACCAAACGACATCAGATGGAGTTGGTCCAGGTCGTTATAAGGCTCTTAGTCGTCTTCTACAACATCCAAAAGCAAAGTAAGGGTTGGTAGTATTCGTAGCCGCTACCACACAGCGGCATTATCTCATTCCTATGTTAAGAATTATTATTAAATTTTAGTTTACTAAAGCATGTTATTTATTTTTTTGTCAACTAATATTTATTGTATATATATCTTGAAAAAAGCTTTTACTCTCATACTCTATTTTGCCAAGCTGAGTAAAGTAGTTATAGAACGGTACGTATGCTGAAACAGCGCGCTTGCTCTACCTCTCTCGCAGTCACGCAAATAATTTGTGAGAAAATTATTAATATAATCTTATCGAATTATTGTATTATCAAAGTGTGATAAGTTTACAACGATTAAATAGAATCAGACCATTTACGGTGATTCAAAATTGATTTCAAAGGAATCACTTACAAACAAAAGTACAAGTGAAAATAAATAAAAGGTGTTAAAAAAATTTCATAACTATCTATGACGAATTCTGGTTTGTGAAGACAGTACCCTCCCTCATATATCTTAATATCTTAAAGAGTACCATATTTTGAGTCCAAATGAAATTATAACATATTCATCATCATCATCATCATTACAACCCATAAATGTCCCGCTGTTGGGCTCGGGTCTCCTCCGTAATGGGAGGGAAATTAACCTACTATACCGCGCTGGTCCGACGTGTTGGTATAGAGTTTTGTTTCGAGTTTTCCTTCTTTCGTATAGATGTTATATGCGTTTTATATCCCTTAGTCGTCTCGTACGATCACCCACGGGTAAGATATGGGGTAGTAAATAGTATTCTTACTCCGTCACCACACGGAAAATAATATATTATTAAATAAATATTTGAATATGGTTATGTTAACGTAATTCCATAAATATGTCGGTTGCTACTATCTGGTAATTATTAATTAGTACTTCAATTACTGATGACCTGAAGTTGCTAGCTAGACCGCTTGCGAGCAATTTCATGCTGCAGTTTTTTCGTCACACGCATAAAAATCCACTGTCATTATTTTCCATAATTTTAGCTTTAACACGTTCCACTTCATAACTTTAAAGCTGATTTCAACTAATTGTAAGTACTGGATTTAGTACTCTCCTCTCCGGTCTGAGTCTCCTCCAGAGTGAGAAGAATTGTCTTATTATAAAATGCTGACTGTTTGCTTGCGATAGTTACTTGGAACGGTTCTCTCCTTTTAGGTGATTGAGAGGAGTGATGGCTGCTCTAGTACATAACTCGTGATCGAGTGCCGCTTTTGGGATCTGGTTCAGGCATAATAATTTATATTTGAATTTTATACTATATCTTGGTTTGAAGGGCATCACTCTGGAGCAAATTCTTATTAAACATGTTGTATGTACTATTTTTTTATAAAAAAGTCAGTAAAGAAATAATTATAATCAAACAATACAAATCCGGAATACGGAAACCCGTAGAAGAACGGGTGGAACCGACATAGCCCGAAGAATTAGCACGTTGAAGTGGCAATGGGCAGGCCACATCGCTCGACGAACCGACAACCGTTGGGGAAGAAAGGTTCTCGAGTGGCGACCACGAATCGGACGACGCAGCGTAGGACGACACTTTCAAACTTCCTCTTATATGCTCATTTCTTATCTTATCCATTCTTGTTAGGCCACACATTCATCTTAACATTCGCATCTCTGCTACATGAAGCCGTCTCTCATCCGTCGCTTTTGTGGCCTAACATGCTGACCCATAGAATACGGCAGGCATTATTAAGGTTTACTTACACGAGTGAAAGCGGCTGTAAAATTTTAGCTCATCCCCCATTAGGTAATATATGTTTAGGAACATGAAATTTACAATAAAACACATGTAAGATAACTTGTAATAGAAAATTACAGATGTATCGAACGTCGTTAATGTGGGGTGAGGGCACCGGTTATGGGCAGGGTGAACGTAAACGTGCCCCGTGGGGGAGAAACCTTCATAAACCTGTTTACCTTACTTCGTCGCGATGATACCTTGGGTTCCGTATTAGAATTAGATAGGAAAACCTTTATGCTGTATAATAATTTATAATGTTTACGCGAATATTACACATTTGAAATAAAACTATTTTTACGGATTCTATCGCGTTTGTATTTGATTTTTATTTTCCCGACGTTTCGAACACTATGCGTTCGTGGTCATGGGAGGACAGAAGTCCTGTATTACTGTGAATTATTCGAAACGCTGAAAAATCAAATACAAACGCTAATAAATTCGTAAAAATAGTTTTTATTTCAAATGTGTAAGACTTGCGTAAACATTAAAAATCATTGATTTACTAAATCGCGCTTTTTTTTTTGATAGGCTATGGCCCGAACACATGTCGCCTGCTCCGTCCGGGGCGACGAAAGGGTAGCGCGTGGCCCCATAACCCACCGTATTCCGTCCCCATCGCCATTGGGCCGGCCACTGGTACCGCTTCCTTGCCATCCGTGGCCAGCCCGGCGGGAACTAAATCGCGCTGGTCAGACATTTTACCTATATCAAGTTTTTAATTCATTGTATTATATGTATATTATCTTAGTCCTCTTTTACGATATCCACGAGCAAAGTAAAGGTTGGTACACAGCTATAGTGCTAAACTATATAAATATTTAAAAGAATATAACGAATAAGAGTAATTACGCGATGAAACAGTAGATTAAGATATTTTCGTGGTCTTTACGTCATACAAAACTTACATGAAAAGTTTCATTGCATAATAAAAAATTGCGTAAATAAAAAAAAAATATGTATACGGAACCCCTCATGTCCAATTTGTTACATTTGATCTCGTTGCCCCGGGACACATCGAGTGACGTGTGTAATTTATGACCATCTGTCACTCACATATTAGCTGATAGGGCTGTCGCAATAACAAAAGATAAAAATAATAAAAATATTTTAAATTTTACTCAATTTGAAATATAGATATTTTTACGAATCTGAATTAGTTTTTTAGGTTTTTAACATGCTATCTGTAGCGATTGTAGGTATTTTCATATTATATTATATTACACTAATGTTTTGTGAATGTTATGTTGTGGGTATATCTGTACACTTTTTGAAATAAACCAGTCAGCCGTTAGCCCTTGCCTTTCATTGGCGTTACACTAACTATCAAAAAAAATGTTTTTTCGAAAACAAGTTTTTATTTTTATGGATTTCATGGCGTTTGCATATGATTTTTAATTTACCGATGTTTTGAATACTTTATAGTTAAATTATGATATGATAGCCCACCCAAAACTACGAACGCTGTAAAGTACATAAAATGTAATAAAAGCTGAAAAAAATTATTTTATTTCAAATTTATAATACTTGAGTAAATATTGTATCTACTGTATCTAGTATACAGTCTTGAAAATTGAGTGAAATAATGAATTCAAATTAATTATTTCACTCAATTTTCAAGACTAGTATACAGTAGATACAACAAAATACAATTTCCCCCACTTGATTAATCACTGATGTCGTAAAATGTAATTAAAGAATTTAAAAACATATTTTCCGTATGATGACGGATGAGAAAGAATACAATTGGTCACCCTATTTTGCCAGCAGGTGTCGTCAAAAACGACTAATCGATATTACATGCATATAGAATTTATGAAAGGGAAGGTAAACTTGAAACAAAACTTTTTACCAACCTTTATACTAACCAGCGTAGTGTAAAAAGTCTATTATACCTTCTGTTGTAGAGCAGGCTCGAGCCCAGCAATGAGATATACTCGTGTAAGAACTAAAGAAGATGAAACAAGTTACTTTATTGCATGAGAAGAAAAAATCATATTATCATACATTTTTGTTGATTCATAAAAAGATATTTCTATTCTACTTCTGTCTTTCTTGTGAAAATTTTAACACGTATTTTTTCTGATAGATGGCATTCTAAAATGTCTCCTGTGAAGAAGAAAATGCGAGCTATGTTTTGATTACTACAAGTACTAAGCTGCCCACTCAAGCTAATTGGTAAAACTTAACCTAAACAATATAATGTTTATCAGTTATTAGCTACATGCGACCCATGTTTTTCGTTTGAAATTTTGAGGGAATATATTTTGTTCTTTTTAGTCCGTTATAAAAACATAGCGCATTACCTTTTAATTTTATTATTTTTTTTTAATATTTTTCTTGTACGTGACAACCCTAAGCCTTACGATGTTTACCTCCACCTCACAGTTTAACCTCTTTCTTTATTTATCAGTTCGCCATTTACATTCTGCGGGCACAGCCAAGGGTAGGTGTATAGGTCCTACGAAATATGTTCAGACTCAGGTATTACTAGGGGTTGTCTTCTTAACTAGAGGGGTGAAACGCGGAATTAAAAAAAAAAGATATGAACCGCGGAATTATTGTATAGCCGTCGTTTCGGTAAAAGTTATAGGTGGTTAATGGTGGGATGTTTTATGGTTTTGCAATGTAATAACTGTTTGGTATATTACTTATTTTTTTTTAATATGCTATTATTTTATATTATTTTTTAAGATACTATTATTCATGTCAGGTCTGGTGTAGTATACTATACGGATCTCGTAGCAACTCGAGAACATTTTTTCATCCTACTATTGCCGTCATTTTTTTACTGCTCTAGGTAGAAAACGAGCAAGCAGCACATCTGATGATAAGTATTATTGCCGAACATGGGCCTTTGAAATATCAGAGGTACAGCTAGGCCACTGCCTATCAATCAAAATCCCAAAACCATCAAGTACGTTGGGCTTCCGGCTCTCTCGCTTACCGAACGAAGCACTACAGCGCATTTTCACTGCTCGATTTTCTGCGAGAGTTTGGTACTACTCCGGATGGACCGACCCGCGGCTGTGTGACAGAAACTGTCAACAGTGAAGTCCTACCTCTATAAATCAATCTTAAAGATCACATATAGGGTCCGTAATCCCTATTGTACCCGTGGTGCCATGCTGCTACGCTTCACGTTGCTGTATATCTTCTTATTTAATAGCTTATTAGTCAATTTTGATTTATCCTGCTTCGCGTAGAAGAATAATAGTTTTCTTTTTCAACATCCGTTTTTATTTTTATTAAAAAAGCGTTTCTCGGACTTCCTTAGGGTCACACTTTTTTTTTGCTGATGTGGTCTCGCCCCCCCCAATCGGTCCGGGAAGAGGTGGCGCGTGACCCCATAGACCCACCATGCAAAGCTCCTCTCTTCGCCGTTCGAGCGGGCCACCGGTACCCAACCTTTGTCTTCGGTGGCCCGCCCGGCGGTTTACCCTCGCGGGTTCCTCACGTGGTAGGCTCACGTCGGGTGACCGGACAATTCCCCGGTCCGATCACCCGAAGCCTCGGTTAGGGCGGCATCAAGCACAGATTAGGTCACACCTTAGGGTCACACCTCGGTGTCAGTTATTTCGATCATTGAGGATTCTGGATAACGGGTATTAAATGAACTAATTTTTGTATTTGCGGCAATTTAAAAATATACAATTAATGAACAAATATTAAACCCAGATTCGGACAAACAATTAGTGAATCGAATAACTACTCTGCCATTTCTATACAGTCAGTTTTATTATTTCAGTTTAATTATTTCTGGATCATCATTCTCCTACTCTTATCACATTTGCTTGGGGTCGATACAATATGTACTGTTCTTTCATACATAGTACATATTGTAAAAGTTATTGGCAATAGTTTTATGACCGGTCGCCTCATCATCATCATCATCACAGCCCATAAATGTCTCACTGTTGGGCTCTGGCCTCCTTCGTAATGGGAGGGAAATTAACCTACTATACCGCGCTGGTCAGACGTGTTGGTATAGGGTTTTGTTTCGAGTTTTCCTTTCCTCGCATAGATGTTATATGCGTTTTACATCCCTTAATCGTCCCCTACGATCACCCACGAGTAAGATATGGGGTGCTGAATAATATTCTTACTCCATCACCACACGGAAAACCGGCCGCCTACGAGACTTCAACCCTCCTCGAGAATATAATTGTTGACCAAACGATATCAGATGCAGTTAGCCTATGTCGTTATAAGATCCTTAGTCGACTTTTACGACATCCACGAGCAAAGTAAGGGTTGGTAGTATTCGTAGCCGCTACCACACAGTAATACATAATAGTAAATTTTCTCGAGTTCTCATAGTTCAACGTTCTATTTATCTCTGCTGGGCTGAAGCCCCTTCCACGGTAGAAGAAATTTTCACCTACCTACTCACGCTGAACAAACAGGTTAGTATGGAGTAATAATTTCAGTTTTCCTTCTCTTGAATAGATGTTACATGCATATTATCATCATCATCTAAGTTCATACACGTTTCACTGTTGGGCTCGAGCCTCCTCCATAATGGAAGGGCAATTGACCTACCATAGCACGCTGGTCAGACGTGTACGGGTTTTTTTTTTTTATTTTTTATTTTTTTTATTTTTTAATTCGCCTTTTTTTACATATTTGTTATATGCATATTATATCCCTTAGTCGTCTTTTACGACAGCCATGAGCCAGAATGAGAGGTGATGAATTATATTCTTACTGAAGTAATGATAATGATGATGAATCATCACTCATAAAAGGATTATAGATCTATTTCTCATTTTTGTTTGTTTTTACTTTGTTTTTGTCAGTTTTATGGTCAGAATTTATGTCGGACGAATTGTGCGGGGTGTGTCTATATACCATTAGCCTATCCGAAAAAAAAAGATAAAGGATATTAAAGTCTGTGGACAGAATCTGTCCGAATACTGTAATACGCAATTATATATTTTAAAGGTAAGCAGGTAATTCATTCCAGATCATGCGCGTATGTGGGAAAAGTAATCGCTGAAAACGTGCAGTTAACGACCGAATTGTTTCCAGGTAAAATAGATGGAGCTTGCTTCAATGTCGAGTAGTACGATGGTAAAACAGTGAAGTTGGTACTAAGTCAAAGAGTTCCTCAGAGCAATACCCGTAAAAGACCCGGTAGAGTACACAGAGTGCATATTAAAAGTATAGAAACAAAATTGCAATATTATCTAAGTTGCTATGATGCAAAGTTGCAAACTAAATAAAAAAACGAGCCACCAAGCGTAGAAACTTACTTAGAATTAACACTGACACTAGGTTTCAAGTGTCGCGTTGTTATTGGAATATAACAACGCTTATCAGCTTATTTAGCGTGAGAATATAAAAACAATATAGGAATGTTGAATAATCTGAGAAATTTATTAAACCGTTGCTCATACGTTTTAATAATAACTGTATTTGTCTGGCGGGTTGATAAGTTTTGAAATTAAACTTTTTACGGGAGCTCTATGAAATTTTGTAAGATTTTTATGTGACTAAAAGTGGTAGGGATAAAAGCTGTGTCGGTTAGATTGGGTGCAGTGTCTGGCTTGATTTCGGATATCCGAAAAAAGTGAGACATACGCTCCTCTCACTTTTAATAATCTTAATATATATAAATTACGCGTCACGTTGTTTGTCCGCGATGGACTCCTAAAGTACTTAACCGATTTTAATGAAATTTACACAGCATGTGTAATTAGATCCAACTTAAAAGATAGGATAGCTTCCATCTCAATTTATAGTCGCAATATTATTTTAATGTAAATTATTTGTCTGTTATTTGACAGTCGCAATTACCTGTTATGTCCAAACGATTCTAACAGATATCTGTTGACTGGATTGAGTAAGTATTTAATAGATGGCGCTATGTTAAATGTATAAACGTTTTATATAAGCTACAATTAATTAGCATAACCACCAGGTGTTACTGAGGGTACCTTAGCCACAGCAACACGTGGCCAGGTTTGCTAGTTTTATATAAAAAAAGGTATGATAAACCCAGATATATGGTTATATAAAAGTGTTTGATGTACATAATAACAAATTTTTACCTGTACATAAAAAAGTTTCATTTTTGTTGTGTCTTTCCACACATTTTTTTTAAATTTTATTTGATAGACTATGGTTTGGATACACACCGCCCATTACTTCCGGGGGCGATGAAAGAGCGGCGTGTGGCCCCATAACCGACCGTGTTCTATCCTCATCGCCATCGAACTAGCCACTGGTTTACTACACACCCTGTTTAATTTATTATTTTAGAAAATTTTATATTTTTTGTTTAAGAATCAAAAATCCTACGCTGCATGGTCTGATTAGTGGTCGCCACTCGAGAACATTTCTTCACCAATGGACCAGCAATGTGGCTTACGTATTGCCAATTCAACGTGCTAACTCTTCAAGCTATGTTGGTTACACCCGAATTTCGTATACTAGATTTTGTTTAATAGAAAATTACCAAGTATAGCTATCTAAATAGCACGTTGATGAATTTTGAGCTTAGTTATGAGGGCGATATTTAGATACCATGTGATTGCTGGTAATATAAGTCATCATCAGCATCACAGCCCGTGTATGTCTTACTGTTGGGCTCGGGCCTCCTCCGTAATGGGAGGGAAATTAATCTGCTATACCACGCTGGCAGACATATTGGTGTAGGGTTTTGTTTCGAGTTTTTCTTCTCTTGTTTAGATGTTATATGCATTTTACATCCCTTAGTCGTCTCTTACGATCATCCACGGGTAAGATAGGCGGTGGTGAATTGTATTCTTACTCCGTCACCACACGGATTATAAGTAGTGGTGCTTAATAATTACATTTTCCACCTGGCAAGGGATCAAAAATATAAATAGTTGCTCGAAATATACTATTACTTACTTTATATATCTTTTTTCCATCTTGCAAACCTCATATTCAATTATTATCATGATATTCCAAAATAACATTGGATAGGTGTCACCCCCTATAATATAAGACTAGGATCTGCTGTACAGGTTGTTACCGCAAATAAGCCTTCTAGTATAAACAGGGTGTACCACAAGATCCCGCCAATCCCACTGTTATAGGGATCTCGTAAAGTCCGTGGGATGTTATGGTATAATTATAAGAGGTAAGCGTTTTTGGTTTTTCAGATCGTACATTTCACTACATTATCTTATATCTTTAAACGAGCAATTCCTGTATATATATATATATATATATATATATATATATGTCCTGCATATATAGATGTTTGGGGGCGATTAATCGATCTAGCTAGGTTTCATTTCTAGAAAATGTTGTTTTGTCTGTATTTTCAGGCAATAAAAATATAATTTTTCATTGGCTGAAAACTATTAACATATGAAGGCAAATTTTGACGCTGTCATTAAGAATAGGCATAGCTCAGTTGGAACATAGAGTAGTCTAATCCGAACAAACCGGAGCACGGTGTTCGAATCCTTAGTTCCCCCTTTTTCATTTTGTGCCTTCTTTTTTTATTATTTTATTAATTACTAGCGGTCTTCGTCCGAGTAGAAGTCGAAAATGGTTCTAATAGATTTTTTTTGGTTTTTTACGTTATTAATTTTATTATAATTTATAAATCATTATATTTAAATGTTTGTATACTTATAAAATATAACAATCTTTATTATAGTGTAGGGTATTTAAAGGTCTAATAAACATGAACAATGAAATGAAATTTTGTTATAAATATATTATGGACACAAGGCTTTTTCTTAGGAGGCTACGTTTTGAACAGCTGCGCCCATTGACCGAGGCGACGCAAGGGTAGTGTGCGGCCCCATAACCCACCGTGTTTTGCATCGAAATTAGGCCGACCTCTGGTACCGCTTCTTTGACATCCGTGGCCAGCCCAGCCGGTTATCCTTTCGGGTATCATCACCATAGACGCCCGGCAACAAACAACTGTGATGCCGAGGCGTCGCCCTCACGAGGCTGAGCTTTCTGCGGGTGACGGCTAATACCCAGTCCATGCACTCGCGATACTACACCAGCTACAGTATTTCTTTGTAAACAATATCTTTTGTTTTTCTTTGGAATTGAATTGAATGTGTATGTATGTATGTATGTATTTCCATTGTACCAACCTTTTATGGGAGTTCAACCTTTTCAGGGTTCCCTACCCAAAGCGTAAAACAGAACCCTATAACTAAAACTTCGCTGTCCGTCCGTCCGTCTCTCTGTCATCAGGCTGTATTTCATGAAATATGATAATTAGACAGTTGCAATTTTCATAAATGATGTATTTCTGTTGCCGCTATAACGACAAGTACTAAAAAACTAAATAAAATTAAACTTAAGTGGGCTCCCATACAACAAATGTGATTTTTGCTTCTTTTTGCTCGATATTTTTTAGTTCCTTTTTTTCTTTTTTGCCTCTTTGATTTGCTTTTACCCGACTGCAAAGGAGTGGTATTGTGTTTAACAGTCTATGTATGTATGTTTGTATGTTCCTTTGAAGCACTATATATACCAAACGCCTGGGCCGGTTTTTATGATTCGCACGTCAATCGATTCCTCTTAATCCGGCGAGTGTCACTAAAGATATGACGTTATTGAAAATTCAATATGGCGACTACTGGATGCCATATTGTGAAAATTAAAAAAAATTAAAGTCAGCAAACTATATCGAGTGGGGTATCGTTAAATAGGTATTTAAAAATCATTTTTAGTTTTCTCTCAACATTTTTCGATTTGATTAGCCGTTTAGGATCTATATCGATTTAAAGTTTCTTAACAACCTTTCTCACATATAGGTTTTTTAGACAGTAGAAATTTACGATGAAAAGACGAAAAATTCATATAACTGGACGTGGATGGACATATACTGAAGTATCTAGTAGGTATATTGTCGAATATACCATAGGTAGTCCTACCTAAAGTATCTATGTCTGACGCGGTCGCCCATCTCCAATTTCTAACGATATAGTACATTACTTCAGTCGAAAAACTATATATAGTTAGGCACTTACCTACTTATTAATAAATAAGATAACTATAGCTACCTAGGTATTTATAACTAAAAAGTATCCTTTATTCGACAGCAAATCTAATTTTTCAATGGATCCCGACTGTTCAGTTGTCATGTTCTATTATTAAAATATATTTCATTTTCTGCAATAGTATTTATTCAATAATATATTATGGAATTCAAGACCACCGGACATCTAAGTGCTTGTTTTTTTTCTTTTCAGTTTTTTTATTATGTACGTAGTTTTGGTGACTTTTTACGCAGTCGGGTTTTTTTATTTTTTTAATCATTTTTTTTATTTTCATTATTTTTATTATATTTAAATATATCTTCTAAAACACATTAAAAAGAAAATACCGAGCAAGGCTCGGTCATCCAGATATTAAATATTATGTGTGATGATTGAGTATACAGAATACAATTCAATATCACACCTTTCCGTGTGGTGACGGAGTAAGAATACTATTCACCACCCCTTATCTTAACCATGGATAATCGTACGAGACGACTAAGGGATACGAAACGTATATAACATCTATGCGAGAGAAGGAAAATTCAAAACAAAACCCTGTACCAACACGCCTGACCAGCGCGGTATAGGTTAATTTCCCTCCCATTACGGAGGAGGCCTGAGCCCAACAGTGGGACGTTTATGCGCTGTGATGATGATTATGATGATGACAATTCAATATTCTTTGCCTTGGACGGGGGTGTCATAAAAGATGACTAAGGGATGTACAGATATCACCTGTGCAAGAGAAGGAAAACTCGATATAAAACCTACATACTAACCCCTGTGACCAGCGTGGTATAGTAGGTCAATTTCATTCCTATTTTTAAGGAGATATATATGAGTTGAGATGATGGTGATAAATAATATGTTGCCACTTTCTGTTTTCTTATGTAAGTCGTAAAAATGACGGCATCAAGAAGTAATTGAGAAGTAGCTTTCTTTTAAACTTAAATATTTTCTAAAAGTAGTGCCATGCTGCTGCTTTCTATTTGCAGTCATAAACGCGTTGTCCATTTTAGTTTCACACTTTTACAATAATATCATAATGAAATGTTGGCCGAAGTCGTTGTAAAACAACGCTCACGAGCAATGGATTGGTAGCATTAATAGCTATTACCACACAGCATAAACTATACTTACTATGTATAAGAATATACCCATTGATGTCCAACATTGGACATAGATTCCCACAAAGATATCCAGTAGACGGTCTACATCCAACAATTACTTTCTTCATTTACAATATCGTCACCTATTGTGTGAGTGGACTCTACTATATAGATTTTCATCCAATCAGCCAACATTCTGACGACGTTCGCTGATGGATTTAGAGCTCATAAAGGGAGAAATTGTAATAATTAAGCTTAGCGGGCTAGTTGCGATCGCATTTTATCATTTTTTTGAAAAAGCTGGTGTTTCCTCAGGCAGTTATTCTGAAGGCAATTCCCGGCACTAATGCTTAAACCAATATTTACATTACGGGAGTATTTTACTAACACAATAATTAACTGATACAAATTACACCAAGACTTGAAAGATTATCTGCGAATTCTGCAGAGCCAAGTCGATAATTTTACATAAGACAAGGACTCGGTGCCGCTGCCTTTCCCAAATGGCGTTACATAATTAGTATATAGCAGGTTATTGTGGTTGTATGCTATTCATTACATCTTTTGGGTTGTTTGGGCGAGGTGTGATGGGTCTTTAATTAAAAAAAAATATATTAACCACTTTGCATTCTGCGTAGTCAAATATTCGGTTTATTTTTACCCGTAAGAAGGTAAGGGATGGTGACATATACACATTCCTAACCAATCACCATATATGTTCTTTTAGTCCAGATATTTTTATGGCTTTTTTTCAATTCCTTCTATGTTATTATTATATTTTTTTGTCGCTCTGTTTATAACTTGGCCATACACATTGAGGTCAAAGTATCGATGGGTCGCGATCGTCTCGCTGTTTTTATGGTCCAATTTTATGACGTCATTCGTACTAGGTGGGCCCATTGGTAACTAAATTTGTAAAATCTATTGGATTTCAATATTTAATGTTTTAATTTTCTTATTGGTCTTACATTTGGCACGTGAAGTATTTACAACATCACGCTTATAAATCTAAAGACGTAGGCAAAAGTGGAATATATTTAGCAACACAATTTTTAATATATTTTATTATATAATATATTATATTTTAATAGTGGTAGGACTTCGCTGTGAACAGTTCTCGGTCTACAGCCGCGGGCCGGACCGTCCAGGGTAGTACCACATTCTCGCAGAAGATCGACGTCTGAGTAATGGCAATGTGCTATGGCGCTTCGTTCGGTGAGCGAGAGAGCCGGAAGCCCAACTGGGGTGGGTTTGGGGTTTGTATTGGTATGCAGCGGCCTAGCTATACCCTTGGTATTGTAAAGGTCCATGGGCGGCAGTGACACTTACCATCTGCTGTGCTGTCTGCTCGTTTGCCACCATTAGCAATAAAAAAAAAAAAATTAAAGACATACATTAAATAATAAATCTTTTTATATCGGACTTTACAAAACGGTGACTTTATTTAAAAAAAATAAGTTATCATCATCAAGGCAAGCAAAGCAGTGGGACCAAATCATATTGCTCTTATCCCAATTAATAAGAGTCAACGCAATATATCAAACTTCTACCATACTACGTACTGGAAAAGTTTTAGCAATAGATTTATGACCGGCCACCTGTCTGACGTCGTCAACCCTCCTTGGGAATGTAATTTTTGACCAGAAAGCATCAATGAGATGGCTCAGGTTAATGTACAGCTCCTTATCGTCCTATCTATTGCTACGAGTAATGTAAGTGTCGGTAATATTCGTAGCCATATACCACAGGTTAAAAAAAATTAAAAAAAAAAACAAAATATATTTAAGTAATGAATGAAAGTAAAATGGGAGACACAAATAATCTATACGTTTATGCGTATAAATAAACTTTGAAATGGCTGTTTGTATAAACATATATATTCATGTATAAACAATACATACATAA
This sequence comes from Lymantria monacha, assembly GCA_905163515.2. NCBI lineage: Eukaryota > Metazoa > Arthropoda > Insecta > Lepidoptera > Erebidae > Lymantria > Lymantria monacha. The sequence continues at coordinate 30,502,242 of LR991095.1, read as the reverse complement.
AATAACGATTTTTTAAATTTTTCTCTGCCTGTTTGCTCCAAGTAATCTCTCAAACGGCAGGACCGATTTTAGCAGGACTTTCACTGATAGATAGCTGGAATTCTAAGGAGTAACTTAAACTAACTTTATTTTGGAAAAAAAAGATATCAGCGTCCCGCAAACACAAAATTAAAACCATTAAAGACTGAAGCCTGGGTAAGGGCATTGGGTACCTTTTTATCAAATAAACAATGCGGGAAAAGCCCTAGGCGAATGCTAGTTATATATAAAATAGATAGATATTTTTCGTGTGGTGACGGAGTAAGAATACTATTCACCACCCCATGTCTTACACGTGGGTGATCGTACGAGACGACTAAGGGATATAAAACGCATATAACATCTATGCGAGAGAAGGAAAACTCGAAACAAAACCCTATACCAACTCGTCTGACCAGCGTGGTATATATAGTAGGTTAATTTCCCTCCCATTACGGAGGAGGCCTGGGCCCACCAGTGGGACATTTATGGGCTGTGATTATGATATAAAATAGATATATAACGTTGAATGAAAAATAAAACCTACATTTTTTAGTAGAAACAGTTTTAAAATTCAACTCATACCCGCAAATCATTTAACGGTACACCTGTACCTTTTGCGATGCTGTTACAATTTTATGCTATTAATCTTATATAGCTTTAAACATTTCATCCCCTAGAGTCGACAAGATATTGTGATGCTATCCCTAACACGATTTCGTTGGGGTGGACTGACGGTTGTATGCGAGACAGAACCATTAAAATAAATAGATTAATTTGGTTTTAATTTAACATTCGGTTTTTTTTTTGTTAGGATGGGTTACGGTCGGCGCACTCCTCGCACCTGGGCACTCGTCCGGGGTGACAGAGGGGCATAAGCACGCATACCCGTAACCTACCCGTGAACCTCGCATTCGTCGTTGGACCGGCCACCGGATCAGCGTGAACTTGTCAGTGGCCGGCCCGACGGAATACCCCCTGAGGGGTACCCTCTCCTTAAGCGAGGTCCCCCCCAGGGGGACGTCGGTGCCTCCTCGCGCGGTCAGCCTCTCGGCGGGTGACGGACTAATTCCCCGGTCCAGTCACTCGCGGCCTCAGCTAAGGCGGCAGCAGGCGCAAGTAATCGCGCCTACGCCGCCCCAGTCACTGGCGGCGGCTCGCGTTATCGAGGAGACGCTCCTCGCGCATGCGCTCCGCCGCCTCCTTCCGCAAGACAACTGCCTCGCAGGCTGCGACCGCATCCCAGTTCCTGACGCTGTCGAGCAGGAATTTCATATTCGATAAGGATTGAACGATAAGTCAGGTCGTGTCATCGTTAAATATATTTGTAACTGCAAAGTTAGAGTATTCAAATCTGTATAATATGTAAACATCGTCGGGTAGATGGCACATGTCTCCTATAAACACTAAATAATACGAGCCGCAAATTGATTGTCATACGACAGCTCACATTGTTTAAGTGGTAAGACGAGAGGAACGGATTTCCAATAGGCGTGGTTTCGAGTCCTACTTGTGGCAATTATTTTTCGTTGGTAAACAAGTTTTTATGAATAAGTCGGTAATAGAGTTTATAGAAAAGAGAAAAAAAATATAACATGAAATATTATTGCACTTTAATTTTTATAGATAAATTCATCTAGTTAGGTTTAATATACAGAAAATATTTTTTTGTCTGTGTTTTAAGGCAATGATAAAATGTAATTAGAATATAAAAATAGATACTAAATCTATCTATGAGCTATAAAAATAAATGTACAGAAAAATAAAATAAACAAATTATTCCATTTTTGTACCTTCGATTTTATACACAAAATCAAGCAAAAATATAAATTCCGCAATCTAATAAAATCTCGTTATTTAGGTTATAAACCAATCAACCAAATATTTTAAATTACGAGTATTTTTTTGGGATAGTCTATGGCCCGGACACATGCGGCCCGTTCCGTCCGGGGAGACGGAAAGGCAGCGTGTGGCCCAATAACCCACCGTATTCCCTCCTCATCGCCATTAAGGTACCACTGGTACCGCTTCCTTGTCATCCGTGGCCAGCCCGGCGGGTTACCCTTTCGGGTACCATCCCCCGTCGACGCCTCAGCTAACTGCCGCGGCGTCACCCTCACGAAATTATAAGTACCATAAAGAGTTTCATAAATCAAATGCAAACGGAACATTTCAAATGTTCTACTTACTAACCAAGGAGGCACCCAGAAAGATAGACTTACGGCTTTGTCGCTCACCAAACGAAGCGCAACAGCATATTGCCACTGCTCAGACGTTGATTTTGCGAGAGTGTGGTACTACTTTGGATGAACTAGCCCGCGGCTGTGGACAGGAAACTGTCAAGAATATGGCCCTATAACTACTAGCATTTAAGATTATTATTAAACTATGCCTATGATCTGCAATCGTTTACATCTCAGCCAATATACATTTTAATAAGGGACTCAGATCTCATCTTTATGGGAGGGAAATTGCAAAACCTATGGTTTTGTTTAGATATTTCCTTGGAGGAAAGATAATTCTCCACATTATATTATTTGAGTCGTCTTTTACGACATCCACACATAAGAGAACGGGTGGTATATACTCACTCCGTCACCAGAAGAAAATGACTTAGAATAAATATTAAAAATAAAAATATATATAATCTTATACTACATAATATCGTCCAAAATATTTGTTCAGATATCTAAAGCTTTTAAAATCCATTTAGAGGTATTATTACATAACGTTATTGTGCTTTTTATTTATAATAAACATGTATATTTTTTATGTTTGGACACGTGGAAAAAATGCCGAACGAACGTCTGGTTAAGAAGATATATGGCACAATGCGAAAGTGGAAGGATGTAGGTACTGGGGTAGACCGAGACTAACCTACCTAGACCAGATTGGTCACATACTGAAGGAAGATGGAGTCAAGAGTCTCCAAAACCGGCGAGCGTGTATGAAGAGAATTATAAACGTTGAGAAAGCGAGTGAAGTATGCAAGGATAGAGTTCTCTGGCACTCTGTTCTCTCTGCCTACCCTGCAAGGGATATGGCGTGATGATATGTATGTATGTATATTTTTAAAACCAGACCCGGTAATAAAGGAATAATCCTTTTATTGCGGGGAACCTTGGGTAACGTAGAAAGTATTATCCTACGTGAGAATTGAATTCATGACGCTGTCGTCGCGGTCGGTATCACAACCACTACGCCATTCAATTTTAATATTGAATTTATTTTATTTTAACACTGATTTTATTTTAGTTTGATACTGACTTTAATTTATTTAATTACTATATTCTAGATAATAGATTGAATTACTTGATACATTACAGAAATATATTATTATCTTTAAAAGGAGGAAATGAAGGGAGGCCCACATTTTTCCCACAAATAATCAAGAACCGCACACCTCACAATTTGCCTCAAATGCACCTTGATGCCAAACAGTCCTTTTTTTGGTATTTTGATGGTAGGCGGCCATGTGCCTGACATCATCCCTGCGTGGAATGTAATTATTGATGAGACGGTATTAGATGAAGTTGTCAGACCGATGTTAAAACTCTTATTAGTATATACGACACCCAATAGCAATGTAAAGGTTGGTAGTATTCATAATTGCCAAACAACAAATGGCATCTATGATATTTTTTACATAGAATATGATATAGTATAGTTATAGTAATTATATATATATATATATATATATATATATATATATATTTATGATCTAGTATAGTTATATTAATTTAATGTTATTCTTTCTAATGTTATTGTTTAACTTTTTTTATATATATTTGTTTTGCATATATTGTTGCTTCTGCGACTTCATTTTGCGGGCCTGTCAGAATATTAGCGGTGTAGTATCAGTTGACTGTACCATAAGCTGAGACGGGCACCATATTTTGGCGTCACATATTTTGGCCTCACATATTTTGGCGTCACATATTCGACTCCTTGTCTTTTAAATTAGTATTTATTTCTTTTGTTTGTGTCTATATTATGAGGTTTACAAAATAAAATTTCTTTCTTTCTTTCATTAAAATAACCATTCTCTTATAGTTGAACGGTGAAAAGAAAGGCATATGGCGACATGCTAATAAAAAAATATTTCTCCTATGTACATTCCTTAAAATTTAGTCCTAGTCGTAATATTGATTTTATAAACATTTAGTCCATAATTTCAACTAAAAACCCTAAATACATAGATTAAATAGCTAACGTATTCATACTGAAATCAAATTGCCACAAACAAAAGTCTGTCAAATGTTACATTAAAGTCAGTTTGATTCCAAATTAATCTTATTTCACGCTGACCTATTTGTGAAATTGGGTAAACTGTAATACTGAATATTTTAGGTTTGGAAAAATCTATATTATATCAAGAAGGCTGTATAGTAGCTGGTAGCAATACTATCAACTCTTACTTTGCTTGTGGGTGTCTTAAAAGACGATTAAGACCTTTTTATTGACCTGGGCCAACTTTAAGTGGTGCTGTCTTGTCAACAATTACATTCTCAAATAGGGTTGAAGTCAGTCAGACGGGCAGTCATAAAACTAATGCCAATAACTTTTGTAATATGTACCATGGAAGAGGAGTAAATATTACTACGACCTTAAATAATTGGGTTAAGGGCAGGAGCATGAGAAAAACCAAGAAGATGGTAGATTGATTCATTAACGCCGAGCTTGAAACTACAGATACTAGATACATGAAATTTTGTTAGTTTCTTTTTGTCATATAGAGACTCACTAAGAAATTAAATTACGAAATTCAACTCCAAAGCGGATGAAACGCATTAATAAAATTTGTGTGGGAAGAAAAAAAAAAACTTTATTAAATATTTGTAAAAATAAATAAAAATATATTTCAGAATAAATTTTGATCAAGAAATTTTCAATGTTTAATAGACCATTAAACTTTACTTGATTACTGGACAGTCTTATTTTCACCATATAAAGACTAAAAATTAAAGCATATTAAAATTCAGTCCCTCAGAGGATATTTAACTCTCTCATCATCATTCTTGTTTCTGATGATGCATAAAACCATCTTTGTTTGATGTACTAAAAACAAACATAATAAAATCCATAAGAAAATGTTTTATTTCACGTATAAAACTCCTTACTATCTTAACATTGGGAACACGTGAATTCAAACTTAAAACTCAAATTTTAATAGAAACTTTATACGAAAATAATATTTCATCTGTGCATATTTTAAATAAATAAAATGTAACTGGTGTTTTAATAAAGTATATAATATATAATTAAATAAGAAATTATAAATATTTATTAATATAAAAGTGTATTTGAGGGGCAAGACAGGCGGTAGTGAGACAAAGTAAGACAAATCCCATTGTTTTGTAGGGTGATACGTACAGTTTATGTCCTTTATATATATAAATACCCCTTGCTTACCCTTGGGAGTCGTAAAAATAGGTTAACGAAATCATCTAGAGACTTATGGCTATATTTCTCTCAAGTACGAGTAGAATCTGAAATTAACTGTGTGCTGTTGTGTTTCCCGAACGCTATAACTTGTTTAAGAAGACAACATTCGATAGTTTTTTGATTTCGATAGATAGGAGCTTGAATATGCCGCCAGTATTATTAATATCTTTAAGCGATAGTATTACTTTCCATCAGGTGTATTGCTTGCTCGTTTGCCATCATAGGCAATAAAAAAGAGAAAAATAATGATATAATATGCGTGGTAAAATATTAATTGATATGTTTCATTAAGTATTTCTATATTTATGTTGGAGAGTACATATTAAAGAGGAGAGCGAAACAGAAGAACTATGTAGTCTATTAAGTGTGTGGTTTGATTTTTCTCTATTAAATTCTAGCTAGTTGGTTAAAATGCTTTTCTATAACTAGAGACGAGGATTTGGTATCGCTGAACTGCATAGAGAGAAATTATGGCGACTTAGGGTTACAATGTGGTGGTTATGGGGAAAAAACGACTTCCCTTTTGTCGCTTCGGGCGGTTTAGGCACGGTGTGTTGACATATAGCTTGTCTCAAAAAAAGATGCTTATCTATTATTTTTGAGTAGAAGAGTAGAGTAATTTATTACTTCTATAAAAGTTTTGATAAATATCAAAACTTTTAACTAAATAGTTAAAAAAAATGAATGATTACTTCTTACGGTGATTCAGTTAACGCGCGTAGGAATGTTGATTGAAAATGCTGTGTAATCTCTATATTAGATACAGATGTAATACTCTATAATTAGGAGGCCCGACCCCAACAGCGGGACATATATAGGCTGAGATGATGATGACTTTATAGTTGCGGGGCATAAATCCTAACGTGTTAGAGTATACACCTATACGTTAGGTGATTATTTTCTATTGTAACCGGGTATTTTCTTGCAATGAGCTAATACAGCTTTTTAAATCCACATTTACACCGTAAATCCACATTTACACCGTAAATCCACATTTACACCATCTTCGCCATGTTCTGCGGTCTCTCACGGGTCGTAAAATCATAATAGGTGCTGACGTGAATGCGTCATCTACTCTCTGGTATGGCAAGTTTAGATACACCGACACTGATCGACGGTGTGCGATAGAAAATTTCATCGCTGAGATGAATCTGTCCATCCACAATACACCTGATGCACCACCAACATTTTGCAGCCCTATGGGTGAATCTTCTATTGACGTCACGCTTTCAAGCGCAGACGTCCGTTTAAATAGATGGCGCGTTCTCCCTGATGCGTAATGCGTGTAGTGATCACCGTCTGATCGTGTACGAATTTGGATCGAGTCTGTCGCAGGATCCTACTAGACAGAGCTACAATTTTAGATATAAATCTAAAGGAGCTAACTGGGAATTTTACAGCTCGCTCTTTTCCTCATGTGCTAGGGATTTCACTCGCAGTCAATTAACCGCAGAAGAAAGTGCTGAAATAATGTCAAACTCTAATATACTGTGCTGATATAGCTTTGGGTTGAACACCCCTGCCTTTTTTTTTTTTTTTTTTTCGCAAGGTGGGACCATGGATGTGGTCGCGCCCCGGCAAATCAGCCCGGGGCGACGGAAGAGGCGGCGCGCAACCCCATGGACCCACCCTGCAAACACCTCTCTTCGCCGTGCGAGCGGACCACCGTCTTCGGTGGCCCGCCCGGCGATATACCCTCTCGGGTTCCTCTCTCGTCGACGCCCCGACAGCTTTCGCCGTCGAGGCGTCGCCCTCACGCGGTGGCCTCACGTCGGGTGACCGGACAATTCCCCGGTCCGATCACCCGAAGCCTCGGTTAGGGCGGCATCAGGCGCAGATACTCGCGCATGCGCCGCCCTGGCCGCGGGCGGCGGCCCGGGTCACGGGAATCCTCCGGGACTCGTTCCGCCGCCTCCTTCTGCGAGATAACAGCCTCGCAGAAGGCGGCGACCGCGTCCCAATTCCTGACGCTGTCGACCATCGCTTTCACGACAGCCGGCAGCGTCACGTCGGCACCGATGACAGCGACGAGGTCACGGCGCTGCCCGTCCCAGCCCGAACATACCTCAAGCGTATGTTGCGCCGTGTCCTCGTCGCTACTGCAATGGTGGCAGGACGGAGTCCACTCCCTCCGCACGACCGTGTGCAGGTACTTGCCGAAGCAACCGTGCCCCGACAAGACCTGCACCAACCGGAAGGAGAGCACTCCGTGCCGCCGCTCCATCCACTCCATCAGTACGGGCCGGAGGGCCTCGACGGTAACAATACCGTGTCTAGGCCTCTCCAGCCGCGTAGCCCAATGGGCGATGACTTCTCGGCGGGCACCATTGATCGGCTATGCCGACGACGATCTTCTACTCGTAGAATCCAACACTAGAGACGATTTAGAGAAATTAGCAGAAATTTGTCTCAATAATATATTCGAATGGGGCACACGAAATCGGCTTACATTTGCCCCACAAAAAACATATCACCTTTTATTAAAAGGAAATTTACAATCGTTGCCGCGTATAAAATTCAATAATATGACAGTCAAAAAGAAAGATTCAGTTTGCTATCTTGGTCTAGTCTTAGAAAAAAAAATTTCATTTGTGGAGCATATTAAAACTGTAGGTGAAAAAGCGAAACGAAATTTCTATGCGCTTACTAGAATATCAACGTCTACCTGGGGCCTTCGTTTTAATACACTGAAAACTATATATATGGCCACATATTTGGGGTGTATTTGTTACGCTGCACCCGTTTGGGCTGATAGGTCTACCATAGGGGCAGCTCGCCTTAAATTATTACAAAGCTAACGATTGGCCTTAATATTCTTGTGTAAAGCCTACAGGATGGTCAGTACCGAGGCCTTGCCAGTACTTGCGGGTGTACTTCCGGTTGACTTGGAGATTTAGAGACGGGCATCAATGTATTACACGACAAGGGAAAATATGAACACCATGCCATGGCAACTTTAAAAGTAAATTATTTTCTTTTAAACTCGTACATTCACCACTATGTCAATGTTCTACACATAACCGCGAGTATGAACAATCAGCACATCACATTTTCTGGGAGTGCGATCTCTGGCGTAACGAGCGTGACCATATGTTAGATAGTTTGCAAGTCACATCTGGAGTAGTATACTATACGGATCTTGTAGCAACTCGAGAAAATTTCCGTGCGTTTAGGCGTTTCTGCCATACCTACTACTGCCACCAATCTTAAGGCTCACATATAGGCCCCGTTAAGTTATCCCGTATCCGTGGTGCCGTACTGCTGCGCTTATCGTAGCTGTACAACCCTTTACTTATTGGCTGACTAGTCAATATTGCTTTCTGTCTCCCGCTTTGCCTGGGAGGGAAGTGAAATCTCTTTTTTCCAACTCCTCTTCAACTTTTCTAATTAAATTTGTTGCGCGTTCCAAGACAATTTAAATCATTTCCCGGGACTGCCTGAGGGTCAAACCTCGGTGTCATTTATAGTGACCATTGTGGATCCTGGCTTACAGGAATTACAATGGTGGGAATGTGTGGTGGGATTAGTCTCAAAAAATAAATAATACAGCTTTTTAATCCATAGACCAATTAAATAATTTTACATATTTTTTCAAGTTAACCGTCTGACCACACAGACTCCTAAGTATCTAACTTTATTTGCCTGGGGATTTTTGCATGTTTTCATTCTCTTCAATTCCTGTAATTTTTGAAAAAAAATCAATTGACTGATTTTTTAGTTTTTGATAATTAAAAATGATTCCAAGGACATCAATTGTCGATCCCACCCTACGGTAATGAGATTCACTTGTAAACATCTGTCCGAGATAGGATTAAAATATTATTCTGCTTGAAATCGTTCGCGTTCTGAATCACAAATTTATCTTTTGTTCTATCTATAATCTATCTATATCACATTATTATTAAAAAGTTTAAGTGTACGTTTGTTTGACTGCACTAATCTCAGAAACTACCAATCCACTACCATGTAGCGTCTTTATCAAGAAAGGTTTTAGTTGACGCAAAAAGCATTGGAGCAGTGTCTATAAATGCTAGCAAATTGGGCAAAACTTAATAACAGCAGCTGTCAAGCGTTCTACGTAGTCGCCGTCGTCACAACATGACATGATGACGTCATCATTGTCCTACTCTTATACCAATTACTTGGGGTCGATACAATATGTACTCCTCTTTCATAGTACATATTGTAAAAGTTATTGGTAATAGTTTTATAACCGCCCGCCTGCCAGACGTCAACCCTCCTTGGGAATGTAATTCTTGACCAAACATCATCAGATATAATTGGTCAGGTCATTATAGGCTCTTAGTCGTCTTTTACGACATCCACGAGCAAAGTAAGGGTTGGTAGTATTCGTAGCCGCTACCACACAGCTAAGTGATTGATGTACTATCATCATCATCACAGCCTATAAATGTCCCACTGTTGGGCTCGGGCCTCCTCCGTAATAGGAGGGCAATTAACCTACTATACCGCGCTGGTCAGACGTGTTAGTATAGGGTTTTGTTTCGAGTTTTCCTTCTCTCGCATAGATGTTATATGCGTTTTATATCCCGTCGTCTCGTACGATCACCCACGGGTAAGATATGGGGTGGTGAATAGTATTCTTACTCCGTCACCACACGGAAAATGTATGTGTGATTGATGTACTATAGATACTAATAATTATGATATTATTACTATTACATAGTTGAATTGTTTATTTGTTTCGATAAGATAATCTCAGAAACCAGTAATTCGATTAATAGCCAACCTGTTCATCGTAAAAGCTTGTAGAATACAATACATAACACTAAAACAAATAGGATCGGAGTAATAACTATTATAAACGTTAGTAAATCAGGCACAGTCAAGCGATCTGCAAAATCGCCGTTGACATGACGACTGTTGACATAAGAAAAATTGTCATTGACGTATTACGGATTGTAATAACGATTATATTGGACTTTTGACGAGAATTTGAAAACGTCATGTGGTGCTCTTGTATTATATTCGATACCATAGTGTTTTAACGTGTTATATTAGATAATTTTGATGGCATTTTATATAATGTGATGCGGCGGAACTACTGAGATGTAGTGAATATCATATAAAAGTGCTTTATAACGTTTTCGTTTTCCATCAAAATTCCCACAAGATACCATTAACAGTGTGGCCATTGCACTGTTGATGGTAACAATTTGACTTAGACAATGACTGACCTGAAAGACTAAAAACGTGAAGATATTCATAACTCGACACTGGCACCAATAACTCGTATAAGTAACTTATTGCCAATACACAAAGAGAAGAAGAAGATATTACATCTGTATTTATAGAAATAGGTGTTTTTTTTTTTTCAATTAAATAATAGCATTAAATTTATAAGTAAATCGCGAAAGCGAAACTGTTGGCACAGCCAGTTGCTTTGTATGTTACTTATATGGATTAGCGTATGGTTGATGGATTAAGGATAAGGCGTGTTTTCACCCCTTCCTTACCCGCGGGTCTTATAGGAGATGCCTAAAAGAGATAATCATCTTACATTACATTTATATCTTATTATTTATTTCTTAGCGGCTTAGGCCAATGCCATTCATGGGGCAATTTATTTTTACTACAATAAATTATCTAAAGATATCTGAGACACGCTAGTGAATAAGTTTAAAAGAACTCTCAACAGTAGACTTTGTAAAAAAGATTATTATAAAAATCTCGAACTATCGAAGCGATAATACTGACTGGCTATGAGCTCCTCATTCGACAATTTCATCGTTCTTCAAGCTGTTATAGATATTTTGCGATTTGATTTTGGTAGCATGTAGTGTTGGCTTATTGAAAGGACTGCTTGTGGTAGCTGCGTGGAGCTGGTCTCTTCCTTCGCTATCAGGTGGTTGAAGAGAGAGATGGCTGCTTTAATAGTTAACTCATGATCGGGTATTGCCTCTGTCTTATTTTTACTAATTATGTTGTAAATAATTTTATATAAAATGTCATTAAAACAAAAAATAATTATGATAGACAAACTTGCCGAGTTTCTTACCAGGTCTTCTCAGTAGCGTTCTGATGCGGTTGTGGTTTATTGAAATAATTTAAAATATTAATATTGATAATATTTAAGTGCCTTCGCGGTTTTTATATATAATAAATGAATTTGAATTCGTAGCCGCTTCCAATGTTGTGTTGTGGTTTCGATTATATAGAACAACTCTTTGTGCTATCCACATATGATGCTTCTGTTTTTTTTTTAAACAGTACCCTGCACTAATGAAGTAATCCTTGTGGTGTGATTTTACAAACATATAATTAACGGACATAACTTACACACAGATTCAGAACAACAATTTATGGATCACACAAACTATTGTCCTGCACGGAAATCGAACTCACGATGGTAACACGATCTTAACTGTTATCATGTTATCTGTGCAGTCAATTGTACATACCGTGCGGTGACAGACTAAAAATTGACCAGTGTCTTTCTGAAGAAAACTTACGTACGTGTAGTACGTAAGTTTTCTTCATTGGGGCCGCGTTCTAATCTGATTGTAGAATACTCGATTTGTCAGGGTGATATGAATAAATTGTCATAATATAATAATAATTATTTATATGATAGATAGTTTATAGCTGTGTGGTAGCGGCTACGAATACTAACCACCCTTACTGTGTTCGTGGATGTTGTAAAAAACAAGAGCTTTATAACGACCTGGGCTAACTCAATCTGATGCCATTTGTTCAACAATTACATTCCCAAGGAGGGTTGACGTCTGGCAGGCGGCCGGTTATAAAACTATTGCCAATAACTTCTATGATATCTATTAAGTTTCATCCATCCATCAGCCCGTAGATGTTCACTGTTAGACATAATCCTCACGTGAATGTCACTCAGAACCTGCCCGTGCTTGTTAAATCTACCTATCCAAAATACCCAATGGTATGAGCTGTAAAACCACCGGAGAAAACACCTCTCTCTACAATGTACGTACAATGAGTTTTTCTGATACTAAGACTGAAGATTTATCAGGAATATTTCTTGGGAATTCGGTAAATAAAATATCTCCTCTAACAATTTTCTTGAGTCCGATTGATGATTTTCTAATGTTATTTTTATACTGTTGATAGTTTTCTATCTGCAGTTATAAATATATCGGCTCGTTAATGGTAGTGCTGCACTCTATTATATATTACTATTTATATACTATTACTACTAGTAGATATACCACGTCTGAATGGAAAGAATCTTGCGCTAAGCGAGAAAGTCGCTAGTTCAATATTATAAGATAAACATCGTTCAGATTGTGTATTTAGTTTTTTAAAGTTCCATTAGCGGCTATTAACATTTATCATTAAGCCAGTTGTTTACTTACTATCAAAGATAATATAAAAAAGAAAATAAAAATGAAAGCTGATATCATTTCAGCTCATGGACGCCTAACTTCTGAACTTGAGCCTCTACTGCAATAAAACGTAAATTAACCTACTATGTCACGCTTTTTTTTGTGATGGGCTGTGGTTTACTCACACTCCGCCAAATCAGTCTAGGGTGATGGAAGACACGACGCGCGACCCCATAGACCCACCCTGCAAGGCGCCTCTCTTCATCGTGCGAGCGGGCCACCGGTACCCGATCTTTGTCTTCGGTGGCCTATTATATCACGCTGAAGGGACGGGCTGTTGTAAGGTTTTATTGCTAGTTTCCTTACTCTTAAAAGAAAGCTAAGAAAGACGACATCAAATTGAAATTTTAATTAACCCGCGACATAAAAAAGAAATGCTAGTAAACAGAACTAGTTAAGATGAATCCATTCAATCCAAACTTGATTGGTTTACTAATAGATAATACAGGATTTCGTCTTCTACCTTCGAGGTACATTAGAGTAGCTTAATGGTACCATCATACACGGGTGTTTCAGAAATTAAATCACTTAGAAAAAAAATGCTGTCTGCGTGACTTTTGCAGCGAGTCTTGGTCTTGCAATTGGGCAACACTAGTTGAAAGTATCAAGTGATTATAGTATAGTCTGAACGAAATTAAACTATAGTTATTTATTTCTTATTTATGTGTGGTAGAGGCTACGAATACTACCGACACTTACTTTGCTCGTGGATGTCGTAAAAGACGACTAAGAACTTAATATCGACGAGGACACACACCATCTGATGCTGTTTGGTCAACAATTACATTCCCAAGAAGTGTTCAAGTTAGACAGTCGGTCGGTCATAAAACTATTGCCAATAACTTTTACTATATATATATGCGTCGACCACGTGCACCTCTTCTTCGCCGTGCGAGCGGGCCACCGGTACCCGATCTTTGTCATCAGTGGCCCGCTCGGCCGTATGCCCTCTCGGGCTCCTCTGCTGTCGACGCCCCGACAGCTTTCGCCGTCGAGGCGTCGTCCTCACGCGGTGGCCTCACGTCGGGTGACCGGACAATTCCCCGGTCCGATCACCCGAAGCCTCGGTTAGGGCGGCATCAGGCACAGGTACTCGCGCCTACGCCGCCCCGGCCGCGGGCGGCGGCCCGGGTCACGGGAATCCTCCCGGTCCCGTTCCGCCGCCTCCTTCTGCGACGACCGCGTCCCAATTCCTGACGCTGTCGACCATCGCTCGCGCAACAGCCGGCAGCGTCAGGTCGGCACCGATGACAGCGACGAGGTCACGGCGCTGCCCGTCCCAGCCCGAACATACCTCGAGCGTATGTTGCGCCGTGTCCTCGTCGCTACTACAATGGTGGCAGGACAGAGTCCACTCCCTCCGCACGACCGTGTGCAGGTACTTACCGAAGCAACCATGCCCCGACAAGACCTGCACCAACCGAAAAGAGAGGATTCCGTGCCGCCGCTCCATCCACTCCATCAGTAGAGGCCGAAGGGCCTCAACGTTAAAAACACCGTGTCTAGGCCTCTCCAGCCGCGTAGCCCAACGGGCGATGACTTCTCGGCGGGCGTCCTCGCGCCATAAGATTTCTTATAACTAACAGCATAGTTTGTGCAGTGGTTTAAGATTCGAATCTCACGCGAAACAATTCTATATCATTGATGTGATTAACTAATTATTCTTTTAGATAATCATCATCATCATCTCAGCTCATATTTGTCCCACTGTTGGCTCGAGTCTCCTCCATATTGAGAGAGAAATTGACCTACTATACCACGCTGGTCAGAATGGTTGGTTGAGGATATTGCTTCGAGGTGCCAAATATCCTATAAAATTTTGTTTCGAATTTTCCTTCTCTTGCATAGACGTTATATGTACTTTATATCCCTTAGTCGTCTTTTACGATCACCCACGGGTAAGATAGGGGGGTGATGAATTGTATTCTTACTCCGTCACCACACGAAAATAATAAAATGGATTAATAGGTATATAATATGAAAAAAAAGCAAATCACGTGTCTCGCGACTGTCCTAAAAAAATCTTGCTCAGTTTTTGCCAGAATGCTGGTGCTGGATTTCGGCTTAACCCTGTTATGGTGAGATATCATCTTAGCTTATATACGTCGCACACAGCTGGGCTTGCGTCTCCTTATAACTGCAGGAAAAATTATCTAGAGGGTCAACCGCCAGGTGGGCCACCGAAGACAAAGATCAGGTACCGGAGGCCCGCTCGTTAGGGGGAAGAGAGGAGCTTTACATGGTGGGTCTATGGGGTCACATGCCGCCTCTTCTGTCGCCTCGGACCGATTTGGCGGGGCGTGACCACAGCATAGTCAACCGCTAAAAAAAAAGAAAAGGGAAAATTATCTAGTATACCACGCTGGTCAAACGACTTGGTATAGAATTTTATTCAGATTCCTTCTCTTGTTATCTGCATATTAAAAACCCGTAATCGTCTTTTAATTCATCCACTGGCAAGACTGGTGGTGTATTGTATTCTTACTCTGTGACCATACTGAACGATGAAAAGTAAGGTAATTATTAAGTTTATTTCCTATAACTATTAAAATTAATGACATCTGACGTTTACGCAGGTATTACACTCATCATCACAGCCCATAAATGTTGGGACATTCATTACAGACTAGAACTCAACAGTGGGCTGTTGAGTTCGAGTCTCCTCCGTAATGGGAGGAAAATTAACCTACTATACCACGCTGGTCAGACGTGTTGGTATAGGGTTTTGTTTCGAGTTTTCTTTCTATGGCATAGATCCCTTAGTTGTCACGTACGATCACCCACGGGTAAGATAGGTGGTGGTGATTGTATTCTTACTCCGTCACCACACGGAAAGCATATTATACTAGGTATTATACTAATTAAATAAAACAATTTTTAAGGTTTTTATTGCGTTTGTATTTAATTATAAGAGAACTGGCTTTGGTCTTTCCGAATATGCTCTCTCTAAAATATTCAAAACAGGCAAAGTTAAAATCAAACATCAACACTATAAAATTCATAAAATTAATTTTATTTCACAATATACCTACTATTTATTGCGTTTGAAAGGTTATAATGGTGATTTGAAAGTATTCAACAGCTCGTTAAAGTTCGCTATTGGGCATAGACCCTCTCCACGAGAATACCAGTGTGCAGTACTATGTCATTGCTATCCAAGATCTCCCTGTAAAGTTTAAGTCGCCATCAGTCCTCTTGGTGTTTTGGCAGTTATTAATTGCTGAAGTCAGGTGTATAAAGTATATGTGCTGCCATCTAGTAGAGAATAGCAGTGATGATTTAAAGTTAATAAATTATTCGATGAGTATAACAGTTATCATGTTTTGCCCGTTTAAATTAGAATCTCGTTTTTATAAATATATTAACTTATGAGCGAATTAAAGATTAATTTCCTAATAATTTCTGTTAACTTCATACGATTTTACAACTAGCGTTATCTGTTGATGACAATTTGTACTAATATAATACACAATTTTATAATTATTTCATGATGGAATTTAATTTAATTAGTCTTTTATGCTTACACGTTGTAACGTGTGATGGAAGCTATCCAAAAGAGTAGTGAACGATCTACGAAATACCGGTAACTTAAGCAAATCTCAACAAAAATGGGTATTTATATTTCATTCTGAAGTAGTTAAATGCCTGGTGGAATTGACGAATAAATTTCAAGAAAACTCCTCATAGATATCTGAAAAAGCAATGAATATCCTTCAATTGTCTCAGATGGAACATTAGCTGGCAAAAGGAACACTGATAGTAATTACTAATCTTAATAATAAAAGACGATAATTCAATTTATTTAAAAAAATACTGTAGAAGGGCCTTGAGAAGAACTATACTAAACTATTCCTTTCACACTTTTGTACGTGGAAAAAGAAAGCTCTCATAAGGAATGCATTTCTAAGTATTGGGACTATAAACTAATTAATACGAACGTAATTACTACTGCCCTCTATTATAGATTTTATGTAACTACGTAAGACGTAACATGCTTAAGTACTGTAAACAACGACGTAGCACTAATTCTTGGCAACCTTATATTGGTTTCAAAAATGTTTAGAACTCGTCTGCTGCCGCCATCTATTACATAAGTTATTAAATTAACTCTTTGAAGTACAATTATAATTGTATTTAGTTCTTCTACTTTATCTCGAGATATGTCACTGTACTACAAAACAAATATACAAACATTTTTGAATGGTAACTCGATTCTTACTCGACTCGTTAGTTACTCGGATAATCGAAAATCCGGATAATAGTCAGTACAAAAAGGCTGTTTTTGTACATATTTCATAATATTATGCAGTAGTTATCAAAAATCTGAAAAAAAAGAAGAAAAAATGTTTTATGAAGAAATTAAGAGATTCCTACATTTTCCAATGCACAACGAGTGCACGCACCTATTTATGTACTTACATATTTACTCATTAATATATATATATATATATATATATATATATATATATATATATATATATATATATATATATATATATATGTGTATATATATATATATAGAGATTAGATAGAGAACAGAGTGCCAGAGAACTCTATCCTTGCATACTTCACTCGCTTACTCAACATTCATAATTCTCTTCATACACGCTCGCCGGTTTCGTAGACTCTTGACTCCACCTTCCTTCAGTACGTGACCAATCTGGTCTAGGTAGGTGAGTTTCGGTCTCCCCCGGTACCTACATCCTTCCACTTTCGCATTGTATATCTTCTTAACCAGACGTTCTTTCGGCATTCTTTCCACATGTCCGAACCATCGGAGCATTCCCTTTCGCATCTTTACACCAATACTCTCTTTCATACCTACTCGCTCTCTTACGTCGTAGTTGCGAGTGCGGTCGGTCAGCCTAACTCCACAGATTTTCCGTAGAGATCGCATTTCGACCGCATTAATTTTGCTTTCATGCTCTTATCTGCATACCCAACTCTCGCTTCCATATAGTAATGTTGGGACAAGCACTGCTTTATGTATTGCTACACGTGTCTTCTGGCTGAGGTGATGGCTACCGAGAAGTTGTCCCAACGCTCCGTTCACTCTATTTCCCGCATTCACTCTTCGCTCTATATCAGTGGTGTACCTTCCATCTCGGCTAAAACAACATCCAAGATATACAAATTCATCCACTTGCTCTAGTACATCATTACCTATTTTTACTCTTACATCTGTTCTGGCTTCATCTCTTTCAAAGACCATTATTTTGGTTTTGCTCATATTCACGCGTAGACTTTTCTTACAATCTTCTGTCATTGTGTCGACAAGGGTCTGCAGGTCAGTCGCTGACTGATAAGATAATAAATTGATATTCTAATTAAGACGTCTTCTAATAAAGTAAATAGTATCAAATAAGTTGATTTAATTCATGATCGACAGATGGCGCTGTAACTCATCTTTAAATCGCACTATGGTTTCGTAGTGTTACATATTATGAAACGTGGGAAAAAGTTAATTTTTAGTAATATTAGTATCAATTGAAAATTGAAAATTAACTAAATAAAATTTTTGTAGTCCGGCTTACTTTTTTTAGCACGGATAAATTACGTAGTAGGGGGTGTCCACTTTGAAAAAACATCTATATGTTTATCGATTCGATAATTAGAAACTGTACATCGATGCATTTCGATGTATCGTATCGGATGAAAACATCGATGTTTTGTAAACATCGAGTACTTTTTCTAAAATATATTACAAAGCTAAAGTCATATCAAAAGTAGAGATGGGCGTTTTCAGATTTTTACGCAAACCGATACAAATTCGATTTCTGATATTGAAATCGATTTTAAAAACCGATTTCTGAAATCGATTTCCAGAGCGGTTGACGGAGCGGGTTTACCTTAGTTTCGATCGATATTCGATGGTTTTAGTTATTTTAGCGTAGCAAACGAAATGGTTTTAGTTATTTTAGCGTAGCGAACGAACGCATTCAAAATATTTTTCTATAATTTCTTTGTTGATTGGATTTAGGTGTACGATTTTCCTTCATGCTTTATCTAGGCTTAACTAGAGTACTAGACCAGCAAAAATGTTTTGTTTTGGATATGATACAAAACTTTCTTGCGTATTTAAAAATCGTCATATTTACAATGATTTCATGATTATATTATATAATTTACATTTTTTGTATGGTTTTTTTTTATTAATCCCGATTACGAAGCGAAAATCTTACCTTTTTACATTAAATAGTTATTTCTTATTTATCATCAAATCGTATGTATGATACTAACATACGTTAGTATAGTATTGAATCATAAAATACCTATCTAATTATATAGTTCACGAGATCACAAAAATAACATTACGCGCACACAGCACGTGTCACCAAGGTCAAGTGTGCAAAAACTCTCCAATAATTCAAAATTCTATTTAACGAACATAAAACTTAAACTACTATCATTAAGTATTGTGTTATATTATCATGGAAGTAGTTGCATTCTAATATAGATCTTATTCCCTGTGTCTTGTAATTCTGTTTCGTTTCAATCTGCCATTCTTAGTTTCGTAGAAACCGCCAAAATCCAAAACTGATGACAATTCGCTTCATCTCTTTCACTGTACTAAACGATCGCTTAGTTAGAATGAAAGGAGGCGAATTTTAATGAAATTCGCTTTCTCTCATTCTAACTAAGCGATTGCTTAGCGGAGTGAAAGAGTTAGGTAGTAAGTTTTCAAATATTGGTTTGGTTTGCAAAACTAGCAATAGAAAACGATTGCGCGATGATTAGATTTATTATTAGTTTGCGTTTTCGTCGTTTTGTTTTGATATGTCGCGTTGATTTAGTTTTGGCCGAAATACGTTTTCTAAAATCAGTTTGTATAGTGTTGAATATCGATACGATACGATTTCTGACTGAAATCCGATTTCAGATTCGTTTTGATATATCGGACGCATACCTAATCAAAAGTGATACTTCTAAAAAAAAAACAAAGGTCTTTTTTGTGGCATTTAAACCTATTCCAATCCCTTATAAAAGTGAATTCTAAAGAAAAAAAAAGGTCTTTTTGTGGCATTTAAACCTATTCCAATCCCTTATAAAACTGACTTCTAAAAAAAAGGTCTTTTTTGTGGTATTTATACCTATTCCAATCATTTTGAAATATTATTGAATCATTTATTTAAACATAAACTTGAGTTTTTGTGACATTAACTGGTTATCATCGATTCGATGTTTTATGAAAAAACATCGATACATCGAGTATATCGATAGCTTTTCAAAACATCGGATCGATTCGATGTATCGCATTATAAACATCGATGTTTTCGATGCATCGATGTATATCGAATATCCCTATTACTTAATAATTAATATTATTTAGAATTATTAATTAAAAATATGAATGAGCGTTGCGCCAGACACTAGATAATCTAGATATCACAGCGACAGTGATTTGAAAATACTAGTGTCAGTTAACTGTGATAAAATACTAGGCAGGTAGTTACTTCACCACCGAAATTAAAATTGAATAGTTAATAATTATTAACTATATATTAATACTAGCTGACCTAGCTGTCCCGGCAGACGTCATCCTGCCCGGAAAAGCTTTAAGCAATATGCCGACAGCAGCGTCACCTATCAGGATCAATTGTGTTTTGAAATCATCGAGGGACCCATTGGAATATACATATAAAAGTTCATTCCAATCGGTCCAGCCGTTTGACATATCGACAGCGGCGCCACCAATCGGGTCCAATTGCAAATCTAAACCATCCTCGAATCCCCTCGAACACACATAAAAAATTTCATGAAAATCCGTCCAGCCGTTTAGGAGGAGTTCACTGTCAACACAAGTACAGAATAATTATATATATATAAAAAAATAATTATTATTATTAGTTTTACAACAATTATAATTGTTGCAAAATTCTAAGAGGTTTGAGGACTAGAAGTTATATAATGTGACTAGAAGAGCATAACCTTAATAAATAGCAATAATGCAAATTGCTTAAAAAATTAAAAGGTGGCGGCAGTATCAGAAACACTCTTTTTATAATGAAAACACTAAAACAAAAATTTAATGATATAAATTTAATTTCTGATACTCGGCATAACTTTCAGAATTTTATTATGCCCAATAATGTTGCGTAAAAGAAGAAATCTCTTCGACCAAAATGTGATAAGGGGTTAGGGGTAGTCAGAGACACGAAAAAATGAGAATTTTCAGTATTTTTTTTTTTGCTATTAAATAATGTTATTTTACAAAAGTAGTAATATGGCATTATTATACAATGTTTTGACTTGAAGTCACGAAAATTTGAAAAAAAGAAAATTATAATTTCCAAAGTTATAGCTGTCTGTGTTGACCCAGTTTCAAAAAAAGGTCCTTGCGGTGACTATCATAAGTCCTTGGAGATTCATCTAAAATCAATCGGATAAAAAAAAATAGTTTTATAAATAGATAATCCTGGGCCTGATCGAAGCTTTTTTTTTTCTTCAAAAATTAACAAAATGGCGGCCTCAGGAATTTTTTTTCTAGATTTCGGGAAAAATCAACAGTTAATTGGTCTTAAAAAATCGAAATTTTTGAAAAAGAAAAATCCTTCGATCAGGCCCGAGTTTATTATGTATTCCAAAGGCTGTATAAATTTCATAAAAATCTACTGAGCGTTTATCGAGTTACAGTTGTCACCAGTTCAAAAAACATAGTTTTGAGAAAAATGCATTTAAAGTTTCACACTAGATTTACGTACAGAAATACGAATTATTTAATCACTTACACCGAGTCATCTATTCCTGGGCCATATAATAGTTCTTCAGCCATTGTGGAAGTGGCATTTATAAATTTAGGTACTACTACATACATCAAAGGTTTAGTTCATGGATGACAATAAAACCCAAGAAACTGGTTGCTTGCAGCTGCCGCTAGCTACCTACACCCGAGCGTTTTGGAGTGCCCGAGCGATCTTTGTTCTTTGTCGAATAACTCGAAAAGTAATTATCTGATCAACTTCAAATTTTCAGAGAATATTTTTAAGATATTACACTTAACGAAAAATTTTTTAAAAAACTTGACTACCCCTAACCCCATAAGTCATTCACTTATATCAAAGTACAACTTTACTCAAACGCTAGTGCTGAAACTACACAAGAATAAATAATTCGTAGCACTGTAATATATGTATTTCTTTCCAACGCATTTTAATAAACGAGTTAAAGTAGGACCAAGTTATTATTTCGTAGCAATTTATTAGTTGCTTCTTTTTCTCACGCATATGATAACATGCGTCAAAACGAGTCAGAGCTAGTAATTCGCACCGTAGCACTAGCCACATCCTTTTAGTTATACTATTTAGTTATATGAGTGAGAACGAGATGAACTTAATTTTTCGTAGCAATGTATTGGGTTTATCTCTCTCTGATACATCGAGTTCAATAGGAGAGAGTGTGACAAACACAAAAACGAGAGGTGTCAAGGGACACCCGGATGGAACGAAGTTCTATTTTAATTATATAATTTTTTTCTGCCTTAAGCGATTTTTATCGTTATATTTTAGCCAATTTGCAAAATATCTTTATAAATTATAGCCTATGTGTTATTCTGATGTGCAAGCTATATGACTATAAAGTTTCATCAAAATCCATTGGGTAGTTTTTATGTGAAAGAGCAATAAACATGTTCACATTCATACATTATTACAAACTTTCACGTTTATAATATTAACTAGCTTTCGCCCGCGACTTCGCCCGCGTGTTTTTTGATAAAGGAAGGACACACCTTCCCCAGGCCTCAGTCGCGCATTCGATGTTGAAACGTCATTGCTTAGGCCCACAATACGCCCTTCCCATCTTATCGTGATATTTGCCCAAATATTGAAATCTACATTAAATATTGAAAGCGACAAATATCACTATTTAGATAACATACATACATACATAGCCTCACGCCTGTTTCCCTGAGGGGTAGGCAGAGACTACGGATTGCCACAAACCACGATCCTGACATACCTCCATCGCTTCATTCACACTCATCACAGTCTTCATGCATGCTCTACGATTACGCGTACTCTTAATCTGACCTTTCACTAACACATCTTCGATTTGATCCAGGAAAGTACGACGTGGTCTTCCCCTTGTAATCGTCCCACTCACACTCGCTTTGTATACTTGTTTAGTCAACCTTTCTTCACTCATTCTTTCCACGTGTCCGAACCACCTCAGCATACCCTTTTTTATCTTTGTCACTACTTCTTCATTCATACCGCAGCGCTCTCTTATAACACTATTCCTAATTTTATCTTTCAGACTTACACCACACATACTACGAAGAGCTCTCATCTCTACAGCATTTATGCTACTTTCATGTCTTCCCTGCCAAATCCAGCTTTCACTGCCATACATGAGGGTGGGAACTAATACTCCCTTATGTACAGCTAGGCGTGCCTTGTTAGATACATTCCTACTTTTCATAAAAGCGTACAATGCCCCATTCACTTTATTACCAGCATTTACTCGTCTTTCAACATCTTCATCATTTTTACCATCACTAGTAAACAGTACACCCAAGTATACAAATTCTTTCACCTGTTCCAATCCCTCACCATTTATAAAAATATTACATTCCGTCATACATTTATCCTTTTCAAAGACCATTACTTTCGTCTTACTTACATTTACTTTCATACCTTTTCTTTCAAAAGCATCATGCATAGTAGTTACCATCGCCTGTAAGTCTTCAGCCGACGATGCAAGTAAAACCTGATCATCGGCATAAAGAAGACATTTGACGAGTAACTCATTCATTCTTAAACCACATTCATTATTTTTCAAATCTTGCAAACAGCTATCCATAAATAGGTTAAACAGCCACGGTGACGCTACACATCCCTGTCTGACACCTTTATCAATGTTAAACCATTCAGTGTAGGACCCGTTTATCCTTACGCAGGCTCTGGAATCCTTATAAATGGATTTCAGCGCCTGAATAAGATGGCCATTTACCCCATACATAGATAGTACCGACCACAGTTCATTCCACCTCACTTTGTCATAAGCCTTCTCTAAATCAATGAAAGCGCAAAAGACTTTCTGACCTTTAGCCAAAAATTTTTGCGCCATGCATCGTAAAGAGAAAACTTGATCCGTGCAACCCATACTCTTTCGAAAACCCGCTTGTGCATCCCATATTTTCTTTTCGGTCACTTTCACTACTCTTTCAATCAACACTTTCGCATACAGTTTGCCGACAATGCTAAGGAGGCTTATGCCCCTGTAGTTTCTACAATCTTGCCGTGAACCTTTCCCTTTGTAGAGAGGTACAATTACCGCCTGACACCAGTCTATAGGTACTCGGCCATTAGTCCAGCAAAGATTGAAGAGCTGGTATAGGATGTTAGTTGTAATATCTTCTCCAGCCGTCAGCTTTTCAACTGTAATCCTGTCGTATCCTGCAGACTTACACGCTCTCATACCTTTCAATGGATTTGTAATTTCTATCATACTTATGCATTCTCCTTCCTCGAGATCCCTTTCATTCGCAAATGATAATTTTTGTGGCTCTTCTCTTTCAAATAAGCTTTCAAAGTATTCCTTCCATCTCTCTAGTATACATTCTTCTCCATACACTGTCCTTCCATATTTATCGCTGATCGAGACTAGCTCTGTATTTTCCGCTTTACCTCGAGCCGATCTTATGGACTTCCAAAAAATCTTCGAGTTAGTTTGGAAATCCTTCGATAATCTTCTATCGTACTCGTCTTCTTGATCTTCTTTCTTTCTTCTAACAATTTCTTTCACATCTCTTTTTTTTCTCTTATATTCTTCTTTGGCTATATCTATGTCTTCATTCGTTGCTTTCTTCATTCTCTCATTGGCTCTGACAGCAAGCCAATCTACCCAGGCTTTCTTCTTCTCACGAACTACACTCTGCACATCTTTATCCCACCATATATTCTTCACCTTGTTTACTTTCATTCTTCTAGTCACACCACATATTTCTGTAGCAACATTTACCACCTGTTTTTTAAAAGTCTTCCATAATTCTTCCATACTACAAATATCAGCCGCATGAAAAAACTTTTCCTTTAGTTTACTTTTGTATTTATCTCTAATATACTCATCTTGCAAATTTTCTACTTTTATTCTTTCTAGCACACTTTTCGGGTTATGTATCCGGTTTCGCCACGTTTTCATAAGACCACTTATTCTAGTCATTACTAGAAAGTGGTCTGTATGAATACCAATACCGCAATATACCCTAGTGTCTAGTACTTTCTTTCTGAGCCTTTCATCTACTATTACAAAATCAATTATACTCTTTCTTACATTCTTTGCTTCACGTGTATACATATGGATCTTTTTGTGCTCAAACATAGTGTTTGTAACACAAAGATTCCATTCCAAGCACACTTCTAGCAGACTTCGACCATTTTCATTCACGCTTTTATCACCAAACCTTCCTAAAACCTTTTCAAATCCTTCTCTGCTTACTCCTACCCATCCATTAAAATCCCCTAACAAAATCAACCTTTCATTCAAATTACATAACCTCAAAACATCCCGCAGTTCCTCCCAAAATTTCTCTCTTGCATCCTGTTCACATTTATTGTTATGTAATCCCATGTTCACAGGAGCATATACTCCCACAACAAAAATACGAGTCAGACCTACTTTCATCCTTATCCATACTAATCTAGCATTCACACAATCATACTCTTTCACACATTGAGCCATTCGAGGAGAAAGAAGGAGACCTACTCCCTGACAGGCTCTACTAGTCATTGGTACCCCGGACCAGTACGCCGTGTAAGGTCCATGACTAGTAATCTCACATCCCTTTCGCTTCGTCTCATTCACACAGAGAATATCAATCTTTTTATCATCCATCATTTGACATACCTCATTTAATTTCTCTTTCATTCCTCCTCCTACATTTAGCGTGGCAAAGCGGCACTCCGTAGACCGCTTTTCGCCCTCATTGGGAACGAGACGTGAAGAGTTGCGAGCCGCATCGCCGCACTATTTAGATAAGAATTAACTAAATGCTCTAATTCTGCGTGGTAACGGAGTAAGAATACAATTCACCACCCCCTGTACCTGTGGGAGATCATAAAATATGACTAAGGTATACAAATGCATATAACATATAGATGTTTTTGTTTTTGTTTGCATAGGCAAGAGAAGGAAAACTCAACTAAATTACCTTATACCAACACATCTAACCAGCGTGGTGTAGTAGGTCAATTTCTCTTTTAGTGTGAAGGAGGCTCAGAGCCCAACAAAGGGACATGTATGAGCTTATAATTTAGGATATATTGGCTTCCATATAAAGAGTAAACTGTCGCTATTTTTTGTTCAGAACTATTTAAAATAAACTATACGTTATCTTCGTGTGAATTCTACAGTTTAGGTAGCGCTCGCCAATGTAATTCAGATGGAAAGAATTATATTATATTGCCTTATAACAAATAGGTATTATTGTAAATACTAAAAAGAAAAATAAACTAAAAAGAAAAAACAAAGCCGGTCTCTAAAGTAACTTGTTATTTCTGTTTATTATTATAATTGACATTTTACATATAAAAAGAGTGCATTTAATTTAAGATTAATATTTAATTTTTAATGTCACACTTATGTTAGACAGCTACCCCTGTCATACGCGCGCACACACAAATGAGTATGCGGCATGACACATTTACCTTAGTACCTACCTAATCTATCATTTCCTATAGTCGACACATTTTTACTGCCAAGGCGCACAAAAAGATGTTTCACAAACTTTCACTACCTATCTATATATATATATATATATATATATATATATATATATATATAGGTATAGTATGTTATTAACAAATCGATAGTGCTGTCAAAAATACAACAATCATCAACGATGACTGCCCTCACACACCTTTACTTGTGTTCGGGTCGCACAATCGGCGATCATAGATTTCTAGCCCTATTTCTGTAGTGCGCCCGGTTGCTGCCTGACCACAGCACTGCGCATTCTTATTGTCCTAACTTTTGAAATATTGTACCAAACGACACACGGTAAAAGGCAAAAAATATGTAATTTAAATATCGAAAACAATAAAAGCATTTGTTTGCATAAGAATCAATTAGTTACTATAAAATGTGCATCGGCAATAAATACCAAATTATTTTGTATTTTCAATGTACTATTTTAACGATAAATGCTTACATATTAAAAATAGATATATGCTGTCGCGGACTTTTTTGTAGAACTATTTAAGAGGTACATTTCCACAATACATAACATTCGTCTGAGTTTCAAGATTTTTGTAGCGTATGCAAAAGTAGCTCGCAGATGGGCGATGTTTTCTGTCTTAAGCAATTTTTATCTTATATTTTAGCCAATTTACAAAATATCTTTATAAATTATAGCCTATGTGTTATTCTGATGTGTAAGCGTTACTATAAAGTTTCATCAAAATCCATTAGGTAGTTTTTGCGTGAAAGAGCAACAAAGATGTTCACATTCATACATTATTACAAACTTTCGCGTTTATAATATTAGTAGGATAGGATAGGATATACAATTCCACTACACTACCAAAACTTTTGGGCCCCGAGCCCGAATGCGAGCCGGCCGCGCGGCCCGATCACGGGCGGCGCGGCGATACGAAATAATTTCCTTGCGCATTATTTTGATTTTGCTATATCTCTTAAGGTATTGATTGAATTTGCATGGTCTGAAGGAAAAAAAATATCTTCATGAAATGCTCAAGCCAACTAATGTATTTAAAATGATAAGGATTAATACAGTATTTGTGTAAATAGCTTTTCAATTATCGTTTTACAATAGGCCATTTTTTAAAGTATTAAAATGTATATAGTATGTTATCCTTAAGAGATAGACATATATCATCGCGGACTTTTTTGTGGGCCTTTTTAAGCTGTATAATACTGTAGTACTTTATTTTGATCTATTTCGTAGGGTTCAGCCAGCGTTCGCAATGTAAGCGCAAAATAATGTGTTTATTTACGTCATCACATTAGAAACCTCTAAAATTATCAGTGTTTCTCTACCATATTATGCATATATTATACATATAAACCTTCCTCTTGAATCACTCTATCTATAAAAAAAAACCGCATCAATATCCGTTGCGCAGTTTTAAAGATTTAAGCATAAATAGGGATATAGGGACAGAGAAAGCGACTTTGTTTTATACTATGTTGTGTCGTTACAACTTTTGGTCTTAATTTTTTTCCGTCTAGCCCCCTTTCGCAACGCGTGATAAGCAACTTCGTTCCAATATTTTGTCACAGTCGCTGTGTTTTATCAACTACGAGACTGCTGCTAAGTGCGTCATAGTATCACAGTTATGTTTACAAGATATATCGTCAGATCACAGTCGCTGCTACTGTTGTTTGGTTGTCACTATTACAATATGTGATTTTAAATTATTATTGATATTTCACACCGACTATAAATACGACTCACCACTACTAGCCTCTAAACATACCTATAGGTATTCACAGCCCGGTTTTCTGCACCGGGTATTTGGCCATACCCGTACCTTCCAGATTCCAGACCGGGTATGGCTATATTGCAAGTATATCCATGCCTAGATCAGATATAATTATAATTATATTGCTAATGGGGCAGTACGCGGTCGGGTAATATTACGTGTGATACATCACTCGCATTACTTATACAGTCTACCGCAGATGACTGTCACAGCTTAACCTGGACTATGGGTGAGCGCTGAGGACTTTTAGGTCTCAAGCCGGTGCGACCACTTTACTAGTTGTGACCGATTTCTATATTCGCTAAAAACACTTTAAATTCAGCTTTGCTAACTTCAGTGGAAAACCTTAATATCGCGATTCAGCTGTGCTATTAATGTTTGAGACAAATAAACATTACTAATAATTTAGACCACTTATTATTAATAATTTAGATTATTTATTAGTAATATTATATTTATTATTAATAATTTAGATTTTTTTTTTATGAGACCGAGACTAACCTACCTAGACCAGATCGGTCATGTACTGAAGGAAGGTGGAGTCAAGAGTCTCCGACACCGGCGAGCGTGTATGAAGAGAATTATGAATGTTGAGGAAGCGAGTGAAGTATGCAGAGATAGAGTTCTCTGGCACTATGTTCTCTCTGCCTACCCTGCAAGGGATATGGCGTGATGATATGTATGTATGTATGTAGATTTATTTTATCTTAATGATCCCATTTATATTAATTTTAATTAATTAATTTGATATCTATATATATAAAATGCTTTGCCTGAATGATGGAACAACGCACAGCCTAGACCGCTGATCGTAGAGACCTGAAACTTTGAGAGTGTGTTCTATGTGGGTTGTAGGCATACGATAAGAATGGATTTTTCGAAATTATACCCCTAACGGGGTGAAAAAGCGGAGCAAAGTTTGTATGGGACAACGATGCCTTGGTCTAATCTATTTCAAATTTTGCATAAATACTCTTTAACAGTATTGATGAAAGACTTGTTTCGTGTTTTAATGAAATTCATCTCCTAACAGGGTCAAAAAGGGCACAGATTAATAAATAACAGATACTTCACTCGGTAGAAAATTAGCAATACCTACTGCTATAATAGCCTACTCTGTCGCGTCAGCAACTGCTGCATGCTAAAATGTGTCTAAACGCTCAAGCGTACAATTGTAATTGCTTTGCACCTCGCGATCCCACAGCAATCACAGGGCTGCCTCTTCGATAAAATTCATGAGTTCTGCCGGGTTGAGAGCCCTCAGCGCTCACCCACAGTCCGGCTAAAGTTTTCATAGCCATCTAAGGCTAACAACTAAGTCACAAAAAACAAGCATATTTCAAAGGAATAATTTTGAGAATGGTCCTCATGAACACACACAAAATTATTTGTCAGTAAGTTATTCCTGATACATTTAATTAAATGTGGAACTTCGAATATGTAGTAATTTTTTTTACCCCTTTTTTTTTTACTTAATTTGCACCCATTTACTGCACATAAGGCACCAGACACCATCGTTGGTACACGTACAGACGAATGGAACGAATAAAATTTAACAACGTGCATACGCTTCGCTTGTGAAAACCGCACTGGATTTGGTCCGCAGACGGCCCGCGACCGCTTGGCCGAGCGGTAGATAATTATAGCGCGTAAGTTCATGGAGTGACGTAGGCCTGAAAAGGGGTAGAAAGTTATTTTGCGGGTGATTTGCTTCAAAGTTAATATCAATATTTCTTAGTGCTTTCTTCTTCTTCTTATGTATTGGCAATCAGCTACATATACGAGCTATTGGTGCCAGTGTCAAGTTATAAATATTTTCACGTTTTTAGTCTTTCAAGTTAGTCGTTGTCTAAGTCAAATTGTCGCCATTAACAGTGCAATGGCCACACTGTTAATGGTATCTTGTGGAAATTTTGATGGAAAACGAAAGCGTTGTAAAGCACTTTTATATGATATTCACTACATCCCAGTAGTTCCGCCTAAAAAAATACAATTATCTAATATAACACGCTAAAGCACTAAAATATCGAATATAATACAAGAGCACCACATGACGTTTTCAAATTCCCGTCAAAAGTCCGTAGTGCTTTTGATTTAAAAGTAATTTTATTTTGACACATGTTTGAAAACTCACAATCTTGCTGTGTTAGCGGCGACGAATACTATATCACTCGTAGACGACTACTCCAGTTGATGCCGTCAGGTCAACAATTACATTCCCAAGTAGGGTTGACGTCAGGCAGGCGGCCGGTCATCCCCTGGATGCCATGAGTGTGGCGCGCAAATCGATGACGCGCGTCATACCCTGGAGGTATGTCCCACCTGAGGGCCTCAGCGCCACGACCTGTCGGCGGTCATTCGAGCGGACCTGTCGTTGTCGACCGTCATCAACAAGATGCTTGACAGCGACAGGTGCTGGACGTCTATGGCCTCCTTTTGCGAGGAAGTCATCTCTGCAAAGGAGGCCGCGGAGCGGGAACCCGAAGCACTGGGGCATCTGCGAACTCGCTCCGCCGGCGGCGACCAGGGACAGGGAGGCGCCGCTACGCGCACCTTCTCCCACCGCCTTGACGGCTGACTGGACGTGGCCAGATGACCAAGCGTAGGGGTGTCGGGGATAGAATGTCATTAGATGATCTCTCCGGCATCCCGTAACAGAGCGGAAAGGACCACTGTTGGTTTTAGTGGGTATTCTGGCCGCCAACATCTATGGCCGGCGAGTTTATAAATGGATTTCAGCACGTGAATAAGATGGCAGTCCACTCCATACATAGGCAGTACCAACCACATGTCATTCCTCCTCACTTAATAAATAGTCTTCTCCAAATCAATGAATGTCCAAAATACTTTCTGATTTTTAGGCAAAAATTTCTACGTCAAGCATTGTAAGGAGAAAACTTGATCCGTACAGCCCATACCTTTTTAAAAACCCGCTTGTGCATCCTATATTTTCTTGTCCCTTACTTTCACTACTCTAAAAAAGTAAAGTGGAAAAGTAATCAATAATTTCGCTTAAAATTTGCCGACAATGCTAAGGAGGCTTATGCCCTTGTATAATTTAATAAACTTTATGTATTTATTAAATAAAAAAAATAGATACATTCAATAACATCAAATCAGTCTACCCATGGTATCTATCAAAATTAGTATTATAATTTTCCCAAGCAAGTATTGTTGTATCATGTTATCAAAGCTCCCTTCTCCGGAAAAGCAAACCCTGGTGACATAAAGAAATCTTAAACAATCACTAAAATTAAAATCAAGATTAAACAAATAGGATTAAATAAATAGGATTAAATTAGTTACATAATAAAATTAAACGAAAAACTAATACCTCTAATAATAAACAATTGACCAATTCTCATAATCAAACTAACAACGTAATTGATATTGATAATGATAATTATTATTATGATAAAACTATCTAATAACAATCTAATTTATTTTATAGGCTATTTGCACGTGAGTTTTGATATAAATAACCTCATATCATTATGTCCTTTTGTTCTTCATTGTCATCAGCCAATCAACGCCATCTGTCGGATATTGGACTCTATATTGATGGAAAATACCATACTCGCCATGCTAATTAATCGGTTTGCCTCTTGGCTCCCAAACTGAATTTTGCTTGAAATATCGTCGCCGAGCATTCCAATATTCTCGGTAATTTAGAATGTTACTTCTTGGAACTGAGGCGCCTTGATAAACGAGTTCTTTGGTGGCCACATTGCCCTTTTGGATATTGTCCCCTGTCAATACTCTGGTAACCAAAAACAGTGTTGCCGGGATTCATACTACATGTATCCTAACTATCTTCAAGTATGTCAAGTCCCTAACCATGTCTATTCTCTAACCATCTCTGTCCTCTAACCATATTTATTCACCAATAATGTTAGGATTAGCATGATTAGAGAATAGGTATAATTAATTAGCCGTAGTGTTGCCCAAATGCAAGACCAAGACTCGCTGCAAGTCTCGCAGCGCTCCCTTAGACAGTATTTTACGATTTTTTTGGCAAAGAAAGGATTGTCAACATTTTGTATTCTTAATACCAGTACTCGGAGAAATAATGATGTTATTTTAAACAGTCTCATGATAGATAGGTGTGATTATAGCTTACGTATGTACCTAACGGTACCACGTACGTATCTAATTATTGATAGTTGTACAGTTAGTGGCACTAGATAAATGGAATTTCATTAATTTAGTTGAATTTTTCATTTCTATTGATGGATTTTACATTTTTGTCAAAACAAGCGACTGTGTTATTCTAACAGTGAGAGTTGGAAGACTTGCGAGTTATCACTAGTTAGAGGATTCTAACCATGTCTATCCTCTAACCATATCTATTATATATTCATAGACAGAGGAGTAATATCTTTTATGTCTATTTTTATCAATATTTATTTAGAATTCTAATTAGTTGTGGTCCATGCAATATGTACTCTTTTTTTTGTACACGTACACACGTACATACTGCAAAAGTTTCGCCAATAGTTTCATGACCGGTCGCATACTTGGCGTCAACTTTACAGTAATACTTATCAGCAGGTGTGCTACTTACTCGTATGCCACCATAAGCAATATAACACTTATCTAATTATTGTGGGATATTACGTAAATCTCCTTCCCACAGTCTCGCACCCAGAAGTAAGAAATAATGATTACATTAATGAAGAAGATGCCAGAAACATCTTGATATAACATCTACAATCTAATTATGCATGTAATTATCAATTTACATGCATTTTCAACTTTATCAGCCGTTATGCATACAATATTTTGATTAATTAAAATAAATTCCAAACATCACTTCCTGTGACTGATCTTAGATATGTAAATCAGTGGTAATATTTATTTTGGGATTATCAACAATCAACAGTTCCGTTCGGATATGTAAATATTCTTAGAATGTTATCATATTATGCGATAAGCCGAACTTTCAGGGAAAAAATAATTTCGCAAAGCTGTTTTTAATTGTACAATAGATAGTAATGATTAATAATGTTTTAATAGGTGGCATAGATTAGAATGAACTTATATGGAATTTCAGCATATTGAAATGTGCCACTGGAGACAAGGAATTGGTTCCAAGTGATCTGTTTCCACTGCCGGTCTGGACCATGACTCCTTTTTTTTGGGACTGGCCCCAAAAAAAAAGATGAATAGAATGTTCTTAAAACAAAATACTGTATTCTAAGATTCTTTCATTATATCTTTGTGTCATCATCACTTCAGCTCATAAACATATGCAGCCTCGAGCATAGAGTTGGAGTCTCTTCCAAAATATTAGGGAAATTGACCAACTATACTCGCTGGTTAGACATACATACATACATATCAGCACGCCATATCCCTTGCAGGGTAGACAGAGAGAACAGAGTGCCAGAGAACTCTATCCTCGTATACTTCAATCGCTTCCTCAACATTCATAATTCTCTTCATACACACTCGCCGGTTTCAGAGACTCTTGAGTCCACCTTCCTTCAGTACGTAATCAATCTGGTCTAGGTAGGTTAGTCTCGGTCTCCCCCGATACCTACATCTTTCCACTTTCGCATTGTATATCTTCTTAACCAGACGTTCGTTCGGCATTCTTTCCACATGTCCGAACCATCGGAGCAGTAATCATTGCAAACACCTAATAGAGTACTGTGTGATCATTAGTGAGATCGCAAGATTCTATTGAGCCACGGAATATGTTCGGCAATAAATTACGATGCAATAAAATATAGCATAATAATAATTAAAACCATATGACAATAAATAATAAACACACCAAACATGTACAATATAAAGTAAATAGAGCTATCATAGTATAGCACATTTACAGTAGCCACTCAATAAATGACAACATAGAAATAAACCATGCACACACACACGCACACACTATATACACAAACACATGAACACAGTAATGTAACCAGTAGCCCAAACAAAAAACCAACACACCAGTAATAGCAAATGGCACGGAACGGAGGAAATTAAAAATAATAAATTGTAATAACTATAACTGCAAAGCATCAAATATAAACATAATTAAATATAGATGAATAAATAAACAAACCAAATTACATTCAAATCTGAAATCAAAATATAGGCATAAAAACTTTATTAAAATTGGCACTCATAACGCTACGAAATCTCTGATTACGTTAGAGGACCCGCAGTTCAGACCTCAAGTGTCTGGATAACTAAAAAAAAAAAAAAAAAAAACCATCGGAGCATTCCTTTTTGCCTCTATACACTAATACTCTCTTTCATACCTACTTCCTCTCTGGTTAGACGAGTTAGTATATATAGTTTTATCCAAATTTTCCTTCTTTGCATAGATGTTATCTGCATATCTTATACCTTAGTCGTAAGTCGTAATAAATCTTACTAATATTATAAAAGTGAAGAAAATTTGTGAAGATTTGGATGATTTTTTGCTCAATTACATGAAAACCGTTGAATAGATTTGGATGAAATTTATCACATAGAGAAATCATTTCTTGGATTAACACGATTCGCATTCACGTCTTAACTACTTCATCGATCGTATTGACATTACACATACGCAACGACAAAGACACAGAAAAAGTAAGTATACTATTGGCTAAAATATAACGATAAATGTTACTTAAGACGGAAAAAATCTCCCACCTGCGAGCTATTCTTGCATGCGTTGCAAAGATCTTAAAAGTTAGAAGAATATTATTTATGGCGGAATTGTACCACTTAAATAGTTCTACAAAAAAAGTTAGCGACATATCTATTTTTTATGTGTAAGCGATTATCGTTAAAATAGTAAATTAAAAATTTAATATAATTTGGTATTTATTTCCAATGTCCATTTTGTAGTAACGCAATGATTCTTATGCAAACAAATGCTTTTATCGCTTTTGATATCAAAAGTACATATTTATGTCATTGATCCTGTGTCATTTGGTACTATTGTACCAAATGACACAGGTTTTTTCATTTCAAAGTTAGGAAGTTAAGAAAGTGAGTGCGCAGTGCTATAGTGTGGTCAGGCAGCAACAGGGTGCACAACGAGAGTAGGGCAAAAATTCTATGATCACCGAGTGTGCAACCCGAATACATGGAGATGCGTGAGGGAATCGTCATTGGTGATTGTTGTATTTTTCAAAGCACTATCGATTTGCTAAAAACTCACTATACCTGTGTATAATATAACAGATATTGGAAGTTCGTGATGTGAAACATCTTTTGAAATAAAACTACTTTTACGGATTCTATCGCGTTTGTATTTGATTTTTAATTTCCCGACATTTCGAACACTTTACAGTGATCATGGTAACGGGAGGATTAAAAATCAAATACAAACGCGACAGAATCCGTAAAAGTAGTTTTATTTCAAATGTGTAATACTCGCGTAAACATTAGAAGTCATTGTGAAACATCTTTTTGGGGATCTTGGCACTAAAATCGTTTCGACTACTGCAAATGATAGATTGGGTACTAAGGCAAATACGTCGCCATATTCGATTCATTTCTGTGTGCGCGTGTGTGACGTCATGAGTGCTGATAGAGAAAGTGAAGTAGCGATGGATGGCATGAGTGGAAATGGATGAGAGATGATGGATGGTTATGGGTGGGATGAATAAGAACAGACGGAATATAATTTTGTTGAGTTGAATTTGAGTATTTGTCGCGACAGTTTGAAATTAGTAGATAATTCGCCAATAGGAATTTAAACACAACATTCATAAAAAACAAACATTCTCTGGGAGTGCGATCTCTGGCGTAACGAGCGCGACCTTATGTTAGACAGTTTGCAAGTAACTTTAATGTTATTTTAAACAATCTCTTGATAGATAGGTGCATGTGATTATAGCCCCACTCTCGTTAAGTGGCATGTACCTATCATTAATCGTCAATTTGATTAAACAGATTAAAGTACATAGTACAGTAGTACATACATAGTAGTCATTAAACAGATTAAAGTACATAGTACAGTAGTACATACATAGTAGTCATTAAACAGATTAAAGTACATAGTACAGTAGTACATACATAGTAGTCATTAAACAGATTAAAGTACATAGTACAGTAGTACATACATAGTAGTCATTAAACAGATTAAAGTACATAGTACAGTAGTACATACATAGTAGTCATTAAACAGATTAAAGTACATAGTACAGTAGTACATACATAGTAGTCATTAAACAGATTAAAGTACATAGTACAGTAGTACATACATAGTAGTCATTAAACAGATTAAAGTACATAGTACAGTAGTACATACATAGTAGTCATTAAACAGATTAAAGTACATAGTACAGTAGTACATACATAGTAGTCATTAAACAGATTAAAGTACATAGTACAGTAGTACATACATAGTAGTCATTAAACAGATTAAAGTACATAGTACAGTAGTACATACATAGTAGTCATTAAACAGATTAAAGTACATAGTACAGTAGTACATACATAGTAGTCATTAAACAGATTAAAGTACATAGTACAGTAGTACATACATAGTAGTCATTAAACAGATTAAAGTACATAGTACAGTAGTACATACATAGTAGTCATTAAACAGATTAAAGTACATAGTACAGTAGTACATACATAGTAGTCATTAAATAATGACAAGCAAAAATTACTTTACCTACATCTTAAGCTAAAAGCTTATGAAGTAGATGTGTAACAGAGTAACTAAATTGCAACCATGCTAAATTTACCTAAATCTCACAAAATATCATACAAATTATGTGAGAAATGGATTATTATGAAATGTAATTTTAATAATTTACCTGTATAATTTTTCAAAAATTTGAAATACGCTGACCACGTGACTGCGGCTTCGCCCTAGTGCTCACAAATACCTAGTTGTTTTTTTATACATATTGTTATAATTTGGGCAATATATTTTTATAAACACGATATCTTTATAATTTGCAGTTTATTTGTTATTCTGATATATAGCTTATATTACTGTAAAGTTTCAATAAAATCCATTCAGCAGTTTTTGTGTGAAAGAGTCACAAACATCTATAAACCCTCACAATCTTTCACGTTTATAATAGTACTAACTTCTGCCCGTGGCCTTGCCCGCGTAAAAGGTTACTTTCCTAAAGTTTTTCATCCCCTATTTTTATTTTATCCCTTGAGGGTAAATTTTAACAACATGTTAATGTCATATTATTTATATCTAATCAATAGCCTAAAAATAAATTTAAAGCTTCTGGCTTTAAAAATACCTCCTTACAACTTTTCATCCCCCTTTACAACCCTTTTTTTGCATTAAAAAGTGGCCTATGTCCTTTATCAGGCTATAGACTATCTATGTACCAAATTTCATTTAGATCGGTTCAGTAGTTTTGGCGGGAAAGTGCGAGAAACAGACAGAGTTACTTTCGCATTTATAATATTAGTAAGGATTAGGATTAATTATAATAACTGTTCGATTGTACCTGTGTGTGTGTTTTTCATAAATATTGAAATGGCAAATGTGTTTATCTACCTTTTTATTTTTGGACTTGTTTCAACTGTTCTAAACACAAATTTTTGGTCATACGACTAAAAATTCAATTAACAGTTTTTTAATTACGATTAAATTAATTTTAAACGCAAAAGTCACGATTAACTTTTAAATCGTAATTGTTAATCGTTAGTCAGAAAAAATAAAAAGTGTGTGTGTCAGCTCCGACGCACGACTGGACTTTACTCCTTAAGTACGATTATCAAAACAGGCGCAAAAAAGCTCATTTGACTAAAAATAATATATATATTTTTATTTACATTTATTAAAACTGTTCAATGAAGTATTATCTCACGTCAGAAAGTGAATTGTGCGCAGAACAGGTTGCGCACCAAAAACATAACGAGGTCAATCGATCACTAGATATTACTCCTCAAATTTTTCTCATACCGGGCGCCTTATATGAAAATCGATTCTTAAGGAGTAAACTCCACTAACTTTCCGCCAACACTAATGCAGATAACATATATGCAAGAGAAGAAATAAAACCCATATAGCAAATTGTCTGACCAGCGTAGTATAATAGGTAACTTTCAATCTACGTGGTGGGGGCTCAAGTCCAGTAGTGGAATGTATGTAAGCTGAAATGAAGATGACAGAATAAGAACATAATTCACCATCTGTTTCCGTATAGGTGTCGTATAAGACGATAATGGGTTGTTAGGTAGGTAAATATAGGATGAAAAAGAAATCCTATTAAATTTGGTTAACGACATAGATTTTTTATAAAATAATTTATACATACATACATATATATCATCACGCCATATCCCTTCCAGGGTAGGCAGAGAGAACAGAGTGCCAGAGAACTCTATCCTTGCATACTTCACTTGCTTTTTCATCATTCATAATTCTCTTCATACACGCTCACCGGTTTCGGTAGGTTAGTCTCGGTCTCCCCCGGTACCTACATCCTTCCACTTTTGCATTATATATCTTCTTAACCAGACATTCGTTCGGCATTCTTTCCACATGTCCGAACCATCGGAGCATTCCCTTTCGCATCTTTACACCAATACTCTCTTTCATACCTACTCGCTCTGTTACGTCATCGTTACAAATGTGATCGGTCAGCCTAACTCCACAGATTTTCCGTAGAGATCGCATTTCGACCGCATTAATTTTCCTTTCATGCTCTTTTCTGCATACCCAATTCTCGCTTCCATATAGTACGTTCACTCTTTAAGTAATTTATAGAGAATCGTTATCAAAAGAAAGGAATTTTTTCAGGCAAAAGGATTTCTAGTTATAAAAATCATATCTTCAAAAATAATAATGGAAATTATAGGTACAGATGATACATAATGCCTAATTTTGCCATAATACGGTTCTAACTCAGAAATGAGTAATCAACATTCATCTTGCGTTAGCTCTAAGACGATCAACAATTCTGAAAGATAATTCATCCATCAGGCTCCTTGACATAGGCGGAATATGCCACAATCGCTACACTTCGCAAGTGGATTGTCGTTCGCAGTTGGTAATGGTGATCATAAATATGTCAAGAGAGCACTGTTACATCTACTCCTGGTGATCAGAACATTTTTAAGAAGTCTTCGGTCAATTAAGGGCTTGTTTTAGGTTTAATACCACCACAAATTTCCACCACTGTAACTCTTGTAAACCAGGATCCGCGATGGTCTCCATGAATGATATCAGGGCCGGCTTTACCTACAGTGCAGAGGGTGCGGTGCACC
Source organism: Lymantria monacha (assembly GCA_905163515.2). Classification (NCBI taxonomy): domain Eukaryota; kingdom Metazoa; phylum Arthropoda; class Insecta; order Lepidoptera; family Erebidae; genus Lymantria; species Lymantria monacha. The sequence goes on along the minus strand of LR991095.1, from coordinate 30,462,767 downwards.
CGGGCGCCGGGTGTTAGGGGGCGCCGAGAGCCGCTTGTAACCATCAACCTATTCCATTTTGTTCACCCACTTTGGTACAAGAGGGCGCCAGGTTATTGATTGCACCCGGGCGCTACATGTGCTTGAGCCGCGCCTGAATGACATTAAGGTGCGACCAGCAGGAAGGCTCAGGATTTTTTTAATTTGTCCTTGGACACGCAATAAATTTGGAAACAAGGAGTTGGAATAATGGAGATATGAAGTAAAATTGACTTATAAATGAATAAATAAGAGAATGTAGGGCTACGAGAAACGCAACAATACAACACTACGGAATCAATAAGGGCTATTAAACAAATTGAATTCTTACTCACCTCAATCAATACACGAATAGATACAGACAGTAGTTAGGTATAAAAAAACATTAATATCAACGATCGTTCAGATATATTTCTAATCTAAGATCATATCAACCGTTATGATGTTTACTCAACTCAATAAAGAAGCCGACATGATAATATCTTAAGTGGAAAATTATATGCAATAATGTACAATCAATGTTTATGAGTTAGATAATAGGAAAATAATTAAATTTTTGATATAGCTCGGACGATTTCATATTTAATGATGTAAATTATGATAAAAATTTACTTTTGACTGTGTTAAAAAATCTATGCGAATACTTGACACGGTTAATTAAAGGATATATCTATTATTTCTGATTCTATTACACACATATATACATACATCACACTATATACACATACATCAAAAAAGTACATCCTTTGCTGTATGGTAGCGGCCATGAATATTATCAAATCTGACATTGATCGTGGGTGACATGTCGAAAAAAAGACGATTAAGAGCCTAATACAGACCTGGACCGATTCCAACTGACACCGTTTAGTTAACAGTTATATTCGAGGGTTGACTTAAAGATATTGCTAAACCTTTTGCAATAAATTCTTTACATATTACGTCCACTATAAGAAATAGAGATAACAGCGCGATGACGATAATATCTAAAAAAGTAAATGTGATTAAGGAATCATCATAGAGTCCAAATACATGACTTAACTAAGATAGTAGTATATTTAGCATTGCTGATGTGAGTTTATGATAGGAGAACATATTTGGATATTTTCTATTTTAATTGGGGTAAATGGAGTCTTTGTATGAAACTTTTTATCTTTAGTGTTCCAACGAATGCAAGGACTCGATGGGGTGTATAGACTTGTCACCGGGAAAATTATCTGGTATCGATGGTCAGCTCAGATAACGATAGATAGACGCAATACGACAGGATATGGAGTTGCACGTTGTCCCTTTCAGATTTGGGTAAGGTGTGACCGAACTATAACTTATCAAAAATAAAAAAGGAAGCTTGCAACTTTAATAATAGTTTTTTTAATAAAATGAATAAACATGAACCTGTATCAAAATTTACTAAATCTTTGAAGCGGTCAAAAGGGGTTGAATGTTTTTCATATGCAACTTTATACCAAGATTCCAGATTAGTGGTGATACCCAGCCATTCAATTCCCTACAGAAATTTGGTGTTCCTTAATTTCAATAGTCTAGCGAATAATTCTAGGCAGACGTAGGTATTTTAATAAGAAATAACATAATGTGAAGCACTGCCATTACACTGAGTCTGTAGTCTGTGAATATTGTCCGCACCGTGCTCACTATTCCATCAGGTTTGGTAAACCACAATTTTTTGCCGTAGCATCTATATCTACTAAAGGCGAATACAATAACAATGATTATGATTTTAAAATTTGGTTTGCATATTGTCAAAATTATTTTAAATACATAAAATGGGTGCGTGTACTTATATACGCGCGCGAAAAGTTATAATTCTTTAGCATCATTGAAAATAGTTTTTAATTGCATGCTAATAATTAATTACAATAAAATAATAAAAGGACTAGCAAAGGATAGGATAATTTTTTTCACTAATATTTACGATTAGTAAATAATATTAATCAAAATATTCAATTTAAATCACTACTGAATATAATTCGCACTTGTATGAAACTAAAACACGTGTTGTGAATGTTGAAACTAGAAATAGATTTTATTTCTATTTTGTTGGTAGCTTTTTTTCGAGATTTAATGCGGTTGGTTGTTATTTGCGCTTGTATGCGGTGATGCGCACGCATCTTAAAATTTCACTCTTATCATTTTTTCATAACGCACCAAAAGAAGTATAACTTCAAAAACAGGGTGTCCTAAAGACACACTCGATGGAAAATATTTTTTTTTTATAAAAAGGCAACGTTTTAATTATTCATCAATCACTTTTGTGTAGCATCAATTATGTTTATCTTTGATTTGTTTGCATAAAGTTATGAGAGCGAGAATAGCACATGTCTCATTATTCTCAACTGTGAGTGTGTAACGAATGCGCGTAAGTACCTATGCGATATAGCGGTCACTTAGTCTTTTTCTCACGAAGTATTTATCACACTAAATGATTGCGGTTCAGAATTTCAAAACCTCTTATAAAAAGTTTCACTTCAAGAAAACATGAACACGCGTTTGGTGTTATAATTTTCTTAGATTCCGCTGCTTGCCATTTTAATGGTGATTCCTCAGCAGATTTTTGCAATATCTACAGGAATTTAAGGGTTTGTGACTGATTAAATTTCTTACGTATTCATCACATACATATCAAATTATTGCATTGGAAACTACGCGAAAATTCTGTAGTACCGATCACGTATTGGACGACGCAGTGTGGTATGCATCCTAACCAAATCATGATGAAAGTCGCAGGGAATCATTGGATGCAAGTGGCAGAATAGTATTTCGTGAGTTCTATGAGAAGCTACGTCAAACAGTGAACGGTGAACGCCTGAACGATCTAAAAGATTTTGAATTTAAGCTACATACTCTCAAAAATCTAGCAATTATTAAAATAGGATTCTGCTATTACTCTGTGATCACTTATTACATTGGTTCTTTCCATACGTTACAAATGCGATACAAAGATTATTAGTAATTAATAAAAAACAATGAAACAAAGAACGCATAGCTTCTGGCTTACCGCAAGGCTCCATTTTTTCTTTCACTTTCTTTCACGTCAGTGTATTAATAAAATGGAGGGGATGTCGCTCAAGAAGAGGGTACCCCTCAGGGGGTATTGCATCGGGCCGGCCACTGACGACAAGTTCACGCTGCTCCGGTGGCGGTGGGTTACGGGTGTGCGTGCTTACGCCCCTCTGTCTGAGTGGTGCGAGGAGCACGAGGAACGTAGCCTACCCCACAAAAAAAGTGTATTAATAAAATAAAAGATTACTTTTATAACTCAAACTGTTTTTAATAATTAGATGAAATTAAGGTATCTAATAGAATCTTATTAGACTAGTTCTCTTAGTAGATAATTCTATCCTTCCTTTTTTTTCTAAATATCTTGATGGCCGACTGGGCCCTGCAATCAAACCCAGGATCAAAAAAGTGTCTATATGACTCTATAATAATAACATATTATACCATAAAAAAAGCTATTACACCGAAAATTACAGCTTAAAATATATTTATCTGTATAAAAATGTGATTATTTAAAATAAGTTAAAATAAAAATTAAATCTCCACGTTGCCATATGTCCATCTTAAAGATGAAGAGTGCACACGCAATTTATTACAGTACTTAATACCACATTGCCGATGCCATGGACAATTAGATCCAATAATAGTATTAAATGGCTTCTATTTTTGTCGACCAGCAATAGTATTACTCGTCAACAAAAATAGAAGCGATATAATTGATTAAATTAGGCGATACATGGCGGCAAACCATTAAAATTTTAAAATGGACGAAAAGAAGGAAGACCTACCACTTCCTCACGGTTAATCAATATACTGCACACCTCAAGAAAGGAAGGCATACGGGATGAGATCAAGGCGGTATAGGACATAAAGAAATCTTACTCCAGTGATAAGCACCCTCCAGAACTTCAACTTGCAATTTTCTGCAGAACTTCAAATAAAGATTCTACATGCGTTTCGCCTCTAAACAAGGCATTCTCAGGACAGTTCGGCTTCAATAGCACTGCAAGTTGAAGTTCTGGATAGTGCTCATCACAGGAGTAAGATTTCCTTATATCCTATTCCACCTTGATTCCATCCCGTATTACTTGAATAAAAATAGAAGCCATTGAAGTTGAACAAAACTTATATCCATGCTCTGTGAATCAAATATTTTCTTATCTGAATAAGTGCACACATTATTTTTAACATGGACGATATCTATGTTATATTATGTTACGTTACGGATTTCGCATGATTTATAAGAATATAATAATGTAGATAATTGTTTTAGTTGCAAGTTTAATCTGATTGCAATGGATCAGATTAGATTAGAATCAAACATGTTAAGTAGTAAGTAATATTGACAAATCTATGGTAGCGGAATATATCAGATTTTTATATGATAGGTAATATAAATTCTTGGCAGGAATTTGGGAACAAAACTCACATATGCAATATAATATAGTCAATGTTATATTTTTTAATATAAGCTTACATATTTTATGCAACTATCAAAAAGCTATAAAATGTTTACTGAAATAATTAATTATACGTTTTTAGGAAAGCTTTTATAGTTATTTTGTCAATGCTTTTATTCCGTTCGGTGGTAGACGAGCAAGTAGTTTGCCTGATATTAAGTGGAAATAGCTATACATAGACTCTGCTCACATATAACTAAGCTTACCGTAGATGGAGAATTGCAGTGAATAAATTGAGCACAGGCGACGGGTGGATATCTGGTATTCTCATTCAAAGAATAAATCACGATTTCCGGCTAAAACATTCTCGCACTATCCTGGACAAGCCGATCTATTTAAGGCTGCTAATAATATTGTAAATATCTTTTTTTAATAATGAAATTATTTAGTAAGAAAGGACTGCGTACTTAACTGAATAACTGCTTAACTCTGTTATTGAACTGTATTCAATTTAGTTATCTCTGATCTTGCTAAAGTAAATAGCTACTAATACTATCGTTAAGCTATACGTAGATTTGCCATTAAAGCCAATTGTAAATTAGAAAAGCGCTCAATGTGTACTTTAGCAAAATATACCAGCATAAATTAACATTAAAGTATACTTTGAACATCAACCTAAACAAATATGTATAAACAATTTTAATTCTGCAATTTTAAAATGTATTTCAACATTAACTTGATAATGAACATGGAGTATTGATTTCAGACTGAACCTTTGTAGAATAAGTATAACTACGATACTACAAACAAATACAATATCTGGAGGAATAGCTTGCATTTCTTTGTTTGTGTGACCACACAATACCTGGTCATCATATGTACATTTACAACGTAATTACTATTGATTTGATTATTCAAATGTTTATACATCTTTAACATGTTCTTAGAAGATGTAACAATAATTTTTAACTAGTGAGTGTTTAAAATGTAGTTTCTTAACGGAGTGAGGATACAATTTATCACCATTTTTCTTTCTTATCGTAATCGCAAAAGAGAACTAAGAAATACAAGCAGATAATACCACTGCAAGAGAAGCAAAACTCTAAAATAAAACCTCATACTAATCCGGCTGACTAGTGTTTAATAAGTCAATTTTAAATTGGCGGTGGTTTGAGTCCAGCAGTGGGACGTATAATGATAAGTATGTAAAACTAAAAAGTTTCAGCTTGTCCGTTAGACCGATTTTTTTTATTACTTCTATATTTTGTGAATGAAAAGAGATATCTAATTAAGATAAGTTAAAAGTTGGAGGTTAGAATTAATAGGCAGTTGGTGACGTCAGTAATATAAAACATGAAAATATGGCCCTAGGATGGAGCCTTGAAGAACACCCTAGTTTAGTGCTTTCGAAAATACGATAATTTTTTAGCATTTTTGTTTTTGATCAAGATATACTGAGACTATTTAGTAGTATCCTTACTAAACCAAGCAGTGTAAGCTTAAGATGATAACTTTCTGAGAAGTAATGAAATATTAATTTAATCAAATGCTTCGGCATCATCGAAAAGAATTATTATTATCCTTGTACGCTATAACTATCCGTATAGTAACTAACATACACTTCACTACCTTTTTTCTTGCCCATGGGTGTCATAAATGACTATTAAGGGATTTTTGCATTATTCAATTAGAGAAATGGCGATTGATTTTTTACTCATGATTCACTATTATATGACTCGTTATTCATAGTTTACAGTTTATAATAATACCCTTTATCATAAATCAGAGAAATTACAACTTAATCATCGTAAATGGAAAGTTTTTAACAAAAACATTGTACTACCTATCATAGGTAGTCATAAGTTTAGTCAAACATATATGTAGTCACATGCTTAGTCTTCAAATAAAATCATTCATCATCATCATTCAAAACAAAGAGTTACTGTATCCTTCAACAGTATAGATATGTAAGTAGTAGTAGTATGTAAGTAGGTTCATGGAATAATGACTATTTTAATCATTTTCTATATCATATAAAAGAAGAAAGTGGTCATGAGATATGATATATTAATTCATGAACACATCTAAAAATATACGTCTTACGATAACTAACTACGTCGGAATTATAATTCTTAATAAATGACGTATTTAGGTATTTTAGATAATAATGTCTGTCATATTTCAGCCATTTTGGCTAGTATTACGAAAGTATTTTTCTTTACGGTGGCACATAGTATGAGAATAACATAAATTCTAATTAAAAATCATGTCTGGTTTAATTTTTTCAAAGTCAGTCTTTCAAATCAAGAATACAATTTATCACCCCATCTTACTCGTGGGTGATCGTAAGAGACGACTAAGGATTATAAAATACATATAACGCCTATAAGGACAAACTCAAAAAAAACCCTATAACAACACGTCTGACGTCTTAACCAGCGAGACATACTAGGTCAATTTACTTTCCGTTACGGAGGAGTTGCCAACTCAACAATGGGACATTATGAGCTGAGATGATGTTACAATAAACTTGAATGTGAACGTTTAGAAGCTTAAAATTTTTAAATTACATTTTAATTTATTATTTTAGTACACACATACAACGATTAATAAAAAAATAGATATTGTATTTAGAATTGGATTATACAAACCTTTTCTTTTTCTTGCTACTATGAATGTGGTCGCGCCCCGCCTAATCTGTCCGGGGCGACGGAGGAGGCGGCGCGCAACCCCATAGATCCACCCTGCAAGAACACCTCTCTTTGCCGTGCGAGCGGGCCACCGGTACCCTAACTTTGTCTTCGGTGACGGATTATATAAACCTTAAAGGTAAAGGGGGGCATAGTCCGGAGCGTGCTCGTTCGCGTCCCCTGCCAGTCTAATTAGACTGCTAATCCAGCTGGATATGCGTACCGCAATGCGGGTTAGGGCGTCCCCCGGAGGCGACGCGTACCGACCCACCCCCGTCGGTACGAACATCGGCAGTTGCGGCGATGGGGGCCGCCACCCATCACGCCTTGCCCAGTTAGGCGAGTCGAGGAGAGCAGAGTGCCGGGTGGGCACGTGGAATGTAAGAGGTTGTGTGGAAGGTAAGTTGCACGAGCTGATATCCGTCATGGCGGACAAACAGCTAGACGTGCTCTGTGTAACAGAGACCAAGCGAAGGGGCAGGGACGCCTGCGATCTTCCTGGTGGCGGGATGGCTCTGTGGTCTGGTGTACCACAGAGCGATCGAGCCAGCATGGGGGTAGGAGTGCTGTTGTCCCCTCGCTTGGCCTCAGGTGTGAAGGATTACGGAATGTATGATCCCAGACTTCTCTGGGTCCGTATAAAACTAGGTGTCACCAAGGTATTCATGGTTGTAGCATATGCTCCCGTAGGATCCTCGGTGGCATCAGACCTAGAGAAGTTTTGGGACAATGTTAGGGAAGTTCTGGATATGGCAGAAACCAGTGAACGCGTGATTGTATGCGGAGATTTGAACGGATGGGTGGGGACCAAGCGTCCCGATTATGAGGACGTACTTGGTCCATTTGGTGACAAGAGGGTGAACGACGCAGGTAGGCTCATAGCGGATGTATGAATGGAGAGAAACCTTATTGTGTCAAACACATTTTTCCAACATAAGGACATCCATATGTATACATGGAGAAGGAATGAACAGAAAAGTATAATAGATTTAATTTTGGTAGACAGTGGCCTCCGAAGCAAAATATTGGACGCAAGAGCCTACAGGGGCCCCACAGTCGATACGGACCACTATCTCGTTATTGCGAGATTTAGTGGTCTGTTCAGAAAGTGGCGGCACTGGCGAGAGCGTGTCCACTTCGGAGGGCTTGAAAGAATAAAGGTTGAAAGGTTGCAAGAAGAGTGTGTAAGAGAAAAGTATGCAGAGGGTGTCCGAGAACGGCTGACGATGGCAAGCCAGCCGCAATCGGACATTGAAGAATGCTGGAGAGTATTGAAAGAGAGTATGGTAGATACAGCGAAAGAAGTATGTGGAAGTTCAAAGAAGCATAGAAAAACAAACGGTGATGCATGGTGGGATGCGGAACTGGCAGCTTCCGTAGAGCAAAAGAAGAAAGCGTGGCTGGACTATGTCTCTTCTTTGAATCTGAATGACAGTATGACTGAACAGAAGAAAGAAATATATCGGCAATGTAAGAATGACACCAAGGCCTTAGTGAAAGAGAAACGTGATAGAGCAAGTATGAGTGCAGAAGATAGGCTGACTAAAAACTTCGAGGGTAACACCAAACTCTTTTGGAGGGAGGTGAAGAAGTCTCGGGGTGGTTGGTCAGCCTTCAGAATGAATAAAATAAGGTCTAAAGGTGGAGACATTCTTACACAAACACAAGACGTGTTAAGCCGATGGAGTGAATATTTTGGCGATATGTATGGGGATGCTACGGTTGGCGCCGGTGTTGGATGTGGTTTAGTAGATCAACATTCGACAACGGCGTCCTCCGATGGCATCAGTATGGATGAAGTTGAATGGACAATAAGAAGTTTGAAAAATGGTAAGGCAGCGGGCATTGATATGGTGTCTGCCGAGATGATCAAGGTTGGTGGCTCTTGTGCCTGGGAGGCGTTCCTGTTGCTCCTCAATTTATGTTGGAGCTCGGGAATGGTTCCCAGGGACTGGAATAGCGCAGTCATCGTGCCTTTGTTTAAAAACAAGGGTTCACGTTATGACTGCGCAAATTACAGAGCCATAAGCGTGACCAGTTTGGCAGCAAAAGTGTATGGAAAAATTATTGAAAGGAGAATGAGGATGGTGTCCGATGGTTTATTGTGTGAGACACAAGGAGGTTTCAGGAGTGGAAGGGGATGCATGGATCAAGTGTTCTCTCTGCGCAACATTGTGGAGAAGCATCTGGCTCTAGGTCAGAGGGTTTTCTGCAGTTTTGTGGATCTGGAGAGAGCATTTGACACGGTTGTACGAAAGGAACTTTGGGACATTTTACCGGAGTATGGTATTAGCGGTAAACTGCTACAGGCTGTGCAGTCCAGTTACATGGGCTGTAGAGCCTGTGTGTGGCTGGATGATGGAATGTCGCCTTGGTTTAACGTCAATATCGGCGTTAAGCAGGGGTGCGTTCTGTCAGCCAGGCTGTTTATCATATATCTGGATAAATGTCTCCAAAGGTTGAACGATATGAATGTGGGAGTCCAGATGGGCGACTCAGTGGTCACTGCTCTGCTTTATGCAGATGATGCAGTCCTGCTGGCACAGTCAGCGACTGACCTGCAGACCCTAGTCGACACAATGACAGAAGATTGTAAGAAAAGGGGTCTACGCGTGAATGTGAGCAAAACCAAAATAATGGTCTTTGAAAGAGATAAAACCAGAACAGATGTAAGAGTAACAATAGGTAATGATGTACTAGAACAAGTGGATGAATTTGTATATTTTGGGTGTGGATTTAGACGAGATGGAAGGTACACCACTGATATAGAGCGAAGAGTGAATGCGGGAAATAGAGTGAACGGAGCGTTGGGGCAACTTCTCGGCAGCCACCACCTCAGCCAGAAGGCACGTGTAGCAATGCATAACGCAGTGCTTGTCCCAACATTACTGTATGGAAGCGAGAGTTGGGTATGCAGAAAAGATACTCTTTTCTGCATACCCAACTCATAGTAAAGATAGTAAAATTAATGCGGTCGAAATGCGATCTCTTTTTTTTTTTTTTTTTTTTTTTTGGGGGGTGGGCTACGGTCGGCGCACTCCTCGCACCACTCCATCCGGGGTGACAGAGGGGCGTAAGCGCGCACACCCGTAACCCACCCGTGACGTCGCCTTCGTCGTTGGGCCGACCACCGGAGCAGAGTGACTTGACGTCAGTGGTCGGCCCGACGGAATACCCCTGAGGAGTACCCTCTCCTCGACCGACATCCCCCCCTCGGGTAGGATGTCGGTCTTTCCTCACGCGGTCGGCCTCTCGGCGGGTGACGGACTAATTCCCCGATCCAGTCACCCGCGGCCTCGGCTAGGGCGGCATCAGGCGCAGGTAATCGCGCCTGCGCCGCCCCAGTCGCCGGCGGCGGCTCGCGCCGTCGAGGAGACGCTCCTCGCGCACGCGCTCCGCCGCCTCCTTCCGCGAGACTACTGCCTCGCAGAAGGTTGCGACCGCGTCCCAGTTCCTGACGCTGTCGAGCATCGCCCTGGCGATGGTCGGCAGCGTCAGGTCGGCACCGATGATTGCGACGAGTTCACGACGCTGCTCTGCCCAAGCGGCACAAACCTCGAGCGTATGCTGCGCCGTGTCTTCGTCGCAATCGCAGTGGTGGCAGGACGGTGTACTCTCCCTCCTGACGACCTTGTGCAGGTATTTGGCGAAGCATCCATGCCCCGTCAAAACCTGCACCAGTCGGAAGGAGAGCAAAATGCGATCTCTGCGGAAAATCTGTGGAGTTAGGCTGACCGACCGCATTCGTAACGACGACGTAAGAGAGCGAGTAGGTATGAAAGAGAGTATTGGTGTAAAGATGCGAAAGGGAATGCTCCTATGGTTCGGACATGTGGAAAGAATGCCGAACGGACGCCTGGTGAAGAAGATATACAATGCGAAAGTGGAAGGATGTAGGTACCGAGGGAGACCGAGACTAACCTACCTAGACCAGATCGGTCATGTACTGAAGGAAGGTGGAGTCAAGAGTCTCCGAAACCGGCGAGCGTGTATGAAGAGAATTATGAATGTTGAGGAAGCGAGTGAAGTATGCAGAGATAGAGTTCTCTGGCACTCTGTTCTCTCTGCCTACCCTGCAAGGGATATGGCGTGATGATATGTATGTATGTATGTAAAGGTAAAGCTTTGAATATTTCTATGAACACCCAGCGACTAGGCCCGACTTAGTATGATTAAATACACGCTTCTGTATTTAAGTGGCACTAAATGTACAATAACTACTTTATAATACTTTATCAGTTTATGACTTGACAACTTTTTATGGCTTGTTTTAATATATGTATATTACTTTATTGTTCTGTTTATAGTTAGCTAGCTAAATGTAATTAATTTGATGCTTTTCACTGTAAGTTTATATTATTCAAAATAATATACGTTTTACTAATAATATAATGCTGTGTGGTAGCGCCTACGAATACTACCAACCTTTACTTTGCTCGTGGATGTGGTAAAAAACGACTAAGAGCCTATCGACCTGGGCCAACACTAACTGATGCCTTTACATTCCCAAGGAGGGTTGATGTCAGACAGGTGGCCGGTCATAAAACTATTGCCAATAACCTTTGCAATATGTAGGAAGAGAGTACATATTGCGTCAATCCCAAGCAATTGGGACAAGAGCAGGAGAATGAATGATGAATATACGTTTTACTTATAAAGATCGAACGTATTGCCTGCATTGTTGCAGTTACAGAGAAATTTGAAGAATACCCCACCTGGCTACAGGATGAGAATACGATTAAAACTTCTGTTTTGTTTGCCCAAATGAGTTATAAAAATCGGTTAAGGGTCTTACCCGAAGAATAAACAGCAGATCTAACCTGGGATACTTATAATACCTATTACGATCCCCAATCTATTTCCCAAGCGTGACGATTACGGCTATTAGGCCCTCATTTATTTGAAAGTCTACGTTCAACAGTGTACATCAATAGGTAGAACATATTATTCAGCTTTTTGAACATATTGTTTCAGTCTTTTTCCGCTGAACGGTGAGTTATTGAATATTGTCAACGTAAAAAAAAAAAAAAAAAAAAAAAAAATACTTTTCAAAGTTTTTTTTTCTTTTCTTTACAACCAGCACTAAGAAAATAATCCCAGTATTGAGATGGACCTTACAAACGTATATTTTCCATCCATCCATCAGCCCGTAAACGTCCACTGTTGGACATAGGCCTCCCCACGTGAATGCCATTCAACACGGTCCCGCGCCACCTGCATCCAGCGGTTTCCTGCGACCTTGATAATGTCGTCAGTCCACCTAGTGGGGGGTCGTCCTACGCGGCGCCATCCGATTTGTGGTCTCCACTCGACAACCTTTCTTCCCCAACGGTTGTCGGTTCGTCGAGCGATGTGGCCTGCCCATTGCCACTTCAACGCGCTAATTCTTCGGGCTATATCAGTTACACCCGTTCTTCTACGGATTTCCGTATTTCGGATTCTATCACGTAGAGAAATACCGAGCATAGCCCTCTCCATAGCACGCTGAGCAACTTTGAGCTCTCCATAGCACGCTGAGCAACTTTGAGCACGTATATTTTAACTGACAAAAATTACACCCAGATTCAGGACAACAAGTTATGGATTACACTATTCTATTACTGTCGTAGGTACTTGTTTGATTTTAATATTTTCAGCAGTATTTCTATACATATAAATCCTAAGTCATAACAGCAACTCATTTGTTATTTCTTTCTAAATAATAACAAAATTTTAATAATTAATATAAGTATGGACCGACAGAAGGTTGTCGAAGTGATATTTTTCATTTCCATCTATTGACCAGGCTATCGCAAAAGATTTTTTTGATTTCGGTCATTTGATGTAACTTTTAAAATAATTGCATTTCTATGTATAATTTCCTATAACTGAAAAATATTAAGACTTCCGCTGATAAAGTAAACGATAATGATATATAGAATTAGGTTAAAACATTGTTTTATCACGTTGGACTACATTTTGAGGTTCCGTATAATGAACTCTATAATCTCATCTAAAAAGGCGAGTTAAACATTTTGTCAGCTTTTGTAAAACACACAGAGATGATATAAAATAATTTACTGATGTACATATTCATTCCGATTAATATTTAATTAATATTATCAAACCCAAAGCATTGTATTCTTGAAATATCGTCATACACGTACAAATAAAAATGAATTGGCTTTTAGTTTCAATGAATATGAACTTAATAACTTTTTAATTTTAGATAGTAAATTGATTTTTAATTTTATTCACAATTTGATTTAAAAAATATAAGTGACTATAATCTTATGTTTAAGATGTTTGTGATAAAATATTGCATAATTTGTATGACATGACTCTTCATCCTTTTCATAAATTATCACGTCCTCTTGGAAGATGTTAATTTATAGGACAATTTTACAATTTTGTTTATAAATTTACAATATCTATCAGGTATAAGAAAATAATGCTGTTTGGTAGCGGTTACGTATACTACTAACTCTTACTTTGTTCGTGGAGATCGTAAAAGAGGAGTAAGAGCTTTATTTCGACGTTCTTTTTTTTTTGCAAGGTGGACCATGGATGTGGTCGCGCCCCGACAAATCGGTCCGGGGCGACAGAAGAGGCGGCGTGCAACCCCATAGACCCATCCTGCAAGCACCTCTATTAGCCGTGCGAGCGGGCCACCGGTACCCGATCTTTGTCTTCGATGGCCCGCCTAGCGGTTTACTCTTGCGGGTTCCTCTTGTGTCGACGCCCTCACGCGGTGGCCTCGCGTCAGGTGACCGGACAATTCTCCGGTCCGATCACCCGAAGCCTCGGTTAGGGCGGCATCAGGCGCAGATATTCGCACCTGCGCCTCCCCGGCCACTGGTGGCAGCTCGGGTCACGGGCATCCTCCCAGATTCGTTCCACCGCCTCCTTCTGCGAGATGACAGCCTCGCAGAAGGCGTCCCAATTCCTGACACTATCAACCATGGCTTTCACGACAGCCAGCAGCGTTAGGTCGGCACCGATGACAGCGACGAGGTCATGGCGCTGCCCGTCCCGGCTTGGACATTGCTTTATATCGACGCTTTATATCAACCTGGGGCAATTCTACCTGATGCGGTTTGGCCAACAATTACATTTCTAAGGTGGATTGACGTTAGACAGGTGGTCTGTCATAAAACTGTTGACAATAGCTTATGCAATATGTATGAGTACATATTGCCTCGACTTCAAGTAATTGGAATCAGAGCAGGAGAATGATGATGATGAGATCGAAGAAAAGATTTTCGTTATATTTACTTTATAATTCATAAATAATATTATTGCAGTTATATTAGTGGTTTTTAAATGTCGCCCTCATAAAAAGGCTCAAAGTTGCTCAACGTGCTATGGAGAGGGCTATGCTCGGTATTTCTCTACGTGATAAAATCCGAAATACAGAAAACCGTAGAAGAACGTGTGTAACCGATATAGTCCGAAGAATTAGTACGTTGACGTGGCAATGGGCAGGCCACATCGCTCGATTAACCGACAATTGTTGGGGAAGCAAGGTTCTAGAGTGGCGACCACGAATCGGACGACGCAGCGTAGGACGACCCCCATCAGTAGGTGGACTGACGACGTTATGAAGGTCGCAGGAAACCGCTGGATGCAGGTGGCATAGGACCGTTGCAAATGGCATTCTCGTGGGGAGGCCTATGTCCAACAGTGGACTTTTACGGGCTGATGGATGGATTATTAAAGTTGTCAATGATTATACAGTCTATTGATAATATTATTTTAGAAAACTATTTCTTCAGATATATTTTCTGGATACATTTTCTTAGATAGTTACAGCTTAAACTTAGCAATAACATCATTTTGCACATAGGACTCAACTTATTACAAAGAATACTTAAATTATATGCAAACCATGACAACCATGGATTTTTATTAGATTTTACAGTACCCTAAAACCTTTTCAATAAATGTACGGATAAAAATGATAATCAAATTTTATCAAAAATTATTACAGTATATAACATAATTGCTTCCAAATTCGTATCCAAAGTTTATCAGTGAATAAAGTGGTATAATTCATATAGAAACTCTTTGAGTGTGAAACAAGATGATTAGTAAGTTAATTTTTTTTTCATCATCAATATCAATTAATATCAAAACATTTAATTAACCTTAATGTTTTGTGTCATTTATATGCATGCCTTAGGTATTACCTATAAGTTAGGAGTCTGATAAAAATAGGTATACGTGTATCATATTATCATTTATAAACAAGAGAATGTCTTGCTTGATTGATTTATGTTTGGATTTCAAATTTAAATCATATCAAAACTCAAGTGCCATCAACCTTATTAACCTTACCGAAAGCAAGGTTAACTGATTTTAATTATTACCAGAAAGTTCTAAAGTAAACTATAAAACCTATGAAATACTAAAAATTCAGTTTATAAAAAATAATTTGAAGTATTCTTTCTTTACCCAAGACTCTAAGGGAAATAAAACTCGAAACAAAACCCTATACCAACACGTCTGACCAGCATGGTATAGTAAGTTAATTTCTCACCTTTTATGGAGGAGGCTCGAGCCCAACAGTGGGACGTATAGGAGTTGAGATGTCCAAAGATACGGATTTGTCCTGATTCAGCTACAATAGCTGCTATCACTATGCTTAGCCTTTACTTGGCATTTGTGTCAGTAGTTTAGGTTTAAAATTATTAATCAATAGTTAACTTTACTAAATGCCACAATTATTGAAAATATAACTAACCGATGAGAGGTATTATGTTTATTTGACCTTTTAAATATTATAATTGAATATTTAAACCAGAGCAGCTTAGTTGTGGTCCACTAAGTCCTATTGATTATTATCATCATCGTTAGTTTGTTACTATTCTAATTCAAATGTTATTACCTTTCACAGAAAACCTTTTATTCCTCACCGCTCTGGCGCTCGTTCACGGACTGAAAGAGCCGCATCCAGATTGTCCTCCAGAGGGACATTGGCTCCTTCCTCACGAATATGACTGTACAAAGTTTTACTATTGTGAAGGAGGAGATAAGTTTATAGAACCAAGAGTCTGTGCTCCTGGTACTGAGTTCTCAGATGCATTACAAGTGAGTATTTTTCATATATTTCATTGGAAAAACCATTCCTATCAGAGAGGCCTATGACTACAATATTTTACCAGCTCATTTTTTTCTCATGGACAGGATATCTATAGTGATTGAAATTAGATTAGCTGATTTTTAGATTTCAAAAATATTAATTACCCCCTGCGCAGTACTTCATACGGCTTCAGATGTTAATTTATAATTCAACAAGGAAGCCACACTATTACTAAATTTTAAGTCACAGTTCGTTGCCAATCAGCATTGTTAGATCAAATAAATGAGAAAATAACTAGCAATTGCCTTTTAAAAAGTATTCCCGATATAATAAGTGGGAATTTGTAATTAGAAAATAATTTGTAAGAGAAATTAGCCGTACCATTGATCTTGTTATAAATTTCACCCAATTTCACAATAGTATGTGTAAAATTATGTCTGTAATACACAAATATTTGTATGTAATTACTACCATCGATATTAAACTTAACTACATACAAATAGGTCCATCAAGTATTACCCCAGTCACGTTTTACGTTGGACTTATCATAGCTATATATTGTAATATGTATACATTATGCATTTACATACTGCTACTTTCTTTCATTACAGGTATGTATTCATCCTGAAATAGCTAATTGTACTCTTCCGGGAGCCCCAACAACTGCTGGCCCAACAGATTCTACCACTGCTGAAGCTACGACAACCACTACCCAAGCGCCTACTACTACTACTACTACCCAAGCGCCTACTACTACTACTACTACTCAAGCTCCTACAACTACTACTACCCAAGCGCCTACAACTACTACTACCCAAGCTCCTACTACTACTACCACCCAAGCATCTACTACTACTACCCAAGCTCCTACTACTACTACTACTCAAGCTTCCAGTGACAGTTCCACTGCTGCTACCACACAGAGTCCCAGCGATGGTTCAACTCTTGACTCGTGTGAATATCTTGATAACGGCTGCCCAGCTGACTTTAACATTCATCTGCTGTTACCTCATGAGACGTCTTGCAGGAAATTCTACTATTGTCTTCGTGGTGAAAGGGTTTTAAGTTCTTGCAGCAGAGGCAGTGTTTTCAATCCAGCAATTCAGGTGTGTTATTAATTGCTTAACAATCATAAATCTTTACGCAAGGTTTTGTCTGATTCACTGATTATTTATCGTCATTATTAACTCGGTCCGAATAATCGTAATGGTGATCTCAAAATGTTCTGCATAAAGGGAAATGGAACTACTATATTATGCAAGTATGAAGAGTTCGCGTGGGGCTATTTTTAAATTTTTTCCTATTTCGCAGAGATGTCCTCCTCCTGATTGCATCATTTGTAATCATCACTCACAGGATAGGAAAGAGGGGTTCATTATTCTCTTATTATATTAGTAAAAGAATAATTTATTAATTTATGTATATGATAAACTGTTGAGTCACGATCACCTTTCACTTGTCTTCCCCATGTGGTAACGGGTTAAGAATCATTCACCGTTACATACTTTTCTGTGGTAGTTATAAAAAGCAGCTGAGTGATCTTCAGAAGGATAACATCACTCTTCGCGTAAACTTCTAACACGAACTACGATCGTTAACTCACCATCAATCGTAACAAATATGAGGCTTTCTCACTTAAGGAGCTCAATGTTCAAACAGTGACAGACTTCGACAAATTGATGGGTGGATGTACATTCTATATATAAATATATTCCAAATCTCTTAGATTTACTTTCTAACATAACCCGTCTTCTGCAGAATAGTACTTACCATAAAACGGTCGTATCTGACTCCGCAAGTTAAACTCATAATAATAATATCTCAAGAATATAATAACAATTTATAAAATTTACAACTATAAATAACATAAATTAACAAAATTTCAAATTATTTATTAAAGAATTAATAATCTTGTATTTTTTCAAAAAGGCTTGCGATCATCCTACCAGTATTGATCGTACCTGCGAAGAAGAAGATTCATCATCCGAGGAAGATATTGTTGATGGGCCAGAAGAAGAAAGTAAAGAAATCGAATTATTGCCAAACGGTTGTCCAGCTGATTTTGGTATTAGTTTGCTAGTTCCTCACGAGTACTACTGCAATAAATATTACCAGTGTATCTTTGGAGAATTAGTCGTCAGACGTTGTCCATCTGGTACCCATTTCAATTCTGCAATACAGGTTAGTAAGTTAATAACTTTAAAATTTTACGAACCCTAATGTTTATATTACACTTGAAGTTTTCATGATTTGTTTTATCTTATATAGAGGTCGTGGGAGGATGACATTTCATTTTTGAAATCTTTGCAACAATTTACATGAAACTACGCAATTTGTTTACTTATTTTCATAAGTATATTATAATTCTGGTACACAGATAAGATTATGTAAATATTGTTAATGACATTACTGATAAAATTGTAGTGTATAAGATTTGGATTTCTCCTCATTATCGTTTCAATGAAAAATTAAATATTTTTTAAGAATTGAATGTAATATGATTAAGAAGCATAAAAATGTTATATAATTTAAAGATCTTGTGCAAATGATCACCTAAAATGAATACTTATGATAAGTAGTCGAATTTTGTAACAATTCATTCCACATATTATTATTTTGTTTCTACTTTCTCATTATTATTTTCTTTCTATTCCCTTTCTTTCTACTTTCTCTCTCTCATCCCCAAGGCAATCTACACATTTTTAAAAATACTTGATTTATCATTCATGATGAATCTCGATTAAGTCATGCTTAATTGATAGTGACAGATACATTAATGCTTTTAAGATTACTACTAATTATCAGGTAGGATTTCATTGGCAGTTAGGATTTCCCGTTATGGTGATGTCAACGAGGGTTGGTTGTAGATACGATAACACGCTAGGCGAGAAAAACAATGTTCCGATGGCCTGCGCAATAGGTAAAATACAGCAAGGCTAAGATCTAATGCCGCCCATTCATCGCACCGGTAGTGGGTAGGGTAGGATTGTGTAGAACTATTGCTCTTGGCGAGATGACATTGGGAGATATCTCGATCTAATTTGCGACTCGTAGTTTTTCTTTAGTATTTTATACCATTTAAAAGTACAGCAGTAGCCAAGACAAAGTATATTGTAGATAACTTATCAGTAATTAAATATTTCACTTCTGAGTTATATAGGATTATTATCTACTTGTGATTATAATAGTCTTTCAGTAAATGTCGCTCGCTAATCAATAGTTTTATAAAAATATTATAGAGGAGGTATATCATGGTCAAAATATGATTGTTACTATATAGAAGTTACTTCAACAATTTACTTAGTGTTTATGTCTTAGTTTATTATTTTAATAAAAGTTATTTTCTAACTATTAGGGCCTATACATACATACATATCATCACGCCATATCCCTTGCAGGGTAGGCAGTGAGAACGGAGTGCCAGAGAACTCTATCCTTGCATACTTCATTTGCTTCCTCAACATTCATAATTCTCTTCATACACGCTCGCCGCTTTCGGAGACTCTTGACTCCACCTTCCTTCAATACGTGACCAATCTGGTCTAGGTAGGTTAGTCTTGGTCTCACCCGGTACCTACATCCTTCCACTTTCGCATTGTATATCTTCTTAACCAAACGTTCGTTCGACATTGTTTTTACATGTCCGAACCATCGAAGCATTCCCTTTCGCATCTTTACAGCTATAATTGGGACCTATAGTTATCTGTATTTAAGATACAATTTTTCTAGCGTCAATGCGTATGCAAAATTATATGGTGATCGATTGAGTAGTTAATGTACTAAATATAAATCAAAATTTGTCTCAATTTCAATTACAAAATTATGATAACATTGATATGTCCTAACACTTTAATAGTATATTTAACTATTACGCTATATATGTACTGTAATCACTAAATATAACTTCGTACAATGTAATCATTATGATTTAACCTCTTAAAAGACTTAAATTAAATTATTTTAGTAACTCAAGAATGATGGTATAACCGTTTCTTTTACAGGCTTGCGATCACATTGAAAACGTCAATTGTGCATTAGCTGGTGGTGATGCCGCTAGTGAAGAAGTAGATGAAGTTGAGACTATTACCAGCACAGCAAGACCTCCAGTCGAACTTCAAGAGAACGGATGTCCAGTAGATGAGAGCCTTCATTGGCTAGTTCCTCATGAAGATGATTGCACTAAATTCTATTACTGTGTCTGGGGAGGCAAATTAGAGGCTAGCTGTACTAACGGACTTCACTTCAATGCTGCAAGCCAGGTAAAAGATATATTCATGAATAGTAAAAAGGGTACAAAATTCTAATGAACATTATGGCTCTACATATATTAATTTAATTGAAATCATTTTAAACCAAAATTGAGTTTAAAATTTACAAAATATTTGCAACATAAGTAGCTCCTTCTTTTCTTACTAAAAATCGCCTTACCATCCTTCCTTTATCAGCCGTAGTTAGCAGTAGAAAAAATATTTCAAATTTCGGTAAAGCATTTATTCTATAAAGATTGAAATGTTTTAACCGATGAAATGAGTAAGTTGTATTATGGATATTAAAAATGCAAGTTGACATCATCATCATCACAATCATCATCATCTTGCTCTTATTCCAGTTACTTGGGGTCGACGCAATATGTCATCTTCTTCCATAGAGACCTATCAGACGTCATAATTGGAGTCACTCCGTCTATCTATGTCATGCTTCACACAGTCCATCCATCTTGCCCTTGGTCTTCTTTTACCCCTAATGAAAGTTGACATATATAACCATAAACTATTTTATTGAATAGCAAAATATCTCACGTGATAAAAATTACTGTTGCTAATAGTGGGCAAAAACGTTGGAATTCTTTTTGCTGCTGTCTTTGTCTTATGTCTAAGAATTTACTAAGACATAAAACTGCTGGAGGGGTTAAAATATTATAATTAAATAAGACTGCATTTTATAACATAAAATGACGTCAGTTTCTAATCAATATATTTTGTTAAGACTTTTAAATTGGTGTTTTAATTGTTCTAGTTTGATCATTTATATATTAAACTACTTTTGATAATTTAATTAATCAACGTTGATATTCTTGTTGCAGATTTGTGACAACCCCGCCGATGCCGGCTGTGAAACTAATAACTGCAATAGTTGCTCATCATGTGGTAACAATGAAAATGAAAGCTGCACCGCAACGCCAGAGACAGACGACAATAATGACAGCAATGAAAATAACGATAATGACAGCAACGATAATAATGATGTAAACGATAATGACGGCAATGACAATAATGACGGCAATGACAATAATGACGGCAATGACAATAATGACAATAGCGGTAATGACAATAACGATAATGAAAGTGAAAGCGATGAAAATGATCTACCAGTCAACGATGATGGGTCAGGAGATGATTGTATCGAAGGACCTGGTCAGGAAACTGAGGAGACCAAGAAATGTGAAGAAGAATGCAATGTCCTACCTTGGGCTCATGAAGACTGCGACAAGTACTGGACTTGTGATGGTCAGAAGGCTGTACTAGTTATTTGTACTGAGGGACTACAGTTTAATCCAAGCACACGCACCTGTGACTTCGCTTGTAATTCTGGCTGCGTTAGAGAGAATATTCAGGCTACAGCCGGCTACGATGGACTAAAGCTCTTCCTTCCATGGAACAAAATTGACGAGAATACTAAGAGCTTATTGAAACTTATCGCTTATTAAACCAATCTTCTTTAAATAATTAGTTTTTGTTACTTTTTAATTGTTGATATATTGGAAAATAAAGTATTTAATGGATAAACCTTCATCTTTTTCTTTAATATCTTTTTTATTCAAATTTGTCATGGGCACGATAAAACACAAAACCGTGCGCGACTTACTTTAGCTGAAAGCACATAGCAATTCATTGCAGTATCAGAACAGAATTGTTATTATCATTAAGTCTGCCGAAAGGCCTTATGTACCTTTATTTCTGGCAGCGAAACCCGGAGGGCGAAACCCTACTGCAGGCTGCTTCAGCTTTCGATTTGGCAGTTGCCAATACCTTCTTTGAAAAGCGTGTAGGTCACCTGATAACGTATAAAAGTGGAACCCATAGTACCCAGATTGATTATTTTCTTCTGAGAAGGAATATGTTACGCACAATAGTGGACTGCAAAGTTATCCCAGGTGAGCCTTTAACTTCCCAACACCGCCTATTGTTGCTGGAAATTAAAATGACAGTGCAATTAACTAAGTTCAAACCTAAGCCTCCACCAAGAATTAAGTGGTACATGCTGGAGAAAGAGGATTGTGCTAAAGAATTTCGGAAGAGAGTGGTTGATAAAATGATTGAGGTGGAGAATAGAATGACAGAAATGACAGTAAATGAATGTTGGAACGAGATGGCTTCGTATGTAAGGGAAGTAGCGAAGGATGTCTTGGGTGAGACAAAAGGTAAAGGATTGATTGATAGGGATACATGGTTGTGGAATGACAGTGTTCAAAAAGTTTTGAAAGAAAAGAAGAATGCTTTTAAAAAATGGAAAAGTGTGAATGACGATAACCCGATATTGAAAGAGCAGAAAAAAATAGCGTATGTGGAATGTAAAAAAAAAGGTAAGAAAGGTGTAGCGATCGCTAGAGGTAAGATCCAAGACAGACTATATAATAGTCTCGATAGTCCCAATGGACAGAAGGAATTATACCGTCTAACGAAAGCAAGAGAAAGGAAAGCTAGAGATATTATGCATGTTAAATGGATAAAAGATGGTAATGTAAGAGTATTAACGAATGATGAAGAAATAAAAGAGCGGTGGAAGAGTTACTTTGAAAAATTAATGAATGAGGAGAACGTTTGGAGTGGTAAATTAAAGGATCTACCGACCAATTTAGGTTTGGTAGAGGAAGTAAGCATAGATGAGGTAAAAAAGGCTGTCCAGAGTATGAAAAATGGTAAAGCAGTAGGCCCAGACAGTATACCAGTAGAGGTATGGAAAATTCTGAAAGCCGATGGATGGAACTGGCTGACTTTATTCTTCGGCAAGTTGTTGCATGAAGAGTCAATCCCGAATGAATGGTGTGCCAGTTCACTGGTCCCCATCTTTAAAAATAAGGGTGATGTACAAGAATGCAGCAACTACCGAGGGATTAAGCTTACGTCACATAGCATGAAGATTTGGGAGAAAGTAATAGAGAAAAGAATGAGAGAGGAATGTAAGATAACCCAGAACCAATTTGGTTTTATGCCAGGATTGGGCACCACGGACGCAATTTTTGTTTTGCGCCAACTCATGGAAAAATACCAATGCGCACATAAAAACCTGCACATGGTATTTATAGACCTAGAGAAGGCGTACGACCGAGTTCCGCGGAAAGTTCTGTGGTGGGCTTTAAAAGAACGCAGAATGCCTGGGAAGTATATAAGATTAGTGAAAGCTATGTATGCAGGAGCACGCACGCATGTCCGGTCTGAAGCCGGAGTTACTGACGAGTTCAATGTGGCAGTAGGCTTGCACCAGGGTTCGGCTATAAGCCCTTATCTATTTCTCCTGGTGATGGATGCTCTGACATCGGACATACAGGGGGAAGCACCTTGGTGTATGCTGTTTGCAGATGACCTCCAGACCTGCAGATGACCGTTTGTCCTCGTCGGGGAGGAGGCAGCTGAGGTACAGAGCAGACTGGAAAAATGGCAGGAGAGGTTGGAAAGAGTTGGCCTTAGGATCAGCCGCACCAAGACTGAACATTTGTTCTGTGACTTCGGTGGCTCTTCCCAATTCTCTCATATTGCGTTGGGAGGAATATGCCTACCGGTCTGCTCCAATTTTAAGTACTTAGGCTCCCTTCTCCAAAACGACGGCAATATTGACCGGGAGGTTAGTAATAGAATGAATGCAGGCTGGATGAAATGGCGACAGGTCTCGGGAACAATATGTGATGCGCGGATGCCCCTTAAACTTAAAGGGGAAAATCTACAAAATTGTCATTAGACCTGTTGCTATGTATGGATGTTGGGCATTGAAAAAGACGGATGAAAGAAGATTGCATGCTACTGAGATGCGTATGTTAAGATGGATGTGTAGGGTGACAAGATTGGATAAGATACGAAATGAGTATATTAAAGGAAGTCTGAAAGTGGCACCAGTGATAGAGAAGATTAGGAGCGCGAGATTGTCTTGGTATGGACATGTAATGAGAAGGGATGAAAGATTTGTCACAAGAAGGGTTATCAATATGTTTGTAGATGGACGGAAGAATCGTGGCAGACCCAAAAAGAGATGGATGGATTGTGTGAAAGAGGATATGTGTATGAAAGATGTAAGTGCAGATATGACGGCTGATAGAAGCGTATGGGAGGCTAGAACATGTTGTGCCGACCCCACTTAGCGTGGGAAGAGGGCAGGCAAATGATGAATGATGACCTTTATTTCTGCCAAGTTTCTAAAGAACTTTACCCCATCTTCTATATAAATGTGTAGAAGACTGTACTATAAATTGTATATTGAGAAAAATATCAGAAGTTACTTTATAGAAATTGAAAACGTCTACCTTGCCTTTGCAGGGCGGAGAACTGGAGACCTGAAGACATAGCATTTAAAAAATACCTGTTGTTGTCTATCTGTTGTAGCGAAAAGATATCGTGATTATGGTAATGAATTAAGGCAGCACAATGTTTATTCATAGTGTTATCCCTTTGTTAGGAATGTTGTGAAGGTTCAGGAAGATAAACAAATATAACAACCAGTTTTAACTCACAAGATTGTTGACATATGAAGTGAGTGAGATTCAGCTATTATTGCATTGATAGTCAGTTCCACTAATGATCAAGAACCATATTTTCTTGTGGCAGGCTATGGTGTAGTCACACCTCGCCGGATCCGTCGGGAGGGGCGTTGAGGGTGAACCTGCTTTGTAATGTACGTCTCTACTAATGTAAGTCGACACCTCTACAACTTTCGCCGTTGGGGTATCGCCATCACACGGTCAGCTTCTCCTCGGGTGACGGTTTAATTCTCCATTCAGTCACCCATGTCCTCGGCTAGGGCAGCAAAAGGTGTAGGTTCAAGAGTCACCCTAAGGAATATTTTACGAGGTTTGCGTTAAGTATTTGCATTGGTGGTATTGGACACAGCACGCATCGAGAAATATCGGTCCTTGTTTTGAAGGTCTAATCATACATAACTTTACCCTATATTCGCTGCCGTCCCTATGCCAATTCGTCTAATCAGCTAGGTAGTCAGTTTCTTGCCCACTATGGAGTAGATTCAAGCCAAACAATTCAATAAAAGCATCTCTTTAAAAATAAAATAAGGTGATTCGGTGGTTCTTTGCTTGTTATCTTCGTCTTTGAGCCATCTTTAGAGTAGTCTTCCTTTAAGACCCACTCAAGTAAAAGGTGCGAAAGAGAAATAATGTCACAGAAGATGGACTTGATATTGTGATTATATTGGTGAGAGATTAATACAGCGTGTAGGTAATATTTTTTTTTTTTTTTTTTTTTTTTTTTTTATTGTCTACGGTGACAAACGAGCAAACAGCACACCTGATGGTAAGTAATGCTGTTGCACATGGACCCAGCAACACCAGGGGTACAGCCAGGCCGCTGCCTACCGTGAAGGAAGAGCTCTTCTTAAACCTCGTTTGAAGAAGGACATGTCATAGCGCTCGGGAAACACGGCAGCAGGTAGTTCATTCCAGATCTTGCATGTACGTGGGAGAAATGATCGCTGAAAACGTACGGTCGAGGACCATATCGTTTCCAGGTGAAATGAATGAACCCTGCTACGGTGTCGAGTGGTACGGTGGTAAAATGGTGACGGTGGTACCAAGTCAAACAGTTCCTCAGAGCACTCCCCGTGAAAGAGCCGGTAGAGTACACAGAGTGACCCAAAGTCTCTCTGCCGCTCCAGCGACTCTAGTCTGTCCGTGAGATTGGGATCACCGACGATTCGAACTGCCCGCCTTTGTAGGGAGTCAAGTGGGTCTAGCTGATATTTAGGCGCGCCTGCCCAGAGATGAGAGCAGTACTCCATGTGAGGACGAACTTGTGCTTTATATAGCACAAGACGTTGACTCGGCGTGAAGTACCGCCTGGCCCTGCTCAGCACGCCCAACTTTTTGCTTGCCAATTTGGCTTTGTCCTCCAAATGACTCCCAAACTGGACTTTGTTCGATAGCTCGACGCCGAGGATCCCAATACTCTCGGAGATTTGGAGAGTTACTCCTTGGAACTGAGGCGCCATGATAAAAGGGTCCTTCTTCGCAGTGAACGCGCAAACTTGTGTCTTAGTGGGGTTGAACTGGACTAAATTCCGTTCACCCCATTTTGAGGCCCGCCCTAGAGAGCGCTCGACTTCAGACACAAGTTGAGCCCGTCTTTCCTGTAACATACTCCGAGGGACATTCTGATGCTCGGTGTATCGCTCGTCACCCGTGCTGTCATCCGCATAGCAACGAATACTCTCTATGGAGAGCATGTCATTGATATGCAGAATAAACAACGTCGGGGAGAGCACCGAGCCTTGTGGTACACCAGCATTAATGGGCATGGTCTCGGAGCAGGAGCCATCGACGACTACTTTTATGCTCCGACCATCCAAAAAACTGGTGATCCAATTACAGAGTCCCTCGGGGATTCCATATGATGGTAGCTTCGATAGAAGGGCCCTGTGCCAAACCCTGTCGAACGCCTTCGCGATATCTAGGCCGAACGCTAGCGCCTCACCCTTGCCCTCCAAGGCCTCTGCCCAACGGTGTGTGAGGTACACAAGAAGATCACCAGCCGACCGGCCATGACGAAACCCATATTGGCGGTCACTGATCAGCTGATGATCCTCAAGGTACTGCAGAAGCTGATGGTTGATTATTTTCTCCATTATCTTGGAGAGCAAGGATGTAATCGCAATCGGCCTGTAATTCGACGGGTCCGACCGGTCTCCCTTTTTCGGGATCGGGTGGACATGGGCTATCTTCCACGAAGATGGAACCCTACAAGTATCATAGGAAAGTCGGTATAAGCGCGTGAGGACGGGGGTCAACTCGGGGGCGCACGTTTTCAGGACCACTGCAGGGATGCCATCCGGCCCGCTCGACTTATGTACGTCTATTAGCCGCAGCTCCCGCCTCACCGCTCGCTGCGTAATGCGGATTTTAGGCAGAGAGCTTTCACACCGCGGGATGATAGGTGGTGTGGCGGTTCCAGCGTCCAAAGTCGAGTTACAGGCAAAGAATTGACCTAAAAGATCGGCCTTCTCCTTTGCACTGTGGGCTAGACTGCCATCATTTTTCTGCAGTGGTGGGAGATTGGACTGGCAGAAGTTGCCTTGGGCAGCTTTGGCGAGCGACCAGAATGCACGACTCCCGGCGGGATAGCTCTCCAATCGCTCGCCGATTCTGGCAACATGATCCGCCTTGGCTCTGGAAATAGCCTTCTTACTAGATCTAGAAGCAGCATTAAATTTTCGCTTCTCCTCCCTGACATTTGGGTCCCGACAGTTTTGGGCCCTATTCCAGGCCTGGTATGCGGTTTGCTTTTGCTGTGCAGCCGTCCTGCAGGTTTTATTAAACCAAGGCCGGCTGCGGCCACCGACCGGTATTTTGGTGTTGGGGATGAATAATTCCATCCCCGTAATAACGGTATCGGTAACGCAATCCGCACAAATGCCAGGGTCCCTAGAGGCGAAGCAAAGCTGCTTCCATGGGTAGGATGCGTAGAACTCGCGAAGCCTATCCCAATCTGCTGACTTATATTGCCAGACTCTGCGAGTCCCAGTCGCTTTAGAGCGATTAGGCCTCGCAATAGGGGCTTTGCTACGGACCAAGCAGTGGTCAGATGACCCAAGAGGAGCTTCGACCACTACCCGGTATCCGTGCTGGTGTGTAGTCAGCAGTAGATCCAGTAGAGACGGCTCATGGCTCTCAATGTCTGGAACACGGGTGGGCTGTGTTACCAGTTGTGAGAGACCATAGGCCGAGACCATATTAAAGAGATGCCTACCCAAGAGGTTAGTGGTTCGGGACCCCAACCACTCTTTATGATGAGCATTAAAGTCTCCAAGAACCACCACCTCCGCTGATGGACACTGCTCCAATATTTTGTCAATCCCCCATTGAACGTTCTCGAATAACTGAGTTGACCCTGAATCACTGCCATGGGACCTGTAGAGGCACGCGTAGATGCGGGTATACCCTCCATAGTCTACGCGTAACCATAAAATTGACAGGTCACCATGCTCGAGGGCCCTAAGGCGGCGACAACAGATGTCATCCCGGATGAACACGCACACCCCAGCTTTACGGTGGAAGGAGTGTTCCAACTCGTAGCCTGGATAATTTAGGTACGAAATATCATCCGGGGCACTTATCTGCGTCTCCGTTAAAAAGAGCAAGGCAGGCCGCGCCGTCTCGAGGTGTTGGTGGACGGCGTCGAGATTGCTGTGTAAACCCCTAATGTTACAAAAGTCCACGTCAAATGTGGATAGAGGGACCGCCGTGTAAAACCTTCTCTTTTTGTGTTTCTTTTTCATGGGTTTTGTATAAGAAGAGGAAGGGAGTGTACTTTCGTGGAATGGGGTCCGGTGATGCCAAAAAAAAAGATGCGGGGCATAGTACATGGTTGGAGGGTGGGTTTTGTGAGGAGCTGACACGAAGCACGGAAGGGCCCCCGGTGCCCCCCCGCCCGTAGTCGTCGGGCTCCACTCCGGTTTCCCACTCCGGCACGACGACTCCGCAACGGGATTTTCGCCGGTTGGCGGGACAGCCTCCCAGGGGGGATAGTCCTGGGCTCGGGTCCCCTGCTGACCGGCAGGTGGCCGGCGGTGACCATTCCCACCGGGTCTCCCTGTACCCCATATCAGCCCCTCACGCCCAATGCCCCAACCAAGACCCTACCACCGTAAATTTCAAGCATCACCAGAACCCACCACACGAAAACACACCCGGAAAGTTAGGCTCCGGCTCTCTCGCTGACCGAACGAAGCACAGCGGCAAAAGCCACCATTCATACGTCGATATTCTGCGAGAGTGTGGTACCACCCCGGTCGGGCCTGCCTGCGGCTGTAGATAGAGAACTATCAACAGTGTGGCCCTACCACAATATGAATATAAATATTATATTACTTTGTTTCACAGCTATTATACTTCCCACTGCTGGACCCAAACCTTCTTCACAATGAAGAACTGATCTACTAGATTAACCAGGGTTAGGCGTGTTTATTTGGGCGGACTCCCTCACCGCCCGCCGCAACAGGGCCCTTCTGCGACGTCCACAGAGTAGCAGGGCGGGGGACGATGGAGGCGGTTGCGCTGCATCTCCACGGCTGGATTAATAGAAGGCACGGTAGCCTAAGCTTTAGGATGGTGCAGGTGCTTACTGGACACGGGGTCTTTGGTAAGTACCTGCACAGAATTGGAAGAGAAGGGGCCTCAGGATATCACAAGTGTGGCGCGCCAGTAGACGATGCGCGTCACACTCTGGAGGTATGCCCCATCTGGAAGCTCCAGTGCCACGTCCTGTCGGCGTTTTTTGGGAGAGACCAGTCGTTGTCGACCATCATCTCGAAGATGCTTGACAGCGACAGGTGCTGGTCATCGATGGTCTTCTTTTGTGAGGCCATCATGAAAAGGAAGGACTCACTCCGTCACCGGCGACCGGGGAGGAGGAGGCGCCGTTATGCACACCTCCTCCCACCGCCTTGAAAGACGATAGGACGTGGCCAGAAGGACAAGCGTTGGGATGCTGGGAATCGAATGTCAGTAGACGATCTCTCCGGCGCCCCGTAAAAGCGCGGAAGGGCCACTGTGGTTTTAGTGGGTATTTCGGTCGGGCTTCAGCTAGCCGGTGAGTCCCACACTCCTCCTTGTCTGTCACCAACGGGGATAGCGCGTAAACGCGTTTCCACAGCGATAACAAAAAAAAAGGGGTAGACGGGTTGGTATAAAGTTTTATTTCGAATATCTCTTAATAACTTTTACATACGATACTCGTATATGTTATTTTCATATTGTATCCCTTAATCGCTTTTTACGACACCCACAAGCTACATAGAGGACCATAAAACGTCGTCTTACTCCCTCACTACACAGGTTACTTCGTTTAATGAAAAATTAAACTAGTTCATAGAACATGATAAGATCCTGGTTTCCGCCAAGGACAATATTTCGAGTTCCTTAAGTAAGGAACTACTGCTAGGTAAAAGTTTCCAGACAGGCCTCAATAGCAATACTGAGAATTATAATTTTTAGGAATTAAGAAGATTAAGAGTTCTTAGAAATTCTTAGAAGAAACGCATTTAATTTATTTCCAAAGCGCCTACTCATAAAAATAGGCAATGTGACTAAAGTAACATCGTTCAACCCTCAATATCAGCTAATAATTTATTGGTTTACCAATATTCAAACGTTTCGCATTTTCATTCCGTAGCCTTCGAGAAGAGACGACTTGCGCATTGATTTATGTAAACGACCTAACGTGATCATAATGGTCTTTAATGTTCACGCGAGTATTACACATTTGAAATAAAACAACTTTTAAACTAACGTGATCAATTTCAATTTGGTTAAAATTTCCAAAAATATTTTCACGAATTTCACATCAGAAAGGAACAAATTTATCTGGAACTCGCTGGTAACCAACAACAGCAAAGTTTCCGAGCGAATTATCTGGATTCTTTCCCATAGCCTCCGCCGCAACTTGCGGAAGTTAAATCATCTTACTTATGCACTTAATTATCATATCATCGCTCATTAAATCTTAGTAATTTTTTAGGTAGTGACTTAGTAAAAGTACTATACAAGTCACCACCTCCTTTCCTCACCATGGGTGCTGTATAAGACAACAAGAGAAGAAATATTCGAAATAAAAATTCTTTATGAAATCGTCTGACTAGGGTGAGTGAATATTATATATAGTAAGTCAACTTTACTCCACTCTAATTTCCTCCATAATGGCTTAAGTCCGGCAATAGGATGTACATGAGATGACAAATCATAATATTTGATTACATATGAAACAGAGTCTATGAAAAAGGATAATTTGCCTTGTTTTTGCAACATTTTTCATTAGTCCTTTATCATTTTTCATTAGTTCCCTTTCTCTTACAAAGATGTTTCGCCATATTATATACCTTAGTCATCTTTTTTGATACCCACGAGCAAGATAAGGGGTTTTGAATAATATTCTTAATCCGCTACGATATGGAAAGGTGATCCCATATAATTACAGTTGAGTTTCAGTGGCCTACCTCAGAGCGTACAACTCAAATTATGTATATATTATTATTGTAACTTTAATTTTATTAGCTTAAGTGGTTAAATAATCTGTATATAAAGGACTTGTCATGTGCAGCAGCTCATTGTGACAGAATTATAGCTAAATTGAAGACAATTAATATTTATTTTATTGTATTTAATGGCACAGACGAACAAGCGGCCTATTAGTAAATGGTAACCGTCCTTCATGGACCTCTGTATGACTAGGCATAGCAATGTCACTGCCTACCGCCAGGTAGGGTTTGGGATTCCCGCCTTTTTACTCATCGAATGAGGCAAAGTAGCGAGTTGTCAATACTTAGATGTCAATTTTCTGCCAAAGTATAGTACTACCTTTTTTTATTTTTTTTTTGCAAGGTGGACCATGGATGTGGTCGCGTCCCGGCAAATCGGTCCGCGACAAATCGGTCCGGGGCGACAGAAGAGGCGGCGCGCAACCCCACGGATCCACCCTGCAAGCAACTCTCTTAGCCGTGCGAGCGGGCTACCGGTACCCGATCTTTGTCTTCGGTGGCCCGCACGGCGGTTTACCTTTGCGGGTTCCTCTCATGTCGACGCTCCGACAGCTTTCGCCGTCGGGGCGTCGCCCTCACGCGGTGGCCTCACGTCGGTTGACCGGACAATTCCCCGGTCCGATCACCCGAAGCCTCGGTTAGGGCGGCATGAGGTCACGGGAATCCTCCCGGACTCGTTCCGCCGCCTCCTTCTGCGAGATGACAGCCTCGCAGAAAGCGGCGACGGTGTCCCAGTTCCTGACGCTGTCGACCATCGCTTTCGAGACAGCGGGCAGCATCAGGTCGGCACCGATAACAGCGACGAGGTCACGGCGCTGTCCGTCCCAGCTCGGACATACCTCGAGCGTATGTTGCGCCGTGTCCTCGTCACGACTGCAATGATAGCAGGATGAAGTCCACTCCCTCCACGCGACCGTATGCAGGTACAAGCCGAAACAACCATGCTCCGACAATACTTGCACCAGCCGGAAGGAGAGGACTCCGTGCCGCCGCTCCGTCCACTCCGTCCGTCTCGGCGGGCGTCCTCGCGCCAGGTGCCTATGTCGTTAGACGATGAGGAGCCACCCTCGTCGCGCACTGAGGTTACCCGCCGGTAGAGGTCGGAGAGCATCTCCGCCTCATCGGTCCCAAGGGGTCTTGAGCCCCAGCGCCTCGATTCGCCTGACCATCTCCTCGGTGCCGAGAGTGGCCAGGCTCGCCGCTTCTTCGAGTGTTCTGCCCCGGGCTGTGACGGGCGTGTCATCAGCATAGCATATCACGCTCAGCCCGGGGGAGAGACTCCCTCTCAACGCCCAGTCGTAACCGACGTCCCACAGAATCGGTCCCAACACCGACCCCTGCGGAACACTGCACGACATGGGCGTCCGCACAATGTCCCCTGTGGGACTCGCACAGAGGACACTGCGCCCCTGAAAATAGTTTGCCACCAGCCGCCTCAGGTACAAAGGCACTCCATGAAATTGGACGCCTCCCTGATGCAGCTGAATCGCAGACTATAGAATGCGTTGGTGATGTCCAACGACACCGCCAACAGCACTCCTCTGCCAGCGACAGCCTCCGCAGCCGTCTGCCTCAGGCGTAGCAGGGCCCCGATAGTTGAACGCCCCTTTCGAAAGCCGAATTGAGCGTCCATTAGATCGAGCCCCACCTCTTCCAGGTGCCGGACGATGCGGGCAGCGAGGACACGCTCCAGCAGCTTACCCACATCGTCCAGAAGCACTATGGGCCTGTAGGCCGACGGCGAATCCGGAGGCCGTCCCGGTTTTGGCAGGAGAACCAACCTCCCCTCCTTCCAGCACTCAGGGAACTGTCCAGACGTCAAACAGGCGTTGTACAGTTGCCTGAGGCGAGGTCCCAGATGCTCGAGGAGCAACATCAACACCCGGACTGGTATTCCGTCAGGGCCGGGGGCCGTGGTGGCGGAACGAATCTTCGCCATAGCCGCCCCCCACTTCTGACACCGTCACGGGCGGAACACTCTCGTCGGCCTCCCGGTCGTGATCTGGCGGAGCCATGACCGGGAGCGTGTGCTCCGACTGCCGCGGGAACAGCTCCTCGACCACCCTACAGAGGAAGTCGGGCTGGAGGGTCTCGGTGAGGGGGGGCCCTGCGCGCGAAGCTTGTTCAGCGACGCGCGATACGGGCGACCCCAGGGGTCATAGTTGAGACCGTCCAGCATCTCCTGCCAACTCGCATCTTTGGCGGACCGGATGGCCGGACCGGATGGCACAGTGGTACGCCTCATACAACTGGCCCTCCCGCTCATCATCGCATGGCGACGCCGCCGGCTGCGGGTGTAGGACCTTCGGGCACTAATGCACGACGCACGGAAGTCCGCCAGTCTTGGCGACCACCAGTAAACCCCCTGCCTCGGAGGTAGACTCCGTACCCTGGGCATGGCCGCATCGCATATCTGCGTTAACGCATCGCGAATGTGGCCAGCCTCAGCGTCCACTCCGTTCGCTGGGGGTGATGAGGACAGCCATGTGTTCACGATGGCCGCCTCCGCCGTAGGTCCCTATCCAGACGCCCCACAGCCCACCACGGAAACGTGGGAGCTCGGTCCACCCTGTGACCCCTACTGGGGTCCCGGCGGGGGGAGACCTCCATCCGGATATACCGGTGGTCCGACAGTGTCTTTGCCGTATAGTACTACCTCATACATGGCTTTAGGCAAAACAACTATCAGCAGCATTACCTTAACCCTGAAGTACTTACCAGTACTGCATGAATATGACTAAGTACTATTTGGGACTTACTGCTTAATTCTTTAGAATGATATTTAGTTACTTCAATGGTATTTTTGTGATTTACAGCCTTTAACTTATGTTAAAATCTTCAAGGCAATTAATATTTCAAGGTTTTTCTAAGAACTGTTGATATTGCTGACTGTTTTAGTTATGGTTAGTGAAGAGTTATCCCCTTGTACTAGCTACGTGAATGGTGAAAGATGGAAGAATCCTTTCCTTAAATGTCGTTGAGGTTGAGAAGTGTACTGTAGTTGCTAAATCATGAACGGGTGCCGATTGTGGGATCTGGCGCAGTCATAGGTTGGTAAGGCATCTTAATTGGAGAGATATACTATACATATTGTAGAGTGTGAGTTTGAGTTTGGAAGTGACAGGTTGTTATTGTGGATGATACTGTCGAATAATATAAATTAAAATAACAACTAAGTTTCTAAATTTTTTCGTGTAAAATACACGATTATTTAGAACCCAAAGAACAGTGTCAATTATTATCTGCAGTTTTTGGTGAGGTGAATAAGTCATAATTGTGTTTTAAAGTTTGTTCAGTATAGTTAAAGTAACTAGAAACTACCGACCACTAACGCAAAATATATAAAAGCTGTTAAGGATTTCTGTGTTGGAAAGCTTATCTGGAGTATAGGTACATTTGTAGGCCTTGCAGATTGTTTAGCTCAGTAGAAGAACTGATCTATGGTGTGATCATATTATACCATCACATACACAAAATTTATAAATAGTGCCATCTATTCACAGACCTAGGAACTGTTAATGCAACTTAATTGATTATCGTTGTCGGTTGCACTTTTGAATTACTTTTATCGTCATGTCATCTATGAAATGTGGTGGTTGTGCAAAATTTCTGTCACCAATAGAGGCCGCTAAATGCAGTGCATGCAGTGCACTATACCATCGTGGCTGTGTACTCTTACCCCAGACAGGTTCTATAGCAACCACTTGGTGCTGCCCAGAGTGCTTGAAGAATGTTGTCAGAGACAATAAACCTGAGACACCGCTACGAGGTAGGACACAAATTGCACAGGTAGAGACACATCAGTCGGATGAGCTGAAGGAAACTAGTCAGGCAAGCTGTATGCCTACTGACACTTCTACCACTCTCCTTGCAGATTTGGCTGATGAACTACGTCTGTTTAGAGAGGAAATACGAACGGATTTTGATGCGGCAGGAAATCCAGAAATTTCGAACGGACATGACAGAATTTAAGAAAAGTTTAAAAGCGAGTGAAAGACAAATAAACAGTCTGGAGGCGAGAATGGACGTGGTGGAGAATAGGCTCAGCCAAAAATCAATATTGGATAGTAGTTCGTTGGAAGCTACTGTGACACAATTAAAATCTCAGCTGAACGAGCGCGATCAGGAACTATTAGTGAACGACATTGAAATCTCGGGCATTTTGGAAAGTAAGGATGAGAGCACCTTACATATTGTCAAATTAATCTCCACAAAGCTTGGTGTTAACCTGGACGAACGAGACGTCGTGCATATAGAGAGAATCGGCTCCCCACGCCGTAATAGAATCTCGACGTTAGACGGTGATGTTTCTGATAATCAGCGGCCGCGCAATATATCCGTGAGGTTCGCGCGCCGCTCAACGCGCGATACACTACTGCACGCTGCTAGAGTGCGTCGCGGACTAACCACCGCCGACCTCCAGATGACTACGCCGATGCGACGAGTTTATATAAATGAACGACTCACTCGTACAAACCGTCACCTGTTTTACAAAGCAAGACAAGCAGGTATCATACATAAATGGAGGTATATATGGACTAGGGAGGGATGTATCTTCGCCAGGAAAGAAACCGGCCATAAAGTAGAACAAATTAAATGTGAAGAAGATATAGATACATTTTTTGGCAATGTCTGAGTTTGTTCTATGTACAGATTAATCTATCTTATTGTAATTGTTTATATTATGAATTACTTTTAAATATTGCTCTTTTAATATGTAATTTATTGTTATTGTTAATAATTAAAATTACATGTACTTACACTTGCTGTATGATCTTATGTATAGTGCAATATTGTTGTTACAATCTAAGCTATGTATCACTAACGCTAATGAGAT
Source organism: Lymantria monacha (assembly GCA_905163515.2). Lineage (NCBI taxonomy): Eukaryota > Metazoa > Arthropoda > Insecta > Lepidoptera > Erebidae > Lymantria > Lymantria monacha. Next base: position 30,426,497 of record LR991095.1, on the reverse strand, counting down.
TAATAACTTTAACGATTATTAGGATACTTTATATCGTTGACATGAACATGTTCATTTGGCGTTTTAGGCTAGGATTATTAAAAAACAATTCTATAAGCATTTTATCATATGTTTCTTTGGTAATATTTCTATGTATTATCATTATTTGTGCAAAATTATTGGCCATGTTGAATAATGTTGTATTGCTCAGCATGGCAGGCTGTCGTGATCGTGAGAGAACTAAAAATTCCATGTATGGTTGTAATTTTGTTTGCTTATATTTATTTATTATTATCTATTTATATAAATCATCGGAAATTTCTACTAATTTACTGTATAACTCTAATTTATATATCTTATGTATTCATTTAAAGACAGTAAGGGAATTTAATTTAATTCTATGTACATGTATGCAAATATTTGTCGTTTCCTTGTCTTGCTCGTTTTTTCTATCTGTCGCTGTTCCTTACGGGGTTGTTCTTATTTATTAAGTAAATGCCTGCCTTAAAATATATTAAAGTTGGTTTTTTCAATGCCGGTTCCTTAGCGACAAATCAAGATGAGTTTTTAATAGCCATGAATCTTCATTCAGTGGATATTATGGCGATCAATGAGACGTGGCTTAGGAGTGGGGAGGATGGTCGAGCACCAGCGGTGCCTGGTTATCAGTTACGACATACTCCGCGACCTCTTTCCATTCGAGGGGGTCGCGGAGGGGGAGTCGCATTTTACATTAAATCGAGTATAAGTGCACGTATGAGAACCCATCCTGATCATCCCACAGTTGAGCAAATGTGGCTGACAACAAAAACGAAGGGCAAAACATTGCTAATTGGAACAGCGTACCGACCGCCTTGGTTGGACGTGGATACCTTTCTGGATTACAGTTAGTAGGTGTGCTCTTGCTCCCTATGATTGTATGGTAATACTAGGAGATTTCAACATAAATATGCTTGATATTGAGAACACAAAAACAAGGCAAATTAATGATTTCTTAAACTACAGTAACATGATTCAGTTGGTGTCAACGGCAACGCATTTTGTGAGTGAGAGTGCCACGCTCATAGATGTTATATGTACGGATACGGACACTGTCTATCGGAATGTAACTGTCGACCATATAGCTGAACTTGGACATCACTCGTTTATCACAAGCGAAATTAAATTCAGGCAAGAGAAGCCTCCACAAATAATCACATCTTACCGCCCACTTAAGGACATACTATTTGATTACTTTCAAATGGACTTAGAAGCAATTCCCTGGGACACCATACGTACCATGAATGACGTCAATACTATGGTACAAACACTTAATACCTATATAATTTGGTTATTCGATATGCACGCCCCGATGAAAACTAAGATATTTAAGAGTCAGCCTACACCTTGGATTACTGACAACATGAAGCTAATATTTAAATTACGAAATAACGCCAGAAAGAGAGCCCGCAAAACTAAGCTAGAAGCACATAAAAAATACTATCTTGATTTGAAGCATCTTGCGAATAATGCTTTATACAATGAAAAAAAAGCATTCTTTACAAAGTATATTAATAACAATATTAATGACTCTAAAACATTATGGCGCAATCTTAAATGCTTCATTTCTAACTGTCCCAGGGAATCCATGTGTTGACCTCTCTCAGTTAACTCATAGAATTTCAACGCTTTGGCCCAGCACGTTTTGCACTGAAACCAACAGATCAAAAGACTGTTGCTGAAATCATCAGAAATATATCCACAAACGCCCAGGGTGCTGACGGCATATCTAAGGAAATGATAGTACTTACTCTGTCACGGTCCTTACCGGCAATTACAGATATTATAAATACTTCTATTATGACGAAAACGTTTCCGGATCAGTGGCGGAAGGCTATTGTGAAACCATTGCCTAAGAATGACAACCCTCAACATTTTAAGGACCTTCGCCCTGTTAGTATACTGCCTTGCTTGTCTAAGGTCCTCGAAAGAGTGGTATACTTGCAAGTAACGGCCTACCTTGAAGCGAATAACATTTTACCTGACTATCAATCGGGTTTCCGTAGAGGACGTGGTACAGCTACAGCCTTGGCGGACGTCGTTGGTAATATTTTCGAAGCCAGGGATCGTGGGAAGGGATCCATATTGACGTTACTCGATTACTCCCGCGCATTTGATTCTGCAAACATCTCTTTAATGCTTTCGAAAATGTCTTTTTTATGGCTTTGAACCAGAAACAATAAGATGGTTTCAAAGCTATCTGACAAATCGATCTCAACAGGTTCAATTGCGCGGTGAAATTGGTTCAATGGTATTTTCTTCCTTTCGTGCTGTCACCAGAGGTTTTCCGCAGGGGTCACTCCTCGGCCCACTCTTGTATATCATATATAGTGCCGATGTGATCCAGTGCCTGAGTGGGTTCAAGTACCACATATATGCTGATGACACTCAGCTGTACCATTCATTTGAGCCCAGTAATGTAGTTGCAGCTGTAAAACTTCTAAATATGCAGTTGGACAAAGTGGCTTCTTGGTCTATGAATAACTCCTTAGTGCTTAATCCCGAAAAATCAAAATTCTTGGTCATGGGTAGCAAAAACCAAGTTAAAACAATACTGTCTGCAAAGCCAGGGGTCAAAATTATGGGCGACAGTATTGAGAGAGTGGAAACTGCTCGGAACTTAGGTCTAACCATCGATCCGGAACTCCGTTTTGAATCGTATGTAAGTAGTATTGCAAAAACTTGTTTCTACAGGCTGAAAGTGTTATATAGACTGAGACAATTTTTAAGCATACCTATGAGGAAAACGCTGATTGAGAGTCTAGTATTGTCAAAATTTAACTATTGCGATGTAGTATACGGTCCATGTCTCCTTTTACGCACGGAGCGTTTGATTCAGCGTGTGCAAAATGCATGTGCTCGATACTGTTACTGTATTCCACGACGTAGTAACATTACACCGATTTTAAATAAAAATAACGTGTCAAAAATGGATAAACGACGAAAGTTACATTTGTCAAGTTTTGTGTTTAGTGTTGTTAATGGTAAGAAACCAGATTATTTGTTTAGAAAGTTAATATGGAAACAGGACAACTGCGGCCATGCCATACGTACTACTACGCGCCCGCTCCTAGTACCAGAACACAATACTGCAGCATTCAGGGGGTGTTTCAAGTATGCGGCCACACACTCTTGGAACGGCTTAGACCCGCCTTTGAGATATTTAAAAACAAAAAATACATTTAAGATTCAAATAAAAAAACGGCTACTTTCAGAGCAAAAGTTGGATGTTGCTTATAAGTGAAGAGAAAAAGAAACTTACTTGTAATCACCTATACACTGGATCTATTATTTACCATTGATGTTATATATGTGTAAATCCTTAATAAATATTATATATGTATTATTTTAAAATATCTATAATAGTATATGTATCTATGTAATTATCGTATTGTTACTTAATATTGTTGATATGTCGCCTTCAACATTATTATTTGTTAGGCAGGTAACCAAAATTTATTAATTTTCTATCCTCTTTCCAATGCTGCAGCAATCTTTTTATACCTTCATTTCTAATAAAGAAAATAAGTGAATATGTTATTGGCATGTATGTGAATGTATGTGTATATGTATGTATGCATTATGTTTAAGTGTATGTGTGTGCGAACGTGTATGTGTATGTATATTGTATGTAAGTTACAAATGATTTTGGCACTGTGTTTAGATCTATATATTGCACCTATATAATTTTTCTTTTTATGATGTAACAAAACATACTCTTACTCATTCTCTCAAAGCTTTTACCTGAAAATTAGCGCTGTATCACGTTTGTGATGCAGCTTATGCTGAGGTGAGACCTTTTTCGGTATCCTATGTACCAATTTCAATTTGTAATTATCAATTTGTATTATTTTGGAAGCCGAAATAAATGATTTTCTTTCTTTCTTTCTTTATTGTATATAATTATACCTATAACATATTATAAGCTTAGCTATCTTATAAAATGATAAATACACTGGTTTTTAACCGGATCTTTTCAGCTTAGGCCGCATACCGATCTGGTGATAGATTATCAGATTAATTCTATATAAAATGTGAAATCAATAATGTTAACGACACGGCTTGTCCATAATAAATTATTGATTTGATAAATTTCATAAGAAAATAGGGTAACTATAAATAAATGCAATCTTAATATATTCATTAATGTTTTATCTGTATTCACTGTATTGTTATTTCTGTTATTACTCATGGTGGTAAAGATAGCTGTGTGGTAGCGGCTACGAATACTACCAACCCTTACTTTGCTCGTGGATGTCGTAAAAGATGACTAAACAATACAAAAAAGATAATTAAAAAACACTCCGGTACATTACATCTCAACATCAAAAACCTCATACCTTCGTGTGCAAAATCGCCCAAACTGTATGGATTGCCAAAAGTACTCAAACCAAATGCGCCACTGCGATCAATAGTGAGTCAGACCGACACAGTGACTTACAAATTAGCTCAGATGGTTGCGAAGGTGTTTTCACAGCTTCGAGGACACACTAATGCAATTGTGAAAGACTTTTATCATTTAGTTAGCCAAATTAAAGATCTACATCTCGCTGATAATGAATATATGGTCAATTTTGATTCTTTTTTGTGATGTGGAGTGGATATGGGCTCGCCAGTCTCTCCCCTTGTTGCTGACATATTCATGAAGGACTTCGAGGAGACTATCCTAAGAAGCTCACCTGCGGTACATAGATGACACATTCACAATATTACTATCAGACAAAGTCAGCATATTCCTAAACAATCTTAATTCCATCAATTCAAAAATTAAATTCACTGTGGAACTGGAGTCAAATAACTCTCTAGCTTTCTTATATATTTGGTTATTCGTAAAAAAATAACAACTTGAGTCATACAGTGTATCGTAAAGCAACCCATACAGACAAATACTTGAATGGTGATTCTCACCATCTCCCTTCACAGTTAGCTAGCGTTTCTAAATCTTTGTTACAGAGACCACGAGAAATCTGTGACGATGAACACCTTCGCTGGTGAGCTGCAGTATGTCCAGCGGGTTCTACGTGCAAACAAAGTGCAAGTTCCTCACCCCCGTCATGGAGACTGTGTGAAACCATTAACACTCGAACATTTCCTTATAGTCCTACCTTATGTTAAAGGAATCACTGACAAGATTGGGTACATCCTGAAACGTGATTCTATAAAAACTTATTTCAATCCACTGAAGAGGATTAGTCAGTTCTCTCTTATATAGGCCACACAAAGAGATCTGTAAGAACTCGGATCAAGGAACATATAGTTAATGTGAAACATCGCCGTCACCCTAAGTCTGCAATCTGTGAGCACGATCAAGACCGCGCCCACCATTACATCAGGTTTGATAAACCAAAAATTCTCACAAAAGAACACCGATACCTGTCTAGAATGGTTCGCGATGCTATTGAAATTAAAAAAAAACAAAAAAAATAATTTCCTATTAATTTTTTTGATTGGATTGCTAGGTATTATCGCCAAGCTGAGATCCTGTTATTCACTTAATTAAAAATAAAACAAAGAAGATCACCATAAGACTGCAAGACACTGTGAGCACGTATTGTATAGATTTGACCCACAATAATAGCTAAATATAAATTAATCAATTTTACAAACACAAAGTAAGCCGTCTCCAAAAATCAATAATAAAATTAGTGTTATTATGGCTTCTGAGATTTCTTGCCGGATATTTCTTAGAGTAGCCGCGTTTCAATCCGGTGGTAGCTTAATAGTTTTTGTTAGATTTTTAAACTAGTAAATTGCCACAGTATAATAATTATCATAAATTAAATGTTTAATAATAACTGATTATAAACCAATGCCGAACGAACGTCTGGTTACGAAGATATATAATGCGAAAGTGGAAGGATGTAGGTACCAGGGGAGACCGAGACTAACCTATCTAGACCAGATCGGTCATGTACTGAAGGAAGGTGGAGTCAAGAGTCTCCGAAACCGGCGAGCGTGTATGAAGATAATTATGAATGTTAAGGAAGCGAGTGAAGTATGCAAGGATAGAGTTCTCTGGCACACTGTTCTCACTGCCTACCCTGCAAAGGACATGGTGTGATGGTATGTATGTATGTATGATCATAAACAATATATTTTTTTTTACATATCATTTTATTTTTGTACTGGCAATGAATTTGTATAAAAATGTGGGTTAAACTTTAATAGCTGATACTGTAGCGGATAGATATATACCTATTTCTATAATAACGATGACTTTTTGGACGTAAGACATCTTAGTCCTCCATGACCATCATCACTGTAAAGTATTTGAAACGTCTGGGAATTAAAAATCAAATACAAATGCTATAGAATCCGTAAAATTAGCTTTATTTCAAATGTGTAATACTCGCGTAAACATCAGAAATCATTAAGGTAATATACACACACAAGCAGACTCAGTATAGCATCATGCACTGAAAAGGCCACAGCTCAGCATGTGTATATAAATCAGCATGTGTATGCTGTATATAAATACAGCGCTGATTTTTAATTGCAACCTAACCTTGCGGTAGGCTACGCTGTGGATGCACCTCGCCCGTTCTGTTCGAAGTGACGAAATGGCGGCGTACAACCCCATAACCCACTATATTCCCTCCTCATTGCCATCGGACTAGCCAATGATACCGATTCTTTGACCTTGATGACAATTAGACCAATTTGCCTGCTAGTGTCGTGGAAGGTCCCATTCAATAGAAAGAACTAAATGAACTAAAAAAGAAAAATGCATACTGTTATTATACTCTGCGTGTAGTGACAGCTACAATGTAATATGTCACCAGTTCCTAGTTTCTCGGGGAAGTCATATATGTCGATTAAAAGAGGATCAGGAATGAAGGATCATCAAGGGAATATGCACCATCATTTGCTGTGTATATTTTGGCAATGAATTTGTATCAAAAATGTGCGTCAATAATAATTAATACTGTAGGAGGTTATATATAAATGTCTGTAATAACGATGACTTTTTGGACGTGAGACACCTTAGTCCTCACGTGACCATGAACGCTAAAAAGTATTCGAAACGTCTAACAACTAAGAATCAAATACAAACGCGATAGAATCCGTAAAAATAGTTTTATTTCCAAAAAAAAGGAAGAGTATAATTATATTGAAGAGAACTGATGCGGGTGTAGAATTATTAAAAAATATCTTTACAGCCTGGGAGAAATCGCATGATGCTTTAGGTATATTTTGCGATTTATCCAAGGCGTTTGAATGTGTACACCACGAAATTCTCGTCAAGAAATTGTACCACTATGGGATCAGGAATAAGGCTCTCGAACTTTTAACATCATATTTGTACAACAGAATTCAGAAGGTGGATGTTAATGGTGTACGATCATCTGGTTCTGTTATAAAAATGGGCGTTCCACAAGGATCCATTCTGGGGCCATTTCTGTTCCTTGTATATATTAATGACTTACCTTATTATGTAGGGGATAACCAAAACATAGTGTTGTTCGCAGATGATACCTCTTTATTGTTTAAAATTAAAAGACAAATGATTAATTATGACGATGTGAACAACGCTCTGTCAAATGTTGTTCATTGGTTCAGTACAAACAACTTGGTTCTTAATGAAAAGAAAACCAAATGTATTAAATTTACCACACCTAATGTGAGACTAGTGGAAACCAATGTTCAAATGAATGGTGTGGCCCTAGAGCTTGTGGAGTCCACGGCATTTTTGGGTATTACCATCGATACTAAACTCCATTGGGGTCTAAATTACTGAAATTTAGCATTTAATATGCTTAATTATTTATAAAATCCGATTACGAAATGAAAAATGATGTCGCAAGCGGGATTCGAACCCGCGCCTATTGGGATTCCGGCCCAATCGTGCTGGTTCGAATCCCGCTTGCGACATCATTTTTCATTTCGTAATCGGATTTTATAAATAATTAAGCATATTAAATGCTAAATTTCAGTTATTTAAATAACAAGGTTGTGTCATCGTTTAATACAATTCTAACTGTAAAGTTTGAAGTATTAGGCCTATAACAATGTGTAAACATTGTCGGGTAGATAGCATACCGTCACCTTAAGACGTAAATATATTACGAAGTGAAATTTGCATGTCCTACAATTAGTCGCGGTGGTGCAGTGGCAGCACGATTGGGCCGGAATCCCAATAGGCGCGGGTTCGAATCCCGCTTGCGACATCATTTTTCATTCCATTGGGGTCCTCAGATTGAAAAATTATGAAGTAGGCTAAGCTCAGCGGCTTATGCGGTAAAAAAAATTCGAATGTTAACCGATATTGAAACGGCTAGAATTGTTTATTTCGCCTACTTCCATAGTCTTATGTCTTATGGTATACTGCTTTGGGGTTGCTCTGCAGATTTGAATAACATATTTGTTCTTCAAAAACGGGCTGTCCACGCGATTTATAATCTAGGGCCAAGAGCTTCACTGAGAGAAAAATTTAGGGAAATGGGCATTCTAACCGTTGTATCACAATTCATATACGAAAACATATTATATGTAAAAAAAAATATTGGTAAATTTGATAAATATAGTGACATTCACCGTGTGAACACTAGGAATAAGGATAATCTAGTTATCTATCATACTCGCCTACAAAAAATTAGTAGGTCTTTCATGGGGCAATGTATTCACTTTTTCCCAAAAACTGCCTAAAGATATCCGAGATATGTCAAAGAATAAGTTCAAAAAGGCTATCAAAAATAGACTGTGCAGAAAAGGATATTATAGCATTTCGGATTATCTAAATGATAATACGGAATGGTTATGAGCAGCTCCTCTCTCAGCAATTGCCCGTTTAATGTTTATCTCTTACAGCGTTCTGACGCTGATCCTCACTGTTGTCTGATACTCTTGTATTATTTGTATTGTCTTAATTGTACAGTGTAGCGTGTTTTGCCTAACGAGTTATGTATTTATTTATCCAAGCTATCTGTTTCAAATTTATAGATTATGGCGTGGTCATGCTCACTGAAAAGGTCTCTGCTTGCGGTAGTTACGTGGAGCTGGTCTCTCCCTTCCTCCAATGTGTTTGAGGAGCGTGATGGCTGCTCTAATAGTTAACTTGTGATCGGGTGCCGCTTGTGGGATCTGGTCCAGCCGTTTTTGTTTCTTTTTTGTTTTATAAATATTCTTAGTTTAATTTTGTATTATATACAAAATTTAAAAAATTAATCTTTACTCTAAGGGCATGTCACTGGAGCTAACATAAATTAAATATGTATGTATCTCTTTCGTGAATATATATAATTAAAAAAAAAATGACGAGCCCACTGAGTTTGTGGCTGCTTTCCGATCTGGTGGTAGATTAATTAAATTTAATTTAAAAAACAATGATGTAAAATTGACAATATGTAAGTGCCCCTTTTTTCATTTTTTTTTGGGGGTGGGTTACGGTCGGCACACTCCTCGCACCACTCCGTCCGGGGTGACAGAGGGGCGTAAGCATGCACACCCGTAACCCACCCGTGACGTCGCCTTCTTCGTTGGGCCAACCACCGGAGCAGGGTGACTTGACGTCAGTGGTTGGCCCGACGGAATACCCCTGAGGGAGTACCCTCTCCTCGACCGACGTCCCCCCCTCGGGTAGGATGTCGGTCTTTCCTCACGCGGTCGGCCTCTCGGCGGGTGACGGACTAAATCCCCGATCCAGTCACCCGCGGCCTCGGCTAGGGCGACATCAGGCGCAGGTAATCGCGCCTGCGCCGCCCCAGTCGCCGGCGGCGGCTCGCGTCGTCGAGGAGACGCTCCTCGCGCACGCGCTCCGCCGCCTCCTTCCGCGAGACTACTGCCTCGTAGAAGGATGCGACCGCGTCCCAGTTCCTGACGCTGTCGAGCATCGCCCTGGCGATGGTCGGCAGCGTCAGGTCAGCACCGATGATTGTGACGAGTTCACGACGCTGCTCTGCCCAAGCGGCACAAACCTCGAGCGTATGCTGCGCCGTGTCCTCGTCGCAATCGCAGTGGTGGCAGGACGGTGTACTCTCCCTCCTTACGACCGTGTGCAGGTATTTGGCGAAGCATCCATGCCCCGTCAAAACCTGCACCAGTCGGAAGGAGAGCACCCCGTGCCGCCGATTTAGCCACTGCATCAGCACCGGCCGGAAGGCCTCCACGGTCCGCACACCGAACCGAGGCGTCTCCAGCCGGACTGCCCAACGGGCAATGATGTCGTGGCGGGCGTCGACGCGCCAGGCGGTGTGCTCACTCAACGAGACCACACCGCCCTCCGCTCGCACCCCCAACATCCGCCGATACAAACCGGCGAGCATTTCCGCTTCCAGGTCCCATGGAGGGGTCCCGGCCAATAGACACGCTGCCTCCGTCGACACCGTGCGGTACCCGCGTATGGCCCTGACCGCCATGGCCCTCTGTGGTCGCCACAGAAGAGCCCTGAGTCAGACGGTCAGGGATCCCGCCCACACCGGTGCGCCGTACAGGGCCATCGACCGGATGACCCCTGCGTACAGCTGTCGGCAGGTAGCGTTCGGTCCGCCCACATTCGGCATAAGCCATGATAGGGCGGACGCCACGCCCTTCGGGCGCGTATACACGCGACCCGAAGATCCGCCAGCTCCCGGGACCACCAGTGGACAGCCCTCTTCGGGGGCAGACACCGCACACGGGGCATGGCCGCATCGCAAATCTGCGTCAAAGCATTGCGGATGCGGCCAGCCTCGGCGTCCACCCCGTCCAACTGGTGGGCAGAGGACAGACACGAGTGAACGATGGCTGCCTCCGCCAGCAGGTCCCGGTCCAAACGACCCACAGCTCATCGCGGGAACGCGGAACGTCCGTCCGCCCCGTGACCCCTGCTGGGCGTCGGGAGGGTCTGGGAGACCTCAATCCGGATATATCGGTGGTCCGATAGGGTTTCAACCTCCTCAGCGACGCGCCAGCTCCTCACGCGTGCGGCGACAATGGGGCTAGCGAACGACAAGTCCACTATCGACCCGCCCCGCTGCCGCACGCACGTTTGCACCGAGCCCCTGTTCAACAAAGAGAGGCCCAATGCCGCCGCCCACAATTCGACCGCCCGTCCTCGGTCGTCCGTCGCGGGGGACCCCCACGCCATGGACTTGGCGTTGAAGTCCCCCAGAACGAAGACTTGGCGCGGTGCCAGTCGCCGTAACGAGGCCTCCAAGATGGTGAGGGAGGCCCCGAAATCAGTCACGCTCCAGTTAGGGGAGAGATAGACTCCGAAAAGCGTAATCTCTCCCCATTCCGCCGCGACGTATCCGACGCCCCTGTCCCTAAGGGTCAGAGACGGCGAAGGCCACAACGTGGAGGCGACGATTGCCACAGTACCGTCGGTGCTACCCAGCCAGTTAGGTCGGTCGGGCACCACGTACGGCTCCGTGGCTACGGCTACTCCTATCAACCACTCCGCCATGGCTTGCAGGAAAACATCCTGCGCACCGGCGCAGTGGTTGAGATTGGCTTGGAGGAGACGGATGGATTCGTGATCCATTAACAGACCGTATCCATCGTCTCCTCCTCCGTGCTAACGGGCGATCGGGTCGCGCTCGGAGCGGGCGCAGGCCCGGTCGATAGGCCGCCCCGCCCCTTTAGGGCCGATGCCGGGGGTCTGCAGTCCCCAGAGCCCATGCGGTGCTTGGCAGGCCTATTGCCTGCCGCACACGCGGAGCAGTGGGGCACCGCAGAGCACGATGCCGCCTGGTGTCCAGCCTGACCGCAGCGGAAGCATAACCCGCTGCAGTCGAAGCAGTTGCGACACGTCGGTCGGGTATGCCCGACCGCCATGCACTTATAACACCTCGCGGGCCGGGTTTCCAGCACGGTTACCCGCGCCGAACTCCAGCCCACGAGGAGCCTGCCTGAGTCGGCCAATTTCTTCACCGACTCCACCGGACATTGCACCCAGACAGCACCGACACCGCCCGGACCAGGACGGATGGTGCCAATCCGGACAGTGTCCGAGGCACATCCAGTACACGCCACAATGGCCTCCTGAACGTCCTCCACCGTCACGGAATCCGTGAGGCGCATCTCTGCGCACTTGACGGGCCTGGCGATTCGGACTCCATCCTCCGGCCCGAACAGCCCCCTCAGCTTCAAGGCCACACTATCGGCCACCTTGACGCCCTCGGCCCCAGGGAACTCGAGAATACGAGCCCCTGTCTGAGCCTTGCGGGTCCTCGCCTCAACGCCTCCGATGTCGGAGACGTCCAGCTTCCGCCGGGCGCGTCTTAGGACGGCCTCATAGTTGAGGCCCCTCTCAGCCGCCTCAGGCAACACGGTAATAATGACCGCAGCTGTCTTCGGCGACTTGAGGCCCCTGCGCGACCTCTTTCCCCCTTTGCTGCCTCCCGCCTGGGGAGCGGCGGCCACAGCGGCACTCTTGGCCGCCGCTCTCCGCTTCTGGCCGCGTGCCTTCCTGCTGCGTTCAGCCACCTGCCAGCCCAGTTCGAGCCTGGCAGCAGCGCTGGGCGCAGCAGGCACAGTCGCGGGTGCGCTAGCTGGAGCCTGCAGTGTAGCCGCTGGCGCCGGCCACTGCAGGGCCTTGGCGGGAGCCGGCACCGTGCCAGCCTTCCTCTTGGCCACCTTGGGCCCGCCTACGGCCGCGGCGTAGGTCACCATGTAAGTGCCCCTATGGGGCTTATGCATAATAAATGATTTGATTTGATTTGATTAGGCCGAGCCTACTTAGGCTCTTATTTAACTTAGGACTTAATTACTTAATTGGCATAGGAGCAAGATGATGATAGTAATTATGAGGGAAATAGAGAGCAATACTTCTTTTTTTTATTATTGGTGGGCTATGGATGCGTCTCGCCCCGCCGAATCGGTCCGGGGTGACGGAAAGGCGGCGCGTGACTCCATAGACCCACCGTAAAATCCTCTCTCTTCGCCGTGCGAGCGGGCCACCGGTACCCGATTTTTGACTTTGGTGGCCCGCCCGGCGGTTTACACTCGCGGGTTCCTCTCGTCGACGCCCCGACAGATTTCGCCATCGGGGCGTCGCCCTCACGCAGTGGCCTCACGTCGGGTGACCGGACAATTCCCCGGTCTGATCACCCGAGGCCTAAATAGAGAGCAATACTAGGAGAGCCTTGCAAATTTTAAGCAGCAACTGTAATTGTCAATCAAGTATAAAAATTATGGATACTCCCTTCGTTAAAAGTTCTGTGTCTAATAATGGAAATCTGTAGATTTCATCATCGTCGTCATAATTTAGGCCACATAACACATCCTTTTGAGGGGATAATACAGTGATTGCCACGCTAGGATTCGTGATTGCACACCTGATGGTGGGTGTTACTGCCGTTCATGGACTTTTGCAATACCAGAACCTCAGACCTCGAATCCCAAAGTTAAGCTGCCAGCTTTCTTGCTCAAATTAAATGCAACAGCACACTGCCACTACTTAGACGTCGATTTCCTGCGAGAGTGTGATACTATCCCAGATGTACCAGGCCGCTGCTGTAGATAGATATCTGTTAACAATGTGGCTAAACCACTATTTTGTACGTTTCCCAGAAAATAGTTGCTGCCGGCTCTCCTTCTAATATCCTTAGCGGTTTTTTTGACTCCCACTGTCAAGCAAGGCGTGGCGACCATTGCATTCTTAATCTGTCATTACACGAATGGGCCAATAAGCATGTAGATTGGAAATAACGATGAATATTTTTACCAACAGCATTCGTAGCTCATTATCGTTATATTATCACAGTCATTATATGACTTATATTTATCAATAAACGTGATTTTGGGGCTTTTGCGTGAATCAACTATAACAGAAATATGTTCCGATATTCGTTATCGGAGTAGTTGAATTGATATTTAATATAATTTTTCCTTGTGGTAACGATATATCATTATATATCGTTACTCTACGCACGCACGCACTATGCCTTATTTAGCGTTAAAGAGCTGTGACTTAGCCCCTGGTTCTCCATTAGCTGATTTCTGTGACTCCTGTTGTAAAGAAAGTCATGGTCATAGACGTGACCCGTCTTCGCAGGGAATATCCTGTATTATCCCGCTTTGCGTTTACAGCCTCAGCAGGTGTCTCATTTACTATTGTGTATTCACACTAAACAATGATATAGCAATCAATAAATATTTTTACTTTGTCACAGTTTCCTGTTAAAGATCACGTTGGTGTTTCATTTATATTTAAAAATATTGGGTATTTAAATATTGCGCGTTTCGTTGTACTGTTAGAAAGAAATACAGCTACAATTCCTGATTAAGAAATTGCTACAGCAATTTTCTGCGATTTACTTATTTTGACGGGGATTGCCTCGGTCAGATAAAACTTGTCAACGTCGTCTGATGCATCTGAAAAAAAAGCTTCATTCCTTCCTTATTAGATAAACTTCTGTAAAAAAACTATCTATTCTGAAGTGAAATTTGATAAATTGTCGTTAATTATAGTGCTCATTTCAGTAGAGCCACTGTGTGTCTCAGCAATAAACTTATTGATGATTTAAACCAAGTTGGATTAATATTATAACAATAAATAGTAGAAGAAGTAAAACCTTAGTTATTGACTCAATTGAAAAGATAGAACCTTTTTGCATTACTTATGGTAGAAAACAAGCAAACAACACACATGATACATAACGTCTTACTGCCGCTCATGAAATTTTGCAATACTAGGGAAACTGTTAGGACGCTGCCTATCAACTAAAACCTATTCAAAAAGGTGGGCTTCCGGCTCTCTTAAAATCTTGAATATAGTTCAAATAACTATTAGTTAGTTACCTCAATTCCTTCGTCAGAGACACGTCTTAAATACCATAGAATTAACTTCAAACGCATAAAATGTCCTGCAAGTTGTTTGAAACATAGTCTGTCTACGAAATCTACATTTCTAAGTGCATGCTTTACTCAAATTTGTATCTCTAATAAGCCAATCCCTTGGGCGTCAAAAGTTACATATTAGTCTTACCCCTGACTATCGCCTCAGTTTTGCTGAACATCCATATGTTAAATAACACATCATTCTCCTACTCTTATCCCAATTACTTGGGGTCGATACAATATATACTCTTCTTTTATAGTACATATTGTAAAAGTTATTGGCAATAGTTTTATGACCGGCCACCTTCCAGACGTTAACCCTCCTTGGGAATGTAATTGTTGACCAAACGGCATCAGATCATCCATGAGCAATGTTTTACGACATCCATGAGCAAAGCAAGTGTTGGTAGTATATTCTTAACCACACAGCTATTTATGTATATGCGTTCGCGTGCAGCGTTCGTTATGGGTCTACTACATAATCTACGCAGCTCATAGAGCAAATTGTCATTAAACAGTAAAACCTAACTATATACTGACTACATGATTTCATGGGTTCATTATGACTTATGGCATTATAGTTGTTCCAAATTTGAGGTAATTTAATATCCATAGTATATAACCATTTTAAAACCGTTTTAGGCGTGAAGCTACAAGGGCACTGTGGTTCACAGGAAATCTGATCTCCATATCGGCTTCCTGTGGCCGATGCAACCAACTATAAGACGAGATGTCTCAAGTCTTGGCAGTTATTCAACCAAAACTCGCTCTCAGCAAGCCCGGGCATATATCTCTTGCTCAGGCAAAAGCTTTCCACATGATACCGTAGAAATAACCACGGTTCCATCATCGCCATCAAGATGCAAACGTTGAAGTGTAATAATAAATTCAGATTACGTGTGAACTTCTCACTTTATCCCACAGCTTTAATTTTTTCTGTGTAGTGAAGGAGTATGAGTATAAGTGCCTACCCCTTTTCTTATCCGTGTGTGTCCTTGTGTCTCTAAAAGAAGACTAAGGAATATAATATGCATATAACACCTATGCAAGGGAAGGTAAACTCGAAGTATAATCCTATACCAACTTGTCTG
Source organism: Lymantria monacha (assembly GCA_905163515.2). Classification (NCBI taxonomy): domain Eukaryota; kingdom Metazoa; phylum Arthropoda; class Insecta; order Lepidoptera; family Erebidae; genus Lymantria; species Lymantria monacha. Next base: position 30,410,628 of record LR991095.1, on the reverse strand, counting down.
ATCTCGTTTGTCCGTTTAATAGGTCAATTTCCCACCCACCAGTGAAGGAGGCTTGAGCCCAGTAGTAAGATATATATTATAAATTGAAATGAGATGCTTTTGTGTGCTGCTGATTAAATTTTTCAGATTGAGTGAGACCATTCTACTGATGCTAAGGACTAGTCCGTGTAAGAATGCAACAGGCATCTATGGCTCATATTCTATTAAAAAAATATTAAAGTATGAAAATAGTTATCGATTTTTCACTTTTATTTCGTTATCAATTGATAGTTGGTAAAAAAATTCTTTGTGATTATAAATCAGGTAATTTATAACCTATAGTCTATAAAATATAGCATGATCTCTGTGACAGTTCTCACCAGTGCCGTACGCTTACGATGCAGTCCGTATTTTTGTCGATATAATTCCTTATTTTTTAAAGTTATTTGTTACTGCAATTGAAAAACAATGTATGAAAATCTTATTGAATTTCAATCAAATGGATGGATGAATCGATTATAAATTTAAAACAATCTATGAAAATCTTATTGAATTTAAATTAACGGCTTTTATTTAATTTCAACTAAAGCTGTTATTTAATTCTTTTTATTATTTGAAAAGAATACATCCAAGTTCATCGTCACTATTATCATCATCGCTGGCGCATTCCTGTAGGTTGATGATGAGTTCTTGGTCACGGATTATTTCATGAAAAATCATGTTTATTTTATAAATGAAATTATCTTTTTAATGTAATAGTAATGGTCTTATTAATATTATAACTGATGTCTAAATACTAAATTAACACAATTTACTTATTTTGTAGAGTAACCATGTGGTTTATATAGGTAATATATTGGTTTTACTTGTTTGATAAATAATTAATAAGAATGTTATCGATTTACGTTTATCGATTGCCACATCTCTATCTTATTCTCAGTTCAGTATGACCTTGTATTTGCGTAAGCACCATATTTTTATAAAATGGTTACTAAGTATTTTAAAACAGATGAGTTTTGGTGTAAATATTCATATTTTTATATTCATAATTCAGTTGAGGTATAGGTGGCATGTAAAGAATGAAAATATAGGCGATACAATCAATTATGGTAGGGCCACGCTGTTAACAGTTTTCTGTCTACAGCCGCGGGCCGGTCCGTTGGAGGTAGTACCACACTCTCGCAGAAGATCGACGTCTGAGTAGTGGCAATGTGCTATTGTGCTTCGTTCGGCAAGCGAGAGAGCCGGAAGCCCAACTGGGTGGCTTTGGGGATTTTATTGGTAGGCAGCGGCCTAAGCTATACCCTTGCTATTGCAAAGGTCCGTGGGCGACAGTGACACTTACCATCAGGTGTGCTGCTTGCTCGTTTGCCACCAGAAGTATTAAAAAAAAATTACAAAATAAAATTGTAAATATGACGCGTATTCAAAATTACTTCATCGGTTTTGTAGTTATCTGTCACAGAGATCAAGCTATATTTTAAGGATTATACTTAATAGTTATCGCCGTAATTTATTTCATATCGTAATGTTCATCATAGATCTTAATCATATTCACCAAATTACATCATCAATATTTATTTATAAGGAGTATCTGTATTTAAATAACTGGAACTTGTACCTTCCGTGAGATTTACCTAATCTTAGACGCCGTTGCGTCCTTCAATTAAAAGTTTGTTTTTTTTATTGCTTGTGGTGGCAAACGAGTAAGCAGTAAACCTGATGGTAAGTGTTGTTGTTGCTCATGGACCTTTGCAATACCAGGGCCGCAGCTAGTTTGGTACCTACCAACCAAGATCCACCCCAGAAAGTAGGTTTACTGCTTCTCTCGCTCATTGAACCAAGCACAATAGCACATTGCCACTGCCTAGACAGTCGTATCTGATTTGATACTTTTTAGTAGACATTTCACCATTGTTTTCAGCTTGTCCGATAGTAAGGGATAAATAATTGGGAGATTCAAAATTAATTTGACTTAATCCAAACCCTGATACAGTACCCTTCTGGGATATTTGTTTCCTTAACTTTGACCAATAGGTTCTGTATTTGGAGGCTCGAGGTCTAGATCTTGATTGTCTAATCAGGATTCAGACAGCTTTCAAATACAGAGCCTGTTGGACGTCTGTCCAAAGCATTATCACGAGATACTGTACAGATAATTCCCATTTCGACCCGGGGTGACGGAAAGGTGGCGTGTGACCCCATAACCCACCATGTTCCCTCTCCATCACCATTAAGTCAACCACTGGTACCAACTCCTTGACGTAGGTGACCGACCTGGCAGGTTACCCTTTTGGGCATCATCTCCAGAAATCGCCGGTCCATCTATCCAGGACTTCAGCTAGGGTGGCATCGGACGCAGATACCTGCGTCGCCCGACGCGGCGGCGGCAGTGTGTCAGTGTAGAGAATCGCCTCTCTGATACGTCTGAGCGCTTCCTTTTGCGAGAGAATTGTCTCACAGAAGGCAGCAATGCGTCCCAGATTCTGACGCTGTCAAGCATCATCTTAGTAATGGTCGGCAGTGTCAGGTCGTAGAGTTCAAGGTATAGAGCAGTCTCCTTAGGCCACACAGACCTCAAACGTGTGCAATATCATGGCTGGGAGCAATTTCTGTGGGGGCAGAACGATGTCCTCTCCCTCCTCGCGGCCTTGTGCAGGTACTTGCCAAACCAATCACGCCTTGTTAATACCTGCACTAGTCAGAAGGAGAGGACCACGTGCCACTGATCCAATCATTATATCAGCACCAGCTGGAGGGCGTCCATCGAACCAATGCCTTTCCAGCCGGGCTGCGCAATGGGAAATGAGAACGCCTGTAAGTCCGGTGATACCTTTTTTTTTTTTTTTTTTTTTTCACGCTGTGGAAATGCTTTTGCGCACTATCCCCCCACCGTTGAGAGTGGGAGAACTTGTGTGGGACTCACCGGCCACCGTGTGACCGAAATACCCACTAAAACCACAGCGGCCCCATCCGCGCTTTTACAGGGTGCTGGGGAGATCGTCTGATGACATTCAATCCCCGACACCCCAACGCATGGCCGTCTGGCCACGTCCCGTCGTCATTCAAGGCGCTGGAAGAAGAAGCGCGTATCTGCGCCTCCCTCTTCCTGGTCGCCGTCGTCGGAGCGAGTCAGCGGACGCAAGCGCCTCGCGCTCCCGCTCCGCGGCTTCCTTCCTCTTCATGACGGCCTCACAAAAAGAGGCCATCGACGACCAGCACCTGTCGCTACCAAGCATCTTGGAGATGATGGTCGGCAGCGACAGATCCATTCCCAGTTCCGACGACAGGTCGTGGCGCTGGGGCCCCCAGGTGGGGCATACTTCCACTGTGTGGCGCGCATCGTCAATTAGCGCGCCACACTCATGACATCCCGGGGCCCCTTCCCTTCCAATTTTATGCAGGTACTTACCGAAGACCCCGTGTCCGGTAAGCACCTGCACCATCCTAAATGTTAGGCTGCCGTGCCTTCTCGTAAGCCAGCGGTGAAGGTGTGGGGCAACCGCCTCCACAGTCCCCCGCCCTGCTACAGGGGACTCCAGATCTTCCTTCCACCGCTGGATGACCGTCCTTTGGGCCACTTCTTGTGCTCTGCCCAGTCTCCTTGCGGAGACCTGCTCACCGTTGGCCCGCGCTGTGGCGCGGAGCCGGTAAACCTCCGCCAACGCCTTAGCCACAAATGGCCAAGGCGGGTCACCTGCCAGTAGTGTCGCCGCAGTCCAGAACACCGTACGGTAGCCCCTGATAGCCCTCACCGCCATAACCCTCTGAGGTCGTCGCAGGAGGACCCTGTTGCGGGCGGTGAGCGACTCCGACCAGATAGGGGCACCGTACAGTGCCATGGACCGCACGATCCCGGTGTAAAGCCGCCGGCAGGATGATCCAGGGCCACCAGTATTTGGCAGAAGTCTTCCCAGCGCCGCAGCTGACTTGGTGAGCCTAGGGACGAGCTGGGCAAAGTGTGGCTTGAAATTCCAATTTCTATCGAGGTACAGGCCCAGATATTTCATCTGAGCCCGCACCGGCACGGCAACCCCAGACACACTGATGTGTGCTCCTCGAGGGGGACCACGTCGTGGGCCATGGAATAGGAGGGCCTCAGTTTTATCCAAGGAGACCCTCAGACCCAGCATGCTGATCCGGTCTACGACGAGCGCTACTCCCACCTGTGCCAATCGGAAGGCCCCCCGAAAGTCGGCCCTCTTCACCGTGATGAGGGTGTCATCCGCGTAGCAGATAACCCCTAAAACTAAAGGGTAACACCAAACTCTTTTGGAGGGAGGTGAAGAAGTCTCGGGGTGGTTGGTCAGCCTTCAGAATGAATAAAATAAGGTCTAAAGGTGGAGACATTCTTACACAAACACAAGACGTGTTAAGCCGATGGAGTGAATATTTTGGCGATATGTATGCGGATGCTACGGTTGGCGCCGGTGTTGGATGTGGTTTAGTAGATCAACATTCGACAACGGCGTCCTCCGATGGCATCAGTATGGATGAAGTTGAATGGGCGATAAGAAGTTTGAAAAATGGTAAGGCAGCGGGCATTGATATGGTGTCTGCCGAGATGATCAAGCTCGGTGGCTCTTGTGTCTGGGAGGCGTTCCTGTTGCTCCTCAATTTATGTTGGAGCTCGGGAATGGTTCCCGGGGACTGGAATAGCGCAGTCATCGTGCCTTTGTTTAAAAACAAGGGTTCACGTTATGACTGCGCAAATTACAGAGCCATAAGCTTGACCAGTTTGGCAGCAAAAGTGTATGGAAAAATTATTGAAAGGAGAATGAGGATGGTGTCCGATGGTTTACTGTGTGAGACACAAGGAGGTTTCAGGAGTGGAAGGGGATGCATGGATCAAGTGTTCTCTCTGCGCAACATTGTGGAGAAGCATCTGGCTCTAGGTCAGAGGGTTTTCTGCAGTTTTGTGGATCTGGAGAGAGCATTTGACACGGTTGTACGAAAGGACCTTTGGGACATTTTACCGGAGTATGGTATTAACGGTAAACTGCTGCGGGCTGTGCAGTCCGGTTACATGGGCTGTAGAGCCTGTGTGCGGCTGGATGATGGAATGTCGCCTTGGTTTGACGTCAATATCGGCGTTAAGCAGGGGTGCGTTCTGTCAGCCAGGCTGTTTATCATATATCTGGATAAATGTCTCCAAAGATTGAACGATATGAATGTGGGAGTCCAGATGGGCGACTCAGTGGTCACTGCTCTGCTTTATGCAGATGATGCAGTCCTGCTGGCACAGTCAGCGACTGACCTGCAGACCCTAGTCGACACAATGACAGAAGATTGTAAGAAAAGGGGTCTACGCGTGAATGAGAGCAAAACCAAAATAATGGTCTTTGAAAGAGATAAAACCAGAACAGATGTAAGAGTAACAATAGGTAATGATGTACTAGAGCAAGTGGATGAATTTGTATATCTTGGATGTGGATTTAGCCGAGATGGAAGGTACACCACTGATATAGAGCGAAGAGTGAATGCGGGAAATAGAGTGAACGGAGCGTTGGGGCAACTTCTCGGCAGCCACCACCTCAGCCAGAAGGCACGTGTAGCAATACATAACGCAGTGCTTGTCCCAACATTACTGTATGGAAGCGAGAGTTGGGTATGCAGAAAAGAGTATGATAGTAAAATTAATGCGGTCGAAATGCGAGATCCCTGCGGAAAATCTGTGGAGTTAGGCTGACCGACCGCATTCGTAACGACGACGTAAGAGAGCGAGTAGGTATGAAAGAGAGTATTGGTGTAAAGATGCGAAAGGGAATGCTCCGATGGTTCGGACATGTGGAAAGAATGCCGAACGAACGCCTGGTTAAGAAGATATACAATGCGAAAGTGGAAGGATGTAGGTACCGAGGGAGACCGAGACTAACCTACCTAGACCAGATCGGTCATGTACTGAAGGAAGGTGGAGTCAAGAGTCTCCGAAACCGGCGAGCGTGTATGAAGAGAATTATGAATGTTGAGGAAGCGAGTGAAGTATGCAGAGATAGAGTTCTCTGGCACTCTGTTCTCTCTGCCTACCCTGCAAGGGATATGGCGTGATGATATGTATGTATGTATATTCTTTATTCATCTTTAAAAACACCCATGAGATAGAGGTTGTGAATTTTATGCTTATGCCGTCATTACACGGAAAAGTTAGCTGACTTATCATTTATATTTTTTTGTTCCTTTTTCTTAGTTTCGGGTTTGTATTAACAAAAGCACCCTAAAATAGATAAGATTAAAAAAATCAGACTCAATAATATCAACAGTTTTTTTTTGCGGCAGGTTAAACACATGCAGTCAATTCCATCCGGAGCGACGGAAGAGCGCGTGGCCTCATGATCCGCCGCACTCCCTCCTCATCCCAATTAGGCCGGCTACTGCTACCGCATTCTTGCCATCCATGGTCAGCCCGGTGGGTTACCAACAGTTTAAGTTTTGCCAAAAAGGATGCTAAAATTAATAGAGTTTTATTTTTAAAAAATGTTACAATTATTCAGCCACATGACAAAATATTGACAACAAACAATATACTATTGATCATTATGAGCTGGCCTGTTAATGTGGTTACATATTTCTACGTATATTTTAATCAATAAAAATAATCATATTTCTGTGTATAATTTTTTTACGCTCGATGAATACGAAGACTTCCGTTGATAATTAAATCATAACGACATAATGAATTTTAAAATTTCAAGGTTCCGTACGATGAACTTCTATTTTTTCATTTAAAAATTTATCGTTTCACAGTATTTATATTTTACTATTATAAAACTAAAGAATTGATTTGTTTTTTTTTTTAACTAAATCATGTTTGGTATAAGAAACGCAACTCTTAATCTGTCTGTATATTAGTTAGATTGTTGAAATAGCAACCGTCGTAATTACAATTTTCATATTAAATTGTCATTGATGTATCGTTTACGCAAATAATTTTTAAATAAATAAAAAAAAATACTTGATAGTAGAAAATTATTATCAAAAGTGGGATTTTAACTCACTTCTATTAGGTCTATTCCAACAGCCTTACCGATTTGGTCAGGTGTACCTACAGGGGGAGCGCTTGGGTGCTGGCTTGGGAACCCTCAGAGCTCGCCCATAGTCTAAGCTATTAAAATCCATCTGCGGCTAACAGTTAAAATACACGACAAAACAACAGATAGAATAACGACTGATCTAATCTATCTTCTATTCATTCATCAGCCTCTAGACCTTAATTATTAATTATGACATCTCCAAAAGTTGATTATACCTAACCATCAGGTTTAGCAGGTGGGTTGGCGGTCACTATGAGTGAGTGATGTTGGCGCTAAGTGTACTCCACCTGCCTGCCAAGTATGCTAAGTAAGCAGTAGTGGTAAGACCACGCTGTTGACAGTTTTCTGTCTACAGCCGCGGGCTGGTCCGTCCGGGGTAGTACCACACTGAGCAGAAGATCGACGTCTGAGTAATGGCAATGTGCTATAGTACTTCGTTCGGTGAACGAGAGAGCCGGAAGCCCAACTGGGTTTGGGATATGTATTGGTAGGCAGCGGCCTAGCTATACCCTGGTATTGCAAAGGTCCATGGGCAGCAGTAACACTTACCATAAGGCGTGCTGCTTGCTCGTTTGCCACAAAAAGCAATAAAAAAGGCTAAAAATGATGCTATCCAATTTAAATGCCTACATCATATCATCATACAGAAGCATTTAATAGATTGGTAGATAAAAAATAAAGAATTAAAGAACTTGTGCCATTTGATTTATACTCTTAATTTTTTTTTTGATCTTCTTAATGACTTTATGGTAAGAAATAAAAAAGAAACATATATATAGTCTTTTATAATCAACATCTTGATCCTATCTCAAATGCTTAGGCTGGACGTAATATATAATGTTCCTTCATCGTACATATTCGAAATAGTACTGGCAATAATTTTATGACCAGCTCTTTTGCCTGACGCTAATCCCCCTTGGAAATATAATTGTTGACCAAAAGGCATGAGATTGAATTGGCCTTTATTTTGTTTTTTTTTTTTTATACGGTGGACTATGGATGCGTCTCGCCCCACCAAAGCGGTCCGGAGTGACGGAAGAGGCGGCGCGTGACCCCATAGACCCATCGCGCAACTCCTTTCTTCGCCGTGCGAGCGGGCCACCGGTACCCGATCTTTGTCTTCCATGGTCCGCCCGGCAGATTGAATTGGCCTAGGTCGATGTGAAGCTCCTTGTCATCTACGTACGATTAAAGCCTGAATAGTATTTGTAGTCGCCTTCATGCAGTACATAGTGGTTTTTACAATCATCCACGGCAAAGATATGAATGATTAACTTTATAATGACTCTTTCTCCATACGGAACTTCATCATCATCATTCTCCTGCTCTTGTCACAATTATTTGTGGTCGACGCCAATATGTACGAGTACATATTACAAAAGTTATTGGCAATAGTTTTATAACCGGCCACCTGCCTGACATCAACCATCTTTGCGAATGTAATTGTTGATCAAACGGCATCGGGTGGAGTTGGCTCTAGTCTTCAAGCTCTTAGTCGTCTTTTACGACATCCACAAGCAAAGTAAGGTTTGGTATTATTCGTAGCTGCTACCACACAGCAAGTTTCTTTTGCTCCATACAGAAAATATTATATACATATCATCACGCCATATCCCTTGCAGGGTAGGCAGAGAGAACAGAGTGCCAAAGAACTCTATCCTTGCATACTTCACTCGCTTCCTCAACATTCATAATTCTCTTCATACACGCTCGCCGGTTTCGGAGACTCTTGACTCCACCTTCCTTCAGTACGTGACCAATCTGGTCTAGGTAGGTGAGTCTCGGTCTCCTCCGGTACCTACATCCTTCCACTTTCGCATTGTATATCTTCTTAACCAGACGTTCGTTCGGCATTATTTCCACATGTCCGAACTATCGGAGCATTCCCTTTCGCATCTTTATACCGATACAAATAAAATAAAATATATATAAATAAAATATAATAGTAATATTCATAGTAAGTTTAATTACATTTAAGACAATCACACATATAGGACCTATGAAATTTTACTAAATTTTGCGGTACCCTAATACTGTATCGCATTTAATAATGTGGATAAACATCTATTATCAAATTTTATCTCAAATGATTCACGTATATAATATAATTGCTTCGAAATTTGTATCCAAATTCTATTAATGAATAAAAGAGTTAATAATTCATGAAGAAACTCTCTGAGTGTTAAATAATATGATCAGTAAGTTTTATTTTTTTTGTTTTAAAACTTTGTTAGAAATTATAGTTTTTGTTTGTGTTTAATAACATCATACATATATACCACACTTTTCAGGGTGGTGACGCTTTAAGGATTCACCACCCTCTATCTCAACCATGGGTATCGCAAAACACAACTAATTTATATAATATGCATTTAGTATCTATGCAAGGAAAACCGGCCTCTATCTCGCCCTTGCATATCGCAAAGGACAATTAAGTTATATAATATACATCATTATCATTCTCCTACTCTTATCCCAATTACTTGGGGTCGATACAATATGTACTCTTCTTCCATAGTACATATTGTAAAAGTTATTGGCAATAGTTTTATAACCGGCCGCCTGCCAGACGTCAACCCTCCTTGGGAATGTAATTGTTGACCAAACGCCATTATATGATTTTGGCCCAGGTCATTATAAGGCTCTTAGTCGTCTTTTACGACATCCACGAACAAAGTAAGGGTTGGTAGTATTCGTAGCCGCTACCACACAGCTAAGTTATATAATATACATATAGTATATATATATATATATAGTTTCCGTGTGGTGACGGAATAAGAATACAATTCACCATCCCCTATTTTAACCGTGGATGATCGTAAGAGACGATTATGGGATATAATAAAACGCATATAACATCTACGCGAGAGAAGTAAACCTCGATACAAAACCCTATACCACCACGTCTGTTCAGCATGGATTTGTGATGTGAATTGAACTACTACATAGTTCAATTTGCCTCCCAATATGGAGGACGCTCGAGCCCAACAGTGGGACATACAAGAGCAGAGATGATGATGAATAGTATCTATGCAAGAGATAGAGAACTCAAAACAAAATTCTATACCAAACCATCGAGCAGCGTGGTATAGTGGGCCAATTTCCCTACTATTGTAGAGAAGACTCGAGCTCAGCTGTGAAACGTGTATGAGCCCAGAAAAAAGCTATGCTAGCATAGGATTTTATTTTGAGTTTTCCTTCCTTTGCATTGATGTTATCTGATTTCATGTGCGTTTAGAACTTACTATTGCAATCAATCTCAGGCCACACAATCTTAAGCACTATTATACCCGTGATGGCATACTGATGCATTTATCATAGCCGACCATTCGTTTTTTAGGGCAATAAAATCCTTAATTCCTTCCCTTGATCTTTTCTAATTAAATAATTAGCAAACTTCAAAATATTTGAAAACATTTCCTTGGACAGCCTTAAAGATAAAACTCAGATCAATGAAAATTATTCTCATCATCAATATATAAGAATGACTTCTATAATATGCCTATGTAATAATAATTATAATGACCAAATTACTGTTGTGGAAAATTTCAATAGAATCCAATAATTAAGTAGATAATTTGTTAATCAATTAGACAAAAAAAAAAAAAATTAAAAAATCAAAAAACCCGACTGCGTAAAAAGTAACCCAAACTACGTACATAATAAAAAAACTGAAAAGAAAAAAACAAGCACTTAGATGTCCGGTGGTCAGAATTCCATAATATATTATTGAATAAATACTATTGCAGAAAATAAAATATATGTTAATAATAGAACATGACAACTGAACAGTCGGGATCCACTGAAAAATTTGATTTGCTGTCGAATAATGGATTAACATATATTTTATTTTCTGCAATAGTATTTATTCAATAATATATTATGGAATTCTGACCACCGGACATCTAAGTGCTTGTTTTTTTCTTTTCAGTTTTTTTATTATGTACGTAGTTTGGGTTACTTTTTACGCAGTCGGGTTTTTTGATTTTTTAATTATTTTTTTTTATTTTATACTTTTTAGTTATGAATAAATAGATAGCTATAGTTATCTTATTTATTAATAAGTAGGTAAGTACCTAACTATATATAGTTTTTCGAATGAAGTTGAGTACTAAATCGTTAGAAATTGGAGATGGGCGACCGCGTAAGGCATTAGATACTTTAGGTAGGACTACCTATGGTATATTGGACAATATACCTAATAGATACTTCAGTATATGTCCATCCACATCCAGTTATATGAATTTTTCGTCTTTTCATCGTAAATTTCTACTGTCTAAAAAACCTATATGTGAGAAAGGTTGTCACGAAACTTTAAACCGATATAGATCCTAAACGGTCAGTCAAATCGAAAAATGTTGAGAGAAAACTAAAAATGATTTTTAAATACCTATTTAACGATACCCCACTCGATATAGTTTGTTGACTTTAATTTTTTTAATTTTCACAATATGGCGTCCAGTAGTCGCCATATTGAATTTTCAATGACGTCATATCTTTAGTGACACTCGCCGGATTAAGAGGAATCGATTGACGTGCGAATCATAAAAATCGGCCCAGGCGTTTGGTATATATAGTGCTTCAAAGGAACATACAAACATACATACATACTTACATACATACATACATAGACTGTTAAACACAATACCACTCCTTTGCAGTCGGATAATAAATAGTATAACAATTGTATGCTTTAAACTATATGCTATAATCAAAGCGGATAGATTACAGTTGCAAAATTACAAGATAAGCTATTCTAAAATGTTTACTTGGAACTAAAATGTTCAATCGTATATACAGACGAATTGACAATTGAATCAGTGCTATTTTGGGTAGTTTTGAAAACTTCTAGTTAAAAAAATAATTTTCTCGAAGATCTACACGAATTAGCTCGCCGATAATAACATTTTTATTCATTTTTAAATTTACTTTTTGGCAACTGTTTGATATTAAGGTAAGCCCTTAAAATAAAAGAGTTTACTGTTGGATGGCCAACTAATGTAAAATCTACAAATAAATATCGATTTAGCCTATTTGAATACTGAATTATTTTAAAGAAACTAACAGATTTAAAAGATTAACTAGTTAGCATATGATTATATTAATAATATACCTAGATCATTTATTTTATTTTTGACTAACTTTAACGTTCTCATTATCATAACAATTTTGCAATTTTATTATTTATATATGTATATAGATGATTGAATAGAATAGCTATTCTATATTAAATACTAGCGAACCCGGCAAACTATGTTTCGCCTAACAGTCAAAATAAAAATCGCACCGCCACCTACTGGATCCAATTGCGAATCTAAACCATTCTCAAATTCACTTGAACACACACAAAAAATATCAACAAAATCCATCCAGCTATTTAGATTAGAAGACGGCTATTAACACTTCTTTAATTAATGTCATTGAATAATGCAATTATTGAAAATACGAGAATATCAAATTAACCGATGAGAAATTACTCTATTACGTTTATTGAAATTTTAAATTTATGGAAGTTTCCAGGCTGTGCTTTAAATATTACTAAAATCCATCAGAAACCTTTCTCTCCTGCATACTTCTATTGATTGATCAAATCGTCATTCATTTTATTATTATCTTTTTACTTATTTCTTCTCCTAGCTTCATATATGTACTAATGAGCGTGAATATCTTTGAAAATGGGGGATGAGCTATCTCTTCTCCCATTTTCAAAGTAGGACTATTCCTATCATACCATCTTGGTCAGGTGGTTTATAGCTCAAGGTTTACTTCTTCAGCATTCGTGATATCTACTTTCTTAAATTCCTCAGCGGACTTATAAAAAAGGAAGAGTCTTTTAAGGAAATGTCCACACATGATGAATTATACGCTTACTTCTTGATTATGCCGAAAATATTACAAATTATTGTAATGGAAATATGTTTTATCTTCCACAGAAAACCTTTTATTCCTCACCGTTCTGGTGCTCGCTCATGGGCTGAAAGAGCCGCATCCAGATTGCCCTTTAGAGGGACATCGACTCCTTCCTCACGAAAACGACTGTGCAAAGTTCTACTATTGTGAAGGAGGAGAGAAGTTTAAACTACCAAGCAAGTGCGCTCCTGGTACTGAGTTCTCAGAAAATCTGCAAGTGAGTACTTAATTGTAGATTTTTATTTACATTTTATTTAATTTTTTGATATCAATAAGATTTTAAACTGAGGGAAGCTATAATTTCTAGATCTTAAACGTGCGCATTTGCCTCTACCTTGTACCGATCAGGTATTAAACCTGATCGGTTCCAGGTGTGAGTAAAAAAAAATAGTAATTATTATAAGAAATTCTCCGTTTATTAAAGTGCTGCTGATCATCATCATTTCATCACTCGCCTGCTCTTGTCCAAATTATTTGGGATCGAAACAATATGTACCCTTCTTCCTACATATTGCAAAGGTTATTGGCAATAGTTTTATAACCGGCCGCCTGCCTGACATCAACCCTCCTTGAGAATGCATTTGCTGACCAAACGGCATCAGATAGTATTGGCCCAGGTCGATATAAGCCTCTTAGTCGTTTTTACGACCTCCACGAGCAAAATAAAGGTTGGTACTACTCGTAGCCGCTACCACACAGCAAAGAGCTGTTATTGGGATCAAATTGAATTGTACAAACAGATCCATTCAGTAAATCAATAGGGTTATCATACTTATTTCCTATTTTATTGCATTAAAAGTTTATCCTCTCTCATTATTTACATTATGTTAGGAAGTTTTGTAATCATCGCGTAATTTTACAAATTATTTATGGCTTGTTTCAAAACAGCTATATAATGTACATATGTTTCAAAATAACTATATAAACAAAAATATACTATTGAGATTTTTCATTACAAGGATGTTTATCAAGTACTTGTCTTGAAAATTTTATATTACTATTGTATCCTAAACTTTATACCGGATAAATATCTTCGCCAATAGTACTGCTTAATATTTTTCTTACAAAACTCATCATATCCTCATTCCCTTTCTTATTAAAATAACGTAACATCATTTATTCTCACAGAGATATCATTTGCTCTTTCTAAGTATTTAAAAATACTTATAAAGAGCTTTCTCTTTATACATATAAAAGATTTCTCTTTATCATCATCATCATCATCATCATCATCACAGCCCATAAATGTCCTACTGTTAGGCTCGGGCCTCCTCCGTAATGGGAGGGAAATTAACCTACTATACCGCGCTGATCAGTCGTGTTGATATAGGGTTTTGTTTCGAGTTTTCCTTCTCTCGCACAGATGTTATATGCGTTTTACATCCCTTAGTCGTTTCGTACAATCACCCACGGGTATGATATGGGGTGGTGAATAATATTCTTACTCCGTCACCACACGGCAATTTCTCTTTATACATTATGAAAATGAAATATGTATCAACTAACTCATGCATTTCACTTTTACAGGTATGTGTACATCCTCTATTTTCTACTTGTACTCTTCAAGCTCCTAAACCAACTACCACTGAAAATACTAACACTACAATCACTCAAGCACCAACTACAAATAGCACACAAGCTGCTAATACTACAACTAGTCAAGCTCCTATGATAACTACCACTGAAGCTACTAATACGACAACTACGCAATTTCCCACTACAAACACGACAGAAGCAACCAATAATACTACCACCCAAGCACCTACAACAAATACCACAGAGGCTACAAATACTACGACTACCATAGCTCCTACTACAAATACTACTGAAGCTATCAATACTACGACCACCCAAGCTCCTACGACTAACACCACAGAAGCTACCAATACAACAACTACTCAAGCTCCTATAATAACTACGACTGAAGCCACTAACTTTACTACTACACAAGCTCCTACGACAAATACTACAGAAGCTACCAATACTACGACCACCCAAGCTCCTACAACAAATACAACTGAAGCGACCAATACTACGACTACGCAAGCTCCTACGACAAACACCACAGAAGCTACTAATACCACAACTACGCAAGCCCCTGTAATAACTACGACTGAAGCTACTAACTTTACTACTACGCCAGCTCCTACAACAAATACCACGGAAGCTACCAATACTACAACCACGCAAGCTCCTACGACAAACACCACTGAAGCTATCAATACAACAACTACGCCAGCTCCTATAATTACTACGACTGAAGCCACTAACTTTACTACTACGCAAGCTCCTACAACAAATACCACGGAAGCTACAAACACTACGACCACCCAAGCTCCTACAACAAATACTACGGAAGCTACCAATACTACGACCACGCAAGCGCCTACGACGAACACTACGGAAGCTACTAATACTACGACTACGCAAGCCCCTATAATAACTACGACTGAAGCCACTAACTTTACTACTACGCAAGCTCCTACGACAAATACCACGGAAGCTACCAATACTACAACCACGCAAGCTCCTACGACAAACACCACAGAAGCTACCAATACAACAACTACGCAAGCTCCTATAATTACTACGACTGAAGCCACTAACTTTACAACTACGCAAGCTCCTACGACAAACACTACAGAAGCTACCAATACAACAACTACGCAAGTCCCTGTAATAACTACGACTGAAGCTACTAACTTTACTACTACGCCAGCCCCTAATACAAATACTACAGAAGCTACAAATACAACGACAACGCAAGCTCCTACAACAAATACTACGGAAGCTACCAATACTACAACCACGCAAGCTCCTACGACAAACACCACCGAAGCTACCAATACAACAACTACGCCAGCTCCTATAATTACTACGACTGAAGCCACTAACTTTACTACTACGCAAGCTCCTACGACAAATACCACAGAAGCTACCAATACTACAACCACACAAGCTCCTACGACAAACACTACAGAAGCTACCAATACAACAACTACGCAAGCCCCTATAATAACTACGACTGAAGCCACTAACTTTACTACTACGCCAGCCTCTACTACAAATACTACAGAAGCTACAAATACAACGACAACGCAAGCTCCTACGACAAACACAACGGAAGCTACCAATACTACGAGTACGCAAGCCCCTATAATAACTACGACTGAAGCCACTAACTTTACTACTACGCCAGCTCCTACTACAAATACTACAGAAGCTACAAATACTACGACAACGCAAGCTCCTACGACAAACACTACAGAAGCTACCAATACAACAACTACGCAAGTCCCTATAATAACTACGACTGAAGCTACTAACTTTACTACTACGCCAGCTCCTACGACAACACAAGCTCCTACAACAAACACCACGGAAGCTACCAATACTACAACTACGCAAGCCCCTATAATAACTACGACTGAAGGCACTAACTTTACTACTACGCAAGCTCCTACGACAAATACCACGGAAGCTACCAATACTACGACCACGCAAGTTCCTACAACGAACACCACTGAAGCCACCAATACAACAACTACGCAAGCCCCTATAATATCTACGACTGAAGGCACTAACTTTACTACCACGCAAGCTCCTACGACCAATACCACGGAAGCTACCAATACTACGATCACGCAAGCTCCTACAACAAACACCACCGAAGCCACCAATACACCAACTACACAAGCTCCTATAATAACTACGACTGAAGCCACTAACTTTACTACTACGCAAGCTCCTACGACAAATACCACGGAAGCTACCAATACTACGACCACGCAAGCTCCTACAACAAACACCACCGAAGCTACCAATACAACAACTACGCCAGCTCCTATAATTACTACGACTGAAGCCACTAACTTTACTACTACTCAAGCTCCTACGACAAATACCACAGAAGCTACCAATACTACAACCACACAAGCTCCTACGACAAACACTACAGAAGCTACCAATACAACAACTACGCAAGCCCCTATAATAACTACGACTGAAGCCACTAACTTTACTACTACGCCAGCCCCTACTACAAATACTACAGAAGCTACAAATACAACGACAACGCAAGCTCCTACGACAAACACAACGGAAGCTACCAATACTACGACTACGCAAGCCCCTATAATAACTACGACTGAAGCCACTAACTTTACTACTACGCCAGCCCCTACTACAAATACTACAGAAGCTACAAATACTACGACCACGCAAGCTCCTACAACAAACACCACCGAAGCCACCAATACAACAACTACACAAGCTCCTATAATAACTACGACTGAAGCCACTAACTTTACTACTACGCAAGCTCCTACGACAAATACCACGGAAGCTACCAATACTACGACCACGCAAGCTCCTACAACAAACACCACCGAAGCCACCAATACAACAACTACACAAGCTCCTATAATAACTACGACTGAAGCCACTAACTTTACTACTACGCAAGCTCCTACGACAAATACCACTGAAGCTACCAATACTACGACCACGCAAGCTCCTACAACAAACACCACTGAAGCCACCAATACAACAACTACGCAAGCTCCTATATTTACTACGACTGAAGCCACTAACTTTACTACTACGCAAGCTCCTACGACAAATACCACGGAAGCTACTAATACTACGACCACGCAAGCTCCTACGACAAACACTACAGAAGCTACCAATACCACGACTACGCAAGCCCCTATAATATCTACGACTGAAGGCACTAACTTTACTACCACGCAAGCTCCTACGACAAATACCACGGAAGCTACCAACACTACGACCACCCAAGCTCCTACAACAAACACAACGGAAGCTATCAATACAACAACTACGCAAGCCCCTATAATAACTACAACCGAAGCTACTAACTTTACCACTACGCCACCTTCTACGACAAATACTACAGAAGCTACAAATACTACGACAACGGAAGCTCCTACGACAAATACTACTGAAGCTACCAATACTACTACTACCCAGGCTCCTACAACAAATACCACAGAGGCTACCAATACTACGACTCCTCAAGCCCCTACGACAAATACCACGGAAGCTACGAATACAACAACCACGCAAGCTCCTACGACAAATACTACTGAAGCTACCAATACTACGACCACCCAAGCTCCAACGACAAATACCACGCAGGCTACCAATGCTACGACTACTCCGCAAACTCCTATGCTAAATACTACCGAAGCCACTAATACTACGACTACCCAATCTCCTATAACAAATACCACGGTAACTGCAACTACTACTACTACTCTAGCTCCGATAACAAATACTACTGTATCTGCTAATACTACTACTACCCAAGCTCCTACGACTAATACTACGGAAGCTGCTAGTACTACGACTACTCTAGCTCCTACAACAAATAGTACCGAAACTGATAATAGTACGTTTACGAAAGTGTTAAAATATTTACACATCATTTAAAATGTAAATTGGTATCCATTTTTAATTAATAATTTTAAAATATAACGGCAGATGTATTTTAATTTATCCAAATAATGTAATTATAATTATGTTTTAATATAAAAAAATAATCTAGTTATTTATTGAAATAATTACCAAGTTATTTCATTTATTTTTATCGAACTTATTAAAAAATATATATAAAGAACCGTGAAGGCGGTAATCGTTCCTATTTACAAAGGGAAAGGTTCACGGCAAGATTGTAGAAGCTACATGGGCATAAGCCTCCTTAGCATTGTCGGCAAACTGTATGCGAAAGTGTTGATTGAAAGAGTAGTGAAAGTGACCGAAAAGAAAATATGGGATGCACAAGCGGGTTTTCGAAAGGGTATAGGTTGCATAGATCAAGTCTTCTATTTACGATGCATGGCGCAAAAATTTTTGGCTAAAGGTCAGAAAGTCTTTTGCGCTTTTATTGATTTGGAGAAGGCATATGACAAAGTGAGGAGGAATGAACTGTGGTCGGTACTATCTATGTATGGGGTAAGCGACTATCTTATTCAGGCGTTGAAATCCATCTATAAAGATTCCAGAGTATGCGTATAGATAAACGGGTCCTACGCTGAATGGTTGAACATTGATAAGGGTGTTAGACAGGGATGTGTAGCATCATTGTGGCTGTTTAACCTATTCATGGATAGCTGTTTGCAAGATTTGAAAAATAATGAATGTGGTTTAAGAATGAATGAGTTACTCGTCAAATGTCTTCTCTATGCCGATGATCTGGTTTTACATGCATCGTCGGCTGAAGATTTACAGGCGATGGTAACTACTATGCACGTTTTTGAAACAAAAGGCAAACGTAAGTAAGACGAAAGTAATGGTCTTTCAAAAGGATAAATGTTTGACAGAAAGTAAAATTTTTATAAATGGTGATGGATTGGTTGAAGTGTTTACCCGTGTGGCGACGGGAAGAGAATACAGATGTCGTCACCCCTTGCTTGCCCGTGGGAGTCGTAAAAATCGGCTAAGGGTCACACCGGGAGAGTGGGCAACGTCTATCTCCCGGGAAACTTAATATTATCTACCGCGATCGCCAATCCACCTGCCAAGCATGGTGATTATGGCATTATTCCCCTCCAAAAAATAAAAATGTAAGCACCAAAAGCGACGGCCCCCAGTCACGGCAGTTCCGCTGTGCCACGGGCTCATTTTGGTAGCGGGCTCGATGGTGGCGGGACAGGGGGTGCAAAGAATCTGCGGTCGCGATCTGGCTACCAAAAACATCGACCTTTGGCTTTGGTAACACACAATATTCGGACACTTAGGACCGACGAGAGGGTCATTGAGCTGGAAGAGGAATTGAGCAAAATCCGATTGGACATTGTAGGATTATCAGAAGTGCGAAGAGAGGGGGAAGGCACGATAATCCTCCGGTCTGGAAACCTGCTCTTCTACCGGGAGGGAGATCACCCATCCCAAGGCGGTGGCATCCCAAGTGGTTTATCGTTCGTAAGTCTTTCGTAGACAACGTGGAGAGTATCGAGAGTGTGTCGACAAGGGTAGCATACCTTATACTCAGAATTACCAAATGGTATTCGCTGAAGGTCATACAGGTTTACGCACCGACCTCAACATACTCCGACGATGTAGTGGAAGCCTTATACGAGGATATCTCGAGAGTCATCCACACTTCCAAAACCCACTTCACGGTAGTGATGGGAGACTTCAACGCAAAACTAGGCAAAAGGACAGACTATGAGTTGAGAGTGGGGAAATATGGATTTGGACAGAGAAACCAAAGGGGCCAAAAACTGGCCGCCTTTTTGGAGAAGGAAGGCCTCTTTATAATGAATTCCTTCTTCAAGAAGCGGCCACAAAGGAAGTGGACCTGGATTAGCCCCGATGGATCCACTAAAAATGAGATAGACTTCATCTTGACGGACAAACGACAAATATTCAATGATGTCTCTGTGATCAGCTGGGTTAAAACTGGGAATGATCACCGGATGGTACGAGGCACATTGAATCTTCGTACAAAAGTCGAGCGGTCTCGCTTGATAAAGTCTATACTCCGACCTACACCTGTCCAATACCATAACCCCGATAGCTTTCCCACTGCCCACTCTCATGTATGGCAGTGAAAGTTGGATTTGGAAGGGAAGACATGAAAGTAGAATAAATGCTGTAGAGATGAGAGTTCTTCGTAGTACATACATACATACATACATATCATCACGCCATATCCCTTGCAGGGTAGGCAGAGAGAACAGAGTGCCAGAGAACTCTATCTCTGCATACTTCACTCGCTTCCTCAACATTCATAATTCTCTTCATACACGCTCGCCGGTTTCGGAGACTCTTGACTCCACCTTCCTTCAGTACATGACCGATCTGGTCTAGGTAGGTTAGTCTCGGTCTCCCTCGGTACCTACATCCTTCCACTTTCGCATTGTATATCTTCTTAACCAGGCGTTCGTTCGGCATTCTTTCCACATGTCCGAACCATCGGAGCATTCCCTTTCGCATCTTTACACCAATACTCTCTTTCATACCTACTCGCTCTCTTACGTCGTCGTTACGAATGCGGTCGGTCAGCCTAACTCCACAGATTTTCCGCAGAGATCGCATTTCGACCGCATTAATTTTACTATCATACTCTTTTCTGCATACCCAACTCTCGCTTCCATACAGTAATGTTGGGACAAGCACTGCGTTATGTATTGCTACACGTGCCTTCTGGCTGAGGTGGTGGCTGCCGAAAAGTTGCCCCAACGCTCCGTTCACTCTATTTCCCGCATTCACTCTTCGCTCTATATCAGTGGTGTACCTTCCATCTCGGCTAAATCCACATCCAAGATATACAAATTCATCCACTTGCTCTAGTACATCATTACCTATTGTTACTCTTACATCTTCTCTTCTCTTACTCTTCATTCTTCTTCGTAGTATGTGTGGTGTAAGTCTGAAAGATAAAATCAGGAATAGTGTTATAAGAGAGCGCTGTGGTGTAAATGAAGATGTAGTGACAAAGATAAAAACGGTATGCTGAGGTGGTTTGAACATGTAGAAAGAATGAGTAAAGATAGGTTGACTAAGCAAGTATACAAAGCAAATGTGAGTGGGACGATTACAAGGGGAATACCACATCGTACTTTTCTGGATCAAATTGAAGATGTGTTGGCGAAAGGTCAGATTAAGAGTACGCGTAACCGTAGAGCATGCATGAAGACTGTGATGAATGTGAATGAAGCGATGGAGTTATATCAGGATCGTGGTTTCTGGCAATCCGTAGCTCCTCCTCTGCCTACCCCTCTTAGAAACAGGCGTGAGGCTATGTATAGAGAACCATTGACACCAATAGCCGAGTATAAGATCATAATGTAGTGAGTATAACTCACTACATTATGATCTTATACTAATGGTACTGGTTTGTGGGATCTGGTCTAATTATAATCTTATGCATTGAGAATTTTATTATGTAGTGGTACGAAGAGGATCATACGAAAACTAATATTTATTAAATATGTTAACATTAAAAAGAGGTTAATGAAAAGATAGACAAACACGTTTAGTTTCTTACCAGATTTTCTCAGTGGCGGTTGCGTTTCGATCCACGGTAGTAGTTCATTAGATTAATTTAAAGTGAAACTTTAAAATAATGTCCATATATAATATAAGTGCCCTCATCGGGTTTATGCATAACAAAACATTTTGAATTTAAATATGACTATATGGTCAGATGTAACAAGGTAAATACAGATTCTGAAATCTTTAGATATAGCCTTCCAGTATTTTATAGTTCAGTAGCTTCAAAACTTATGCTTTTATTTATTTAACTTATCAATCAGTTATTAATAAAATTTCATTATTTTAGAATGAATCTATTTCTTAAATTAGACTTAGTTATTTAGTATTTACTTGTCAACAAAACAATTAAATACCTTTAATTGAGTGTTAGCTACGCAATTAATAGATTGCTTCGGCATTTGAGCAGAACACGTATAAAACATTAATATAATTATACTTATTACTTTGATTTACATTACGTAATTCAACACCCCACCCCTTAGTCGTCACTAAGGCATATTGAACGCATATAACTTCTATGCAGAAGAAGGAAAACTTGAAACAAAACCTTATACCAATACCGCTAACCAGCGTGGTATAGTAGGTCAATTTTTCTTTCCTTACAGAGGAAGTTCAACCCCTAACAGTGGGACATATGTGAGCTAAGATGATCATGATGACATTATATAAAATAACAACCAAAAAGAAATTATGAAATACTAAAATATTGAAAACAATATAAAAACGCCGCATGAAATTTATTATTTAGATACTTAAATGCAGCATATTGCTTAGATAATATATAAGTACGTTTAGCCACTAATTTAACTATTGTATCAAAAGTAATGGTAGTAGTGACTACAAATACTACCAAGCTTTATACATAGCACGTAAGCGTCGTAAAAGATGACAAAGAGCCAAACATGAACATGGGCCAACTACATCTGATGCCAGCTAGTGAACTATTATATTCACATGGAAGGCTGACGTCGGGTAGGCGGCCGTTTGTGAAACTATTGCCACAACTTTTGCTATATGTATGATAGAAGACGAGCATATATTGCGTTAATCTCAAGTGATTAGAGTAAGAGCAAGATGGTGATGATGATGATTATATCAAAGTACTGTATGTAAAGTCTACGATACTATGACAGTTGTTGCTATAATAGCTATTATTAGGTATCCACCATATCATATCTTCGTATAATATCTGGATGACCGAGCGTTCGCTCGGTATTTTCTTTTTAATGTGCTTTGAAGATATATTTAAATATAATAAAAATAATTAATTAAAATATTAAAAAAAAATCAAAAGTCAAAAAGTAATAAAAAAGATAAACAGGATCCGAACCGGCCTCAATTAGACTGCTCGATTATCTAATTGAGCTGTCTTTTGACAGCGTTAAAATTTGCCTTTATATTTTTATAGTTGTCAGCCAACGCAAAATTATATTTTTTCATTGCCTAAAAAATTAACAAAACAATATTTTCTACAATTAAAACTTAGATAGATCGATTAGTCGTACCCGGAACCCCTTGCATGCTAAATTTCAAGAAAATTTTTGGTGCCGTTTCCGAGATTCAGAAAATATATATATACAAGAATTGCTCGTTTAAAGATATTAGATATGTGTTTTAAACTTAAAAAAATGTTGTTTTATAATTTATTAAATATTCAATGTATGTATTATTCTTTACGACTGCACAGATGATGTAGTAATTAAGATTCTAAGACCTTTTGTGCCACTCCCATGGGTTCGACTACTACGCAGGACAATACTTTGTGCGATCCATAAACATGTTGTTGTTCTTAGTCTGGATGTTAATTTGTTTGCGTTAATTATATGTTTGTAAAGTTCCCATGCAATATAAGAATTTTTGCCTTAGGTAGGGTTGTGTGGCCAACGAAGACAAAGACCGAATATTGCAGGACGGGTCTATGGAGTCGCGCGCCTCTTCTTCTATTGCCCCTATAAAGGTAGGGTTGTGTATTTAGAAAAAAAATCTTTGATATTAATCTTTATTAAACACTTAACAGTACTTTTAGTGATTAGGTGTTTTTTTTTGGAACCAGGCTTTGGTATGGCTACACCCTGCGTTATCCGTCTAGGGTAACAATACCCTGACGACACGCTCGTCACAGCCCGGGGCAGGACACTCGAAGAGGCGGCGAGCCTGGCCACTCTCGGCACCGAGGAGATGGTCAGGCGGATCGAGGCGCTGGGGCTCAGGGTGGCCCTAAACAAGACGGAGGCCCTACTTTTCCACGGGCCCCGTGGGAGGCTACCCATCGGCGCCTCGATAGTGGTAAACTCCATCCACATCAGCATCCAGGCCCATAATAGGTACTTGGGTCTGGTGCTCGATGGGCGATGGTGGTTCCGGGAGCATTTCCGACAGATTGCTCCCCGGCTTGTCGGCGCGGCGTCCGCCCTTTCTCGACTCATGCCGAACGTGGGCGGACCCAGTTTCGAGGGCCGACGGCTGTATGTGGGGGTCATCCGCTCGATGGCCATGTACGGCGCACCCGTGTGGGCGAGGGCTCTGAACGCCCAGCTCAGGGCGGTTCTGTGGAGGCCACAGAGAGCCATGGCGGTCAGAGCCATTCGCGGGTACCGCACGGTGTCGACAGAGGCGGCGTGCCTGTTGGCCGGGACACCCCCGTGGGACTTAGAGGCGGAGATGCTCTCCGACCTCTACCGGCGGGTTATCACAGCGCGCGAGGAAGGTGGCTCCCCATCGTTGAGCGAGATAGCCACCTGGCGCGTGGATGCCCGCCGAGACGTCATCGCCCGTTGGGCTACGCGGCTGGAGAGGCCTAGGCACGGTGTGGAGACCGTTGAGGCCCTCCGGCCCGTATTGATAGAGTGGATGGAGCGGCGGCACGGAGTCCTCACCTTTCGGCTGGTGCGGGTATTGACGGGGCACGGGTGTTTCGGGTTGTACCTGCACAGGGTCGTGTATAGGGAGTGGACTCCGGCCTGCCACCACTGCAGGAGTGACGAGGACACGGCGCAACACACGCTGGAGGTGTGTCCGGGATGGGAGCGGCAGCGCCGTGACCTCGTCGCTGTCATCGGTGCCGACCTGACGCTGCCGGCCGTCGCGAGGGCGATGGTCGACAGCATCAGGAACTGGGACGCGGTCGCCGCCTTCTGCGAGGCTGTCATCTCGCAGAAGGAAGCGGCGGAACGGGCAAGGGAGGATTCCCGCGCCCCGGGCCGCCGCCAGCGGCCGGGGCGGCGCAGGTGCGAATACCTGCGCCTGATGCCGCCCTAACCGAGGCTTCGGGTGATCGGACCGGGGAATTGTCCGGTCACCCGACGTGAGGCCACCGCGTGAGGGCGACGCCCCGACGGCGAAATCTGTTGGGGCGTCGACGAGAGGAACCCGCGAGGGTGAACCGCCGGGCGGGTCACGAAATCTGTTGGGGCGTCGACGAGAGGAACCCGCGAGGGTGAACCGCCGGGCGGGTCACCGAAGTTAAAAATCGGGTCCCGGTGACCCGCTCGCACGGCGAAGAGAGAGGAGTTTTTACGGTGGGTTATGGGGTCACGCGCCGCCTTCTCCGTCACCCCGGACCGATTTGGCGGGGCGAGACTAACCCATAGTCCACCAAAAAAAAAAAAAAAAAAAAAAAAGGGTGACAATACCCATCCTCTTGACTTGCCTTGCACGTAACTTCTTTAGCGCCACGTGGGTAGACCACGGCAACCTAGACCTTATCATCGGTGGTAGCTACCCAATATCCTACAATAATTATCACTGAATTTTCTTACACTATAACTACAAAAACTACGACTAATGATACCTCGAAAAGTACTACACGAATATGTAATAAACTCATTTGCAAAAAAAACGGGCGGTTTTGATTTTCATTCATATTTAAAAAGATACAATACCAAAAAGGTTTCAATCGTTTGTACACGTTACTGGCCGGTTTTAAAAATGCTGTGGTATTTAAAAAAGTACGTTCTAAATTCAATTTTTCATTTGATGTTCATTTTTACAGAAAACCCCTTTTTATCCTACATTTTTGGCGCGAAGTTCCAGAAGTTAACATCGACTTTCATAACTTTTATTCAATTTTTATCGATTAATTTCATATCCTTGACTGTCAAAGCTTTATTTAATGCTGTTTGGCTGTATCAAAAATGGTAGATAAAGTGGTAAAAGCTACCAAAATTATCGCGCTGCTTGAAGAGGGTTGCAGCCAATGTTTCGTGGCTAGGAGGCTAAATGTTAGTCGCTCGACAGTCCAAAGGACCTGGCAGCGATATCAGGAGACTGGTTCCGTCGAGAGAAGGCCTGGTTCTGGAAGAAAACCATGTACCCAACCACGGGATGATCGTTTTCTTGTGAGTCGCGCATTGAGAAATCGCAAATCTTCGTATGTGGATCTTAAGAACAACCTCCAAGAAGTAAGAAATGTGCATATTAGTCTATGGACGGTCAGGAGGAGGCTTCTCGCTGCCAATATACGCAGTCACCGCCCGGCCCGCGGCCCCAAATTACTCCGTGAGCACAGAGTTCACAGGCTTAGGTTCGCTAGAAATTGTGAATCATGGACTCAAGACGATTGGAATAGGGTTTTGTTCTCTGATGAAGCCAGGATATCTCTGTTCGGTGAAGATCGACGTCGGCGAGTACTAAGAAGACAAGGAGAACGCTTTGCAGAGGCATGTTTCGAAGAAATCACACCTTATGGTGGGGGCTCTGTTATGTTTTGGGCAGGAATAAATTCAATGGATCGTACAGAGTTAGTCTTCATTGAAAACGGCTCACTGACTGGGCATCGATACATAACGGAAGTTCTAATTTCTCATGCACAACCCGCATTGGCCGCTCTAGGTGAAGACTCGATTTTTATGGACGACAATGCTCGCGCCCACCGATCCCGCGATGTTAATGCGTATGTGCAAGAGGTCGGCATTCGTCGTTTGGATTGGCCAGCTCGAAGTCCCGACCTCAATCCCATAGAGCATGTCTGGAACGTTCTGAAACGGCGTGTGAGATCAGTACACCCGGCTCCGCAGACCATCAGAGAGCTGAAGAATGTGATTACTGCGGAGTGGGAACGTATTCCGCAAGCAAGTATCCGGGATATACTCGCTAGCATGCCCAGACGAATTCAAGCTGTGATTTTAGCTAGAGGGGGTCACACTCGATACTAAACATTTATCTGCTTTTACTTTATTAAAGAAAAACAAACAAAAAAACTTTTTTATTTTTACTTCATGAGCATATGCACTACTAGCGAATATACACTACTAGCGAGGTTTAGCATTATTTCCCATAAATTGTATCTAAATTTTATGAAATACTGATGAAAACGATTATTTTCTTATTAATTTACCAAATTGTGTGGATAAAACTACCTATAATTATCAAACAAAGAAATATTAACATTTGAAATGGTTCATTGCTTAGGTGCCCGTTTTTTTTGCAAATGAGTTATACAGTGCAATAAATATTGAAATTTCATATACTTTAATAACCTAGATAAATGTTATTCCAACGTTTTTCCTTCCGTTGATAATAACATGATAATGAAATGAATTAGAATTTTAATGACGACATTTCTTTGTTATGATTGATAATATTTGAGAACTCTGTACGATAAATTGCCTTTAACACAACTGAAATCTTTTGCTACAAATTGCGTGTGCTACACGCAATTTGTAGCGGACAGACAAGCGGACATCTAAACCATTTCTCCTACATTTCTGCACGTCGTGTCATTCACTCAAATCCTGTTCAATCATTGTGGATAGTGTGCTAGCCAGTGGCGTAGCGTGCCTTGGCGGGGCCCCGTATAAAAATTTGTTTGGGGGCCCTTACCTTACCTTACCATTCGGTAAAGATTTCTCACAAAAGAAAAAAGAAATGTTTGCATAAAATTAAAAGAAATATTTATTCATCATAATTATCTGTCATTTTTCCAAAATTTTTACAAACAATACACTCTCCTTGCCTTTTTTTTCGGCAAACTGATTTATTAAATCATTTATAGCTGATGATGACTTTAGTTTTTCTAAAGTTTCTGCCTCTATGGACAATAGTGACAGGTCTGATAGCCGTTCATGTCCCATCGAAGTTCTTAGGTAATTTTTTATCAGTTTTAATTTTGAGAAACTTCTTTCCGCAGTTGCGGTTGTAACTGGAAGGGTTAAGAATAAAAAGCATGCTGTTATTACCTCCGGAAAACTGGATGCAAGACTATTGAATTTTATCAGCAAAAATTCAATAAGTTCCTTAATGGAATGAGTTTTTTCAACTTCAGATTTTAAGCATGTTTTTAGAGCCTTTAATTGGTCATAAAGATTAACTGAGATGTCGTTACTGTATTATATTAGCCGACAGTTTTCCGGAAGCCTTAAATATCTTTTCGTTTGAAGAAGACAGGAGTTTCTCCGGTTGTAATCTTTCGAACATACTACTCAGGTCGCAAAGGCTTTGAAATCTTTGTTTAGTTTGAGAAATTAATATATCTAAACAGCAATAGTATACATTGACTTTGAAATAGGATTCCGGGTCTGAAATTCTTTCATCTTGTGATAACTCATCGAAAAAACGCTTCGTTATCTTCCGCCTTTTGTCTTTAAAAACAGTTGTTACCCTCCCACTCCTTTGCTAAATCTTTGGGCTCATTCAACAAACTATTATACTACTATTATACTGCCATTTAGATGGAAGGTACGCCACTGATATAGAGCGAAGAGTGAATGCGGGAAATAGAGTGAACGGAGCGTTGGGGCAACTTCTCGGCAGCCAACACCTCAGCCAGAAGGCACGTGTAGCAATACATAACGCAGTGCTTGTCCCAACATTACTGTATGGAAGCGAGAGTTGGGTATGCAGAAAAGAGTATGATAGTAAAATTAATGCGGTCGAAGTGCGATCTCTGCGGAAAATCTGTGGAGTTAGGCTGACCGACCGCATTCGTAACGACGACGTAAGAGAGCGAGTAGGTATGAAAGAGAGTATTGGTGCAAAGATGCGAAAAGGAATGCTCCGATGGTTCATACATGTGGAAAGAATGCCGAACGAACGTCTGGTTAAGAAGATATACAATGCGAAAGTGGAAGGATGTAGGTACCGAGGGAGACCGAGACTAACCTACCTAGACCAGATCGGTCATGTACTGAAGGAAGGTGGAGTCAAGAGTCTCCGAAACCGGCGAGCGTGTATGAAGAGAATTATGAATGTTGAGGAAGCGAGTGAAGTATGCAGAGATAGAGTTCTCTGGCACTCTGTTCTCTCTGCCTACACTGCAAGGGATATGGCGTGATGATATGTATGTATGTATTTAATTTGATTTCAAACTATTCATCACCATCATCATCTCAGCTCATATACGGCTGGGCTCAAGCCTTCTTCATAGTAGGAAGGAAATTGACCTACTATACCATGCTGATCAAACAGGTTGGTATAGGGTTCTGTTTCGAGTTTTCCTTCTCCTGATAGATGTTATATGCATATTATATTGTTTAGTAGCCTTTTACGACATCCAGGACCAAGATAGGAAGTGATGAATTGTATTCTTATTCCATCATCACACGGATATTCAAAACTATTGTCGTATGTTAAAGCAAAGTTTATATAAACATATAATAATTCATTTTCTTTTATAATTTACTATTATTTTTATTTATTTAACTACTTAATAGAGAAGAACTTTAAAAGAAATATTCATTAGAACTCATACATACTCTTTAAAATAGAGTATGTATGAGTTCTAATGAATATTTGTAGGTAAAAAAACTGTGTCACTTCTGCGGTGTAAAATCTATAGTAACCACACTTTGTTACATAACGTTGAACGAAACGCGTAAGTGTGCATGAAATGCCTACATCTTACGACGTTTTGGTCGCGAGAAAATTACAACTATGAAGCGATCTAGCGCTGTGTGCTTCAATGTTCGCCTTAGATTACCTATTTATTCTTTTAGCGCTGCAGCGGACTTTAGTTTAACTATTACCAAAATGGAACAAAATATTTATTCGGGATAGCTTCTCTATACATATAACTCTGTTTCTATTTCATTCGACAATTGACTTTCTCCCAGTGAACGACGTCGTTTTTTTAGTTCTGCTATTTTGTCGATACAGTTACTTTTTTACAACTTATTTCAATTAAACAAGTTCAAAATGAACAAAAAGATAGATATAGGTAATCTTTACCGTAAACTGTATGAAACTTACAGTGCAACTTACGCTGATAAAAAAAACAGCATGTACAAGAAGAAGTTAATTCCTTATGGAAAATTATGAAAAGTAGTGAAAACATTGAAGGTGAAGTGGAATGTAAAATCAAAGAGCTGCAGATACAAATGACGAAAAAAAAAGCGACATTATTGAATTTTTTTTCGAAAATTCCTTCGTCGTCAACATCACGAATACAACTAGAGCCGGAGGAGGAGGGAAAAGTAAGTTCGAATTTTCACCTCAAAACGACACGATTTAATCATGATATTAATTGGAATTGCATTATATTATATTATTTTTTTTTATTTATTTATATTTTATATAATTTATTTAATAAAAAAATATATAATAAAAGCGAAAGTAAAAGTTACCATAGTCTTCTTCTTCTATCATGTGGGCCGCTTAGTTTACCTATCAAGCGGACCATAGTATCAGTGTTTTTTCATGAACCGCATTGTGTGAAATGTCCATATTCAAAACTTGTATTTTTAATTGCAGGGAAATACTAAAGAAGTCCAGAAACCACTATCAGAAGACACAAAAGATTTGGTTTTTATACAGTCAAGTGAAAGTCAGCTTCAAACAATACCTAAGCCAGCGCCTAGTCAGAGTGCTTCTAAGAATAAAATTGTAGTTCTAGAATCTGAGCTCAATAGCTTGTTGTTAGCACGCGATGCTGGTATAGCTTCAAATGAAGCAATAAAAAGAATAGCAACTTTGAAGAAAGCTATTCAGCAGAAAAAAAATATATTGAAGCGAAAGATTAGCGCAGCGGAAAGACAGAAAAAAAGTCATAATTCTAAAAAACAAAAAATTATAGAACTTTGCGAAAAACATACCGATTTAGCCGCAGCTCTAAAACTTCGTGATACTCTTGGTTGGCCTAGAGTAGAAGAAAACCAAGCCGGTTTACTTGAAGTCATAAAGGAACTTGCAATTTTTGATGGCGCAGCTGATGATCGACGTCGCACTGAAATTATAAGGTTCTGTAAAACATTGGACGACTTACAAGCCGAACATTGTAAACAAGGATATAATATCAGTCGATCAGGGTTATACTTAAGACTTCTGCCCAGACGAGTCAAAACAGAGGAAGGAAAAAGACACGTTGTAATTGTTCCTGTCAAACTATGCAAACCCGATTCTGCGCTACATTCGAAACATCAAGATGGCACATTTTGTACTGCGACGATAAGAAACCTTGAATCTTTAGCTTCGATTTTGGGCCCTGATCAAGTTTTCTTTTTATCGATGGATGACAAAGCACGCGTGCCATTAGGTATTACAGCAGCAAATGCTCAAGCACCAATATTAATGCACCTTGATTATCGTGTAAAATTACTGGATCATGATTTCGTGGTTGCGGAAAAACATAAACTTATTCCCTCTGTTTATGCAGGTATTGTAGTAAAGAAAGATGGTGAAGGGAAACCTGAAGCTGTGACACATTCTGGGCCTACATACGTAGCAATTCGCAGTGGAAAGCATTCGTCCTCTAATGCAGAGACTCATGCCACAGACATACATAAACTTTCTGAAATATTTGCCTTCGAAAACTTTATAAGAACAAGGGAAGGTTTTGTAAAACCCGTATTTATTTTTACTTGCGATGGTGGTCCCGACGAAAATCCACGATACGAGCGAGTTATAATTTCAACTATACAACATTTTAAAGATTTTGATTTGGATGCTATTTACATTGCCACAAATGCCCCAGGAAGAAGTGCATTTAACAGAGTGGAAAGACGAATGGCGCCTCTTAGTCGTGAACTTACTGGTGTTGTATTAAAACATGACAATTTCGGTTCACATCTCGATTCCAGTAATAAAACTACTGACCTGGAATTAGAAAAGCGAAACTTCGAGAGTGCAGGCACAGTGCTGAGTAATATTTGGAGCCAATTGGTCGTTGATGGATATCCTGTGGTTGCCAAATATATTGTGCCCACAGATACTACTCTGGATTTTGAACAGGCTAAGGTATTGAAAAGTGATGCGACTTGGTACGCAAATCATGTGCGGGAATCACAATATTTACTGCAAATAGTAAAATGAGAAGTTGTCTCGTGTTGTGGCGTGCAACGATCTAGCCTTCGGCGACTACTACGAGAGGTTTTTACCACCCCTGTTTTAATTAAACAGACGTCAAACGGGTATGTAATAACAGAAAAAGATGACACCGAAGGTAAATTCGCTCCACTATTACTTCAATTGTCTTTGGAACTGCGCGCCTCATTACATTTAAAGCAAGTATCGTATGATAGTTACTGCCCCAGTGTCGAGGGTTACTTGTGTAAGCGAACTTGTGGCATCTGTGGTCTTTATTTTGCATCATATAAAGCCAATAACCAACACAAACAACTACATAAGAAGGACGAAGTTTTACCCATTGCAAAGATTCTTCCTCAAAGAATAGCAGCTAGACGTGCCAGAGAAATTCTTTGATTGGATGATATAAATGATGCCATATGGTTAGATGAAAAAGATGTAGACACCACAAATGTTCCTGACGTTAACAACCTCAATGAGAACGAACTGACTTCTATGCCAATGATAAATAATTTAAAGGAATGGATTCAAAGTCCATGGACTGAAGACGACTAAGTTCCTTTTTTTTTCTTAAATTAATAGTTTATGGATTTGTTATTTTTCAAATATTTGATGTTGATTTCATAAAAAAAAAGTTATTTAAATGGAAATAAAACTAATTGTGGAACTGCTGTTTTAAGTTTTGTGTTTGTGTCCTGAGTTTTCTCGCCGGATCTTTCTCAGAGTGGCCGCGTTCCGATCCGGTAGTAGCTGAATAGTTTTTGTTAGTTTTGTAAAAATTGTAACATTGCCACAATAATAATTATCATAAATGAAATACCTTAATAATAACAAATCATAAACAACATAAATTTTATATATAGAATCATTCTCTTTTTGTACTGGCAATGAATTGTATTAATTTTGTATAAAAATGTGGGTCAAAATTTAATATCTTATAGGGTAGATATAAATAAATTTCTGTAATAACAATGACATATTGGACGTAAGACATCTCAGTCCTCCCGTGACCATGATCACTGTAAAGTGTTCGAAACGTCGGGAAATTATAAATCAAATACAAACGCGATAGAATCCGTAAAAGTAGTTTTATTTCAAATGCTGTTTTAATTTAAAATTTTTAGATGTAAAATTGCAAATTTGTGACGTCACACTTCTCACAAATGTGACAAGGAGGGGGTGGGGGTCTAAAAATCATGAAATTCGTGTGACGTACTTTATGGATGGCCCCCTAAGCAATAAAAAAAAAATAATCATTTTTCGTATTCAGTTTTTCATTCACATTATTGTTAAGAAATGATTAGATATTTAGTATATGATAAAAGTTTATAAAATGTATTATGTAAGGTGAATGGGGATTATAAGATATTAAGCATCTTATTCGGCTTTAAATTGAATAACTCCTTCATTTAGTTTATTCAAATCAATTACTTAATCTTTGCACCTGCTCTAAGCCTGATAAGGCTACAGTGCATAGTGCTAGTCATAATTCTCAATTACAATTATGTACAATGCTTGGGGTCAGTTACAACACAAATTAAATATTAATGCATATTTACTTTGATGGACGATCTAATCTCATATCTTTAAACGAGCAATCTATCTATAAAATATCTATATCTATAAAAGAGGATGTCTGTATATATGACATCGCTAAACTCAGAAACTGTTATGTAAATTTGTATGTATTTTTTCACGGAGAAGCTTTATATGCTATCCCCATTGATGTAACTCGCCACCAGGCGGCGCTGCGATATATTGACTTCTACAAACAAAGTAACGGGCTGGGTTTGCTACTTATTGTATATATTTGTATATTCATGTATCTATACTAGCAGGTTCCCTGTCCCCATACAATTGTGCATTTTTTATGTCACGCGTTTTGGTATTTTTTTCGAATTATAGTTATGTTTAGTGTTTTTGTATATTATTCAATAATTTTGAAGGTACCCATATACATTTGGACTACGGAAAATAATAAAAAAAATACATCACATATATTGAATGAGCGTGCCGTTTCATTTTTAATTCCATACGTCCCGTGTATCATATAATAATATGATATCGTCGGTTTGGAAGAAGACTATAATATCTCAAAAAATGGCATTTTTCAGGAGAGCCATTTAAAGTTTTCATATTGATTTTTGTTAAAATGCTCAGTAGGTAATTTCATATTTCTATGATTCAATAATCAGGAGGAACAATGTGAAATGTCTGCCGTGTTTGGATTCTTGCATGTCTAAAAACCTCCCCCTTATCTGCCACTTTCATCCCCTCTTCTTAAATGTGATAGTATTCCCCAAAAAGAAATTCAAATACTTTTGAAGATGATATTTTGTTACAACAGGAGTTTGATAAAAAAAAACTAATGAATTAAAAAATTTTTATTGTCTAAATCACAGAAAAACATTGTGTTTCATAATAACATGATTGTTTACAATTTTTTTTTTTAACCAAATTGAATTACAAAATCATTCTTTGTTCTCTCCCTGTAGATAAGATTACAATTTATTTTTGCAACTTTAAAATGTTAATGATAACGTTATTATAGACTAGTGTAAGAACCTTGGTAAGATGATGTTAAAGCTCAAAGTTAGTCCTAGAAATAGTTAAATTCAAATTCGTAACACAAAATTCTTGTATAATTTTTTGAATTATTGATTAGTAAGTTGTTGACAATCTTCTAAACAAATTAAAAATAATGAAAACAAACATGTAGAAAAAAATGAATAGTACAACTACAATAACATAACCTCACTTAAAAAAATAAAATAAATATAAGCAATTATAAGTTATCAAAAAACGTTTTATAATACTGAGGCATGACAGCGACAGATTTTTTAGTCTTAGCAAAAAGAGCCAACAAACCTTTCTTTTTTTTCTCACTTATTCCCACCTTCTTCTTGTAAGCCCTTTTCAAAGGTCCAAATGTACCCTGTTCAGGAATTGAAGAAACACGCTTGCCACCACGCTTTTTCTGCTGCAAAACATCTACGCACATGAATTCCGATTGCGCATACGACGTTTTAACTAGAAGATGTCCAGGGTTTGCCTTGGTTACCTTAACAACGCTCACATCAGCAATGCGAATTGTTTCATTATTCTCGTTTTTAAAAATTTCCTTCATTCCCATGTCCTTTGACAATTCTTTGAAATCGAAAAAATCTTCAAAACCCATTTCATGGACAATGTACGGCTTACCATTCTTTTTAGCTTGCCTGACCAAGCTTAAATACTGCTCTGGTACGTAGATGGGAGCTCTTTTTTTAAACTGCCTGATTGACCGTTCAATTACAGAATGAATGTGATCCCCTTCATTTTGCGTGTGCCCGGCTACAAGAAATTTGTGCGTGATGGAATTTATATTTTCCAAAACTGAAACAGCATTGATATACAAAGCAAAAATATACCGATTTTTGTTTTGCCCCACACAATTATCTGAGTAGAAAATAATATCTATTTTTCCAGTCGCTTTTTCGTTACAAGTTTGCAAATAGGACCAAACGCAGGAACCTATTTCAATGGCCCCCCTATGGTGTCAGAAAGAGCCTGATGGTTATTATGTTTTCCTCGCTTTTCAGGTTGAATTACACCAGCCACTGGTGAACTCTTTTTCTTTAAAACAGTCTGAATCACTTGCGAATTAATTCCCAATGTTGCCATGAAAAAATATTTGCAAACACGAATTTTTTCTCCTGATGAAAACGTAAAATAAAAGGCATTGTTTAGACCACGACTTTTTTGTTGTTGTGTAGGGTATCTATATTTTGGATTTATCCTATCTATGCAAGATACTATG
Organism: Lymantria monacha; assembly: GCA_905163515.2. Lineage (NCBI taxonomy): Eukaryota > Metazoa > Arthropoda > Insecta > Lepidoptera > Erebidae > Lymantria > Lymantria monacha. The sequence goes on along the minus strand of LR991095.1, from coordinate 30,374,649 downwards.
AACATCCTTTGTTGTTGCAAATCTGCCATTGCCCAGTACTCTCTGAAGAGTGTCTGTCGTTGTTCATCTGATATCTTATTCGCACATATTAAACGGCATTTTTCAATATCACAAGGTGGGCGCATGGTTTTGGCCTTTCTGGTTACCAATGTTCGATCTTTTGTACCATCTGCAAGAGTTGTGGTTTTTATTGAGGAATAAGATTGACCACTATTCCTCATTGTTTTTGCAATGTTTTTCATCCATTGACCGGGATTACGTTTTACTCTTCGAACATTTTCTCGTGGATGATGAAAGTTTTTGACAAAACGATGTTTCTTCTTGTTACCTGCGTCTTTTTGTTTCACACCTTCATCTAGAGAGCCAGAGCTAGAGGATGAAGAACTACTATTTGAAGAATAATTTGGGTCTTCGCTAGTATCATCTACAGAACTTAGGGAAGAATTACTTGAGCTACTACAAGATGAACATGTCGAGCACGAAGAAGACGAGGAACTTGATAAGCTTCTGTTTTTGATCTGCTTCGCTTCGTCAACACTAGGGATAGGGGAATTGTTTTTTTGTTGGGAGCTGTTGCTTACCTCTGTAGGATTAATTAGCGCTTGATTATTCTCCTTTTCAGATTCAAGATCAGGTAAAGAAATGTTGCTCTTTGCTTTTTTGATCGTAGGGATTGCTGTGTCATCCTCAGTAATGCGTTTTCCGTAGCCGCATGTTGTGGGTCGATCCACAACTTCTTGATGACTGTTGTCGTCATTAGGAAATGGCAGTTTCACATTCTCATTTTCTATATTTTTGACGGAAGGACAGTCATGAACTTGATCATAATTTTTTCTCGCCAAACTGACGAGGTAGTGTCCGCGGCTCCCCTTCATTTCCTGAAAAAAGTACCAATATTTGCTTACTGGGGTGAAGATTAAAGTAATCCTAAAATTATGTTATTTGTTAATTTTTAATTTGGGGACTCCTAGGTAGGTGCATTTATATCATTACAACATTGGAATCCCATTTCTAAAAGAACAAGAAAAAAAAAGAAAGAAAAAAAAATTGAAAAAAATACAGCAGAGTCGCGCTAATCCGAAAATCCGGTTAATACGAACACTATTTACTTGTGGAGAGAAAAAAAAATGCGTCTAAACCTAATAAAATTTTGTTTCAAACAGTTCAAAAAAGCAATTTTCAATGTTAAAGGACGACAAGAAAAGATGTTTTATCGTGGATTATTGTTGTGAAAATAAGGAAAGTAAAAAAAATACGGCTACAAAATACAAAGAACTGTACGGAACGTTAAAGAGTTAAACTTAATTATGTAAATTACAACTATTATGTAGTGTATAAATTTAAGTAATCTTGACGTGTTTAGTGAAAAAATTCGTTAGTCACAAGTAAAATACGGGTCTAGTATTTATAAAAAGAAAAAAAATTATACGTTAGTTTCATGTTAGTACACAAAAATGGCAAAAATACAAAAAGAAATGATTGTTTCTCCTTGAAAATACGAATTCATTTGAGATGTAAACATAGTAAAATTTTATAGCTGAAAATACGGAACAATAGAACATAGAATGAAACCAAAGAAAAAGCAGTTCCCAGTAGCTTACAAGAATTGCTAATCTGGATTCATTCTGAGAGGAGAAAAAAAAACTACGTTACTGACTCATTCTCGAGTACAGTCAATATTACAGAATCATGTTTTCATTGAGTTATTGCCCGATGTTCACGTATTGTCGGTTAATGCAAAATTTTCGTAATATGAACAGGGTTTGATTCCAATTTGTTCGAGACTCTAATATAATAATTTTTAAAAGATTATCTATAACTTTTATGCAAGACTGTCACATTTTGAATTACAATTAGATAACGACCTGAAATATTTTGTTCAAAACTATAACAACACTGGACTTAAGTGTTTATCTTAAAATTGAATAACATTCGTTTATGAAAGAGTGTAATATGTCAAAATGTAATAATATTGCACAAAAAATAGTAGTTAGCAGACTGCTTACCTTTTTCGGGAAGACCTTTTTTGGTTTGTAATAGTTTTGCTCAGAAAAGTGCGATGAAACTCTTTTCTTCACTGTCCACTTTTTGAGATATAATAGTCTTTCACAAAACAAACAAACTTTCTGAAGCGACTTCACAATGCTAACTGAAATGTAATGGTCTTTCTCAAAACTTGTCAAAAGGGAGGGGAGATGTCATAGTTTCAAGCAGAGCGCCCTGGCGGTTTGAATAAAAGTACAAGTTAGAACCGTGTTTCACATAATTTCTCACACGATTTTGAGTTATTCTATCGATAAAACATAGAAATCACATTTTTGAGATGTAATAGTCTTCTTCCAAACCGACGATATGACTAATTTATTGTCTGTTATTATATATTTTGACAGTAGATTCATTTGTTTCTTATCTTTGCCAAAAGAAATTCGGCGGAAATGCTCCCAGAACGCCCATCGCCCGTCCAGCACCAGGCCCAAGTACTTCATATGGGCCTGGAAACTGATGTGGATGGAGGTGACGACTATCGAGGCGCCGACAAACAGCCTTACACGGGGCCCATGGAATAAGAGGGCCTCCGTCTTGTTTAGGGCCACCCTAGGCCCCGATTCGCCTGACCATCTCCTCGGTGCCGAGAGTGGCCAGGCTCGCCGCCTCTTCGAGTGTCCTGCCCCGGGCTGTGACGAGTGTATCGTCAGCATAGTATATCAAGCTCAGCCCGGGGGGGAGACTCCCTCGCAACGCCCAGTCGTACCCGATGTCCCACAGAGTCGGCCCCAGAACCCTGCGGAACACCGGAACACCGCACGACATGGGCGTCCGCACAATTTCCCCAGCGGGACCCGCGCAGAGGACACTGCGCCCCTCCAAATAGTCCGCCACCAGCCGCTTCAGGTACAAGGGCACCCCATGAAATCGGAGCGCCTCCCTGATGCAGTTGAATGGCAGACTATTGAATGCGTTGGCAATGTCCAACGACACCGCCCACAGCACTCCTCCGCCGGCGACAGGCTCCGCGGCCGTCTGCCTCAATCGTAGCAGGGCCCCGATGGTCGAACGCCCCCTTCTAATGCCGAATTGAACGTCCCACAAATCGGGCCCCACCTCTCCCAGTTGCTGGACGATGCGGGCAGCGAGGATGCGCTCCAGCAGCTTGCCCACATCGTTAAGGAGCACGATGGGCCTGTAGGCCGATGGCGAATCCGGGGGCCGTCCCAGCTTTGGCAGGAGAACCAACCTCCCCTCCTTCCAGCACTCAGGGAACCGTCCAGACGCCAAGCAAGCGTTGTACAATTGCCTGAGGCTCGAGGTGCTCGAGGAGCGACGAGGGGCTGCGCGCGAAGCTTGTTCAATGGCCTCCCGGATATCTTCCACCGTCACGGAGTCGTCCAGACCCGCGATGCGCACTTCGGCGCATTTGACGGGCCTGGCGATCTTGACGCCACCCTCCTCGGCGAATAAACCTCGCAGCTTCTCCGCTACGCTGTCGGCCGTCTTGGCGCCCTCGGCCCCAGGGAACTCGAGGATTCGAGCCCCTGTCCGGGCCTTGCGGGTCCTGGCTTCAACGCCTCCAATATCGGAGACTGTTAGCTCCCGCCGGGCCTTCCTCAAGACGGCCTCGTATCTGAGGCCCTTCTCGGCCGTCTCAGGCCGCACAGTGATCACCACTGCGGCTGTCTTCGGCGGTTTGAGCCCCTTGCGCGGCCTTTTCTTCTTGTCGCCAGCTCCTGCCTTGGGAGCGGAGACCTCAGCGGCGCGCTTGGCCTCCGCTTTCCTTCTTTGGCCGCGACTCTTTCTGTCGCGCTCAGCTACCTGGGGGCAGCCTTGCCTTTTGCTTTGCCCTTTGTTGAGCCTCTACCGGGGCCCGCTCCGGGACGCTTGGCGACTTCGTCGCCGCGGCGGGAGGCGTCTTCCTCGCCACAGGGACGGGTGTCGGCTCGGTGGCCGTGACGGCTTTAGCCGGCGGTGTACCCTACGCAGCGGGAGGCGTCTTCCTCGCCACGGGAACGGGTTTCGCCGCAACAGCAGCCGAGCGCGCCCTGGTCGACAGCTTTGGCGGAGGCGGCAGGAACTGCGCCATTTGGGCCCGCAGGTCGGCCATGTCCTTGGCCAACAATCGGTTTACCCGACGCACCGCCACCAGCTCGGCCCCCAACTGGCGGTTCAGGTCCCGCAGGTCTGAGACCTCGCCACTAAGGCGGGCGTTTTCAGCCTGCAGGCCCGGGGGGTCGTCGCTCACGCGGGCAGCAGGCGCCGCCTCACGCTGAGAAGTCGTCGACCTTCCTCCTGCTACTGCGGCCCCTCGCCCTCTACGAGAAGCCGGCACCTTCGGTGGAGGCATGATTGTCACACTCCCCTCCGAGTCGGCGTCCGAGCTGCCTCCCTTGCTCAGAGGGCGCTTCCGCACCTTCGAGGGGAGGGCCTCCTCCCTAGTCGTCACAACCGCCGCCAGGGCCGATGCCGCAGGACACGGCGATAACCTGGCGGAGGCTTTAGCAGCCGGCCCGCTGTCTTCCTTGGACGGCCCTGCGGATACACCGCCCTCGTTCATCTTAGCGGCAGATCCGCTGCCCTCGTCTTCGGACGGCTCTGCGACGTCACTGTCGCCCTCGTCCGTTGACGGCTCTGCAGCAATTCTGCCACCATCCTCCTTTTCAGCAGCGGCAGCCTCTCTGCGCGCACGCCGCTCTTCCATCCGCCTCTTGTAGCTGGAAGCCTTACCCTTGCTCTTCCTGGGCGACTTCCACTTCACTTTTTGGGCCTCCACGATTTATGCCGGGCCCTCGGCGGACGCCTCAAGTCCTGAGGACGAGGCGTCGTTGTCAGTTTTTCTTTGGCTTGACAAGGCCGTGGTGTGAGAATCACAGGGATTCCCGTCGATGTTTAAAATGGTTTTTAAATTTGAGGTATCCATATGATTCCCACGAGTATGGAATACTCTTCGTCGACCCGAGCAGAGATTCCTGTACTCGGGCAAGCCTACATTTACCAACCAGGGGGGCAGCCGGTACCCTAGCTGGAGCGTGCTAACGACAGAACAACCCATCTGCCATGCATCTTCTCGCCGCACGCCAGAACTTAAGATTCTGGATGATTTCCGAATTCGAATGTCCATTCGAAATTATTTATAGAGGTTGTCTTCCTCGCGGTCCGGGCTCGTCCGTCCGCTCCGTCGATTTTGAAACTAAGACAAGCAAAGAATCAGGTTTACGATATGTCGACGGTGGCATATGCCTGCCCAGCCCTCCAGCGAATGGGTGACTGAGCCCGTCGAGGATTCGCGTCCGGTCACCCTCCGGTCCGGGCTAGGAGAGAAACAGGGCTTTACAAACAAGGGGACTCCCCCTAGCGCCAGATATTCGCTACGGGAGACAATCCAACAGAAGAATCTGGGGGACTGCCGCCCGCACCCAGGGTACACCACGCGGAGGTTTCTGATATCGTACCCCACAGGGGACTTGCTAGCAGACCCGGCAAACTTCGTTCCGCCTAACAATCAATGATTGAGTAGATTTAGATTAGTTCAAAATATAAGTTATTTTTTTATTATGATAATAAATATAAATAATCAAGTATTTTAATGACGTGTCAGCAAGACAAAACCTTGTGATATACGACATTTTTCTTTTGTTATCAGGCGCGAGAACATTTCTTCTTGCACATCGAAAATTATCTAGTTATTGATTTGCGATGCTGTATCAGGGGCTGCCTCACTTTATTCTTGTGATATATATATATATATATATATATATATATACAAACGCGGCGCTCTTCACGTGTAATATCTCGTTCTTCTTCAGTGGTTTCATTCGCGATGTTTCAAATCCTAATTGCATTACAGCTTTGTCGGGAAATATTAGTTTTTCTGGGTAAAGTATTGTTAATAATAATTTTGACACAATTAGATTTATTATAAAAATACTCTTAGCACTCGCAACTCGTACTCACAAACACATCGACGGGTCTTTAAATTCAAACTTTAATTTCAACATTTTTATAGCGGTATTTTCAAAACAAGCTGTAGACAACATTACGTGAGCTGTCAATTGCGTTTAGTTGTACCATGAACAAATTAACGTTTAGATTGATTTTTTGATTGATATTTTTAACTTTTTTTGTTGTTTGGTATCATATTTTAATATATTATCCTATTGCCGATGAAGACAGATCCAAAAACAGATAAATCATAAAAATTGGTCAAGTCGTTTTTGAGTTATAAGTGGTATAACTAACACGGCTTTGTTTTATATAAATAGATTTATATATTTTTATATTTTCAAAATCTCAGAAACCGCCCCAGTGATTTCCATGAAATTTAGTATGCAGAAGGTATCGAGGGTGATAGGTTTCATTTACAGAAAATATAGTTCTGTCAGTGTTTTCAGCCAACAAAGAAAAAAAGAAAGATGTAGGTACCAGGAGAGACCGAGACTAACCTACCTAGACCAGATTGGTCAAGTACTGAAGGAAGGTGGAGTCAAGAGTCTCCGAAACCGGCAAGCGTGTATGAAAAGAATTATGAATGTTGAGGAATCGAGTGAAGTATGCAAGGATAGAGTTCTCTGGCACTCTGTTCTCTCTGTCTACCCTGTAAGGGATATGGCGTAATGATATGTATTTATGTATGTAAAAATATTTTTTTTTTCGTTGGCTGAAAGCTATTAAAATATGAAGGTAAATTTGGTTCCTGGATTAAACTGCTTGATATATTAAGAAATCAAGCAGTTTAATCCAAACAGCTACAGTTCTATCCTTGGCTTAACATTTTTTATTACATGTCACTCAATTAGCTATTGATTTTCAAAATATTGATACACGTCTTTTTTATTTTTTTTATGCAATAATAAATGTTTAAAATTTTATAAATCTCATTTTAACTTTGACGCATTTTCATACAAGCTTTAATTCCATATTTTATCCCCTTAAGGGTTATTTTCTAAAAAAGCTGAAATACGTGTTTTCAATGAAAAACTTGTAATTAAATACCTAATTTCAGATTTAAAAAATATAGAAAAAGTAAAAGTTCGTTTATACAAATTTTAAGGCCCCTATTTTCCACCTTTAATAATTTTAATGTAATACTAAATAGTTAAATATGGCTCCGGTATGGCACTGTGTGGCTACGAATACTACCAATCCTTATTTTGCTCGTGGATGTCGTAAAAGACGACTAAGAGCCTCATATCGACCTGTGCCCACACAACCTGATGGCGTTTGGTTCATAAAAATATTTTTTGGGATATGTATGTCAGACATGGAATCGATGATATTTTAAATATATTGACTGTAAACTGTATATATAACTACGAAATAACTTTTTTCACCGTTAAGTCCCTTATCAGTCTAATCAATACTTGTTAATATAAAGAAAATGTATCGTTTATTGCCCCTTGTAAAACGCTATAAGATAGCAGGCTACATATTATTCCTGAACATCAAAATAAATCATAAAGGTAGTTTCAAACTCTTATCTAAAATTAATTTCAATATCCTATCCAAATCAAGTCATTCTATCAACTACTAGAGATAATACATGTATACAACAAGTTGTAGATAAAACAGTTTTATGTATTATAAAGCTGCTGCGTCACAGAGGTTTTAATAATTTATGTAAATCACATGATTTCAACCCATTTATTACAAACTAGCTGGCCCGATACATTTCGTCCCGCCTAACAGTTGATAAATGAGCAGATTTCGATTACTTCAAAATTATTAAGTTACTTTTTTTATTATGGTAATAAATATGAATAATATATAAATTTAAAATATCAAGTATTTTAATAACGTGCCAGCAAGACGAATAAGTACCTTATGCTAGACGGCACCTTCCTTCATGTGCATTGAAAATTATCTAATTGTTGATTTCTGAGATTTGCTCGACGATTTTGCATTGTCAGCCGAGCCGTTTCACGGGCTGCCTCGCTTTGCTCTTGTGAATGAGAAGCACGAGGTAGGGTCATGTTAACGCGGCGGTCTTCCCGTGCAATATCTTGTTCTTCTGCCGTGTTATTATATGTTATTCGTATTTGTCCTCCTCATGATTAATACAACCGGAAATAAATAATATTATAATTAATATTGAAATAAATTATTATTTTTGTATTAAAAAATATCATTATATTATTTATTAATTGTCTTAATATTTGATTGATTTATTTAATTAATCTGTTGTCTAATACTTTTGTAACATACTTCAGTTATCATCGACTAATTGTCACAGTAACACCGTCAGAGGCAACAACGAATATAACTTTTACTGAAGTCACTAATCACGCAGCTACTCGCAAGGGAATCAAAACCTAAAGGGTACTTCCAGTCGACCTAGAATCTTGAAATTTCGCATTAAACAACGATTTATAGCATGTATAAAGGACAAATTCCGAAAACCTTAATTTTTTAGTTACATCACATATTTTTTTTAGTTTTACGGAACCCTTCGTGCGCGAGTACAACTCGCACTTGGCCGATTTTTTATTAATTGCAATTAAACGACAAAGAATTACCAAGCCATTTTCGAAAGGAAACAGCGCGTTGCGATTATGAATCTTTTAATGAAAGAAAAACTTAGATACATTATTTTTTACGGTCGTGATAGTGCCAGATTCTTACGGAAACATGAGGACGTCCTTGAATATTTTTTTAATACCTTTTTTATTACTTTAAACAAAATAATTGCCTTTTAAAAATATCAAATACGTTTACACGAATGTCTTTATTTGATATATGTATGTTAATATTATCCTATAAGTGCAGTGTGAGAAAAATACTACTTATTTTTAGTTTTGAACAGTCCTTGATTTTCATATATCAAGAGTAGAGCATCACCTCAACGCTTCGCTTATGAGGCGTGCAATACCTGCAATTTCATTAGACTAGAAAGCGAACAAAATATAAATGTGAATAGTAAAGGCTAAAAGGATAAGGTTTAAAAAACAAAATCTTAGCATTATTATAGCATTGTAATCTAATAATAATTAATAGTTTAAAAAACTAAAAAAACATGCTTTTATATATAAACTAAACTAAAAAGTAGAAAATAACTTTTTTAATCATTCAAGTTAAGGTAGAGTGATAAATAAAAGAAATTATTTTAGTGTAAAAAAGCGTGGGGTGCCTGATGTTAACACTCCATTGATAGAGTCATGTGGGTAAGTAGGCATAGGGTATGCTGCGAAATATTTTCAGAACTAAAAAATTTAAATAAAAAAATTAATAAATTAAAATAAAAAAAATATTAAAATAAAAAAAATACTAAATTTTTCTACTCTTTCTGAGAAGTCTTCTATGCAATTTCAGATTTCCTCATGTCCTCATGTTTAGCAATGCATACTGCATTGCTAAACGTCAAGTTGCACAATTTATATGTCCAGATGGGTTTTCGATAAATGCGAGATTATTATTTAATACCATTTTCAAATAGATATCTCAATTCGAACACTTAAATGCTTCGCAAAGACCTAACAAGAAAACTTTTACACGAACTACGTTTTGTTTTTAATGTTCACTTCAATGTCTTTGATCACTGATTTTACCATTAGATATTACATTGTCTTTATTTCTGAGCTTTTCTGGGCCCTTAACCTGATGAATTAAACGACGTAGCTCGAGTTTTATTAACTTTTTAATATGAAACTAACAAGAAAAACATACAGTGACTTGACAGATGACCTTGATGTCACGAAATAGAGACATTGTTTTACGGTAGCGCCCTCTAAGCGCGTAATTCGAAATTGGAAACTTAAATTCAATAATTTAATCCTGACTATCCCAATAACTGATTGGGATAATGGTGTAATCTTATTAAATTATTGCATTGTCATCGGTCCTCAATAAGTCTACCAAATTTAAATGAAATCTGACCGTTCGAAGTGGGTCAAAATCAAGTCCAAAGGAGTCGGTTACAAACATACAGGTCAAGCTAATAAAAAGCATGTAAAAAAGGATCTTTGTTAAAAATTTAGCTTCTTTTTGACTCACTAATGTTACCGATATTCCTTTGATTATAGTAGCGTACGCACTTAATAACTGGATCTCAGACACTACTATACTAGTTCAGGTTAAATTATTATAAATAATAACAATTCGATTTCGCTCTGCGGTCACTAAACAACAATAAATCATTTACGACTTATTACTTAAATTACTTCCCCTGTAGCCAAGCTATAGGGATATATTGGTGAATACAAGTAAAGAGAAGCCTTTTACTGCCCGTGTAAAAATTTACTAAAAGATTACAAACGAAGAATCATCCGCAGTGCTTGCCTCAAAAACGTATAACGCGTCACTATGATCGCCAATCAGTTTGTCCAACACAATGATTATCACGATAGTCCCTCTAATGAGGAGACCTGCGTCCAGCAGTAGGTTTAGTTCGGTGAGTAATGACGATGATGACTTGATTGATAATAATCTATTCCTTTGTGATGTAACATTTCTATGGAAGTATGTCTTTGTTATCTTTATAGCTCGTTATTTCTACTTCTATATTGCTTGCTATTTCTATACATCTTATTGTCAAACTTTGAAGCACGGGCACTCTTAGATTTGCATAGTTAATCTTCATGTTTAGTATCTATTTTAGTCAAAGACAAAACCAATAGTCAACGAAGTCTATAGTTTGCTCCTATAGTTTTGCGTGGCTTTAGGAAGCATTCATATCCGTAATTTCATTCAACGCAATTGACTGAAAAGTGAATACACCTTGGGGAAGCCCCATGATCAAATTTAAACTTACTTCAAATTCATAATTCAAAAGCCGAAAATGCAATTTATTTCCGCCTTTGACTAACAATCTTGCTAAACCTATGATATGATTGATCGAACCGCAAACTTATAGTTTTATACACCTCAGGTTCCAGGTTTGACTGCGACATTCATGTTAAATCATATATATCCTACTGTTGACTTCGAGCTTCCTTTATGATAACAAGAAAATGTATTTATTATACAATGCTGGTCTTTAAGGTTAATATAGGGTTTTATTTCAGGCTTTCCTTCCCTCATAGAATAGACATCTCTTATAGCATAGATTCTATAAGCGTTTTTATCTCTTAGTAGTGTTTTACGATATTCACGGTCAAGATAGAGGCTACTGAATGGTATTCTTTGACACCACACAAAAATTTACGTTGACATACAGGCGAATAATTACTATTATTATTACTACTTTTATTGTTAATCATCTTAATTGAAATGTTTTTATCTTTCACAGAAATGCTGTTTGTTATTCTTAACAGTCCTAAGATTACCTCAAGATACTTCATCAGTTTTCTATGAGCCGCATCCAGATTGTCCTGAGGAAATAAATTGACTCCTTCCTCATGAATAAGAAGGAGAATAAAAAACAAGTGATCATAACTCTTGCATTCTTCCTCCATAACCACACAGTGATATTCTTCCTCTCAAATCACGCATTAGTTGTAGCTAATCTACTAGACACATAATTGTATTAGTATTATATTATTGTTGTTATGTATGTTTAATATTACTATTACTGATAGAAGAATTAACTATCACTGCTATTAAATGAGCCATATGATCATTGTCATTTGATTTTCTATGCTATATTCTGTCATCAATGATAGTCAGCAACTAACCTAACCATCATCATCATCATCATCATTCTCCTTATCCCAATTACTTGGGGTCGATACAATATGTACTCTTCTTTCATAGTACATATTGTAAAAGTTATTTGCAATAGTTTAATGACCGCCCACCTGCCAGACATCAGCCCTCCTTGGGAAAGTTAGTGTTGACCAAACGGCATCAGTTGAAGTTGGCTGTTATGGCTCTTAGTCGTCTTTTACAACATTCACAGGCGAAGTGAGGGTTGGTAGTATTCGTAACCGCTACCACACAGCTTCAGCTTTATGTCAGTATCTAACCTAACCAAACCAAAAATTAAAAACGTTGACAAAAATACAAAATATCTGATCCATCGTAGCATTGCAGAGGCCCAAATATGGTAATAATAGGCATTGCTTTATTTTGCACAAGCATGTAAAAATCCTTCTAAGGCTAATTGTAATCTTCCAGGATATACAATAATGGGCGATGGTGGTTCCGGGAGCATTTTCGCCAAATTGCTCCCCGGCTGGTCGGCGCGGCGTCCGCCCTTTCTCGGCTCATGCCGAATGTGGGCGGACCCAGTTTCGAGGGCCGACGGCTGTATGCGGGGGTGATCCGCTCAATGGCCATGTACGGCGCACCCGTGTGGGCGAGGGCTCTGAACGCCCAGCTCAGGGCGGTGCTGTGGAGGCCACAGCGAGCCATGGCGGTCAGAGCCATTCGCGGGTACCGCACGGTGTTGACAGAGGCGGTGTGCCTACTGGCCGGGACACCCCCGTGGGACCTAGAGGCGGAGATGCTCTCCGACCTCTACCGGCGGGTTACCTCAATGCGCGAAGAGGGTGGCTCCCCATCGTTTAACAAGATAGCCACCTGGCGCGAGGACGCCCGCCGAGAAGTCATCGCCCGTTGGGCTACGCGGCTGGAGAGGCCTAGACACGGTGTCATTACCGTTGAGGCCCTCCGGCCCGTACTGATGGAATGGATGGAGCGGCGGCACGGGGTCCTCACCTTCCGACTGGTGCAGGTGTTAACGGGACACGGGTGTTTCGGGAAATACCTGCACAGGGTCGTGCACAGGGAATGGACTCCGGGCTGCCATCATTGCAGTAGTGACGAGGACACGGCGCAACATACGCTCGAGGAATGCTCGGGCTGGGACGGGCAGCGCCGCGACCTCGTCGCTATTATCGGTGCTGACCTGACGCTGCCGGCTGTCGCGAGGGCGATGGTCGACAGCGTCAGGAATTGGGACGCGGTCGCCGCCTTCTGCGAGGCTGTCATCTCGCAGAAGGAGGCGGCGGAACGGGCCCGGGAGGATTCCCGTGACCCGGGCCGCCGCCCGCAGCCGGGGCGGCGCAGGCGCGAATACCTGCGCCTGATGCCGCCCTAACCGAGGCTTCGGGTGATCGGACCGGGGAATTGTCCAGTCACCCGACGCGAGGCCACCGCGTAAGGACGACGCCTCGACGACGAAATCTGTCGGGACGTCAACAGGAGAGGAGCCCGAGAGGGCATACCGCCGAGGGGGCCACCGAAGACAAAGATCGGGTACCGGTGGCCCGCTCGCATGGCGAAGAAGAGGTGCTTGCAGGGTGGGTCAATGGGGTTGCGCGCCGCCTCTTCCGTCACTCCGGACCGATTTGGCGGGGTGCGACGTCCATGGCCCACCATAAAAAAAAAAAAAAAAAAGGATATACAATAATAGCTGGACCTTCCGAAGCTACTAATACCGACCATTAATGACCACAATTGAATTATTACCTAACAGTTGTCCAACAAATTTCAGCATTGAATTTCAATCTCCCTCGCGAATACTATTGCAACAAGTATTACCAGTGTAACTTTGGTGAGAAGATCGAGCGACGCTGTGAACCTGGAACCCACTTCAATAGCCACGTAGAAGTAAGTGTATTATGAGCCCTAACGTTTAGGTAAATTTTATATACATCATCATCATCATTCCTTATCCCAATTATTCGAGGTGGACGCAATATGTCCTCTCCTTCTTTCTATACAGCCCTATCAGGTGTCATCCCTGCGATTACTCCGTGTGTCCGTATGCACGTCATAGATTAATAATTAAAAAAGATATATACAACATTTAAAAAAAAAAGTAATATGACTCTATTTTATGTCGATTTATATATAAAAATAAATTACTATACGATTTGTGTGATTAAGTTTAAAAATAAAATAAAAGATTAGTCACTGATTTGACATCAAGTTGTTAGTCATCGGTTGTTTGTGTAGTTAATAGGTATTTAAAGAGCGACAGCCCAGTGAAACGAGCCTGCCGGGTTGAGACTAACAGGTTAAAGATACACACAGAAAAACGGGCAGTTCGCGTTGAGGGTAGACATGGAAATGATTGCTACTTTCCTTTCATTTTCATTTGGTGAAATTATCTATTTCTTTCACTGTGATTTTAATTTTACATATGAAATTTAATATCCAATGATTTTTTTCTCAATGCTCTAATGTCACACTTATTACACGTTTGCTATTACAAATGCAAAATGATTTATGATTAATGGCGCTACAATATGAATTAGATCATTAGCTCTTGGGCGGGAACGCACAAATTGCTTTTTTTATGTTAATTTTATAAATTGATAATATAATTTAAGTATCATTTATTAATTTCAATGGCATTTTAATTAAAGAATAATTACAAAAATACAAATGAAACGAAGTCATGAATTCATATCTTATAGATTGTCTCAAAAAGTCTATGAAATTTTTTTATAGAACGTCCACTATTTAACCGACTTCAAAAAGGAGGAGGTTCTATGTTTCATTGTATGTTTTTTTTTTATGTATGATCAGCGATATTTTTGTCAATTGTGGGCCGATTTTCAAAATTCTTTTTTCTTTCTAAAGGGTATACTTCAGAGGTGGTCCCATTGTCACCAAATCATGATCTGATGATGGGAAGTCATGGAAATCGAGGGCAACCCTCAAATTTTATAGGCTTATATTACGTGTCTCATATATTTTCAAAAGCTCTTCAAATATCTGCATCTGGCAGTGATAAACTCATTTAGGTGAGCTGATGATGGAAGGTACATATATCTCCTTAACGGTTAGGAGTTGGAGGATAATTCTTTCAATATCATACGCACGCATAGACCTTTAGCTGTATTCTTTCAAGTTAACTTCCAAGGTGGTCCCATTGTCATCAAATCATGATCTGATGATGGGAATTCTTGGAAATCGAGGGCAACCCTTAAATTTTATAGGCACATATTACGTGTCTCATGTATTTTTCAAAGCTATTCAAATATTTGCATCTGGCAGTGAACATTTCATTTAGGTGAGCTGGTGATGGAAGGTACATCTCCTTAGCGTTTAGGAGTTGGAGGATAATTCTTTTAATATCATACGCACGCATAGACCTTTAGCTATATTCTTTCAAGTTAACTCCCAAGGTGGTCCCATTGTCATCAAATCATGATTTGATGATGGCAATTCTTGGAAATCGAGGGCAACCCTTAAATTTTATAGGCACATATTACGTGTCTCATGTATTTTTCAAAGCTATTCAAATATTTGCATCCAGATACTTCCCCTCACAATGGAAGATAGCCCACGTTGTAATAATAAAGAAACCCGGCAAGGAAGACTACACTCAGCCAAAATCCTATAGACCGATTGGTCTATTATCTGTTCTCGGCAAAACCCTCGAGAAAATGATGATAGGCCGTATCCAATATCACATCCTTCCAACGCTCAACACAAACCAGTATGGATTCATGCCACAACGAGGCACTGAGGACGCACTCTATGACCTCACGCAGCACATCAGGCAGGAGATTGCCGGGAAAAAGATTGTGCTCGTTATATCACTAGACATAGAAGGCGCATTCGATAACGCCTGGTGGCCAGCACTGAAACACCAACTGGTTCAAAAGAAGTGCCCTAGAAATCTGTACAACATAATCGACTCCTACTTGAAAAACCGCAAAATCATTGTCAACTACGCAAGAACAACCAGCGAAAAGTCAACAACGAAGGGTTGCGTCCAAGGCTCTATCGGAGGACCAACCTTCTGGAACATCATCCTGGACTCGCTGCTCCAACTACTGTCAAGCGAGGGGATACGATGTCAGGCATTCGCGGACGACGTGGTCCTAACATTTTCTGGACACTCCAGTCAAGACATCACTGACACGGCAAACCGAGCCCTAACCAAAGTGGTGGATTGGGGAATCAAAACCAAGTTGAATTTTGCGCCGCACAAGACCCAGGCGATGGTCCTTACCAAAAAACTGAAATTCGACATCCCAATACCACACATGTCCGGCCAACCGATACAAGTAGTCGACGCCATCAAGATCTTAGGCCTCCATATAAACAAAACGCTCACCTTCACCAACCATGTAGACGCTGTCTGCAAAAAAGCCACTGCCATCTACAAACAACTAGCGTGCGCGGCTAAGGTGACATGGGGCCTAAATGGAGAAATTGTAAGGACTATTTACATTGCGGTGATTGAGCCGATTATTACATACGCTTCCAGCGTGTGGGCACCAGCCATAGAGCTGGAATCCAACAAGAAAAAGATAAACGCCATCCAACGAAGCTTTGCACTAAAAATATGCAAAGTATATAGAACCGTCTCAATGACATCAGCCCTAGCGCTCGCAGGACTGATACCACTTGACCTGCGAGTTCAAGAACGCGCCAGCTTATACAAAGCCAAAAAAGGTCACTCACTTGAGTACCT
This sequence comes from Lymantria monacha, assembly GCA_905163515.2. NCBI lineage: Eukaryota > Metazoa > Arthropoda > Insecta > Lepidoptera > Erebidae > Lymantria > Lymantria monacha. The sequence continues at coordinate 30,358,349 of LR991095.1, read as the reverse complement.
ACCACCGAACAAAGAGCTCGAAAAGAGGGTAACATTCAATGAATTACCTCGTCCCTCCAAACTCATCTCAATTTCATACGAGCTACTTGAGAATATGGACGCCGAAACCATCACTGAACACCAAATATCCGGACCCCAAATATACACGGACGGCAGCAAAATAGAGGGGAAAACTGGCGCTGCCCTAACATGGTGGGAGAAAGAACAGGAAGTCCACTACTCATTGTTCAGCCTAGAAGCCTACAGCACGGTCTTCCAATCAGAGATGTATGCCATTCACAGAGCAATTGAGAAAGTTAAAAGTAGTAATGTTACCACAGCCAACATACTAAGCGACTCTAGATCTTCGCTTGACCGACTCAAAAACTCTATTAACATCTCACCCCTGACTAACACCATAAGGGAAAACCTGGAAGACATCCGTGCCCAAGGCAAAACCGTCAGACTATTTTGGCTCAGAGCACACGCAGGCACCGTCGGAAATGAGCGAGCCGATGAGCTGGCAAAGAGAGCAGCACTAGCAACTACACCCGCCACATCCTACGACAAAGTGCCCCTGTCATATGTAAAGAGAACCATCCGAGAGGAAACAATCAAAATATGGCAGGACCGGTACAACGCCTCCACAACAGGGGAAGTCACTAAAAAATTCCTCCCAGACGTCACCAACAACTACCGTCTGGTGAGATCCATCAAATTAACACCAACCTTAGTGCAGGCGTTCACAGGTCACGGAGGCATTGCAGCTTACCTGTATCGATTTAAGCTCAAAAATAACCCAAGCTGCGAATGCGACGACCACACCGAAGAAACCATATGGCACTTACTATACGACTGCCCTCGCTTTCTAGTCGAACGAAGTGCACTCGAAATAACAACAGGAGTACAGGTCAAAGATACACAACTGAACATCTTAATGGGAGACGAAGACATAAGACCAACATTCCTCACCTACGTTGAAAATACCATACGTAGAGCAGCACGAAGGAATAGTACGCTCAATGAAGACCAAAGACCAAGGTCAAACACCATTACCCAAACATCAGCTCCAACACAACCCGATCAAAAAACAATAACAGCGCGAAGGCAAATACAAATACTCACCGAACACCAATTGCTAGCAAATGGCGAAACAGGAACACCAGGATTAAGAACTCGCCCGGTGGCCCTGTTCATGTTCACCACTCACGAAAGACTGGGCATTGCCTTCTGTTACGTAGACAGAAAAAATAGGGTGTCCATATTACCAGGACTAGCTGTTCTATTAAAAGGAAGCACTAGCCGAACGAAATTGAAATCATCAGTATTGGCGGCGGGCTACGGAACGGTCACCCCCCGCTAATCCGTCCGGGCGACGGGAGAAGCGGCGCACGACCCCGTAGACCCGCCCTGCAATGTACCTCTCTACGCATTGCGGGTGGGCCACTGGTACGCGTTCTTTTCTTCAGTGGCCCATCCGGTCTACCCTCACGGGTATCCTCTCGGGTCGACGCCCTGCCATCTCGACTAATATTATGTCTCGATGTCAGGGCGTCGTCTTCACGCGGTGGCCTCTCTCCAAGGGTGACCAGACTAATTCGTTAGGCGAAACCTCGCCACCTTCCTCGCGAGTGGAAGACACCCGCCGATATATTCCGGCGAGCATTTCGGCGTCCAAGTCCCAAGGGGGCGTTCCGGCCAATACGCATGCTGACTCGGTCGCCACCGTGCGGTATCCGCGGATAGCCCTGATCGCCATGGCTCTCTGCGGTCGCCGCAGAATAGCCCTAAGGCGGACGGTCAGAGCCCTCGCCCACACGGGTGCGCCGTACAATGCCATTGACCGGACCACCCCCGCGTATAGCCGTCGACTTTCAAAGCTGGGTCCACCCAGATTCGGCATAAGCCGTGAAAGGGCGGACGCCACGCCGACCAGCCGGGGAGCAAGTCTTCGGAAATGCTCCCGGAAGAACCACCGCCCGTCGAGCACCAGGCCCAAATACTTCATATGGGCCTGGATACCGATGGGGACGGAGTTGACGACTATCGAGGCGCCGGCGGGTGGCCCCGTGCGGGGCCCATGAAACAAGATGGCCTCCGTCTTATCTAGAGCCACCCTAAGTCCCAGCGCCTCGATTCGCCTGACCATCTCCTCGGTGCCGAGAGTGGCCAGGCTCATCGCCTCTTGCAGTGTCCTGCCCCGGGCTGTGACGAGCGTGTCGTCAGCATAGCAAATTAAGCCCAGCCCGGGGGGGAGACTCCCTCTCAACGCCCAGTCGTAACCGATGTCCCACAGAGTCGGCCCCAAGACCGACCCCTGTGGGACACCGCACGACATGGGCGTGCGCACAATGTCCCCTGCGCGATTCGCGCAGAGGACACTGCGCCCGTGCAAATAGTCTAGCCGCCACTAGCCGCCTCAGGTATAAGGGCACTCCGTGATACCGGAGCGCCTCCCTGATGCAGCTGAATGGCAGACTATTAAATGCGTTGGCGATGTCCAAAGACACCGCCAACAGCACCTCTCCGCCAGTGACGGCCTCCGCCGCCGTCTGCCTCAAGCGCAGTAGAGCCGCAACGGTCGAACGCCCCCTTCGAAAACCGAATTGAACGTCCGACAGGTTGGGCCCCACCTCGTCAAGGTGCTGGACGATGCGGGCAGCGAGGATACGCTCCAACAGCTTGCCCACATCGTCCAGCAGCACGATAGGCCTTTAGGCCGACGGCAAATCCGGAGACCGTCCCGGCTTTGGCAGGAGAACCAGCCTCCCCTCTTTCCAGCACTCAGGGAACCGTCCCGCCGCTAGGCAGGCGTTATACAGTTGCCTGAGGCGTGGCTCCAGGTGTTCGAGGAACATCATCAACACCCGGACGGGTACTCCGTCCGGGCCGGGGGCGGTATTGGCGGAACGAATCTTTGCCACCACCGCCCCCACCTCTGATTCCGTCACAGGCGGAACACTATGTTCATCGGCCTCCCGGTCATCATCTGGCCATGAAGCCATGACCGGGGGCGTGTGCTCCGGCTGTTGCGGAAACAGTCCCTCGACCACCCTGCGGAGGAGGTCGGGTTGGAGGGTCTCGGTGAGGGGTGGGCCCTGCGCGCGGAGCTTTCTCAGCACCGCATGATACGGGCGACCCCAGGGATCACGGTCGAGACCGTTCAACAACTCCCGCCAACTCTCGTCTTTGGCGAAACGGATGGCCAGCCTGAAGGCAGACCGCGCACTGCGGTAAGCCTCGTACAGCTGACCCTCCCGCTCATCATCGCGGCGACGCCGCCGACTGCGGGTGTAGGCTCTTCGGGCACATATGCAAGCCGCACGAAGATCCGCCAGCCTCGGGGACCACCAGTAAACCCCCTGCCTCGGAGGTAGACGCCGTGCACGGGGCATGGCCGCATCGCAAATCTGCGTCATCGCACTGCGAATGCGGCCAGCCTCAGCGTCCACTCCTCTGTCCGCTGGGGGCGGTGAGGACAGCCATGAATGCACAATGGCCGCCTCCGCCAGCAGGTCCCCATCCAGGCGCCCCACAGCCCACCGCGGAAACGCGGGAGCTCCGTTCACCCTGTGACCCCTACCGGCCCGGTCCCGGGGTGAGATCTCCATCCGAATATATAAATGGTCAGACAGAGTCTCAGCATCCTCCAGGACACGCCAGTTCTTCACTCGTTGTGCGAGCGCAGGGCTAGCGAACGATAAGTCCACTATCGACCCGCCCTGCGGCCGCACACACGTGTCCACTGAGCCCCTGTTGAGAATACAGAGGCCCAGCGAAGCAACCCACTCCACGACTGCCCGCCCGCGATCGTCCGTCATAGGGGACCCCCACGCCACAGATTTGGCGTTGAAGTCCCCCAGGACAAGGACTAGGCGCGGTGCCAGTCGCCGTATCGAAGCCTCCAAGTTGGTAAGGAAGGCCCCGAAATCAGCCGCACTCCTATTAGGGGAGAAGTACACGCCGTAAAGCGTGACCTCCCCCCATTCCGCTGCGACAAACCCTTCGCCCCTATCCTTAAGGGATAAGAGCGGGCAATGCCGCAGCGTGGAGGTGACGATTGCCGCGGTCTCGTCCTGGCTGATCACCCAATTGGGGCGATCAGGCACGCAGTACGGCTCCGTGACTACGGCTGCACCAATCGTCCACTCCGCCATGGATTGCAGGAGAAGATCCTGCGCACCAGGGGAGTGGTTGATATTGGCCTGCAGGAGGTGGATGGACTCGGCCGCCATTAATTGGCCGTGTCCATGCCCTCCTCTATGCCAGCGGGCAATCGGGCCGCACTAGGAGCGGAAGCAGCCATGGTCGAACGGCCGCTCCGCCCCTTTGGGGCCGAAGCTGGAGGCCTACAGGCCCCAGAGCCCATACGGTGCTTAGCAGGCTTATTGCCCGCCGCACACGCGGGGCAGTGGGGCGAGGCAGCGCAGAATGCTGCCATGTGCCCGGGTTGACTGCAGCGGCAACACAATCCGCCGCAGTCAAAGCAGTTAGTGCACGTCGGTCGGGTATGCCCGATCGCCATGCACTTGTAGCACCTCGCGGGCCGGTTATCCAGCACGGTCACCCGCGCCGAACTCCAGCCCACGAGGAGCCTGCCCGAGTCGGCCAGTTTCCTAACCGACTCCACCGGGCACTGCACCCATGCAGCACCCACGCCACCTGGGCCAGGGCGGATGGCACCAACCCGGACAACATCAAAGGTACACCCGGTTCTCGAGGCAATGGCCTCCCGGATGTCCTCTGCTGTCACGGAATCGTCCAAGCCCGTGACGCGCATTTCTGCGCACTTCACAGGCCTGGCGATTTTAATGCCGCCATCCTCGGCGAACAGGCCCCTCAACTTGGCCGCAATACTATAGGCCGTTTTGGCGCCCTCGGCCCCAGGGAACTCGAGTACTCGAGCCCCTGTCCGGGCCTTGCGGGTCGTGGCTTCGACGCCACCAATATCGGTGACGTCTAGCTCCCGCCGGGCTTTTCTCAAAACGGCCTCATAGTTGAGGCCCTTTTCGGCGGCCTCAGGCAGCACAGTAATCACCACTGCGGCTGTCTTCGGCGGCCGGAGCCTCCTGTGCGGCCTCCCTCTCTCCCTCCCCCCGGCTCCTGCCTGGGGAACGGAGACCTCAGCGGCGCGCTTGGCCTCCGTCCGTCTCCGTTGGCCGCGACTCTTCCTGCCACGCTCGGCCACCTGCCAACCCTGTTCGGGCGGGGCAGATGTGCCGGACGCGGGAGGCGCAGTCACGGGCGCACTGGTCGCCACCCGCGGCGCAGCTGCGGGCGACGACTTCGGCCCGGGCTTGGCGGGAGCCAGTGCCGTCCTCTTTTGGCCTTGCGGAGCGGGCCCTTTCGGCTTGGGCCCGGCCACGGCCGCGGCGAAGCTCCCCACGCGGCCACCCTGGCAGGATAGCGGGGCGGGGGCTGTCGCCACGTACGGCCGCTTGTCCGCGGCGAGTAGTGGCCGGAGTCGAGGCTCCGGAGGCAGCCTTGCCTCCAGAGCCGCCATGCGCGCGTCGACCAGTTTCCCGACCGATCAGTATACAATACCTACAGTACTATACAAGTAGGAAACATGGAGTGTCGGCTAATACGAGCACGCAATAAAATGCTGCTCGTATTCAACAGGAAAGCCGACGAGACCCAGTTTGCGCAAGCTAGTGTCCTCCTTCAAAACATAGCAAAGAACAGTGAAGAAAACACCGACTCCATCCCCAAAACCATCAGTGTGGATGCAATGACAGTTGGCTTCAATAAAGGAGAAGCTGCGGATTATATGGGTGTATCATGGCCTCTAAACACCACAAGGTTATAACCTACGAGAATAGAGGCCAAGATCTGAGCTTCTTACTCGCTCCCCCCTCTAAAATCACACTACGCCCTGCGGCCAACGTCTAAAACGAAGCCTCTATATCGAGCCAATTAAACCCTAATCAGCCTGAACTAGCTACGCCTCAGCGCCAAGACGAGCAGAACGACAACGGGGAAAATACCAAAACAGAAATAAAAACACCATTCAGCACAGTAAAAGCACTATTAAACCCGCTTCTTTCCGCCATCACCAAAAAACACAGCGAAGAAAAAAGCAGTAAGCGACTGGCATCTGCACTCGAGGCTTTTACTAGAAAAGAACGCCCAATCGATAAAGAAAAAGAACCACAACTAAGCACAAACGCCGACAAAGGAATAGTGAAACCACCAAACTACCGACCGGTGAACACAACGTTGGACCTATATATCAATGCCTTCCTCGAATACAAGGCCATTTTAGAAGGCACAATAGTTATCAAAGCCCTGACCGCCAGCAAGATACTCGAAGCCTACCACTATCAAAGCGAAGGGTTGCTGAAAGTCAGACTCGAGGAAGAAGAGGCCAACGTTTACAACAACCAAACAGGCGAGGTCATGGTGGGTAAACCCATCTCAACCCACATGGCCGCGTTTAGTGCCACCGGAGGCTTCATAGACATCGATGAAGAAGCCACATAGGAAAACGGTAGAATAACATTCCACACCCCGGAACACGACCCCATTGTAGTCACTGCGAAATTCACTGAAATCTGGCTCACAGAGAAAATTCTAAAACGAGCCAGAGATCTGGAAGCGAGTACATGGGACTTACCAGACAAAATCACCCTGGTAAACGGAGTGCCCGGATGCGGCAAATCAACCTGGATTGTGGAAAACTTCAACCCCGCACACGACGTCGTTTTAACATCACTGCTCAAAGCAAAAGACGATCTAAAGAATAGGATTACCCAACGCATGGGGGAAAAGGCGGCCAAGCACGTCTACACAGTAGCATCAGCTCTGACAAACGGAGTCAGAATGAACAAAAACCAAGCGCTTCACCGGCTAATCATAGATGAAGCGCTCATAAATCACTTCGGCTCCGTAGTCTTATTAATGCGAACTGTCAAGGCCAAAGAACTCCTCCTCATTGGAGATACAAACCAAATCCCATTCATAGATCGCGACAACCTATTCGAAATGAGACATGACAAGCCTCTAACCACACCATCGGCAACACAAGAACTGCTGTGTACGCATCGGTGCCCCATGGACGTAGCATATGCCCTCCAGAACAACTACAATGGCATATACTCGTCAAATAAGATCATAAAATCCCTGAATATATACAAATACACCGACGCCGTCATACCACCCGACCTTCCCGAGACTCTATACCTGTCACACACCCAGGCAGAGAAAGAAAGCTTCAAGGAAAAGGGATACGGTACCGGTGAGGGCTCCGAACTGCGAACCATCCACGAGGCACAGGGACTCGGCGCACCTAACGTCATCATAATCCAGACTAGAGACTCGGTGCAAAAGTTACATAACAGCATACAACACGCCGTGGTCGCCATCTCCAGGCATACCAGATCCTGCACTTACTACACAGACACCCGTGAAGATGCCATCTTGAAACTCATGAGGAAGTTCATAGATCAGGATTCTGGTACTATACTGGAATACGTCAAGAAGATGGCGGTAAAACATAGAGACGAAAGGGTAATGAAAGAGCTTGGTCTACTACCCCATTAAACTAAAGTCAACACAAGCGTGGAGTCAATTACCATCAACCTAGACATAGACTTCCAAATTAAACAAATCATTAAATAAAACATCACAGACATTATTATCATCATCACAACATCACAGAGGACAGAAACATCTACAAATATAAGGGTTTCACCAACAACAAGACCACCAGCGCCAAGAAGAAACCCTAAAAGACATGTTATCGCTCAACATCTATGACACATTAATTGCGCTCTTCAAGCTTTATCCAATTGTAATAAAGCCACTTCAAGAACATTAATTTTATAAACAAACAACCATAACAATTAAATTAAATATAAAAAGAGCACGGACAAAAAGTCTGTGGAATAACATACTCATAATAAAAAAATAAAAAAAATATTTGCATCTGGCAGTGAACATTTCATTTAGGTGAGCTGGTGATGGAAGGTACATCTCCTTAGCGCTTAAGAGTAGGAGGAAAAATTTTTCAATATCATATGCACGCATAGACCTGTAGTTGTATTCTTTCAAGTTAATCACGTAACCTGATAATGTAAGCTACTACTCTATAACGATTAGGAGTTAGGTAATTCTTTATGTTGGCGATATAGTAATCTTTGTTACGTAGGTAGAAAATAACATACTAAGCTAGAAGGATGGACCTTTTTCAATTCACCTTTCTCAAAGTCGAACTATTGTAAATATGTATCATCATCTGGACTTAGCTTCTCTCATATTTTGTAAAGTACCCTGGAGTTTATATACCGTAACTGCCCAACGGAAGATTAGCGGCAGCATTTGCCGGTCATTATCCCGTAACCTTTCGTTGCCTGATATATGGTTGACACACGCACTATGGTAACTAACTCGTCACTGTCTTTCACTTTTGTGGCAATAGTGTCGTTATTAAATTTTACAAAAACCAAATCAGGTAACTAGCCTGTTTCAATTTGGTCACAAACGAAGGGGAAGCCTACAAGTTTGGATATTATCCCTATTGCCCGCTTACCAAGCCATTAATGACAGAGATATTGCATTTTACCATGACTCTGAAGCCTATTTCTAGTTTTAACAATTGCATCAAACCGTCTCAATTATTTACATCACTTGAATGTTGGTAGTAAGTATCTCATAACTAAGTTGTTGCCTCACGTGACGCATCAATAGCCCATATGGTGTATACGCGAATTGAAACAGTGAAATTTAAACCATCGGCAACGAGATACAGCATTTCATTTCCATTTTTTCGAAATATGTTCTTATTTTTTTTATTTTGATTCCCTACTTCTATTCTTCCTCGTGCCACGTGCATTTTAGTCGATCTACTCATAGTGCTTATATTTATAAATATAATATATATTTAATAAATAATTTAATTTATATGAACTAGTTAAAATTATTACTTAACTACGATTATTTACACTAAAAATTCAAAAATAAATAAACTTTAAAAAAAAATGTAAACCGACTTCAAAATAAGATCAGCCAAGAATTATACTTAAAACACTAAAAACCGAAAAATAAGATGAACTATTTAATTCTTGTCTAATTCTAATTATGTATTATTTTTTATAAAATATAATTACAATGTGTGCTAGAAATCCACTAACACGATTTGAAGTCGGTGCCAAGCCAAATAGGTATACTATATCACATTCAAATCACGCCGCGCTTGTGACTGAAGTGATTTGAACGCGCAAGCGGTTAAGCGATTTAATCCATATGGGCAGACGTCGTTCCAATGTCTAGACGAATGCGAATCACCGAACGATATGAACAACAGGTTCGTGGAAACTGTTCACGCGGTTGGGTCGAAGTTGTTCAAGGCTCACCGCGCCAATAGACCTAAAAAACTTTCTGACCAAACTCTCAGGCTCATGGAGCGGAGAAAAGAAATGACAGTACAGTCTTCAGCCGATTGGTCCGAATACAGGCAGCTAAATAGGCAGATCTCCAGGTCTGTGCGTCGCGATATTGGCCAATTTAATACGCTTCGTGTTGAAGAAGCAATAGAGCGGAACCGAGGCTCAAAAGTGTTCGCACAAGATCTGTCTATTGGGCAAAGCCAAATGACTAAGCTGAAGACCGATGACGGCACTGTCATTTCATCCCAAAGTGAGATCTTGGGAGAGGTCGAAAGGTTCTATGGACAGTTATATAAATCATCCTGAAATCCTGTTGTCGGCTTGGTCCAAGATCCCAGATCCAAGCTAACTCGGCACTATACCGAAGAAATCCCGGACATTAGCTTGTGCGAGATCAGAATGGCTCTCAAACAACTTAGAAACGGTAAGGCACCGGGAAATGACGGAATTACGGCAGAGCTCCTGAAGGCAGGCGGCAAGGCGGTCTTAAAAGCCCTTCAGAAGCTATTTAATTCCGTTATCCTCGGGGGCGACGTTCCAGAGTCGTGGACCAGGAGTGTGGTGGTACTGTTTTTCAAGAAGGGCGACAAAGCTCTTCTAAAGAACTACAGACCCATCTCACTCTTGAGCCACGTCTACAAGTTGTTTTCGAGGGTCATTACCAATCGACTCACGTGCAAGCTCGATGACTTCCAGCCGCCCGAACAAGCTGGCTTCCGAAAAGGCTATAGCACCATAGACCATATCCTCACGCTTCGGCAGATTATCCAGGAGACCGAGGAGTACAATCGGCCTCTGTGTATAGCGTTTGTGGACTATAAGAAAGCCTTTGATTCAGTCGAAACTTGGGCAGTGCTGCAGTCCCTCCAGCGGTGCCAAATCGATCATCGTTATATCGAAGTGCTGAAGTGTTTGTACAGGAACGCCACAATGTCAGTCCGTATCCGGGATAAGAGTACGAAACCGATCCAGTTGCAGAAAGGCGTGAGACAGGAAGATGTCATCTCTCCGAAACTGTTCACCACTGCACTGGAAGATGTCTTCAAGCTCTTAGACTGGATCGGACTCGGTATTAACATTAACGGCGAATACATAACTCACCTTCGATTTGCAGACGATATCATCATTATGGCAGAATCCATGGAGGACCTTGGCACTATGCTCAACGATCTCAGCAGGGTATCCCAACTGGTGGGGTTACGAATGAACATGGACAAGACGAAAGTCATGTCAAATACCCATGTCATTCCTGTACCGGTCCTAGTTGGCAATGCGATTCTCGAAATTGTTGATCATTATGTTTACCTTGGACAAACAGTCCAGTTAGGTAGATCTAATTTCGAGAAAGAGGTCAGCCGACGAATCCAACTCGGCTGGGCAGCGTTCGGGAAACTTAGGAGGATCTTCTCGTCCAACATACCTCAGTGTCTGAAAACACAGGTCTACGACCAGTGTGTGTTACCAGTGATGACTTACGGCACGGAAACGTGGTCCCTAAATGTAGGCCTCATAACTAAGCTCAAAGTCGCTCAGCGTGCTATGGAGCGAGCTATGCTCGGGCTTTCTCTGCGTGATAGAATCCGTAATACGGAAACCCGCAGAAGAACGGGTGTAACCGACATAGCACGAAGAATTAGCACGCTGAAGTGGCAATGGGCAGGCCACATCGCTCGAAGAACCGATAACCGCTAGGTAAAAAAGGTTCTAGAGTGGCGACCACGTACCGGACGACGCAGTGTAGGACGCCCCCCCCACTAGGTGGACAGACGACCTGGTGAAAGCTGCTGGGCGTCGATGGATGCAGACGGCACAGGACCGCACTCTGTGGCGTACCATGAGGGAGGCCTACGTCCAGCAGTGGACGGCGATGGGCTGAAATGATGATGATGATGAGTGTTTTAAGTAAGTATGGTTTTTGGCTGATCTTATTTTGAAGACGGTTTACATTTTTTTTTAAAGTTTAATTATTTAAGTATTATACTAAAACCGGACATCAGTGAGGAAGATGACTGACTGACTTTGCGTCCAAAAACTAAGTCACACATCAAAAAAAATGAAACGGGCACTTGTGGCGGAGTGCTAACATCTAAAGTATAATATTGTTCTGATTATATTTTTGTAACATTATTCATTATGTTGTTGTATATACTTAATGGTAATATTATTTCTTATTTTAATTGAGTAGTATTATGATAAAATTGATATGGAAAATAAATAAATAAATGTATTGTTTATAGGGTTGTTTTGCTTATTACCTGATTATCTATTACATATCCATCTTTGCTTTGGTCTTTCCTTATCCCTAAAGCCATTTCAACAACAACATATTAAAAACTTTCCTCATAATATTTCTTTTATCATGTCTTATTCGACTATTAAATTCGGACAAAAATCTAATTTATTATTTTTGCTCAATTTTCCTAAAATAACAGTGTATAAATAATTTCAATAAAGAAGGGGTTCTTTGCCCATGGTCACCGGAAAAGAGGCTATGGAATATAATATGCAGATAAGGTCTTTGTCATAAATGTATGATGTCACTTTATAGGAATTATCACGACAAATATTACAAGGGAAACCCCTAGACAGTTGAAGCTTTTATTAAATTTATCAATATACGTACGCCGATAAAATCTGATAATTTTTGTTTTTAAAGTTTGATAATTAAGTATCACAAGGCCTTGTCACAACAAAACAAAGGAAAGGAAAAGAAAGCAACCATAATAATGATTAACATCGTTAAATCGCATTAATAGACGACCGCATTTAATTTCTTTTTTAATTTCAAATCTGGTAATTACCTATATTGATGACCTAGTTACTTATATTAACTTGCAATTATATTATACTCGTTAAATGCACTTTGTCTGGTGGTGCTGGCCTTAGTATTGAAGAGGTTGCTAATGAAGTAATAGAAGCTACTGAAGCTACCAATACCAAAACAGTAACCACCACAATTATGTTATTACCTAACAGTTGTCCAGCTAATTTTAGTATTAGTTTCTATCTTCCTCACGAATACTAGTATTACTAATGTAATCAAAGAGACAAACTGTATTAGAGTTAATTTACAATAAACAAAAAACTGTGTGAGTGTATTTATTTACACGCGTTAGAAATTATACTTCTTTGGCGTAAAAAGATAAATATATTTTCAAAAATGTTATCTTTCGCCTTATTCTACGTTTGTGGCAAAAAACGACACTAACATTAGAAAAAAGGTATTTAGTACATTGAAAGTTTTATTATAACGCATTATCTAGTTAAATAAAGTTTATTTAAATATCACAAAAATACTAAAATGTTGACTATAGCTAACTGCAGGGTGTCGGATTTTCGTGACGGTGTACGCGTGTATCGTAAAAATTTACTCTCATCATTTTTCCCTAACGCGCCAAAAGAATAAACTTCAAAAATGTTAAAATAATTAACACTATCACTAATAAAGTTTCTAATATTAAGAGATATACCATCGTCGTATATACGTGTTATACCATCGTCTTCTTATTGTAGCTGTACTCCACTCTAAAAAAAAAGTTATTATTAGGGTAGTATTATGATAGATAGGATAGGATTAAGTTATTAGTATTTTTTAGATTAACTTACATTTATGTTTTTTTGGTTATGGAATAAATGGGCTTTTTATTTTTATACTCCTCTCTACATATTTCCTGACTAGTAAATTTTTGTCGCCTATCTTCCACATTACCTCGGCGGAAAGTGAAGTCATTCTTTCCAACTCCTCCTCTTTAAACTTTTTCTCATTAAATTTATTGCAGGTCCCAAGACAATTAAAAGCATCTCCCAGGACTGGTCGAGGGTCAAACCTCGGTGTGATTCATAGAGATCATTGTGAATCCTAGTTTACAGGCGTTACAATGGTGGGAATATATGGTTGGATTAGTACCAATAAAAAAATCTATGCCTGACCGATTAAAGAGCGGTAAAGCCGCCTACATGTATTGATAATAATACATCTTTCACCATCCCTTATCTTGCTTGTGGGTGTTGTACAAGACGAGTAAGCGATATACTATAAATATAACATATATGTTTGAGAGGGAAAATTTGAAATAAAACCTCATATCAATACATTTGGTTGGTGTAGGTGGTATGGCTTCTATTGTGGCTGGATCTCGATCTGACACTGATGATCAGGCTATATTAACTTCTTTGCTGTCGACATTAATACACTTGCATCCTCTTCGAGCATTGTAGGCTTAAATTACCTAATTATATATCGTAAAATTGATTAAGATTATAGTTAAGATATAATGTATTAATAATTTTAACAGGTAGGATGTGATTTTGATCTACAGATAATAGATATGTAAAATTAAATGAGTAATTATAAAGTGATTTGTCAGATTAGTCATTCTGAATTGCATTTTGCAACGCTGTGTTTCCTTTATTAAGAATATTACAATAACATATTAGATCCTCTTTAGTATTTAATTCCACTGGCTCTTCTGATACATATAAAATTGAACATGAATGTTCTTATTGAATATAGAGCATCAAAATTATAACTGGTAATCAATGACAAAGCTTCTGCAATTTCCTAACTGGAGGTGAAATCATTAAAAGTTTAGTCACCATTAAAAACATGGATGCATTGTGGACTATTGGACCTTCTTTGTAGTTATCGAGCAGGACGGTGAAGGGCTGCTTCCTGGTAAATGTCTAAAAAAATCTTTAAAGATGTAAATATATATAGGTATTTTCTATGTGAAAGCATTTTTATGTACGACTTGGATCAGCAGATCTTCTCGGCAGCCACCACCTCAGCCAGAAGGCACGTGTAGCAATACATAACGCAGTGCTTGTCCCAACATTACTGTATGGAAGCGAGAGTTGGGTATGCAGAAAAGAGTATGAAAGTAAAATTAATGCGGTCGAAATGCGATCTTTACGGAAAATCTGTGGAGTTAGGCTGAACGACCGCATTCGTAACGACGACGCGAGAGAGCGAGTAGGTATGAAAGAGAGTATTGGTGTAAAGATGCGAAAGGGAATGCTCCGATGGTTCGGACATGTGGAAAGAATGCCGAACGAACGCCTGGTTAAGAAGATATACAATGCGTAAGTGGAAGGATGTAGGTACCGAGGAAGACCGAGACTAACCTACCTAGACCAGATCGGTCATGTACTGAAGGAAGGTGGAGTCAAGAGTCTCCGAAACCGGCGAGCGTGTGAATGTTGAGGAAGCAAGTCAAGTATGCAGAGAAAGAGTTCTCTGGCACTCTGTTCTCTCTGCCTACCCTGCAAGGGATATGGCGTGATGATATGTCGCACTGAGTCGCCCACCTGGACTCCCACATTCATATCGTTCAACCTTTGGAGACATTTATCCAGATATATGATAAACAGCCTGGCTGACAGAACGCACCCCTGCTTAACGCCGATATTGACGTCAAACCAAGGCGACATTCCATCATCCAGCCGCACACAGGCTCTACAGCCCATGTAACTGGACTGCACAGCCTGTAGCAGTTTACCGCTAATACCATACTTCGGTAAAATGCCCCAAAGTTCCTTTCGTACAACCGTGTCAAATGCTCTCTCCAGATCCACAAAACTGCAGAAAACCCTCTGACCTAGAGCCAGATGCTTCTCCACAATGTTGCGCAGAGGGAACACTTGATCCATGCATCCCCTTCCACTCCTGAAACCTCCTTGTGTCCCACACAGTAAACCATCGGACACCATCCTCATTCTCCTTTCAATAATTTTTCCATACACTTTTGCTGCCAAACTGGTCAAGCTTATGGCTCTGTAATTTGCGCAGTCATAACGTGAACCCTTGTTTTTAAACAAAGGCACGATGACTGCGCTATTCCAGTCCCCGGGAACCATTCCCGAGCTCCAACATAAATTGAGGAGCAACAGGAACGCCTCCCAGACACAGAAGCCACCAAGCTTGATCATCTCGGCAGACACCATATCAATGCCCGCTGCCTTACCATTTTTCAACATATTTTAGTAGCTCAAAAGATAGAATGCACTCATTTTAAGTTATTAAAAAGAGCAGCTATGCTCTCAAGTTGTCATTTTGAATGAGCGCGTAGGTTAGCAGGCAGTACTTAGCTAGTTATTCCCCGGTATGAGATTATAGCAGAAATGGATTAATAAAAATCTTGTCATAAATAATAATTATTATCATTTATTGCACTTTTAAGAAATAAGATACAGTAGAATCCGTTCACTATGACGTTGCTTATATTGACCAACCGCTTAATATGACATTATTACACAGCCTAGTTTCGTTTTCAAACAAAATCCTTTATAAAAAGACTGATATAATAACATCGCTTATAATAATAAGCGACATGTCACATGTCGCTTATTATGACCTGTTTTTAAAAATCAAGGCTGGTTGGATCGACTTGATTCCTAATGTATTCGCTCGATTTCGTTGCCCTCTCCTCCATCTTCGCTTGATGAGTGTATTGCAGGTTGCTCGATTTTGTTTTATATTTTAATGACAATTACGAGTCGATAGTTGAAGATTGTTAGTGATTTGCAAACAAAATGTTTTTTGGTACAAACTCAACATCACAAATGCCATTTTTATGATTAGAAAGTAAAGATGCAATTATTTTCAGAATAGAATATCGTGATTCAAACTCATCATGATCATCTCAGCTCATATACGTCCCACTGTTGGGCTCGAGCCTTCTCTATAATAGGAAGGCAATTGACCTACTATTTCACGCTGGTCAGACGTGTTGGTTATAGGGTTTAGTTTCGAGTTTTCCTTTTCTCGCATAGATGTTATATGGGTTTTATATCCTTTAGTCGTCTCGTACGATCATCCACAAGTAAGAAAGGGGGTGATGAACTGTATTCTTACTCCGTCACCACACGGAAAACTCATCAATGATGAGTACAATGATTCAAACTCATCTCTTGCAAATTTGGAGTCCGTCATTCGAAAGTATCTAAGAGTTTTAAAAACTCTTACGAGATTAAGAATCATTTAGTTCGATTTGTAAGTGAGAGAGGCTCTTTGAAAGAATTCAAATCAAATCATTTATTATGCATAAGCCCTAAAAGGGCACTTACATATTGTCAATATTACATATTTTTTAAAATTAATCTACCACCGGATCGGAAAGCCGCCACAAACTGAGAAGATCCGGCAAGAAACTCAGCGGGCTCGTCATTTTTTTTTTAAATTACATGTTTTCTTAATATTATTGGATACATGTTTAGTCCCTATTAGCTCCAGTGAGATGCCCTTCGAGTAAAGATTTATTTTTTAAAAGTTAAATACAAAATTAACAAAAAAAAACAAAAAAGAACAAAAATGGTTGGACCAGATTCCACAAGCGGCACCCGATCACGAGTTAACTACTAAAGCAGCCATCACGCCCCTCAACCACATTTGAGGGAAATTTAATTATGACAAAGACATATTGATCAAGTGTTAACTCAGTGGTTAATTTTGTAGTTTTGTTGTTTATTGAACTGATATTATGTATGGATCTAACAAAACTGGAAAGTTTTGCCTCTTTTGAAAATTTCTGTTTTGGGCGGCATAGTCCGGAGCGTGCTCGTCGCGTCCCCTGCCAGTCTAGTTAGACTGCTAATCCGGCTCGATATGGGTACCGCAGTGCGGATTAGGGCGTCCCCCGGAGGCGACGCGTACCGACCCGCCCCCGTCGGTACGAACATCGGCAGATGCGGCGATGGGGGCCGCCATCCATCACGCCTTGCCCAGTCAGGCGAGTCTAGGAGAGCAGAGTGCCGGGTGGGCACGTGGAATGTAAGTGGTTGTGTAGAAGGTAAGTTGCACGAGCTGATAACCGTCATGGCGGACAAACAGCTAGAAGTGCTCTGTGTAACAGAGACCAAGCGAAGGGACAGCAACGCCTGCGATCTTCCTGGTGGCGGGATGGCTCTGTGGTTTGGTGTACCACAGAGCGATCGAGCCAGCATAGGGGTAAGAGTGCTGTTGTCCTCTCGCTTGGCCTCAGGTGTGAAGGATTACGGAATGTATGATCCCAGACTTCTTTGGGTCCGTATAAAACTAGGTGTCACCAAGGTATTCATGGTTGTAGCATATGCTTCCGTAGGATGCTCGGTGGCATCAGACCTAGAGAAGTTTTGGGATAATGTTAGGGAAGTTCTGGATATGGCAGAAACCAGTGAACGCGTGATTGTATGCGGAGATTTGAACGGATGGGTGGGGACCAAGCGTCCCGACTGTGAGGACGTACTTGATCTATTTGGTGATAAGAGAGTGAACGACGCAGGTAGGCTCATAGCGGATGTTTGCATGGAGATAAACCTTAATGTGTCAAACACATTTTTCCAACATAAGGACATCCATATGTATACATGGAGAAGGAATGAACAGAAAGTATAATAGATTTAATTTTGGTAGACAGTCGCCTCCGAAGCAAAATATTGGACGCAAGAGCCTACAGAGGCCCCACAGTCGGTATAGACCACTATCTCGTTATTGCGAGATTTAGTGGTCTGTTCAGAAAGTGGAGTCACTGGCGAGAGCATGTCCACTTCGGAGGGCTTGAAAGAATAAAGGTTGAAAGGTTGCAAGAAGAGTGTGTAAGAGAAAAGTATGCAGAGGATGTCCGAGAACGGCTGACGATGGCAAGCCAGCCGCAATCGGACATTGAAGAATGCTGGAGAGTATTGAAAGAGAGTATGGTAGAGCAAAAGAAGAAAGCGTGGCTGGACTATGTCTCTTCTATGAATCTGAATGACAGTATGACTGAACAGAAGAAAGAAATATATCGGCAATATAAGATTGACACCAAGGCCTTAGTAAAAGAGAAACGTGATAGAGCAAATATGAGTGCAGAAGATAGGCTGACTAAAAACTTCGAGGGTAACACCAAACTCTTTTGGAGGGAGATGAAGAAGTCTCGGGGTGGTTGGTCAGCCTTCAGAATGAATAAAATAAGGTCTAAAGGTGGAGACATTCTTACACAAACACAAGACGTGTTAAGCCGATGAAGTGAATATTTTGGCGATATGTATGCGAATGCTACGGTTGGCGCCGGTGTCGCATGTGGTTTAGTAGATCAACATTCGGCACTGGGGTCCTCCGATGGCATCAGTATGGATGAAGTTAAATGGGCGATAAAAAGTTTGATAAATGGTAAGGCAGCGGGAATTGATATGGTGTCTGCCGAGATGATCAAGCTTAGCGGCTCCTGTGTCTGGGGGGCGTTCCTGTTGCTCCTCAATTTATGTTGGAGCTCGGGAATAGTTCCCAGGGACTGGAATAGCGCAGTCATCGTGCCTTTGTTTAAAAACAAGGGTTCACGTTATGACTGCGCAAAATACAGAGCCATAAGCTTGACCAGTTTGGCAGAAAAAGTGTACGGTAAAATTATTGAAAGGAGAATGAGGATGGTGTCCGATGGTTTACTGTGTGAGACACAAGAAGGTTTCAGGAGTGGAAGGGGATGCATGGATCAAGTGTTCTCTCTGCGCAACATTGTGGAGAAGCATCTGGCTCTAGGTCAGAGGGTTTTCTGCAGTTTTCTGGATCTGGAGAGAGCATTTGACACGGTTGTACGAAAGGAACTTTGGGACATTTTACCGGAGTATGGTATTAATGGTAAACTGCTACAGGCTGTGCAGTTCAGTTACATGGGCTGTAGAGCCTGTGTGCGGCTGGATGATGGAATGTCGCGTTGGTTTGACGTCAATATCGGCGTTAAGCAGGGATGCGTCCTGTCAGTCAGGCTGTTTATCATATATCTGGATAAATGTCTCCAAAGGTTGAACGATATGAATGTGGGAGTCCAGAGACTCAGTGGTCACTGCTCTGCTCTATGCAGATGATGCAGTACTGCTGGCACAGTCAGCGACTGACCTGCAGACCCTAGTCGACACAATGAGAGAACATTGTAAGAAAAGAGGTCTTCGCGTGAATGTGAGCAAAACCAAATAATGGTCTTTGAAAGAGATGAAGCCAGAACAGATGTAAGAGTAACAATAGGTAATGATGTACTAGAGCAAGTGGATGAATTTGTATATTTTGGATGTGGATTTAGCCGAGATGAAGGTACACCACTGATATAGAGCGAAGAGTGAATGCGGTAAATACAGTGAATGGAGCGTTGGGACAACTTCTCGGTAGCCACCACCTCAGCCAGAAGGCACGTGTAGCAATACATAACGCAGTGCTTGTCCCAACATTACTGTATGGAAGCGAGAGTTGGGTATGCAGAAAAGAGTATGAAAGTAAAATTAATGCGGTCGAAATGCGATCTCTACGGAAAATCTGTGGAGTTAAGCTGATCGATCGCGTTCGTAACGACAACGTAAGAGAGCGAGTAGGTATGAATGAGAGTATTGGTGTAAAGATGCGAAAGGGAATGCTCCGACGGTTCGGACATGTGGAAAGAATGCCGAACGAACGTCTGGTTAAGAAGATATACAATGCGAAAGTGGAAGGATGTAGGTACCGGGGAAGACCGAGACTAACCTACCTAGACCAGATCGGTCATGTACTGAAGGAAGGTGGAGTCAAGAGTCTCCGAAACCGGCGAGCGTGTATGAAGAGAATTATGAATGTTGAGGAAGCGAGTGAAGTATGCAAGAATAGAGTTCTCTTGCACTCTGTTCTCTCTGCCTACCCTGCAAGGGATATGGCGTGATGATATGTATGTATGTCTGTTTTGTATGACCTCCGCTTAGTATGATGTGTTTGTCACTTCCCTTCAATGTCATTATAAACGGATTCTATTGTATTTTAAAATGATTTTAATGGTCTATAGGATTAAATGCTATATTCAAATCAGCTAAATTAAACTACTAAGGGTGGTGTGACATGATTTCATGAAATATAACTAGGAATTGTATTTTTAAGAAGTTTATTACTATATTAAACTGTATATGGCTGTAGTTACTAAATAGAAAAAAACATGTCTCTATGTCCGTTACAGAATTTGAAACCAGCCAACTGACATCAGTTTAGATCATTAAAATAGTGCATTAGAACGTAGTAGGTGACGCTGTGGTCGATATATAATATTACATAGTTATAGATGTTTAAGCGAGTATTACTAATGTGTTTAGGGCCTACGAATACTATAAATTTTTCCTTTGCTCGTGGATATATATAAATAAACCACATAATATATATGACCACTAAGAATCTTACATTGACCTGGGCCAACTCCACCTGATGCCATTTGGTCAACATTTATATTCCCTAAGAGAGTTGATGTCAAGCAGGCGGCCTGTCATAAAACTATTGCCAATAACTTTAGCAATAAGTAGGATAGAAGAGTACATACTGCGTCGACCACAAGAAATTAAGATAAGAGCAGGATAATGATGATGCTAACGTCTGACATGGATCACCAACACATCTGACCAGCGTGATGTAGTAGATCAATCCCACTGTGGAGGAGGTTCGAGTCCGACAGTGGGGCATATATGAGCTGAGAAAAGATGTGATGACTACGGGTTTTATAGTGTTTTTATTTAAATTTCACTTGCACGATGTTTCATTTATGGTCACGGGTGGACCAAGAATGTTCTTTACGAAATTGTCTATCTCTTACACTTCATATTATAGACTATTACGATTCATGTTTGTATCAGAATCTGTTTTTTTTAGTTGCAAATTTCACTATATTAACTGACCATACCTCAAAACGATTTAAGCGATAACGATATGTCAGGCTTAGACTAGATAGATAAGCAGATGAAAATTATATATCATCAAAGATAATATATATATATTGAATTAAAATTTGTAATAATTAATAGGTTTGAGGGGCTTGTACAACTGTACAAGATTTGTAGAAATAATTCACGCAATGTAGTACATTTTGAATTATATCTACCAATCACATGGGAAAGGTAGTAGTGATATTGACTTACTTGCAGACGTATAGTGATTATTTAAGAATATAAAATGTTACCTCCACTTAAATATGCGTAGAAGTATGAAACCGGATTATTTAAAAAAAAAAAAATTATTTTACGAAAATAAAATTATAATCGTTCCAAAGCTACAGCTTTAAGAGCTACAGCTCTTAAACAATTGGAGATAGCTTTCTGCATTTCGTTTAATTGATTAGTAAGTTCTTCTTGGTTTTGAGTGGATGAAAATCATCCAATAAAGCTTGCATTTGTCTGTAACAATAAAACATTTAATTCATTAATAGTCCAATGGTCTCTTACGCCCTTTGTTACTTAACTCAAAATCACTACTTTTAAATTTTTTAACCACACAAAAGGCTGTGTTTTATCTAAAATGTGTTCAGTTTCAACAAGCATTTTATCGCTGGACATACTGAAAACTGTTGAGCATGGAAGGTACTTCAGTGGCGACTATAAGTTGAATGGCCCAATGTATTCCACAGGGTATTGTGTACTTTTCATAAGTGTCACAGGGAGACGGCAAATTCAAGAAATATAGGTCTAGAATATGAATCTTTAGCTATAAAACTCCTATGTTCGGTAGCAAATATTAAAACACTAGCAGGCATAGAATTTCTCGCGTGGCGACGAGAAAATAATACAAAGGTCGTCCCTTACTTGCCCGTGGTAGTCGTAAAAATCGGCTAAGGGTCTCATCGAGACATTGGGCAGCATTTGGACAGAGAAGCCAAAGGGGCCAAAAACTGGCTGATTGATTTTTGATGAATGCCTTCTTCAAGAAGCGGCCACAAAGGAAGTGAACCTGGATTAGCCCTAATGGATCCACTAAAAAAGAGATAGAGTTTATTTTGACGGACAAACCACAAATATTCCATGATGTATCTGTGACCAGCAGGATTAAAACTGGGCGTGATCACCGGGTGGTTCGAGGCGCATTGGATCTTCGTACGAAAGTTAGGCAATCCCACTTGATAAAGTCTACACTCCAGCCTACATCTGTCCAATAGCCGAACCCCGATATCTTTCAACTCGAATTACATAATCGCTTCCAATGCCTGGAAGAGTGCGAATCTTCGAACGATATGAACAACAGGTTCGTGAAAATTGTCCACACGGTCGGGTCAAAATTCTCTGAGGCCTGTCGCGTTACTAGAACAAAAATGCTTTCTGACCAGACTCTGCAACTCATGTAGAAAGAAATGTATTATAAGTTTCACCAGAAAAATCAAAAGGAATAATCTTATAAATAAGACATTAAAACTTATTTATTTATGTCGTGGTGGCTACGAACACTATCAACCCTTCATTGCTTATGGGTATCGTAAAAGAAGATTATAAAGTTTACATAGATCTGGGCAACTTCATCTCATGCAATGTAGTCAATAATTACATTCTCAAACAAGGTTGACGTCACGCAAAAAAACTATTGCCAAGGCTAAGCAATATCTATGATAGAGAAAGAGTACATCGTACGATAAGAGTACTTCGGCCAAATTTAATTAGGCTAAGAGCAGGATGATGACGATATGTTAAATATTAGACAGACCATTATAAATTTATTGTAGCTTTTGTTTTATTTTACAAATTACTTATATTCATTTTAAAGTCTGTCAACTGTATATTTTTATACTTTGATAAACATAGGTTTCTAATGGTTACTACGCGTGAGGGACTTAATTTCTTTATATTTTCATTTTTTTTTTCGGTGTGGTGATGTATTTAAATCACAATATATGACTAGCCCCTTATTTTTGAGAGGATCTTAAAAGCCGGCTCAGTGAGCACCAAAAGAGTGCGTAACTGTGCTTGCCTGTTCACGTCAATACGTTGATAGGTGAACAGGTGGCACTATTCATTTTAAAGAATATTGTCTTACTTTTAAACGGACAGAATCTATTTATGAGAAATATACTTTGTTTAAGATAGTATTGTATTTAATAAACATTTGTTTTCATAATAAATATCCTATCAAATGCAAAAAAAAAACATGAAATACATGATAAATTATGAGATTACGAAATTGGAAGTGATCAATTTTTTGCTATTAATGGAATTAAATACATAGATTCTTAGATTCGTATCATAAATTGTTTATCATAAGCTTTGAAGAAAATCTAATCTATTTAGATATGTATAATTAAAACAAAGAGAATTATGTTTGGCTATTGATTAATTGCGTATTTCTACTTCTTCTTTATAAGGTTTGAGGTGAAAGAAATTGAGGCACCATATTACGCTATTCAAACGGGTTAGCAGAGAGTATCATCTTGAGGTTTTCCTGTCTAGTCCTTAAAATTATTAATGTTACATTTAGTTACAATTTTGATTTTTACTTGATGTTCTTTAACTTACAATCTTAGAATTATAGTTATTGATTTATGGATTTCTATTATCTTACGGTACCCTGATACTGTATCGCGTTTTTAATTCTACGAATAATCATCAATTATCATATTTATATCAAATACGTAGCATGTATAAAACATAATTCCCTTTCAATTTCGAATCAAATTTCTATCAGTGAGTAGTGGTGTAGCATAGAATTTCATACAGAAGAATTAGTTGGAAATGATTAGTAAGTTTTTTTAATATAATTATTTCTGATATTTGTGCAAGCATTACATATTTTTTGTGACAATAACATATGAAAAAAAATAGTTGATTACGTTATTTTTTTATTTTTTTACACATTTTTGCGCGTTATTTTTAACTCATGTTCATGAAAGGTTTGTGCTCAAAATACGTACGCGATAAAATTAATATAAATAGTTTTATTTTAGAAGTTTATTTATGTGTAGGTAATTAGAAATATTTGTATATTATTTTGTACCGGTTTGGGAATACTATTCTCGAAATTGTCGATCACTATGTTTAACTAAGCTAAACAGTCCAATTAGGAGGATGCAATTTCGAAATTTCGAGAAAGAGGTCAACTGATGAAATAACTCGGCTGGACTTTCGGGAAACTTAGGTGGATCTCCTCGTCCAATATTCCTCAGTGTCTGAAAGCAAAGATTTATTACTAGTGTGTGTTATCAACGATGAAACGTGGTCTCTAAATGTCAGCCGCATAAAAAGGCACAAAGTAGCTTAGTGTACTATGGACTTTGGTATTTCTCTACCTAATAAAATTCATAATACGGAAATCCGTAGAAGAATTTGTGTAACGGACATAATCTAAAGAATTAGTACATTGAATGCCAGGCCATATCACTAGTCAAACCGACCGGGAAACCGTTGGTGAAGAAAGATTCTCGAGTGGCGATCATGAACCGGATGACGCAGCGTAGGATGACCCTCCACTGGGTGGATTGACAATATCTTAAAAGTCACAGGAAGCTGTTTGATGCAGGTAGTACCTGCAGCATTCTGAATGGCATTCTCCTGGGGGGCCTATGTCCAACAGTGGGCGTCTGTCAGTTGATGGATGGATGAATTGATATGTTTTTAATAAGGCACTATTTGATTAAATTTTCATACAAGGGTAATCAGTGTTCTTTACTAAAAGCTATTTCGGGCTATTGTTTGAACTTTATCTTATATTGAAACGTGTTTCGCTTTGGTCAATATTTTTAAGGATTTACGTAAACAAACTAACATTATTTTTATAGTTTCTATCGCGTTTGTAATAGATTTTTGCTTTGCAGACGTTTCGAATACTTTTTAGTGATCATGGTCACGTGATACAAGTAATAACTTGTATAAACAACGGACACCATTATGAAAAAATTATTTATAATACTTTGATTCTTATTTCAATTCATATAATTATAATGAATCATGTTGCCGTGTAGTGACGGAGTGAGAATACAATTCAACACTCTCTTTCTTACCTGTGGGTGTCATTAAAGACGACTAAGGAATATGATATGCACATAAAATATATGCAAAAAAAGAAAAATCCAGGTAAAGCTCCATACCAACTCATCTCATCAGCGTAGTATAGTAGGCCAATTTCTAAACTCTCGAACTCAGCAGTCAGATGATGATAATACTGAATCAAATCTAGAATCAGAATATATTTTTTCATGTAATTTCTATCTCTCTCTATCGATCTCAAATATCTCAAAGAATGTAATTCCGTGTTATAATTACATGTTATTTTGAAACTATATTCCATATTGATGATGACTAATACTATTGTATTTATCTAGAGATTAAAATTATAAAAATCAAAAATGCCTAAACATGCGTCAATTGCTTTATCAAGATTAAATAAATTGTAAAATGTTGTGTTAACAGGTATAATGAATAGGATATTAATAAATGATGATTTAAGTACACGTATAATCTATAGCAAATTGTATTAGATAGTGTTTAGTCTATGAAACAATAAATTGACTATCAATTAAGTTTGACTAGAAGGCGATTATAATATAATTGAGAGTAATAGAAACAACGGTTTAAAAAATTAAATCTGAACTATAGTAATATAATGAATAAATATAGAAATTTTTGTCATAATTATTTCTATTTATTTATTAGTTATATTTATTTATTATTATATTAGTATTTTAACTAATATTAACTTAATGCTGTTCTGGTTTAATAGCGTAAATCAAAAACATGCTATTGGTTTTAACAGCTGAAAATTGATTCTTAGTTTGGACACTATTAAATTTTTCTATTAGATAATTATCAGTAGGAACTCGATCTTGAATTGTGTGAAGATAAATATTAATAATTAGACCATTAATTACTACTTATTACTCCGGGCTTGATAAATGGACGGAACTACTTCTTCTTTTACTTACTAGTCGGAGTCGTTATGTTAATTTGAAGCTAAAATATAGAAGAGACCATTGTAGACAATTAATCTTAGTCGACAGAGCCTATAGTTAAGTTATATGTACTTTGCGTGCTTATCATAATCATCATCTTTTATAGAAATTGACTAAAAAGTTTATTACCTAAGCTCGTTTTAGATTCCTTCAGATATCGCACGTGATAATAAAACTCCTGATTTGTGGGACTCTGTCAACTAATTATAAAGTCGTTAGCCGAAAACTAAAACACGCTATTAGCTTCGCTTTTGGTTAAGAAATAAGATCAGAATAAGAAGAGATCAGATAAGGTTAAGAAATTTAATAAGATCAGAATTTTAAGGTTAACTATGATATACAGGTTAAAAATTGCTGTTATACTTATATTAATTATTTACTATTCATTGATCACTTTATTAAAATATTTTTATTTTCCACAGAAACGTTACTATTCCTAACAGCCCTAGCCCTAGGGCTGGTTCAGGGTACTTCAAAAAATTGGCATGAGCCGCATCCAGATTGTCCTGAAGAGGGACATTGGCTCCTTCCTCACGAATTCCTCTGCAATGAATATTATTATTGTGAATATGGCATGAAATTCACAATATCAAGAGGCTGCGCTCCTGGTACTGAATTTTCATATGAATTGCAAGTAAGTAGTTTGTTTTTATATATATATAGAGAGCCTTTTTTTCTTAGCTCATATAGATTGCATTGTAGGATACTAATCTTCTCCAGATGAAAGAATTTAACCTAATAAACTACAGTGACTAGATAAGTTAGTGTAGGGTTTCAATTCGATTGAACCTGCTCTTGTGGTAAAATTATCAGCTGAGATTCATTCATTTATACGATACCCATGAAACGAAAAGGGGTGAAAACCATTGTATTCCTACTTCACTCACAAGCAGATATAATTTATATAATATGTCAGTACAACTTTCTTACTACTAGATCTCGTACCAGAAATAACTTGGATATGTAACAGTATTTTTTTGAAGTGAAACTTCTTTATCGGGGTTGCAAAAAAATTCGCGTCACATTTTTCCGTTACGCGCCATCTTTTTTTAAATAGGATCATAATCTATTACTAGATGGCGCTGTAACAAAGTTAATGGATTCTAAGAGGACATGTATTAGAGTCTAAATCGCGCTATAGAAATTTTTGCAAATTTTAACTATATATATTAAAATTTATAATAAACTACTGTACTTGCTTCGGCAGTACATATACTAAAATTGGAACGATACAGAGAAGATTAGCATGGCCCCTGCGCAAGGATGACACGCAAAATCGTGAAGCGTTCCACATTTTTTTAAGAGTTTAATTTTTGACAATATAAAACAAGAAACTTGCGAATTGCGATATATAGATCTTTACTCGGCAACAATAATGATAAAATACCGATGATATTAAGTGGAGATTTTAATATCAATTTTGCATCAGAAAAATCTTTGAAACTAATTGAATTTTTGAAAGATAAACTGAATTTATCCATGAAAAACAATCCTCAAACGTCGACAACGAGATCCGGCACTACAATTGATGGAGTTTTCGCTCGGTTACTAAATTTTGTGGAATGTAAACAATATATTTCGTATTACAGTTACCATAAGCCATTAATAACACAAATATATAATAACGACATCAATGATAGTAATAATTCTATTACAATTAATGAAATTCAATAATAATCTTTGTAGTAATAAGCTAAAATGAAATAGGTAATTGTAGAATTTGTATTTATGTCTATGATAATAAAAGCCTTTTATTAAACTTTATCTAATTTAACTTTATTTAACCAATTTCTGTAAAGTTGCATATAGTAAATTATTTTTTGAAAAATAACGTCATAAAGAAGTTTCACTTCTTACGAGTGTACGCTAGTACACGCACATTTTTTTTTTAATGTGTATTATGTTTGTATATATGCAATTTACCTAATGAACGACTTTAGGCTCACTATGTAAGCCATATCACTGTCCGTTTTCTCATATCATATTCCCTCATAAAAAGGTTGGAAACCTTATTGCGCATGCTCTAATATGTTAATAATACGCATTTCTTTATTCTTTACAGGTATGTACACATCCTGCAGTAGCTAATTGTAATCTTCCGGGATATTCAACAACATCTGAGCCTTCCGAAGGTTCAACTACCGAAGCAACAACTACAACTACCGAACCTTCAACAACAACCACTCAAGCTACTACAACAACCACTCAAGCTCCTACAACAACCACTCAAGCTCCTACAACAACCACTCCAGAAACTACAACAACCACTCAAGCTCCTACAACAACCACTCAGGCAACTACGACAACCACTCAAGCTCCTACAACAACGACTCAGGCAACTACAACAACCACTCAAGCTCCTACAACAACGACTGAGGCAACTACAACAACGACTGAGGCAACTACAACAACCACTCAAGCTCCTACAACAACGACTCAGTCAACTACAATAACCACTCAAGCTCCTACAACAACGACTCAGGCTGCTACAACAACCAGTCAGGCTTCGACCATTCAGAGCTCTTCTGCTGGTACCACACAAAACCCCAACGATGGCACAACCCTAGAGTCTTGTGAATTGCTCGATAACGGCTGCCCAGTTGATTTTAATATTCACTTGCTGATACCGCATGAGACGTCTTGCAGGAAGTTCTACTATTGCTTACGTGGTGAAAGAGTCTTAACGTCTTGTGGTAGAGGCACTGTCTTTAATCCAGAGATTCAGGTGAGTTTTTAACGTCTTAAAATCATAATTCTATGCAGTAATCAATAATACAATTTATACTATTGTGATTGCCGACTATTCACTTATGATCTAACATTGTTATCTTATTAAAGGCATGTGACCACCCTGGCAGCATCGACCGCACCTGCGAAGATGAAGACTCATCCTCCGAGGAAGACATTATTAATGTTCCAGAAGATGAGAGTAAGGAAGAAATCGAATTACTACCAAACGGTTGTCCAGCTAATTTCAGCATTAGTTTGTATCTTCCTCACGAATACTACTGCAATAAATATTACCAATGTAACTTTGGTGAGCAGATCGAGCGACGCTGTCCACCTTTAACCCACTTCAATAGCAAGGAACAAGTAAGTCTATTATGATCTCTAATATTTAATCAAGTTTTATATACATCATCATCATCATTCTTCTACTCATATCCCAATTACTTGGGGTCGATACAATATATACTGTTCTTTCATAGTACATATCATAAAAGTTAATGGCAATAGTTTTATGACCGACCGTCTGCCAGACGTCCACGCTCCTTGGGAATGCAATTGTTGACCATACGGCATCAGGTGAAGTTGGCCCAGGTCGTTATAAGGCTTTTAGTCGTCTTTTACGATATCCACGAGCAAAGTAAGGGTTGCTAGTATTCTTAGTCGCTACCATACAGCCTCAAGTTTTATATACATGAAATATAATAGTATATTTTTTACGAATTATTTCATATTTTAATTTAGTTTTTTTTTCGATATCGATATTATTTGCCATGACTGAGCATACTGAAAAATGCTCTAAATTTTAGTAAAAACAAAAACAAAATTGTATAAAATTATGGAAAACTATTTTATTTACAAGTACCTATATTATTATAAAATAAATGTTAAGAGTCATATCGTTATTAAATTATAGGTAACGTCTACAGAATCTGTGGTTAATAATTACTATCTATGGTTTATAAACAAAATTTCTAATACTTTTATCATTATTCTTCAGCCATTCATGGCTAATAATTGAAATAGGTTCTTTACAATAGAAGCGCGATTTGACGTTTCACATCATGGTTCTATAACGTTCTGTTTCCATTGTACTTTATCTTGTAGTTATGTTAGCTCACATCCTTTAATAGTTTCTAATGACATGCATAGCGGTACTTAGTGAATGTTATTTTTACTCTGTATGAACTGCGTTTTAAATTTCTACTATTTCACAAGGAATTTTATTCTTAATACCAAATTTATTATAACATTACCTTGTCTGCATTATCGAAATAAATATTATAAAGGAATCCCCTTAACACTACACTTAAAACTTTTATTAGTTTAATCAACATGATGGCTTAAAATAGATTAAAACTGATAAATTATTGTCGTAAAAATTTGCTATTTATGTATCACAAGGTTTTTTTACAATGATACAAAAACACAAAATTCAATGATAGTAAATTATTAGTAGTCCTATAAATAACAGCAGCAAGAGATTCGGGGGCTATAAATCGATATAGATAGGTTTCATTTATAGAAAATATAGTTTTTTCAATGTTATTTATTAGTCAATGAAAATATATGAATTAGTACATGAAGGTAAATTTGGTCGCTCCAGATAATTTACCTGTAATCTGTATCGATTGATCATTGATTTTTATAACAGCCTAGCATGTCAAATACTGAATCAACGTAATTAATAATCTAAATATATTAGTATTGTCTTAATTTTTTCAATCACGTATCGATAAATTCATATTAATGATAAATCTAAAGCTTAGAATGACGTCATTGGTAAATTACCTATTTGCGATATGCCTTATCTTAGCTACTGTTCTATTTAAAATACTTAATATTAAATTGATTACCATTTGCCAATAAGAATCAATTGCTTGTCAAAAATTTGTATAACTTCCATTATCGTATGAGCTATATGCAAGTTTTATAATATAATTTATGCAAGTTTTAAAATGTCTTCGAACATACAATAAAGTCTCACCATTTTCCCGTTCTTATCCCAATTACTTGTGGTCGACGCAATCTATACTCCTCTTCCAACATACATATTGCAAAAGTTATTGGTAATAGTTTTATGACCGGCCGCCTGCTTGACATCAACCCTCCGTGAATCGTAATTGTTGACCAAACGGCATAAAGCGGAGTTGCCAGGTTGATATAAAGCTCTAAGTTGTCTCCATCATCATCTCATATAAAGCTCTAAGTTGTCCCATCTACGATCAAAGTATGGATTAGTATTATTCGTAACCCCTACCACAGAGCAAAATAACATCAAGACTATTTTTGAATCTTGTAGTCTAGGGAGCATATCATGATGAACAATTGTCCTTCTGGTTTAAGATCCGAATAAAGTTCGATATTCACCTTGACGTGATCGACTTCAGGTGTTTTAAGGTTAGCATTTTTACTCGCCGCCGCAAGGATCTTAAGTGCATAATTAGTATTTACTTTCAAACATATAAGTGACTAAACATTTCAAAAAATCATGTTTAATGATAATACTGAGCTATCTTGGATTGCCTATTAGTAAACTCATCAAGTTTGGGCTCATTGGATTCATTTTAATTAGTTCTATTCATTAGGGTTTTTTTCATATCGTGGTTACTTATTTTTTTTTATGTTGTCATTGAGGTTTGCTTTAGTTGCTAGTGGCTTTTGGTTTAATTGTAGTAATTGCAAGATCTCTTATTATGGTAACTATTTGGTATAGGTTTTTCCGTCTAATATGTTTGAGGAGATTGGTGGCTCTAGTAAAGAAATTGTATTCAGATTCGGATTAGATCCATACATAATACCTGCATTACGTTACAGCAAAATTATAACTTTGCTCAACACCAATGTCACTGCTGCTAGTACTTATTAAGTATATTATATTTACATTTTTATATAAAAGAAGTAAATTAAAAAATTATACCATCTAGCCGAGTTTCTTGCCAAATCTAATCAAAATGTTATGGAACGAAATGATTTTTAATTTACTGTAATTTAAGATAATTAAGTTTTCTTCGTTATAAATAAAATAATTTCTATTAATATCTTATATGATATTAAATATATTATAATAGTATACATATATTTGTTAAGAATATTTAAAAGCCCGTATGGTGACTCAATAAATATACAATTCACCGTTGGCCTTGGGTGTTGTAAAGGACGACTAAGGGATATAATATGCATATAACATTTATGCAAGAAAAGAAAACTTGCAAATATAATCCTAAACCAATTAGTTTGACCAGCATAGGATAATAGGTCAGCCTACCTCCAATTGTCCGAGAAAGTGCCTCGTATGAAAGCTGAGATGATAATTAAAAAATCTATCTTGTGATAATAAATTATCATATATCTAATAAATAAATTAATGATTAATTATTTACATTACAGGTTTGCGATCACGCTGAAAATGTCAATTGCACTTTGCCTGGTGGTGATGCTTCCAGTGAAGAAGTAGAAGATGTTGAGGATATTACCAGTACAGCAAGACCCCCTGTTGACCTTCAAGATAATGGATGTCCAGTAGACGAGAGCATCCACTGGCTAGTGCCTCATGAAGATGATTGCACTAAATTTTATTACTGTGTTTGGGGGGGTAAGGTAGAAGCTGTGTGTCCCGCTGGACTGCACTTCAATGCTCAATCACAGGTAAGATTATTTTTATTACTAAGTATTTCTATAGCATTTTTATTAAAAAAATAAGTTTCTAAGATCAACAGTATTGTATAGAAACTATTAAGTATAAGTATTGTATACTCTTTAGAGTAAAAATAATCAAAAATAATTATCAGAATGACCAGATTAACCATACAAATGACTTTGGTGTCAATTTATGCGATAACTAAAATTTTTATTGACATAATTCGTAAGTTATGTTATGAATAATAATAAATAAAAATATGTTAATATCAGCATATACAAGTATAAATTGTCATACTAAATTCCTTAATATCTTATATAAATAAACGAATACCGCCAACACAATGCAAAGCTGTTGAACCGGAAGCCCGCAGCGGCCTAGCTATACTCTTGGTATTGCAAAGGTCCATGGGCGGCAGTAACACTTAACACACCTATGCTGCTTGCTCGTTTGCCACCATAAGCAATAAAAAAATAGTTTTACTTAAACCTATATACTCTAACGGAAACTATATGAGACACTAAAATTAAAGATGTTGGTCTAAGTACCTATCCTTATTATTAATATTATAAAACCACTATAAGTGTAATGTAATTACGTAATTAAGTAGATTTAACTAGGTTTTATTCAATATTGGTGTCTCCATTGCAGATGTGTGACAACCCCGCAGATGCTGGTTGTCAACCAAATAACTGTAATAGCGGCTGTACCGGAAAACCAGACACCGATGGTAATGATAATAACGACAATAACGATAATAATGACAATAACGATAATAACGACAATAACGATAATAACGATAATAACGATAATAACGATAATAACGATAATAACGATAATAACGACAATAATGACAATAACGACAATAACGACAATAACGATAATAACGACAATAACGACAATAACGATAATAATGACAATAACGATAATAACGACAATAACGATAATAACGACAATAACGATAATAATGACAATAACGAAAATAACGATAATAATGACAATAACGATAGTAACGGTGGTAACGACAATAACGATAATAACGATGATAACGACAATAACGCTAGTGATGCTGGTAGCAATGACAATGACAACAATGACGGCGGTAATGATAATAACGACAACGAAAGTATCAGTATTGAAGATGATCGCCCAGTCAATGATGATGGGTCAGGAGATGATTGTATTGAAACGCCAGGCCAGGAAACCGAGGACAACAAAAAATGTGAAGAGGAATGTAATGTTCTACCTTGGGCTCATGAAGATTGCGACAAATACTGGACTTGTGATGGTCAGAAGGCTGTGCAAGTTACATGCAGCGAGGGACTTCAGTTTAATCCTAGCACAGGCACATGCGACTACGCTTGCAATACTGGCTGCGTGAGAGAGAAGGTCCAGGCTACAGCCAGTTATGATGGTCTAAAGCTCTTCCTTCCGTGGAATAAGATTGACGAGAATACGAAGAACTTATTGAAACTTATCGCCTATTAAATTGATGTTGCTTAGTTATTTTTTTTTATATTTATACATAGTTTAGAAAAATAAATGATTTAGTGAAAATTTAAACTTGGCAGCATTATATTGACAAGAACATGACGAATTCTTAGAGCCCATATTACAGCGTTTTATATTGGGTGTCCATTAACGGGGCCTGATCCACATTGTTGTCTTAACTCATAGTTGTTTGTTTTAATATTATTATTATAAATAGTACATATGGTGTCTTATTTAACGAATTTATATTTTTCTTATCTTAAAATTCTTCCTATTGTTTGTATCTTATAGTTTTTATGCTCACTGAAAAGTTCTCTCGTTGCGGTAGTTACGTGGAGGTGGACTAATCTTTCCCTTCAATGTGGTTGTGGTTGAGGAAAGTGATGGCTGCTCTGACAATTAACTTGTAATTAGATACCGCTTATAGGGTCTACTCCAGACATATCTATTTTGTATTATATTTCGGAGGCAAAAATAAATATATCCACATAACTCTAGAGCCAATTATTATTTATAATTCATCTAACAGAATTAATTTAAAAAACGTCGAACTCGCTGAGTTTCTTAACAGATCTCAGCTTGCGATCCCGTTCAAATCTGATTTTCGATAAAATTGTAAATATGTAAGTGCCGTTATTAGGATTATACACAATAAATGATATGATCTGCAAACTTAGCCTTTCGCTTCTGACACCCTGCTTAAAATGTTCTACTTCCTCTACTATTCAGAGGTATGTGGGTACTGGATTGACAAATTTCTCTATAATTAATGTCATCAAAACTAAGAGCCAAGGTCAATATTGTAATAATTATTATGTGGTTGGCGACTTCACCAAATAAAATATTTGAGAACTAAACGGGTGCCTAGTTCAATAGATAATCCTGAAAGTATTTATTTAGAAGAAGGTATAAATTTCTTAAGTAATTTTAAAACATAATTTCCTGTTTATATGATCTATTGAAGTTTAACATTTGACTTGATTAGTTTTTACCAGCAAATCAAGTACATAGAAGAAGAAAACTATAACTTGCACAAAACAAAGATGATAATAAATGTAGTGGTAAATAAATTTAAGCAAAGTTTATAGATGGAAAACATTTTGATGGCTTTTTGTGAATATATTTATTGTTATTCAAAAGTAGTCTACTTAAAAAAATATAATTATTGCTTGCATTTAAAGTATATGTTTATTTTCATTTAGTAGTACTCTTTACATTGTATTGAATATAGCCATCTTAAATTGTAACCATAAATTAAAAATCTATTTACTCGAACTACGAAGTATATAACCTTATAGACAGTTTATTGAGAGATCACCGAACAGCATGACTCCGTTTGTGCGTTAAGCGCGCCACTTAGTTTTTCATATATTTATAATTACATTTTAAACCATGGAAACAAGGGAACAAACTTCTATGATGAAACTCCTCTAAAGAAAGAAGTCGTTGCTTTTATATTATTATGCCAGTCGCTAAATTATTTTCTAACAAAATTGTTTAATTATTTTTTTTGTTTAATCTTATAAATTCACTATTTTAGGATTTTCCTTTATATAGAGATAATAATAAAAATATTCATTTACAAAGAAAAAGGAATCTATCTTCGGTACCACGTTAATTACACGATTTATGTTGGTGTAATAATCTGTGTCTTCCTTATTTACAAGTACCTATGTTTTCTGCTTAAATATTATAGTCGCGTAACTGTTTATATTTTATAAAAAATACATAGTGTATTTTTTATAAAATACAGACAGATATTTCGTTAAAACTACAGATATTTCGTTGTCGTCGTTGTTTTAATGTGAAATATTTATATTCTTTAAAAGTGCTTCAAATACTGCCAATACTTAACTTGCCCGTAAATGTCGTAAAAGACGACTAAGATCTTAATATCGGCCTAGGCCGACTTCAGCTAATGCCGTTTAGTCAAAAATCACATTCCCAAAAAGGATTTACGTCAGGTAGTCGGCCGGTTATAAAACTATTGCCAATAACTTTTGCAATATGTGGAGGAGAAGTACATTTTACATCGACCACAAGTAATTGGAATAAGAGCAGGAGAACGTTGAACTCTTTAAAAAATAAAAGTATTTGACTCAATTATCTATACTGATATGTAGAAAATTGAACATGAATATGATTTCTTGTATTGCGGATGAATTTAAAAACATATATTTTACGGATGTAAATTACACCCAGACTTAGAATAACAATCTGGGGATTGTATCTCAACCTTAATCAGTACGCCATCTATGTAGTTAATCGATAACAAGTTTATCTGTAATCATATATTGAGGGATGAAGTTACTGAAAGTTTATTCAAAAGTCATTACCTCATTGTGAGATATTAGAGTCTGCGCTTCTCTGGTGTTATTTCAAATCAATGCTGTAAACCTCTATGGGTCAACAAACAAAAGGCCATTTCTATTAAATATTTCTAAAGAATCTGTCAAGTCTTACAAATATATATTGATTTTTATGTGAAACCATTATTACCAAAAGCCTCAGATGGAAGCCTGGGTCAAGTCAGTGCATCTGATACAATAAGGGCTATCGTGTAGCTGTTACGTCTCTGAATGCATTTAGAGTAAATACCTATCTAAAAAAGGACCTATATGATATATTTACTTAATCAATTTGTGTATCGCTATCTAGTTTATTTAATAGAAAAATAATGTAAATTGTGCTGTCGCAGAGTTACGAATTATTTAAACCTTAGCTAGACAGGAAGACAACTATCCGTATTGAATATAAGCTTTCAAGCTTCATATTGTTAATGGGATTTCATATAAAATTTATATTAAAAGAAGGAATTACTATATATATTAAGGTACTTTTTGTTTAAAATTAGCATTCATTGTGCATCGAAGTTATACATACAATGTATTATCATCAATTCGTTTTCTGTAGATCATTCAAATTCTGATTAAGGGATTACTAGGAAAATTGTCAATATCTCTTGGAACACTTATAATATCAACTGAAGTTGACAACCTGCCTGCCAGGTGTGGCAATTCTGGTATTATCATCATTGTCAAAACATAACGTTTGCAGGATATTAACCTAGTTTTTGATTATTTGAATAATGGCGATAATTCCAGAAACCTAAAGCTGAATTTAAAAAAAACCGTAGTATGCCTGTTTATCAAAGATTTGGAAATAATTGGACATCACACATCGAGTATGCTACGCAATTGCTATTATCAGAACCGCTAACTGTAATGGATGTGTGACTAGTATATTTATAATAGTAGTAATACTTGTAGTATTATAATACAAGCTATATACATAGTCTGTTCAAAAAGTGTCGCGAATTTTGTATTTTTTTAAAAAGTATTTATTTATTCATGAATATCTAGTTTTTCTCCTTCAAAGTAATCCCCCTTGGATATAATACACTTGTGCCAATGTTTTTTCCAATCCTCGAAGCACTTAAAAATATTTTTTTTGTGATCTTGTTCAGTTCCTCCGTCGATGCCGTCTTTATCTCCTCAATCGTGGCTTAGCGTTGTCTTTTCATGGGCCTCTTTAGTTTTGGGAACAGAAAATAGTCGCAGGAGGCCAGATCTGGAGAATACGATAGCTGCAGCAACATTAGTGTGTTGTTTTTGGCCAAATATTCACGCACAAGCACCGATGTTTGTGCAGGAGTGTTATCATGGTGCAAATGCCAGTTTTTGTTCTTCCACAAATCCGGACGTTTTCGTCGGACTGCTTCACGCAAATTGCGCATAACTTGCAGGTAATATTGACCGTACTATCCTGTGGTAAGAACTTATGATGCGCCACGCCCCTGCAATCGAAGAAAACTGTGAGCAAAACCTTCACGTTTTGGAATAGGTAAAAATCGCACACCAGTCAAAACACATCCAAGCACAACAGTTGTCAAAAATTAACTAAATATTCAAAATGTCCGACCTTGTCAGCATAAGTAAGAGACATGAGTACGAACATAAAGCTACAAAAAAAATCAAAAATCAAATACACTTAGCCCGCGGCAATTCAAAATTCACATTTTATTTTTGAACAGACCTCGTATATTCATATTAGGATAACTAAATATATTAGGTTACCAGATATTAATCAAACAATAGTCATAATAGGGACGCGTAATAATTTAATCATTAATTAGTTATTATTTGCCAACCGCGTTTCATCTCATTCACTTACCGACGTATGCCTCACCACCGCCTGATTAGTGGATGAGATGAATATTGCATTGTATTAGTTGGCCCTGATTGGCTGTAGCTGCTTGTAATGACATACAATGGTACTTGCATAAGATGTTTATTATAAACACAAAATTATACACATCATGCTTCGTATGAAAGCTGCATGAGTTGATTTCCAAGCCAGCAAGCGATTCCAAATATATATTTTTTTTTTACATTTAATCACTTAATTTTGTGGCATTGTTTCAGTATTAGCTATTATAGATATTAGTTTATAATATTTATAATGATCAAATCTCACGGTGATTCTATATTATATTTACTCTACATTTCAGTGATTAAGAACTATCTCTCCTGGCAGTTTCGCTGGACATAAAGAACGCCTTCAACAGCCTCCCGCATGAGACGCTAAGGGAGGCACTCCAGTATCATGAAGTGCCTCCTTACCTCTGGAGGCTGTTGGAAGCGTACCTCGAGGGAAGGCACGTGCTCTGGGAGGGGGGCGACGGGCGCATTCATCGTCATCGGGTGGAGTGCGGCGTTCCACAGGGATCGGTCCTTGGCCCGATCCTGTGGAACGTCGGATTCGACTGGCTCCTACGGGGTCGGCTTCTTTCCGGGATGGGGGTCATCTGCTATGCTGATGATACCCTCATCACGGTGAGGAGGCCTGACTTCCTGGGGGCTGCTCGATTGGCAGAAGAGGGGGTTGCGCTCGTCGTGGGCCGGATCAGCATGTTGGGCCTGAGGGTCACGGTGGAGAAAACCGAGGCCCTCCTATTTCATGGCCCGGGTCGAGGTCCCCCCCGAGGAGCACACATCAGCGTGTCTGGGGTTGCTGTGCCGGTGCGGGCCCAGATGAAATATCTGGGTCTGCACCTTGATTCTAGGTGGAGTTTCGGGCCGCACTTTGCCCAGCTCGTTCCGAGGCTCATCAAGACAGCCGCGGCGTTAGGTAGGCTTCTGCCAAACACAGGCAGTCCTGGGTCGTCCTGTCGGCGTTTATACGCCGGAGTGGTGCGGTCCATGGCGCTGTATGGTGCCCCTATTTGGGCGGACTCTCTCACCGTCCGCAACAGGGCCCTTCTGCGACGCCCTCAGAGGGCCATGGCGGTGAGGGCTGTCAGGGGCTATCGTACGGTGTCATGGACCGCAGCGACGTTGCTGGCGGGCGACCCACCTTGGCCACTTGTGGCCGAGGCCCTGGCTGAGGTCTACCGGCTCCGTGTCGCGGCGCGGGCCAACGACGAGCAGGTCTCCGTAAGGAGACTGGGCAGAGTACTGGAAGTGGCCCGA
Organism: Lymantria monacha; assembly: GCA_905163515.2. Classification (NCBI taxonomy): domain Eukaryota; kingdom Metazoa; phylum Arthropoda; class Insecta; order Lepidoptera; family Erebidae; genus Lymantria; species Lymantria monacha. Next base: position 30,319,000 of record LR991095.1, on the reverse strand, counting down.
AGGGGAGTCACTCAGCGGTGGAGAGAAGATCTGGAGTCCCCCGTAGCAGGGCGGGGGACTGTGGAGGCGGTTGCGCCACATCTCCACCGCTGGATTAGTAGAAGGCACGGCAGCCTAAGCTTTAGGATGGTGCAGGTGCTTACCGGGCATGGGGTCTTTGGTAAGTACCTGCACAGAATTGGAAGAGAAGGGGCCCCAGGATGTCACGAGTGTGGTGCGCCAGTAGATGATGCGCGTCACACTCTGGAGGTATGCCCTGCCTGGGGGCCCCAGCGCCACGTCCTATCGGCGGTCGTTGGGAGAGACCTGTCGTTGTCGACCATCATCTCGAAGATGCTTGACAGCGACAGGTGCTGGTCGTCGATGGCCTCCTTTTGCGAGGTCATCATGAAAAGGAAGGAGGCCGCGGAGCGAGAACGCGAGGCGCTTGCGTCAGCTGACTCGCTTCGCCGCCGGCGACCGGGAAGGAGGAGGCGCCGTTATGCGCACCTCCTCCCACCGCCTTGAGGGACGATAGGACGTGGCCAGAAAGCCAAGCGTGGGGGTGCCGGGGATCGAATGTCAGTAGACGATCTCTCCGGCTCCCCGTAAAAGCGCGGAAGGGGCCGCTGTGGTTTTAGTGGGTATTCCGGCCGCTAACATCTATGGCCGGTGAGTCCCACACTCCCCCTCGTCTGTCACCGGCGGGGGATAGCGCGCAAATGCGTTTCCTCAGCGAAAAAAAAAAAAAAAAAAAAAAAAGTGATTAAGAACTATCTAAAAACTATTCTAAGTATTCATTGTTTTGTTATTGTTTAGTGATTGGGGATTTAAGTTTTGTAGTTTTTTTGAAGAAAAATTTAATCACCGTTTAACTTTTGTAATAAGTGTATGTGAATATAATATATATTACTAAATCCACTAGACTAATCCCACCACACATTCCCACCACTGTAACTCCTGTAAGCCAGGATTCACAATGGTCTCCATAAAAGACACTGAGGTTTGACCCTCAGAAAGTCCCGGGAAACGCTTTTAATTGTCTTGGGACCCGCAACAAATTTAATTAGAAAAGAAAAACAGGAGGAGTTGAAGAATTTCCACTTCCCTCCTATGCAAAGCGGGAGACATGAAGCAAAATTGGTTAATAGGCCAATAGATAGGAGGATGTACTGACACGTGAAGCGTAGCAGTACAGCACCACGGATATGACAGAGCTTAAGGGGCCTATATGTAAGCCTTAAGTTTGATTATAATAGTAGGTATGGCAGAAGCGCCTGAATGCACGGAAATTTTCGCAAGTTGCTACAAGGTCCGTATAATATATAACCTCCGACACTACTTGCAGACTGTCTAACATAAGATCGCGCTCGTTTTGCCAGAGACTGCACTCCCAGAGTATGTTATGGGCTGTTTGTTCAAAATCGCAGTTTGGTGTGGAACATCGACAAAATGGTGAATCTACTAGTTTAAAATAGAATAATTTACTTCTAAAATTACCATGGCCTGTGAGGAATTGTGCTACATAGTGGTCAATTTCTAGCCAAACCTTCTCTAAACGCTCTCGAATAGATGGAAATAATAGATATAGATGACCACCCTTCGTTGATGAGTCCCACCTTTCCTGCCATTCAGTCAGGAGCTCCTCGTACACGGTGGATCGCGGCGCAAAAAGTTTGGTAAATTTAATACGATTGCGCGGTAAAAGAAAATTGGTGTTCATATTGTCCCTGGTGGAATAATACAATGACGCGCGCCTTTGTATCTCCAAGTCGACTGGAAGTACACCTGCAAGTACTGGTAAGGCTTCGGTACTAACTGTTCTATATGCTTTACATAGGAATATTAATGCTAATCGTTGACTTTGGAGTAATTTACGCCGTGCAGACTGGGGCACCGTAACATATACACCCCAGATATGTGGATGTATATATGATTTTAAGTGTATTAAAACAGATGCCCCAGGTAGACGTTGAAATTCTAGTAAGAGCATAAAAATTTCGTTTTGCCTTTTCACCCACAGTTTTAATATATTCAATGAATGAGAAGCTTTTTTCTAAGACTAGCCCAAGATAACAAACTGACTCTTTCCTTTTAACTGTCGCATTATTAAATCTTATGCGTGGCGTTGACTGCAAATTACCCTTTAATAAAAGATGATAAGTTTTGTGAGGAGCGAAATTTAGCCTATTTCGTGCGCCCCATTTAACTATAAATTAAGACATGTATCCGCCAATTTCTCAAGTCCGTCTCTAGTGTTAGATTGCATGAGTAGAAGACCGTCGTCAGCGTAGCCGATCAATGAGCAATTTTGAGATAGAGGGAGCTCAAGAAAGTCATCGAACCCTAAAAAGCTAAGCTTAACACTTCCTTGAGGACAGCCCATCGTTAGCAGCACGATCCTTGAGGACAGCCCATCGTTAATGATTTAGACACAGCATGGTGACCGAGTCTCAGTGTAGTTGAACCTTGAAGAAAGTAAGACTGTATGAGTTGGTAGATGTTTCTGAAGCATTCACGAGCCTTTAGTTTAAGTAGTAACATCGGCCACCAGGCGTTGTCGAAAGCATCTGAAATATCTAGGAAGATGCCTAATACATATTTAAAAACTGATGCCGTAACAGTTTTTCTGATGGCAATAACCGCATCTACAGTTGATTTCCCCGGGGTAAATCCAAATTATCTAAGATTGAATGTGGGGTCACCCGGTAACAGACGAGGAACAACCAGGCGTTCTAAGAGCTTACCTAGTGATAGCAGTAGAGTAATTGGCCGATATGACTTCGGGTCGTCCGGCGGTTTATTACCGTGTTTCGGTATTATACGTATCAAGCCACGACGCCATAAACGAGGAAAGATTCCTTCAGCTATACAACGATTGTAAACTAGTAACATTGAGTCGGCTGATGTTCGACAGGCTTCTTTAATCATTTTATTTAAGATTTTATCTTCTCCGAAAACTTTATTGACAGGAAGAGCTTTTACAATATTCAAAAATTCTGCTAGGGAGGGGAGATTTGACGTAGAGGATAGTGGTGGCAATATAGCCCAAGCTCTTATTTGCGCATGATGTTCGGTAACAATTGCCACGTTGTCATCTGGTATTAACGTATTTATTAAAACCTCTGTGGTCTCCTCTATACCCGCGGTGTGCTTATTATTTATTTTAATATTTTGTATGAAAACTAGGTCAACCGATCGATTGGCTTTAAATTCGTGATATAATGGAGACCACGGACCCTGGTTTTCTAGTTTTTCCACTACTCTATTTAACAACGCATCTTTAGACTTTTCAACCGCAATCCGGTAACAAGACCTTGCAGTTTTGAGTGCAAGTGAGGACTCATCAAACGCTCTTCCCGTTATTCGTGACTTCTTGAGTTTATTATATTTCCTGCGTGCTCTCCGAAAACGTCTACGAAGTACAACCAGTTCATTGTTCCACCAGTCACACCTTTTTGTATTGGGCAGAGATGAGAGTGTGACATTATTTCCGCACTTTCTTCCGCGTTTAATTCTTTGCGAATAAAATCCCTGGCACACGAGGCAAATAGAGAACTAAAGAATTCCCAGTTTGCTCCTGTACATTTATATCTAAAATTGTGACACTGACTGGGAGGATTCTATATCAATCCCGGTTTAAATTCGTACGCGATCAGGCGACGATCACTACATGACGCGCCCGGGAGGACGCGCCACCTATGCAAGCAAACGTCTGCGCTTGAAAGCGTGACGTCAATAGAAGATTCGCCCATAGGACTGCAAAATGTTGGTGGTGCATCGGGTGTATTGTGGATGGATAAGTTCATCTCAGCGATGAAATCTTCTATAGCACACCGTCGATCAGTATCGGTGTATCTCACCTTGCCATACCGTAGAGTAGATGACGCATTAACATCAGCGCCTACTATCGTTTTATACATACACTTTTATTTTACATATAGTTATATTATATCCTAATATAATAAAGATATAATAATATATGTAAAATAAAAGTGCATATTAACAAGAATTTTATATTTTATTTTAATTATTATGGTGAATAATAAGAATATTTGGTTGTAATGAAACGGCTCAATATTATTTGACTAATATCAAGCAATAGTTATGGTACAATAATATATGATAGCTAATATATTCAATACTAGAATAGATAAAATGGAGTTTAATATTATACATGTATAAGGTAATGAATTCGAAAGTCACTGTCATATTAGTTATGTTATAATTTAAATTACTGAAATTTAGCATTTAATATGCTTAATTATTTATAAAACCCGATTACGAAGCGAAAAATGATGTCACAAGCGGGATTTGAACCTGCGCCTATTGGGATTCCGGCCCAATCGTGCTGCCACTACACCACCGTGACCTATTCTAGGACATGCAAATTTCGATCGGTGTCGTGGATCGGGTTCGAATCCCGCTTGTGACATCATTTTTCACTTCGTAATCGGGTTTTATAAATGTTATAATTTTATAATCATTTCTATCATTCTACACATTCATCACACTCTCTATGATGCAAAAAGATACTATTTTTAATTTGCAGCCTAGCTATATCTATAAATTAACAGTAATTTTAATTTAAGTAATTTATATTGGTTCTTATTCCAGACTGGTCACGTACTGAAGGAAGGTAGAGTCAAGAGTCACCGAAACCAGCGAGCGGGTATGAAGAGAATTATGAATGTTGAGGAAGCGAGTGAAGTATGCAAAGATAGAGTTCTCTGGCACTCTGTTCTCTCTGCCTACCCTGCAAGGGATATGGCGTGATGATATGTATGTATGTATATTGGTTCTCGTAACGGTTAAGCATATTGTGTTTTTATAAGAATTATGATAGTTGTTTTGAATAACATAAATACTAATAATACAAGTTTATTGTATTATCCGCATAGATGTTATTTATATACAAGATTTCATAGAAGTGGTCTTAAAATGAAACCTTGAGGAACACCAATCACCAAGTAGCTTAGTAAAATCGCTGTTAAGTTCCACACTATAAAAGAAAGAGCAAATGAAATAGCACTTATGTTTTCGTAGACCGGCTCCTGGCGTAAATTTTTAACCGAAACACTTGACCACGCACGCAACCTTGTCCTGACAAAGTTGAAGTCCTCGTCACTCCGTGGAAATTGTTCTGGTCCTTGAATGACCGTTTACTGTCTTTCGAGTGATCTTTGTCAACTACGTATTAACTTGAAGACTTTCAGTTGTTTCTTATAAGTCTATAATGTCTAATAGGCCACCAATTTATTTTTAGGAGAACTTTAGGGAGTTGTATCATAAACAATGAAACTTCAGCGTTGTTAAATAAAATTTTACTAATACTTAAAGAGGCGGTGAAAAGCATGTGTTAACTGGCTGGAGGAGCAGTAATGACAAGTTACTAGAAGAGAGGGATAATTTTCTTATCATATACTTAAGTGCCTTAATAAATTATGATAGCAACTTGTTGTATTAAGTTTATATAACAAAGTTTAGAGCGTCAAATATTTTAAAAAAATAAATGAAGATAAAATTAAATCAAAGCCTGAATAAGCACTAAAATATTTATAATTTCAGTTTTTTATATATTTCTCAGTGTCAATTCTTTGCTTGTAACTCAACTTTGGACGGGGGAGATGCTATGCCACCTACCATCTCACAATGTGATAGCTTTTTCTGATATCCGCCTCACGCAGCAAGTGATCAGGCAGGAGCTGCGGCTCTTAGACATCCATAAGTCGAGTGGGTCGAATGGCACCAGTACAGTGGTTCTGAAAACGTGCGCCCTTGAATTAACTCACGTACTCACACACCTATACCAACTTTCTTACGACATTAATCGGGTTTTATCATCATAGAAGGTAGCCCATGTCCATCCGAGCTTTCCCTCCCGACCCTCTTCGGTCGGACTTATTGAATTACAGGGCGTTTGCGACAGCATTTCTCTCCAAGATAATGGAGAAAACTTTTATAGTTTAAATATAATAATAGCCAATAGCTTCTGCAGTACCTCAGGATTACTAGCTGATTTTCCGTCGCCCCGGGCCGATTTGCCGGGGCGCGACCACATCCATGGTCTCACCTTGAGGAAAAAAAAAAAAAAAAAAAAGGATTACTAGCTGATCAGTGATCGCTAATATGGCTTTTATCACGGTCAATCGGCTGGTGATCTTCTTGTGTACCTCACACACCGTTGGGCAGTGACAGAAGCTTTGGACGGGTGAGGCGCTAACTTTAAGCCTAGATATTACGAAAGCATTCGATAGGGTCTGGATCAGGGACAAGACCCTTTTATCGAAGCTATCATCTTTATTACATGCTCTCCATAGAAAATATGCATTGCTATACTGATAATAGCACGGGAGACGATCGGTATACCGATCATCAGAATGTCTCTCGGAGTATGTTACAAAAAAGAAGGGCTCAACTTGTAATTGAAGTCAAGTGCTCTCTAGGGCAGGCCCCGGAATGGGGTGAACAGAACTTAGTCCAGTTCAATCACACTAAAACACAAGTATATGCTTTCATTGCAATAAGGACTCGTTTATCATGGCGCCTTAGGGAAATTTGGAATTCTCAGAATTATAGTGACATATTATACATAATTCAAAAACAGTTTAATATAACCAATTTATTAAGATTTCATAATGAGCCGATAGATGGCACTGGCATTAGATAAAACCAATTAGATATAAGTTTCACATTCAAACTACTAGATGGCACTAGGCCCTATAACATGAATCTATTATGCAAATCAACTAATACTTACGCGCGTGAGGGGTTAAATATTCAAACATAGTAGAAGAAGGATTGCAGGGTGCACAATGTCCTATTATGTTATTGTTTTGTGAAATATAGAATTCCATCGTCTAGTGTGATCATTGACAATAACAGGTGTTTGTATAGACCGCTGTCTATACTTTGGGCTGTTGGCCAATAGGAGCCTTCAATTTTTTTTAAATAGGGGCACGTTATCTTAGACTCATGTCGACGCGAAGAGATGCGTCGTAAGTCTTTCTTTTTTGCATCTTGTCTACGATTAAGGTCTGTCAGCCATGTAGACCTGATTGAGTGTCCACGGGCCCAACATGTGGGGTTCGTCAGCATGCTGGTACGTTGCTTTGTATTATGTTAGCAACCTGTCCACAATGACTTCTTCATGACTGGTGAGTCTTTGGACTATTTATTTTCGTGATCACATGTCACGTCGTTGGTCAGCTTTGTTGTGGGACTGCGCTGGCCATCATCTTGCCAGTGCCCGACCGTTCACATTTCAAGTTCTCGTGGCCGTAGTCGTAGCCGTGCTCTTATGGTCGAGGCCGTGGTAGGAGACATAATTCGGATGATGAGCTTCAAGTTCTTATCACTTCTACTGACGGTACCTCGTGAACACTTCAAATGGGACTACATTGATGAGTTGACTAACACAAAGTGGTCGCCGAGCACGGCACAATATCATAACTGAGCAAGGTAAGTATTGCATATGAGATAGACCCTCTACGTCATATGCAATCTTTGATCTTATCACTTGAAAAAGCCCGAAACTGTAACTTTTTATAATGCTACCAAGTACGCCGTGGATGTGGCTGACCTGATGAAAAAAAAATATAGTAACAAAGCGGCATCTCGAAGGTAATCTGTACAGATTTTTTTTCAATATATTAGACCTAGCAGGGATAAATTCTTTCATTTTGTATAAGAAACCAACATAGAACGATGGAATATCATACTGAGTTTAGCATTTGAACTAAGCGATAAAGTACAAATTGAAGCTGGGCTTTCTAGAACCCAACCATTGCCTAAAGAGTCTACACCTTTTATTTCTCGATTATTAAACTCGAAAAAATCGAGAATGTTACCGTGTATAAATGTGCAAAAATAAAACTAATAAAGTATGCGACACTTGTAAAAAGCCACTTTGCGGTTCTTGTAATGTGAACAAAATGTATAAATTGTGTATAAATATATATTAAACCCTGTTTTATTACTATAGTTACCATTTTTAAGAATTAAAATAAAATAAAAAAGTAATAAATTGGAGGATTCATTTGACCAATTATCGTCCTTGTAGGTAGAAAGATTTTCCCATCTTTCTAGTGTCAATACTTTGGAGAACAATGTACCCAGCAAAAAAGAAGTATTTAAAAAGTAATTAAAGAAACAAGTTAAATGCAACATAAAATAAATAGATTTTCAGCTTTTCTTGTATATGTTATTCAACGATTTTATTGCATAATTTATTCAAACATCCTCGATGCTCGTTGCAATCAGTCCTTATTCAATTAAAAAGATTTTTATTAGTGGAGCTAAATGTTTATATATCTACGAACCAGTAGCAAAAAATTACCGAGTAAAATAGAGATATTGAACGTTTTGCTATGATTTTACTACTTGGGTTCACAAATAGTTTGTTTTGAATACTGTTGTGCTCTGAACTATACATACATAACACTATCAGCAAAAGCAGTCACTGAATTTTAGTCTTATTTTCGTTAAAAAGAAGAACAATGTTTAGTATAGTATATTCAATCTACTATATAATATACTAAACTACCGATGAATCGGCTAAACGTAATATTCTAAAAGATCACTAACTTCTATCCATAAAATATTAATAGTCTACAAAAGTTTAACACAGTCCATAAGTCTCCCATAGCCAATTCAATACATTATATAAATATTTCCGCCGTTTCATTTCCAACTTCTCACGTATCATAGAGCATTTTTATTGAAATATCCATCCATAAATTGGAAGAAAACGAATAACTGAAATTTTTAGCATTTAATATGCTTAATTATTTATAAATACCCGAATACGAAACGAAAAATTATGTCACAAGCGGGGTTCGAACCCGCACCTATTGGGAATCCGGCCCAACCGTGCTGCCATTTACACCATCGTGAACTATTTTAGGACATGCAAATTTCGAATCATATTATATCTTACGTCTTCAAGGTGACGTATGCCATCTATCGGACAATGTTTACACATTGTATAGACTTAACACTTCAAACTTTACAGTTAGAATTGTATTAAACGATGACACAACCTTGTTATTCAAATTACTGAAATTTTTAGCATTTAATATGCTTAATTATTTATAAATACCCGAATACGAAACGAAAAATTATTATGTCACAAGCGGGGTTCGAACCCGCACCTATTGGGAATCCGGCCCAACCGTGCTGCCATTTACACCATCGTGAACTATTTTAGGACATGCAAATTTCGAATCATATTATATCTTACGTCTTCAAGGTGACGTATGCCATCTATCGGACAATGTTTACACATTGTATAGACTTAACACTTCAAACTTTACAGTTAGAATTGTATTAAACGATGACACAACCTTGTTATTCAAATTACTGAAATTTTTAGCATTTAATATGCTTAATTATTTATAAATACCCGAATACGAAACGAAAAATTATGTCACAAGCGGGGTTCGAACCCGCACCTATTGGGAATCCGGCCCAACCGTGCTGCCATTTACACCATCGTGAACTATTTTAGGACATGCAAATTTCGAATCATATTATATCTTACGTCTTCAAGGTGACGTATGCCATCTATCGGACAATGTTTACACATTGTATAGACTTAACACTTCAAACTTTACAGTTAGAATTGTATTAAACGATGACACAACCTTGTTATTCAAATTACTGAAATTTTTAGCATTTAATATGCTTAATTATTTATAAATACCCGAATACGAAACGAAAAATTATGTCACAAGCGGGGTTCGAACCCGCACCTATTGGGAATCCGGCCCAACCGTGCTGCCATTTACACCATCGTGAACTATTTTAGGACATGCAAATTTCGAATCATATTATATCTTACGTCTTCAAGGTGACGTATGCCATCTATCGGACAATGTTTACACATTGTATAGACTTAACACTTCAAACTTTACAGTTAGAATTGTATTAAACGATGACACAACCTTGTTATTCAAATTACTGAAATTTTTAGCATTTAATATGCTTAATTATTTATAAATACCCGAATACGAAACGAAAAATTATTTATGGCATATATAGGCCCCACGTGGGAATGCACGTTGCCATGAGTTTCTTAGTAGAGAGTTGTTATCCTACCTACAACAAAAGTACAACCTTAGTTGGATTTTAAGACATCAGCAGAAAGCTATGATCGAAACCATTACAATCTTAATGCTCGATTTTTGGCAAGCGTCTTAGTGAACGCTTTTAATTTATTAAGTTGCTCAGAGAAAAGATACTTCTCATTGTTCTAATGATCCCTTAGGCGGAGATTACAATTCTTACTGAAAAATAAGAGTAAGAGAGGTACGGTTTACTGAAACGGGCTTTTTGGAAACCAGACTGCAATTCATCGATTTTAACGTTTTTACACAATTCATGTGTAGACGTCTTAAATTTTTCAATGAAATTAGTCTATAGTTAGATGAAGAGCTAAGATTGTGTTTTATTTTTATGATAGCAACCATTACAATGTACATCAGTGCATCAAGTAAATATTCAAAGTTAAGATACAGACTATAAAGATGACATACAAGAGGTATGATTTACTGTATTGGATGGATCAGCATGCTGGGTAATAATAGCGATGGATGAAAGACGACTGCATGTAGCAGAGATGCAAATGATGAGATGGAGATACGTTGTGATAAGAATGGACAAGATAAGGAACGAGCATATAAGGGAAAGTTTGAAAGTGATGCCAGTGACGGATAATCTAAGGAGTAAACGCTTGACCTGATATGGACATGTAATGGAATGAAAGTAATGTTGTGGAAAGTTTTCAGTTTGAATGTTGAAAGCTTTAGGGATACAGGAAGACTAAAGAAAAGATGAATGGACTGCGAGAAGCATGACATGGATAGGGAAGGAGTGATCACAAAGACGACGTCTAATAAGGCAATTGAATTGGGTTAAGAGCAGGATGATGATGATTTAATATGATTTTCAAAATATTTGTACGTGCACATTCTAAGACTTCATCCCTCCATCCAAAAATTAGTACAATGTGTAGCATTAAATGGGTATAATGTGTAATTGTTATCCGATATATGGTACATGTCTCCCATAAAAAGACAAAATGTCCACTATTTGATTGTAATACGACAGTTCACAGATATTTAAGAGATAAGACGATTAGAATGGATTTCCAATTAGTGTGGAATCGAGTGTCATCATTTGTATGACAATCATTTTTGGCACGAAAGCAATTTTTTATAACTATTAGATGTTAATGATATTTTTTTTATTTGCTTATGGTGGCAAACGAGCAAGTAGCATACCTGAAGGTAAGCGTCACTGCCGCCCATGGACCTAATGATAAGACCTGATAATTTGGTACAAGTTATATCAAGCTTATTATCATTCTGAGGTCTGGATGCTTACTGCGTTATTGATTCAGGAAATAGATTTCTCTACTTTACAAGAAATATTTAAGCTTCAATGATATCTATATTAGATATAGTCAGTAAATTAAATTTCTTACAAAGATGATGACACTAAATTATTTGTCGTAGTGCAAAAGTAGTCCTTATACATTTTTTTGCATTGTAAATATCTATATTAAGAATATCCCTCCATTATGTTGTTACTTCATCAGCACAGGGAAAGTAAAAAAGTATCAGAATATCAAATCAAATTATTTATTATACATAAGCTCCATAAGGGTAATTACATATTGGCTCTGTAGTAACAGCTACGAACACTACCAACCCTTACTGTACTCTTGGGTGTCGTAAAAGACGACTAAGAGCCTTATAATGCTCTGGGCCAACTCCATCTGATGCCGTTTGGTCAACAATTACATTCCCAAGGAGGATTGACGACTGGCAGGCGGCCGGTCATAAAACTATTGCCAATAACTTTTACAATATGTACTATGAAAGAAAAGTACATATTGTATCGAACCCCAGTAATTGGAATAAGAGTAATAAGAGTATAAAGTTTCCGTATGGTGACGGAGTAAGAATACTATTCACCACCCCATATCTTACCCGTGGGTGATCGTACGAGACGACTAAATGATATAAAACACATATAACATTTATGCGAGAGAAGAAAAACTGTAAACAAAATCCTATATGATGATGATGATGATGAATAAAAGTATATGGATTGATTGATTGATGAATTGTTTAGTAAATATTAACAATGAGATGCCTTTCGAGCAAGGATTCATTTTTAAAGGCCAATAAAAACAACACAAAAAATATGCATATCATCTCAGCTGAATTACGTCCAACTGCTGGGCTCCAACCTTCTCCACAAAGGCAGGGAAATTAAACTATTATTCCACGCTGGCCAATCGTGTTGGTATAAGGTTTTGTTTAGAGATTTCCTTCTCTTGCATAGATTTTATATGCGTTTTATATCTCTTAGTCGTCTCCTACGATCACCTACAGGTAAGACAGGGAGTTTTAAATTGTATTCTTACTCCGTCATCAACATTACGCCCCTCAATCACATTCGAGGGAAAGGCAAGATCTGTTCCACGTAGCTGTCGCACACAGAGATCTTTTCAGTAAGCATATATACCAAATATATTAACGGTCTGTCTATTTCTGTAACATCTCATCACAAACTTTAGCTAATTGAATGCCAAATATAGCTTCGGGGTGCCCATTAACGGTTGTCATGATGCAGACCACCTGGACTTTGGACTAATCGATAATCGGTTTTATCTCGGCTCAGTACCACGTAAATTCCGTGACATTTTCACTTTTATCAACTAGCATGTTAATATTAACTAATAAACATAAGCCTGTGTTCACACGCACACAAAAGAGCCGAGATTTTTTTATTTCAATATTAAAACAGATTACGTTTACCAACGTGGTTCTATCAGTCTTATTCTACATACTGGCAAGTCTAGTGTAATGCCGCAAATGCGTAACTTGGAGTTTGAGATGCATGTCGAGTTTCAGGTTCGAGGCACCGAGCTCTCTCTCTCTTGTTGGTTGATGTAAGTTTTGAACACGCTCAGGCCGCAGAATTTACCGGAGCATTGGACTGGAAAGGATAAACCGTCGGTCAGGCCACAGATGACAAAAATAGGGTACCGATGGCTCACTCAGATGACGCTACAGAGATACGTCTACAGCAGATTACGGGGTTGCACGACGTACCTTCCATCGCTCAAGATGGATTGGGTGGATTGTGACCGTACTACAATAGCTTGTCCACAAAAAAGGGCCACCAACCAAGTATTCGTCGAAGGAGGCAACTAAAATCTGCCACAGATCTAAATAACTTATTAATATAACGAATGAAATATTGTCTTAATAATGTCTTGCAGTAAAATAGTATAAAATATGACCATACATATTTTAATAGAATTCTTAATATTTTTACAATTAAACGATGATATTAGTATTTTGATGTTGTATTATCCATATTTGTATTGTGAATGTGTGTATCGTTTCAACTTCTATTCACGAAACATTGTAAATTTTATACCACCTGGTCATTAATTAATTATCAAAAATTTATCTAATTTAAGCCTCAATACCGAAAGCTCAAAAGAACAAATCAGTTTCGCATCTCTGCGTCAATGAATCTATTAAAAAACATTCTCCGCGCTTTTTCTCTTAACCCATTTGGCGCTGCTGTACTAAATCGAGTACAGTTAAACAATTGAAGGTAGTGCGTAATTGTAAAAGTAATAGTATTCATTGATGACTTATTTTTAAAAACATTAGCTGGTTAATTAAAAAATAAACATTGTATGTGGGTACACTTATAATTTGTTTGAATAGTTGGATCACAACTTTACAATAACGATGGTCATACAGGTAAGGCTAAACTTTTATTTTTTTATATTATATATTGATATCTAAATATTGATAAATGTATTTTTTGGTGAAGTATAGATGCTATTGTACTCTTTTATAGATAAATGTTTGTTGTAAGTTGGAAATTCATGAAGATATTTCGTGTCTTATCCTCTTGTACTCAGTTGAGTACGACGGCTGAATCCATACATTATTTTTTTTTATATTTTATATATCCCAAAATGATGAATGAATGAGGATTTAACGTTTCTAACAACTACAAAGGCTAGAGGATGCTGTTATTTTTATTTTGGAAGATAGTGACACCTATACCGAATATGAGTTAGCAATAATACCACCAGAACCTAGTAGTTTGACTGATGAAAAAGATGGTTTTCTTTTGGATGGTTATGGGATGATGACATAGATATAGTCAGTGCCTCTTTACTACAGAATGTACCCGGTAATATTGAGATATTTAGGCGAAACGTCGACACTATATCCAATGCTGACAATGATAACAGTGATGATGAACTTTTGGCTGCAAAAAAGCTCGTCGTCATTGACAAGAGCCCATGTGGTGTAAGTTTTCGCCAATATATTCTCCTATTTCTCAGAAGACAACTAACGTGGTAGATAGCCAGAATTTGCTAAAAGAACAGCTGCGAAATCTGAACCCAGTCCAAATATTTGAAAAAATATTTGATGAAGAAGAAGAAGTGTTTGACTGGATACTTACAAACTCAAATTTGTATGCTAATCAAAATAACAGACACGATTTTCAACTAGACTGTGTAAAAGTTATTTGTATTTTGATATTTTTTGATTACCACAAATTGCCTTGGGAAGACTTGTATTGGTCTTTGGATGAAAACATTGCTATCGAAATAGTTTGAAATTCCATGTCAAGGCAAAGTATTTGAGATATCAAAACGAATATCCATCTCGCGAACAATGATGATGCAATTACTTCTAGGGACAAAATGTTTAAAGTACGTTCCTTAGCCAATATTCTTATGGATCGCAATTCACAAAAAAAGTGGTGGTGGGTATTATTTACCTACATGATTGATATGGCTTTTGCAAACGCTTGGCGTTTATATGCCATGAGTCATAGCGATCAACTGCTATTTTGCCGAAATATTACGAGATACTACCTGCGGCAAAAGATACAATCTGGACCTCGACCATCTTTTTAGTAGAAGGTTTACCTCAAATTGGTGTTGGGCACTATCCTCAAAAGCTTGAAAAGCAGCTGCGATGTTTTTTATGTCATGCAAGAGTTCACTGGCAATGTAAAAAATGTCTCAAAACATTGTGAAGAAAAATCTTGTTGCGAAAATTTTCACATGTATCCTGCCGTTGTACTTAAGTGAGTACACCCCTCTGTAGGGGGGCATAATATATTTTTTTTTTCTTTATTTTTCATTTATTACAATCAATAACAATAAGAAAATACACATTTCATTAACATAATTTATTTGACGTTCATTTGGCGGTTAATGGGTTAAACAATCACATCTTTTAAAGTTGTAGATTCATAAATACCCGATACGAAACGAAAAATTATGTCACAAGCGGGGTTCGAACCCGCACCTATTGGGAATCCGGCCCAACCGTGCTGCCACTTACACCATCGTGAACTATTTTAGGACATGCAAATTTCGAATCATATTATGTCTTACGTCTTCAAGGTGACGTATGCCATCTATCGGACAATGTTTACACATTGTATAGACTTAATACTTCAAACTTTACAGTTAGAATTGTATTAAACGATGACACAACCTTGTTATTCAAATTACTGAAATTTTTTAGCATTTAATATGCTTAATTATTTATAAATACCCGATACGAAACGAAAAATTATGTCACAAGCGGGGTTCGAACCCGCACCTATTGGGAATCCGGCCCAACCGTGCTGCCACTTACACCATCGTGAACTATTTTAGGACATGCAAATTTCGAATCATATTATGTCTTACGTCTTCAAGGTGACGTATGCCATCTATCGGACAATGTTTACACATTGTATAGACTTAATACTTCAAACTTTACAGTTAGAATTGTATTAAACGATGACACAACCTTGTTATTCAAATTACTGAAATTTTTTAGCATTTAATATGCTTAATTATTTATAAATACCCGATACGAAACGAAAAATTATGTCACAAGCGGGGTTCGAACCCGCACCTATTGGGAATCCGGCCCAACCGTGCTGCTCGTCGAACCCCGCTTGTGACATAATTTTTCGTTTCGTATCGGGTATTTATAAATAATTAAGCATATTAAATGCTAAAAAATTTCAGTAATTTGAATAACAAGGTTGTGTCATCGTTTAATACAATTCTAACTGTAAAGTTTGAAGTATTAAGTCTATACAATGTGTAAACATTGTCCGATAGATGGCATACGTCACCTTGAAGACGTAAGACATAATATGATTCGAAATTTGCATGTCCTAAAATAGTTCACGATGGTGTAAGTGGCAGCACGGTTGGGCCGGATTCCCAATAGGTGCGGGTTCGAACCCCGCTTGTGACATAATTTTTCGTTTCGTATCGGGTTGTAGATTCATTTAAGAATGATACTCGAAAAGGTAACACACTAGGAGGTCAAATAATCGCAACTAATGGATCAGATCAGATCAATGGTGATGGCAAGGGAATATGTTGTTCCGTAGCCCCGGAATATACGGTCGGGGTGTGTCCAGACTTTAGCTTACTAAAAAAATAGAGTCCTAGTGAAACTGAAAATAAATATATGAATTGTATTTCTTGAATGCTGGTTTATTTTCGCTTATAGATTATAAAAACGCAGAATTAGTAATATTATGAAATTGGTACAAACGGTAGGACCGCTAACAACGAAGCTTTTATGGGGTTTATGTAAAATATATCCCATCAAAATCATAAATGTGAAAAAGGGAGCTATATTCAAGATTATTGTAATTATGGTGTGGTTGTCGATTTTACCAATAAAATCCTTAAAATCTAAATGGGTACCAAACTCTGGAGACAATCTTAAAATATATTTACTAGAGAACGTATAATATTTTTTGTATGTCATGTAATATTTTTTTGTATGGGGACGGAGTAAGAATACAAATCACCCTTGCCGTTTGGTGTCACAGACGATGACTATATGCAGATAACAATGTTTTAAGAGAAAATAAACTCGAAATTCCACGGAAGAACAGTGCAGGTACTTTTAACCTCCAACATGCTGAGTTGGAGGCGTTTTGTGACGGCCAGCATCTCATTTACAATTACTTTTATGTCCATTTTGTATGTCCGTTGCAATAAATATATTTCTTTCTTCTTCTTCTTTCGAATAAATACGTCTGACCAGCGTCAATTTACCTTCTGCAGGAGACTCAAGCTGAACAGTTGGTTGTATATGAGTTGAAATAATGATGATAATATTCTTAGGTAACATTAAAATATAATTTGTTGTTTAACTTTCTACTGACATTTTTTTATTTATTTAAAAATCTTAAATGCTAATAATCGCATTATTAATAATAAGCAAATAAATAACGTAGCATGCAAGGATAGAGTTCTCTGGCACTCTGTTATCTCTGCCTACCCTGCTAGGGATATGGCGTGATGATATGTATGTATGTATGTAGCAAATAAATATATAATAAATTTGACTCCACAGATGGCGATGACAGCTAAAATTAGAAAGTCAAAGACTTTCTGTGCCAGCGCAGTGGATTCGATTCTCATGCAGTACAACACTTTGTACATATTAATCATTATGTAAACAATTCGATTATTATATCATATTATGTAAACAATTCGATTATTGAAATTTAATGGTTACTTAGCTATATGAGCTGTGTGGTAGCGGCTACGAATACTACCAACCCTTACTTTCCTTGTGGATGCTGTAGAAGACAACTAGGAACCTTATATTAACCTGGGCCACCTGATGCTGTTTGGTCAACAATTACATTCCCAAGAAGACTTAATGTCAGGCAGGTGGTGGATCATAAAACTATTGGCAATAACTTTTGCAATATGTAGGAAGAGGAGTACATATGAATACATATGGAGGAGTACATATGGATCGACCCAAGTAATTGTGATGAGTAAGAGAATGAAGATTTAATTAATGCATTTCAAGATTGTCTCATTAATTTAGCACTCATTTAGATCTCACGTCTTTGATGAAGATTTTTTTATGTGCTTTTATTAGTTATGTCCTTCTATTGAAGCTTGTGTTAATTTTATTTTAACCTTAATTTATAGGTATTATTTTTTACATTTTCTTGAATATGGTATATGTATGTTATTTTAGTTAAAACTCAAACTAAGCCATTTTCGCATCAAAGTCACTAAATTTTAGAATATACATAAATTTTATAAATGATTGATATTAAAGTATATAAAATAAGTAAAGTACGATAAAAAACCTTTCATCAATATCAATCTATCAACAAACTTATTCTTCTGCGAAGAACAAAGAGGTTACTTAACTTTTATAATCATGCAAGACGATAAGGTTTAATTTGCTATTTTCAGATTTTTACACAATTACATATCTAACTCAATAATAAATTATAATTTTCCAGATCACCATGAAGAGGCTTGTGTTCTATATCTGACTCAGTCAGTAATAGAACTAATGATTGGTGGACGTTAACATCTAATTAACTGTTCTAGCTGTATTTATAAAATTTAGAATACTATCTTATCTAGTAAGTCTAAATATATATACCTATTGGTTGCATTTATGATTAATAGTTCTGAGCTGCTGTGTGGTAGCGCCTAGGAATACTACCAACCCTTACTTTGCTCGTGGACGTCGTAAAAGACGACTGAAAGCCTTATATCGACCTGGGACAACTCTATTTAATGCAGTTTGGTCAACAATTACATTCCCAAGGATGGTTGGCGTTTGACATAAAAATATTATATAAAAGAAGAGTACATATTGTATCGACTGCAAGTAATTGGGATAAGAGTAGGAGAAGTAAATAAGAAGAAATATGAAGGGGTCAAAAATAGCTGCGCGTAATATATGTTCGCAGTCGCTAGTTGTCTTGTAATTAATTACAGATCACAATTTTGTTAAAGTTATTCGAGATGTCCTCCATAATATTACATACAGGCTTTCAACCTTCGAGGACCATCGTCATTTAACACTCTTTCGACCGTAGTTTTACCTAACTACAACTGCAAAGCTAACATTTTTTAGTTTGAATAAGATTTTGTTGTTATTTCGCCCGTATTGCTTTGATAACGGCTAGTGTTCAAACTGTGCCTGGTCGACCACTCCTTTCACAATGTATCATACGATATTAATCTTCATTGAATTGCTCGATAATACGATAAATAAACCTAAGTTAATTTTCAAATTTTGTAAAATTTTGAAAATTCCCTTTGATGTAACCGCAGTGCTGTTATTAACTGCAGTTACATTAAAATGTATAAAAGTGATATTTTTTATGAAAATTTTAATAAAGACATATTTTCTGATATTATTTTTGATATAAAAGAGGTAAAAATTAATCATTAATGTGGATATATTCTTATAGAAGATATTTATAATCGACAATAATTCAACACTTTTGGGAAATACGAGTATAGATTGCTAGAAATATATACCAAGAATCATTACGCCGAGAAACTTATTGGCTTAACAGTATCGTTTTGATAATAATTTTTTGTTTAGTCATGTAATTCCTAAACCGATAGAGTACAGATATGTCGTGGGGTCTGATACAAATAGTTTGCTATAAGTTATAATCTTATAAAGTAATAGTATTTCGATTAGTTTAAGGTAAAAATATTAATATTGAAAATATTTTAGTGCTGGCTTCTCTAGTTGTGATCTGATTACTTGTGAGATCTGATTCAGTTATAATCATTGGAATTTTATATAAATATTATATTATATCGTGGTTCGAAGAGCAGCTCGTTGTATCTATTTTTTAAGAAATATATATAATATATTAATAATAAAAAAAGATATACAATGCGAAAGTGGAAAGATGTAGGTACCGAGGGAGACTGAGACTAACCTACCTAGACCAGATTGTTAACGTACTGAAGGAAGGTGGAGTCAAGAGTCTCCGAAACCGGCGAGCGTGTATGAAGAGAATTATGAATGTTGAGGAAGCGAGTGACGTATGCAAGGATAGAGTTCTCTGGCACTCTGTTCTCTCTGCCTACCCTGCAAGGGATATGGCGTGATGATATGTATGTATGTGTATTAATAATAAGACAAATTCGTTACGTTTCTTACCGAATCTTCTCCATAGCGGTTACGTTCCGATCTGGTGGTAGTTAATTGTATTAATTTAACATTATAAAATTAACAATATTTAAATACTCTCGCTAGTATTCTTGATATTAAATGATTTTAATTTTGAGAGTTTATACATAATATTTTTTTTTAATGGGTTCAATAATATCATGTAATTTTTCGAAGTATTTTAACACAAGCTTATCCAAATGTTTAGTAGAATATGCCGGGTCCCACTTCCAGGTAGGATAATTATTTTTTTTTAATTTATTGCTTGTGTACGTCAATTATGTGTTTGTAAAGTTCTTGGCAGCATTAATACTTACCCCTTAATGTTGCTTTGATAATATATAATAATAAGTGCTGTTTTAAAAAAAAAAGTTAATGTCCAGATTTAATTAATCCTCATCATAATCCAGCTCAAATTACTCTTCTTTTAATATACGTATTTGAAATAATTTTATGACCAATCATCTGGCTCCCGTCAACTCTCCTTGGGAATGCAGTTGTTGACAAGACAGCATTATTATTCAGACAGCATCATTTACCCAGATCGATGTAAAACTCTTTATCGCCTTTTACGACACCCACGAGCAGAATAAGGACTGTTAGTATTCGTAGCCGCCATCATAAAAAACGATTCTAGATTTAGCGAATACTGAAAATATTTAGAATCACTTATACAAACGCATGGCGTTTGTCTAAATAGTTCTATATATAATTAAGCCGTATATTACTAAGCAGTATAAATTGCTAAGTCAATTAATTTAATACTCACGATACCCTAATACCTATATCGGATTATACATCGTAATCAAGACTTATCAAAAGTCATAAAATGTGCATATATATAATACTTTTCCTACAAAATAAATACTCAAAGCTACTCAGTGGTTAAACCATTACATTTCATTCATCATCACATAACTCCATAAATGAAATGATTAGTAAGTTTTTTTTTTATATATTATATCCTAAAATGATTAGCGTAAAAAATGTGGTCTTTAGAAGCGAATCCCTCCCTTATCTTCAAGGTGGTTGAGGAGTGTGAGACTGTTAGTGGTTCACTTGTGATCGTGTTCCCTATGGGTTCTTATCTAACCATAATCTTTTGCATTAACTTTGAAAATTGTATCATGGTTCGAAGAGCATCATCACGGGAACTAATATTTACCAACTTTACAATTTTTGTTTAAAAGAAATTGGTAAAAAAGTAGAAAGAATTGGTAACAGTTACCTTTTCGTAAAAACATATACTACCTACCGTATAAATATTATAATTTATTATACATTAATATTTATGTAAAATAATTAATTATAGTAATACTTTAATATAAACCATATAAATATTACAATAATTCATTGTTAAATAATTTGAAATAAAACTACTTTTACGGATTCTAACGCGCTTGTATTTGATTTTTAATTTCCTGACGTTTCGAACACTTTACAGTGATCACTGTAAAGTACAAACGCGATAGAATCCGTAAAAGTAGTTTTATTTCAAATGTTACTCGCGTAAATATTAGAAATCATTGTCATCAAGACTGATATTTTATTCTTTTAATGTATTTAACATTAAAAGTATAAAATATCAGTCTTAAAACGCAGCGAACTATTGTGTAATGTTTCAACGTAATTTCAGCTTGCAATGCAAATGTTTTCTTTTAAATATTTTTTTAATTATTTAATTTTCTTTTATACATTATAATATTTAAAAAAAAAATTAAGTTTTTATAAAAATCAACTATTTTGTAAGTTACGTCATATTAGAATTACATCAGCTCACTTCTGTTTTGCTCGTAAATTAATTGATACACATACATAGGAGTTACTATGAAAATTATTAATTGCTTTTTGTGGTGTCCGCTATATTTTAATTAGTTTTTTTTTTCACAACACTAATTACATTTCACTTATCAAGCCCTTTCATTTGATATAATAAGGCCATAGGGGTTATTATAAAAAATGTAAAACGCCATTTTGTGACGTCGACCGTATTGACATAAAAATGGCGGCATTTTAATAATCGTGCATTGACACGTGAACCAAACATGAAATGGATGAAATATGGATTCTAAAATTCCAGGACATTCATACCAGTGAAGTTTAATAAAAGCTTTTAATAAAATAGTAAAAGTATCTTCTGATTAGCGATCCCTTTCCGAATCAGTGTATATTTTCAGTGGTCAATTAATATAAAATTAAATGTTAAAATTGACAATAAGAAATTGCCTCCGTGGGGTTCATAAATAATATATTATTTTAAATTTAAAATACTGTCAATTATAACATCGTGAAAGATCTAAATAGGAATAATTCTAACTTGACAACTAGGAAAGGAAAGATAGGTTTCGATAATAGACAAATGGAAACCAGGTGGACTGATGACATTTTAAACATTATATAGAATCATTGGATACAGTTAGCAGTTATTTGTGGATAGGCATTTGCCAAGTGGAAGAGCTCATGAGCGTATAATTCTATCACCATCATCTTGCTCTTATCCCAATTACTTGGGGTCGATGCAACATATCTTCATCTTTCATATAGTCCTATCAGACGTCATCTCTGTGTTAACTTCCTTTCTATCCATGTCATGCTTCATGTAGTTCATCTATCTTTTATATGGTATTGATTTCTTCATAAATCTGTCAACATTCGTCAACATTAGGCTTAAAACTTTTCTCACAAAATTACTTTCATCCCGTCTCATCACATACCATGTGTCCATACTATGTCAAGCTTTCACTCCTTAACTTGTATAGAGGGGACATTTCTACGAGTAGGTATAGCAGCGTAAATAGTAGTAAATATATATACGTATTATTTGTATTTAATACAATTACTTAAATTTATTCATATCCTCCAAGTATCGTAAAAAATAACATTAAAGTAAAAAAAAAAGAAACATTAAAGAAAATACTAACATATTTGTCTGCCTGCAATAGAACTGGAGGTCGATTATCCTTCCATAGTGAATGAAGGAAGATTTGAACAAAAAGTATTTTAATTACAATTTGTATATGATAAAAAATTAAAGAATTGAATTTGTTTTATAATTCTACATATAAAAAATATATATCTTCCACAGAATTTATTTTATTCTTAACAATTTTGAGGCTGACTCAAGAGGTTGCCGCCAATCTGAAAGAACCGCACGCAGATTGCCCAGACTACAGATCGTATTATCTCATTCCTCACGAATACGATTGTACTAAGTATTATCGATGTGAATGGGGACAGAGATATGTACAACCGTTTGAGTGTCAACATGGGCAACACTTTTGCATCCAAAGCAGGGTAAGAAATCATTATTCACACGATAATTATATCTTAGGCCATGGCCAGTCGCCGAAGACGAGAAATCAGTGAAGGGCAACATGGTACACTCGATTTGCCTAACCATCTCCTCGGTGCCGAGAGTGGCCAGACAGGACGCACCTGTCATCAGCATAGCATATCAAGTCTAGTCTGGGGGGAAAACTCCCTCTCAACACCCAGTCGTTACCGATGTCCCACAGAGTCGGCCCCAAGAACGACCCCTGTGAAAAACCGCATGTCATGGGCGTTCTTCACAATCTCGCCTACGAGACTCGTGCAGAGAACACTGCGCCCCTCCAAATAGTCAGACACCAGCTCCCTCAATTACAAGGGCACCCCGTGGTATCGGAGCGCCTCCCTTATGCAGTTGAATGGTAGATAATTGAATGCGTTGGCAATGTCCGAAGACACCGCCAACAGCACTCCTCTGCCGACGATACCCTCCGCAGCCGTCTGCCACAAGCGCAGCAGAGAGCCCCGATGGTCGAACGCGGCCTTTGAAAACCAAATTGAGCGTCCGACAGGTCGGGCCCCACCTCGTCAAGGTGCCGGACGATGCGGGCAGCGATGATACGCTTCAGCAGCTTGCCCACGTCATCCAGCAGCACGATAGGCCTGTAGGCTGACGGCGAAACCGGAGTCCGTCCCGGCTTTGGCAGTAGAACTAATCTCCCTTACTTATAAGACTCAGGGAACTGTCCAGTCGCTAGATAGGTGTTGTACAGTTAGCTGAGACAGTGCACCCGGACGGTTACTCCATCCGGACCTGGTGTCGTGGTAACGGAACAAATCTTCGCCACAACTGTTCCGACTCCGTCACAAGCGGTACACTGTAGTCGGCCTACGGTCGTCATCGTGTATTTTGGCTACTGCGGAAAGAGCTCCTCAACCACCTTGCGGAAGAGGTCGGGCTGGAGGGTCTCGGTGAGGAGTGGCGGCATGTACGCGAAGCTTGTTCAGTGACGGGCGATACGGGTGACCCCAGGGGTCACGGTCGAAACCGCCCAGCATCTCCCTTGTTTAGTAGTCCCTGGCGTTTTCGTCCAGTGTGTCGCCAGACTTTAGCCAGTCTAATAAATAATTGAAGCAAACACAGACAGATATGAATTCTTGAAATATTGAAGAGAACGTGAACAGCAATTTATTTAATTTTTTTACTGCTCGTGATGTAAAATGAGCAAGGCGTACACCAAACATTTAATGATAATGGGAGCGATCAAAGCGAACAACACCTGCTTATAAACCATGTAAAACTGGATACTTTCTCTATGTCCTTCTTTTGAATTTGGATATCTACTTGCAAATTGTCCATAAATTCGGCGAATCTAAACAACTTCTAACAGTATACAATTGTAACGTTTGTTTTATACACAGGTATGTAAACATCCTAACGGAGCCAAGTGTACTCTGCCGGGTTATTCGACCTCAAGTGAGGCTTCAGAATCTACCGTGCCCAACGCCTCAGCTGCAACTACTGAACCTACAACGACTCAGGAGTCCTCAAGCATACTGAAGGAGCCACATCCGGATTGCCCAGACTATAGATCGTATTTGCTGCTTCCTCACGAATACGACTGTACTAAGTATTATCGATGTGAATGGGGACAGAGATATGTACAACCGCTTGAGTGTCAACATGGGCAACACTTTTCCATCCAAAGCAGGGTAAGAAATCATTATTCATATGATAATTATATCTTAGGCCCATGGCCAGTCACCGATGACGAGGAATCAGTGAGGAGCAATATGGCAGGTTATACAGTTGCACTTCCCGTTTGGTAGACACCGACGTTCCATCCTGTGCGTCAACAGACTTTAGCCTGTCAAAAAAAAGTTTGTTGCAAGCACAGACAGTAATAAATTCTTGAAAGTTTGACAAGGACTTGTATGGTAATGTGATCAGTTTTACTGCGCGTGATGGAAAAGGAGCAAGATCTCCACTTGACATAAAATGTTAATGGACGCTCATAAACTTTTTCAATATAAGACATGTAGCAAGGGGTCGCTCTTAGCGAGATAAAACCTGCTTTTAAATCTTGTTAAACTGATTTTTTTCTCGAACACCTGTATTTACATCTTATGAAATTGGATATCTACTTACAACTTCTCCATAAATCTTTTAAAACTAGATACCTTCTTACCTCACACACTTGCAATTCTGGCTTTGTACACAGGTATGTAAACATCCCAACGGCGCCGGATGCACTCTTCCGGGTTATTCCACCACAAGTGCGCCTTCAGAATCTACCGTGAACGACGCATCAGCTGCAACTACTGAACCCACCACGACTCAGGAGTCCTCAAGCAATCTGAAGGAGCCACATCCGGATTGCCCAGACTATAAATCGTATTTGCTCCTTCCTCACGAATACGACTGTACTAAGTATTATCGATGTGAATGGGGACAGAGATATGTACAACCGCTTGAGTGTCAACATGGGCAACACTTTTCCGTCCAAAGCAGGGTAAGAAATCATTATTCATATGATAATTATACCTTAGGCCCATGGCCAGTCACCGAAGATGAGGAATCAGTGAGGAGCAATATGGCAGGTTATACAGTTGCACTTCCCGTTTGGTAGACACCGACGTTCCATCCTGTGCGTCAACAGACTTTAGCCTGTCAAAAAAAAGTTTGTTGCAAGCACAGACAGTAATGAATTCTTGAAAGTTTGACAAGGACTTGTATAGTAATTTGTTCAGTTTTACTGCGCGTGATGCAAAAGGAGCAAGGTCTCCACTTGATATAAAATGTTAATGGGCGCTCATAAACTTTTTCAATATAAGACATGTAGCAAGGGGTCGCTCTTAGCGAGATAAAACCTGCTTTTAAATCTTGTTAAACTGATTTTTTTCTCGAACACCTGTATTTACATCTTGTGAAATTGGATATCTTCTTACAACTTGTCCATAAACCTTTTAAAACTAGATACCTTCTTACCTCACACACTTGCAATTCTGGCTTTGTACACAGGTATGTAAACATCCCAACGGCGCCGGATGTACTCTTCCGGGTTATTCCACCACAAGTGCGCCTTCAGAATCTACCGTGAACGACGCATCAGCTGCAACTACTGAACCCACCACGACTCAGGAGTCCTCAAGCAATCTGAAGGAGCCACATCCGGATTGCCCAGACTATAAATCGTATTTGCTCCTTCCTCACGAATACGACTGTACTAAGTATTATCGATGTGAATGGGGACAGAGATATGTACAACCGCTTGAGTGTCAACATGGGCAACACTTTTCCGTCCAAAGCAGGGTAAGAAATCATTATTCATATGATAATTATATCTTAGGCCCATGGCCAGTCACCGAAGACGAGGAATCAGTGAGGAGCAATATGGCAGGTTATACAGTTGCACTTCCCGTTTGGTAGACACCGACGTTCCATCCTGTGCGTCAACAGACTTTAGCCTGTCAAAAAAAAGTTTGTTGCAAGCACAGACAGTAATGAATTCTTGAAAGTTTGACAAGGACTTGTATAGTAATTTGTTCAGTTTTACTGCGCGTGATGGAAAAGGAGCAAGGTCTCCACTTGATATAAAATGTTAATGAGCGCTCATAAACTTTTTCAATATAAGACATGTAGCAAGGGGTCGCTCTTAGCGAGATAAAACCTGCTTTTAAATCTTGTTAAACTGATTTTTTTCTCGAACACCTGTATTTACATCTTGTGAAATTGGATATCTTCTTACAACTTGTCCATAAACCTTTTAAAACTAGATACCTTCTTACCTCACACACTTGCAATTCTGGCTTTGTACACAGGTATGTAAACATCCCAACGGCGCCGCATGCACTCTTCCGGGTTATTCCACCACAAGTGCGCCTTCAGAATCTACCGTGAACGACGCATCAGCTGCAACTACTGAACCCACCACGACTCAGGAGTCCTCAAGCAATCTGAAGGAGCCACATCCGGATTGCCCAGACTATAAATCGTATTTGCTCCTTCCTCACGAATACGACTGTACTAAGTATTATCGATGTGAATGGGGACAGAGATATGTACAACCGCTTGAGTGTCAACATGGGCAACACTTTTCCGTCCAAAGCAGGGTAAGAAATCATTATTCATATGATAATTATATCTTAGGCCCATGGCCAGTCACCGAAGACGAGGAATCAGTGAGGAGCAATATGGCAGGTTATACAGTTGCACTTCCCGTTTGGTAGACACCGACGTTCCATCCTGTGCGTCAACAGACTTTAGCCTGTCAAAAAAAAGTTTGTTGCAAGCACAGACAGTAATGAATTCTTGAAAGTTTGACAAGGACTTGTATAGTAATTTGTTCAGTTTTACTGCGCGTGATGGAAAAGGAGCAAGGTCTCCACTTGATATAAAATGTTAATGGGCGCTCATAAACTTTTTCAATATAAGACATGTAGCAAGGGGTCGCTCTTAGCGAGATAAAACCTGCTTTTAAATCTTGTTAAACTGATTTTTTTCTCGAACACCTGTATTTACATCTTGTGAAATTGGATATCTTCTTACAACTTGTCCATAAACCTTTTAAAACTAGATACCTTCTTACCTCACACACTTGCAATTCTGGCTTTGTACACAGGTATGTAAACATCCCAACGGCGCCGCATGCACTCTTCCGGGTTATTCCACCACAAGTGCGCCTTCAGAATCTACCGTGAACGACGCATCAGCTGCAACTACTGAACCCACCACGACTCAGGAGTCCTCAAGCAATCTGAAGGAGCCACATCCGGATTGCCCAGACTATAAATCGTATTTGCTCCTTCCTCACGAATACGACTGTACTAAGTATTATCGATGTGAATGGGGACAGAGATATGTACAACCGCTTGAGTGTCAACATGGGCAACACTTTTCCGTCCAAAGCAGGGTAAGAAATCATTATTCATATGATAATTATATCTTCGGCCCATGGCCAGTCACCGAAGACGAGAAATCAGTGAGGAGCAATATGGCAGGTTATACAGTTGCACTTCCCGTTTGGTAGACACCGACGTTCCATCCTGTGCGTCAACAGACTTTAGCTTGTCAAAAAAAAGTTTGTTGCAAGCACAGACAGTAATGAATTCTTGAAAGTTTGACAAGGACTTGTATAGTAATTTGTTCAGTTTTACTGCGCGTGATGGAAAAGGAGCAAGGTCTCCACTTGATATAAAATGTTAATGGGCGCTCATAAACTTTTTCAATATAAGACATGTAGCAAGGGGTCGCTCTTAGCGAGATTAAACCTGCTTTTAAATTTTGTTCAACTGATTTTTTTCTTGAACACCTGTATTTACATCTTGTGAAATTGGATATCTTCTTACAACTTGTCCATAAACCTTTTAAAACTAGATACCTTCTTACCTCACACACTTGCAATTCTGGCTTTGTACACAGGTATGTAAACATCCCAACGGCGCCGGATGCACTCTTCCGGGTTATTCCACCACAAGTGCGCCTTCAGAATCTACCGTGAACGACGCATCAGCTGCAACTACTGAACCCACCACGACTCAGGAGTCCTCAAGCAATCTGAAGGAGCCACATCCGGATTGCCCAGACTATAAATCGTATTTGCTCCTTCCTCACGAATACGACTGTACTAAGTATTATCGATGTGAATGGGGACAGAGATATGTACAACCGCTTGAGTGTCAACATGGGCAACACTTTTCCGTCCAAAGCAGGGTAAGAAATCATTATTCATATGATAATTATATCTTCGGCCCATGGCCAGTCACCGAAGACGAGAAATCAGTGAGGAGCAATATGGCAGGTTATACAGTTGCACTTCCCGTTTGGTAGACACCGACGTTCCATCCTGTGCGTCAACAGACTTTAGCTTGTCAAAAAAAAGTTTGTTGCAAGCACAGACAGTAATGAATTCTTGAAAGTTTGACAAGGACTTGTATAGTAATTTGTTCAGTTTTACTGCGCGTGATGGAAAAGGAGCAAGGTCTCCACTTGATATAAAATGTTAATGGGCGCTCATAAACTTTTTCAATATAAGACATGTAGCAAGGGGTCGCTCTTAGCGAGATTAAACCTGCTTTTAAATTTTGTTCAACTGATTTTTTTCTCGAACACCTGTATTTACATCTTGTGAAATTGGATATCTTCTTACAACTTGTCCATAAACCTTTTAAAACTAGATACCTTCTTACCTCACACACTTGCAATTCTGGCTTTGTACACAGGTATGTAAACATCCCAACGGCGCCGGATGCACTCTTCCGGGTTATTCCACCACAAGTGCGCCTTCAGAATCTACCGTGAACGACGCATCAGCTGCAACTACTGAACCCACCACGACTCAGGAGTCCTCAAGCAATCTGAAGGAGCCACATCCGGATTGCCCAGACTATAAATCGTATTTGCTCCTTCCTCACGAATACGACTGTACTAAGTATTATCGATGTGAATGGGGACAGAGATATGTACAACCGCTTGAGTGTCAACATGGGCAACACTTTTCCGTCCAAAGCAGGGTAAGAAATCATTATTCATATGATAATTATATCTTAGGCCCATGGCCAGTCACCGAAGACGAGGAATCAGTGAGGAGCAATATGGCAGGTTATACAGTTGCACTTCCCGTTTGGTAGACACCGACGTTCCATCCTGTGCGTCAACAGACTTTAGCTTGTCAAAAAAAAGTTTGTTGCAAGCACAGACAGTAATGAATTCTTGAAAGTTTGACAAGGACTTGTATAGTAATTTGCTCAGTTTTACTGCGCGTGATGGAAAAGGAGCAAGGTCTCCACTTGATATAAAATGTTAATGGGCGCTCATAAACTTTTTCAATATAAGACATGTAGCAAGGGGTCGCTCTTAGCGAGATTAAACCTGCTTTTAAATTTTGTTCAACTGATTTTTTTCTCGAACACCTGTATTTACATCTTGTGAAATTGGATATCTTCTTACAACTTGTCCATAAACCTTTTAAAACTAGATACCTTCTTACCTCACACACTTGCAATTCTGGCTTTGTACACAGGTATGTAAACATCCCAACGGCGCCGGATGCACTCTTCCGGGTTATTCCACCACAAGTGCGCCTTCAGAATCTACCGTGAACGACGCATCAGCTGCAACTACTGAACCCACCACGACTCAGGAGTCCTCAAGCAATCTGAAGGAGCCACATCCGGATTGCCCAGACTATAAATCGTATTTGCTCCTTCCTCACGAATACGACTGTACTAAGTATTATCGATGTGAATGGGGACAGAGATATGTACAACCGCTTGAGTGTCAACATGGGCAACACTTTTCCGTCCAAAGCAGGGTAAGAAATCATTATTCATATGATAATTATATCTTAGGCTCATGGCCAGTCACCGAAGACGAGGAATCAGTGAGGAGCAATATGGCAGGTTATACAGTTGCACTTCCCGTTTGGTAGACACTGACGTTCTATCCTGTGCGTCAACAGACTTTAGCCTGTCAAAAAAAAGTTTGTTGCAAGCACAGACAGTAATGAATTCTTGAAAGTTTGACAAGGACTTGTATAGTAATTTGTTCAGTTTTACTGCGCGTGATGGAAAAGGAGCAAGGTCTCCACTTGATATAAAATGTTAATGAGCGCTCATAAACTTTTTCAATATAAGACATGTAGCAAGGGGTCGCTCTTAGCGAGATAAAACCTGCTTTTAAATCTTGTTAAACTGATTTTTTTCTCGAACACCTGTATTTACATCTTGTGAAATTGGATATCTTCTTACAACTTGTCCATAAACCTTTTAAAACTAGATACCTTCTTACCTCACACACTTGCAATTCTGGCTTTGTACACAGGTATGTAAACATCCCAACGGCGCCGGATGCACTCTTCCGGGTTATTCCACCACAAGTGCGCCTTCAGAATCTACCGTGAACGACGCATCAGCTGCAACTACTGAACCAACCACGACTCAGGAGTCCTCAAGCAATCTGAAGGAGCCACATCCGGATTGCCCAGACTATAAATCGTATTTGCTCCTTCCTCACGAATACGACTGTACTAAGTATCATCGATGTGAATGGGGACAGAGATATGTACAACCGCTTGAGTGTCAACATGGGCAACACTTTTCCGTCCAAAGCAGGGTAAGAAATCATTATTCATATGATAATTATATCTTCGGCCCATGGCCAGTCACCGAAGACGAGAAATCAGTGAGGAGCAATATGGCAGGTTATACAGTTGCACTTCCCGTTTGGTAGACACCGACGTTCCATCCTGTGCGTCAACAGACTTTAGCTTGTCAAAAAAAAGTTTGTTGCAAGCACAGACAGTAATGAATTCTTGAAAGTTTGACAAGGACTTGTATAGTAATTTGTTCAGTTTTACTGCGCGTGATGGAAAAGGAGCAAGGTCTCCACTTGATATAAAATGTTAATGGGCGCTCATAAACTTTTTCAATATAAGACATGTAGCAAGGGGTCGCTCTTAGCGAGATTAAACCTGCTTTTAAATTTTGTTCAACTGATTTTTTTCTTGAACACCTGTATTTACATCTTGTGAAATTGGATATCTTCTTACAACTTGTCCATAAACCTTTTAAAACTAGATACCTTCTTACCTCACACACTTGCAATTCTGGCTTTGTACACAGGTATGTGAACATCCCAACGGCGCCGGATGCACTCTTCCGGGTTATTCCACCACAAGTGCGCCTTCAGAATCTACCGTGAACGACGCATCAGCTGCAACTACTGAACCCACCACGACTCAGGAGTCCTCAAGCAATCTGAAGGAGCCACATCCGGATTGCCCAGACTATAAATCGTATTTGCTCCTTCCTCACGAATACGACTGTACTAAGTATTATCGATGTGAATGGGGACAGAGATATGTACAACCGCTTGAGTGTCAACATGGGCAACACTTTTCCGTCCAAAGCAGGGTAAGAAATCATTATTCATATGATAATTATATCTTCGGCCCATGGCCAGTCACCGAAGACGAGAAATCAGTGAGGAGCAATATGGCAGGTTATACAGTTGCACTTCCCGTTTGGTAGACACCGACGTTCCATCCTGTGCGTCAACAGACTTTAGCTTGTCAAAAAAAAGTTTGTTGCAAGCACAGACAGTAATGAATTCTTGAAAGTTTGACAAGGACTTGTATAGTAATTTGTTCAGTTTTACTGCGCGTGATGGAAAAGGAGCAAGGTCTCCACTTGATATAAAATGTTAATGGGCGCTCATAAACTTTTTCAATATAAGACATGTAGCAAGGGGTCGCTCTTAGCGAGATTAAACCTGCTTTTAAATTTTGTTCAACTGATTTTTTTCTCGAACACCTGTATTTACATCTTGTGAAATTGGATATCTTCTTACAACTTGTCCATAAACCTTTTAAAACTAGATACCTTCTTACCTCACACACTTGCAATTCTGGCTTTGTACACAGGTATGTAAACATCCCAACGGCGCCGGATGCACTCTTCCGGGTTATTCCACCACAAGTGCGCCTTCAGAATCTACCGTGAACGACGCATCAGCTGCAACTACTGAACCCACCACGACTCAGGAGTCCTCAAGCAATCTGAAGGAGCCACATCCGGATTGCCCAGACTATAAATCGTATTTGCTCCTTCCTCACGAATACGACTGTACTAAGTATTATCGATGTGAATGGGGACAGAGATATGTACAACCGCTTGAGTGTCAACATGGGCAACACTTTTCCGTCCAAAGCAGGGTAAGAAATCATTATTCATATGATAATTATATCTTAGGCCCATGGCCAGTCAACGAAGACGAGGAATCAGTGAGGAGCAATATGGCAGGTTATACAGTTGCACTTCCCGTTTGGTAGACACCGACGTTCCATCCTGTGCGTCAACAGACTTTAGCCTGTCAAAAAAAAGTTTGTTGCAAGCACAGACAGTAATGAATTCTTGAAAGTTTGACAAGGACTTGTATAGTAATTTGTTCAGTTTTACTGCGCGTGATGGAAAAGGAGCAAGGTCTCCACTTGATATAAAATGTTAATGAGCGCTCATAAACTTTTTCAATATAAGACATGTAGCAAGGGGTCGCTCTTAGCGAGATAAAACCTGCTTTTAAATCTTGTTAAACTGATTTTTTTCTCGAACACCTGTATTTACATCTTGTGAAATTGGATATCTTCTTACAACTTGTCCATAAACCTTTTAAAACTAGATACCTTCTTACCTCACACACTTGCAATTCTGGCTTTGTACACAGGTATGTAAACATCCCAACGGCGCCGGATGCACTCTTCCGGGTTATTCCACCACAAGTGCGCCTTCAGAATCTACCGTGAACGACGCATCAGCTGCAACTACTGAACCCACCACGACTCAGGAGTCCTCAAGCAATCTGAAGGAGCCACATCCGGATTGCCCAGACTATAAATCGTATTTGCTCCTTCCTCACGAATACGACTGTACTAAGTATTATCGATGTGAATGGGGACAGAGATATGTACAACCGTTTGAGTGTCAACATGGGCAACACTTTTCCGTCCAAAGCAGGGTAAGAAATCATTATTCATATGATAATTATATCTTCGGCCCATGGCCAGTCACCGAAGACGAGAAATCAGTGAGGAGCAATATGGCAGGTTATACAGTTGCACTTCCCGTTTGGTAGACACCGACGTTCCATCCTGTGCGTCAACAGACTTTAGCTTGTCAAAAAAAAGTTTGTTGCAAGCACAGACAGTAATGAATTCTTGAAAGTTTGACAAGGACTTGTATAGTAATTTGTTCAGTTTTACTGCGCGTGATGGAAAAGGAGCAAGGTCTCCACTTGATATAAAATGTTAATGGGCGCTCATAAACTTTTTCAATATAAGACATATAGCAAGGGGTCGCTCTTAGCGAGATTAAACCTGCTTTTAAATTTTGTTCAACTGATTTTTTTCTTGAACACCTGTATTTACATCTTGTGAAATTGGATATCTTCTTACAACTTGTCCATAAACCTTTTAAAACTAGATACCTTCTTACCTCACACACTTGCAATTCTGGCTTTGTACACAGGTATGTAAACATCCCAACGGCGCCGGATGCACTCTTCCGGGTTATTCCACCACAAGTGCGCCTTCAGAATCTACCGTGAACGACGCATCAGCTGCAACTACTGAACCCACCACGACTCAGGAGTCCTCAAGCAATCTGAAGGAGCCACATCCGGATTGCCCAGACTATAAATCGTATTTGCTCCTTCCTCACGAATACGACTGTACTAAGTATTATCGATGTGAATGGGGACAGAGATATGTACAACCGCTTGAGTGTCAACATGGGCAACACTTTTCCGTCCAAAGCAGGGTAAGAAATCATTATTCATATGATAATTATATCTTCGGCCCATGGCCAGTCACCGAAGACGAGAAATCAGTGAGGAGCAATATGGCAGGTTATACAGTTGCACTTCCCGTTTGGTAGACACCGACGTTCCATCCTGTGCGTCAACAGACTTTAGCTTGTCAAAAAAAAGTTTGTTGCAAGCACAGACAGTAATGAATTCTTGAAAGTTTGACAAGGACTTGTATAGTAATTTGTTCAGTTTTACTGCGCGTGATGGAAAAGGAGCAAGGTCTCCACTTGATATAAAATGTTAATGGGCGCTCATAAACTTTTTCAATATAAGACATGTAGCAAGGGGTCGCTCTTAGCGAGATTAAACCTGCTTTTAAATTTTGTTCAACTGATTTTTTTCTTGAACACCTGTATTTACATCTTGTGAAATTGGATATCTTCTTACAACTTGTCCATAAACCTTTTAAAACTAGATACCTTCTTACCTCACACACTTGCAATTCTGGCTTTGTACACAGGTATGTAAACATCCCAACGGCGCCGGATGCACTCTTCCGGGTTATTCCACCACAAGTGCGCCTTCAGAATCTACCGTGAACGACGCATCAGCTGCAACTACTGAACCCACCACGACTCAGGAGTCCTCAAGCAATCTGAAGGAGCCACATCCGGATTGCCCAGACTATAAATCGTATTTGCTCCTTCCTCACGAATACGACTGTACTAAGTATTATCGATGTGAATGGGGACAGAGATATGTACAACCGCTTGAGTGTCAACATGGGCAACACTTTTCCGTCCAAAGCAGGGTAAGAAATCATTATTCATATGATAATTATATCTTCGGCCCATGGCCAGTCACCGAAGACGAGAAATCAGTGAGGAGCAATATGGCAGGTTATACAGTTGCACTTCCCGTTTGGTAGACACCGACGTTCCATCCTGTGCGTCAACAGACTTTAGCTTGTCAAAAAAAAGTTTGTTGCAAGCACAGACAGTAATGAATTCTTGAAAGTTTGACAAGGACTTGTATAGTAATTTGTTCAGTTTTACTGCGCGTGATGGAAAAGGAGCAAGGTCTCCACTTGATATAAAATGTTAATGGGCGCTCATAAACTTTTTCAATATAAGACATGTAGCAAGGGGTCGCTCTTAGCGAGATTAAACCTGCTTTTAAATTTTGTTCAACTGATTTTTTTCTTGAACACCTGTATTTACATCTTGTGAAATTGGATATCTTCTTACAACTTGTCCATAAACCTTTTAAAACTAGATACCTTCTTACCTCACACACTTGCAATTCTGGCTTTGTACACAGGTATGTAAACATCCCAACGGCGCCGGATGCACTCTTCCGGGTTATTCCACCACAAGTGCGCCTTCAGAATCTACCGTGAACGACGCATCAGCTGCAACTACTGAACCCACCACGACTCAGGAGTCCTCAAGCAATCTGAAGGAGCCACATCCGGATTGCCCAGACTATAAATCGTATTTGCTCCTTCCTCACGAATACGACTGTACTAAGTATTATCGATGTGAATGGGGACAGAGATATGTACAACCGCTTGAGTGTCAACATGGGCAACACTTTTCCGTCCAAAGCAGGTTAAGAAATCATTATTCATATGATAATTATATCTTCGGCCCATGGCCAGTCACCGAAGACGAGAAATCAGTGAGGAGCAATATGGCAGGTTATACAGTTGCACTTCCCGTTTGGTAGACACCGACGTTCCATCCTGTGCGTCAACAGACTTTAGCTTGTCAAAAAAAAGTTTGTTGCAAGCACAGACAGTAATGAATTCTTGAAAGTTTGACAAGGACTTGTATAGTAATTTGTTCAGTTTTACTGCGCGTGATGGAAAAGGAGCAAGGTCTCCACCTGATATAAAATGTTAATGGGCGCTCATAAACTTTTTCAATATAAGACATGTAGCAAGGGGTCGCTCTTAGCGAGATTAAACCTGCTTTTAAATTTTGTTCAACTGATTTTTTTCTCGAACACCTGTATTTACATCTTGTGAAATTGGATATCTTCTTACAACTTGTCCATAAACCTTTTAAAACTAGATACCTTCTTACCTCACACACTTGCAATTCTGGCTTTGTACACAGGTATGTAAACATCCCAACGGCGCCGGATGCACTCTTCCGGGTTATTCCACCACAAGTGCGCCTTCAGAATCTACCGTGAACGACGCATCAGCTGCAACTACTGAACCCACCACGACTCAGGAGTCCTCAAGCAATCTGAAGGAGCCACATCCGGATTGCCCAGACTATAAATCGTATTTGCTCCTTCCTCACGAATACGACTGTACTAAGTATTATCGATGTGAATGGGGACAGAGATATGTACAACCGCTTGAGTGTCAACATGGGCAACACTTTTCCGTCCAAAGCAGGGTAAGAAATCATTATTCATATGATAATTATATCTTCGGCCCATGGCCAGTCACCGAAGACGAGAAATCAGTGAGGAGCAATATGGCAGGTTATACAGTTGCACTTCCCGTTTGGTAGACACCGACGTTCCATCCTGTGCGTCAACAGACTTTAGCTTGTCAAAAAAAAGTTTGTTGCAAGCACAGACAGTAATGAATTCTTGAAAGTTTGACAAGGACTTGTATAGTAATTTGTTCAGTTTTACTGCGCGTGATGGAAAAGGAGCAAGGTCTCCACTTGATATAAAATGTTAATGGGCGCTCATAAACTTTTTCAATATAAGACATGTAGCAAGGGGTCGCTCTTAGCGAGATTAAACTTGCTTTTAAATTTTGTTCAACTGATTTTTTTCTTGAACACCTGTATTTACATCTTGTGAAATTGGATATCT
Source organism: Lymantria monacha (assembly GCA_905163515.2). Lineage (NCBI taxonomy): Eukaryota > Metazoa > Arthropoda > Insecta > Lepidoptera > Erebidae > Lymantria > Lymantria monacha. The sequence goes on along the minus strand of LR991095.1, from coordinate 30,281,575 downwards.
TCTTACAACTTGTCCATAAACCTTTTAAAACTAGATACCTTCTTACCTCACACACTTGCAATTCTGGCTTTGTACACAGGTATGTAAACATCCCAACGGCGCCGGATGCACTCTTCCGGGTTATTCCACCACAAGTGCGCCTTCAGAATCTACCGTGAACGACGCATCAGCTGCAACTACTGAACCCACCACGACTCAGGAGTCCTCAAGCAATCTGAAGGAGCCACATCCGGATTGCCCAGACTATAAATCGTATTTGCTCCTTCCTCACGAATACGACTGTACTAAGTATTATCGATGTGAATGGGGACAGAGATATGTACAACCGCTTGAGTGTCAACATGGGCAACACTTTTCCGTCCAAAGCAGGGTAAGAAATCATTATTCATATGATAATTATATCTTAGGCCCATGGCCAGTCACCGAAGACGAGGAATCAGTGAGGAGCAATATGGCAGGTTATACAGTTGCACTTCCCGTTTGGTAGACACCGACGTTCCATCCTGTGCGTCAACAGACTTTAGCCTGTCAAAAAAAAGTTTGTTGCAAGCACAGACAGTAATGAATTCTTGAAAGTTTGACAAGGACTTGTATAGTAATTTGTTCAGTTTTACTGCGCGTGATGGAAAAGGAGCAAGGTCTCCACTTGATATAAAATGTTAATGAGCGCTCATAAACTTTTTCAATATAAGACATGTAGCAAGGGGTCGCTCTTAGCGAGATAAAACCTGCTTTTAAATCTTGTTAAACTGATTTTTTTCTCGAACACCTGTATTTACATCTTGTGAAATTGGATATCTTCTTACAACTTGTCCATAAACCTTTTAAAACTAGATACCTTCTTACCTCACACACTTGCAATTCTGGCTTTGTACACAGGTATGTAAACATCCCAACGGCGCCGGATGCACTCTTCCGGGTTATTCCACCACAAGTGCGCCTTCAGAATCTACCGTGAACGACGCATCAGCTGCAACTACTGAACCCACCACGACTCAGGAGTCCTCAAGCAATCTGAAGGAGCCACATCCGGATTGCCCAGACTATAAATCGTATTTGCTCCTTCCTCACGAATACGACTGTACTAAGTATTATCGATGTGAATGGGGACAGAGATATGTACAACCGCTTGAGTGTCAACATGGGCAACACTTTTCCGTCCAAAGCAGGGTAAGAAATCATTATTCATATGATAATTATATCTTAGGCCCATGGCCAGTCACCGAAGACGAGGAATCAGTGAGGAGCAATATGGCAGGTTATACAGTTGCACTTCCCGTTTGGTAGACACCGACGTTCCATCCTGTGCGTCAACAGACTTTAGCCTGTCAAAAAAAAGTTTGTTGCAAGCACAGACAGTAATGAATTCTTGAAAGTTTGACAAGGACTTGTATAGTAATGTGTTCACTTTTATTGCTCGTGATGGAAAAGGAGCAAGGTCTCCACTTGATATAAAATGTTAATGGGCGCTCATAAACTTTTTCAATATAAGACATGTAGCAAGGGGTCGCTCTTAGCGAGATTAAACCTGCTTTTAAATTTTGTTAAACTGATTTTTTTCTCGAACACCTGTATTTACATCTTGTGAAATTGGATATCTTCTTACAACTTGTCCATATACCTTTTCAAACTAGATACCTTCTTACTTCACACACTTGTAATTCTGACTTTGTACACAGGTATGTAAACATCCCAACGGCGCCGGATGCACACTTCCTGGTTATTCCACCACAAGTGCGCCTTCAGAATCTACCGTGAACGACGCATCAGCTGCAACTACTGAACCCACCACGACTCAGGAGTCCTCAAGCAATCTGAAGGAGCCACATCCGGATTGCCCAGACTATAAATCGTATTTGCTCCTTCCTCACGAATACGACTGTACTAAGTATTATCGATGTGAATGGGGACAGAGATATGTACAACCGCTTGAGTGTCAACATGGGCAACACTTTTCCGTCCAAAGCAGGGTAAGAAATCATTATTCATATGATAATTATATCTTAGGCCCATGGCCAGTCACCGAAGACGAGGAATCAGTGAGGAGCAATATGGCAGGTTATACAGTTGCACTTCCCGTTTGGTAGACACCGACGTTCCATCCTGTGCGTCAACAGACTTTAGCCTGTCAAAAAAAAGTTTGTTGCAAGCACAGACAGTAATGAATTCTTGAAAGTTTGACAAGGACTTGTATAGTAATGTGTTCACTTTTATTGCGCGTGAGGGAAAAGGAGCAAGGTCTCCACTTGATATAAAATGTTAATGGGCGCTCATAAACTTTTTTAATGTAAGACATGTAGCAATGGGTCGCTCTTAGCGAGATTAAACCTGCTTTTAAATTTTGTTAAACTGATTTTTTTCTCGAACACCTGTATTTACATATTGTGAAATTGGATATCTTCTTACAACTTGTCCATATACCTTTTAAAACTAGACACCTTCTTACCTCACACACTTGCAATTCTGGCTTTGTACACAGGTATGTAAACATCCCAACGGCGCCGGATGCACTCTTCCGGGTTATTCCACCACAAGTGCGCCTTCAGAATCTACCGTGAACGACGCATCAGCTGCAACTACTGAACCCACCACGACTCAGGAGTCCTCAAGCAATCTGAAGGAGCCACATCCGGATTGCCCAGACTATAAATCGTATTTGCTCCTTCCTCACGAATACGACTGTACTAAGTATTATCGATGTGAATGGGGACAGAGATATGTACAACCGCTTGAGTGTCAACATGGGCAACACTTTTCCGTCCAAAGCAGGGTAAGAAATCATTATTCATATGATAATTATATCTTAGGCCCATGGCCAGTCACCGAAGACGAGGAATCAGTGAGGAGCAATATGGCAGGTTATACAGTTGCACTTCCCGTTTGGTAGACACCGACGTTCCATCCTGTGCGTCAACAGACTTTAGCCTGTCAAAAAAAAGTTTGTTGCAAGCACAGACAGTAATGAATTCTTGAAAGTTTGACAAGGACTTGTATAGTAATGTGTTCACTTTTATTGCTCGTGATGGGAAAGGAGCAAGGTCTCCACTTGATATAAAATGTTAATGGGCGCTCATAAACTTTTTCAATATAAGACATGTAGCAAGGGGTCGCTCTTAGCGAGATTAAACCTGCTTTTAAATTTTGTTAAACTGATTTTTTTCTCGAACACCTGTATTTACATCTTGTGAAATTGGATATCTTCTTACAACTTGTCCATATACCTTTTCAAACTAGATACCTTCTTACTTCACACACTTGTAATTCTGACTTTGTACACAGGTATGTAAACATCCCAACGGCGCCGGATGCACACTTCCGGGTTATTCCACCACAAGTGCGCCTTCAGAATCTACCGTGAACGACGCATCAGCTGCAACTACTGAACCCACCACGACTCAGGAGTCCTCAAGCAATCTGAAGGAGCCACATCCGGATTGCCCAGACTATAAATCGTATTTGCTCCTTCCTCACGAATACGACTGTACTAAGTATTATCGATGTGAATGGGGACAGAGATATGTACATCCGCTTGAGTGTCAACATGGGCAACACTTTTCCGTCCAAAGCAGGGTAAGAAATCATTATTCATATGATAATTATATCTTAGGCCCATGGCCAGTCACCGAAGACGAGGAATCAGTGAGGAGCAATATGGCAGGTTATACAGTTGCACTGCCCGTTTGGTAGACACCGACGTTCCATCCTGTGCGTCAACAGACTTTAGCCTGTCAAAAAAAAGTTTGTTGCAAGCACAGACAGTAATGAATTCTTGAAAGTTTGACAAGGACTTGTATAGTAATGTGTTCACTTTTACTGCGCGTGATGGAAAAGGAGCAAGGTCTCCACTTGATATAAAATGTTAATGGGCGCTCATAAACTTTTTCAATATAAGACATGTAGCAAGCGGTCGCTCTTAGCGAGATTAAACCTGCTTTTAAATCTTGTTAAACTGATTTTTTTCTGGAACACCTGTATTTACATCTTGTGAAATTGGATATCTTCTTACAACTTGTCCATAAACCTTTTGAAACTAGATACCTTCTTACCTCACACACTTGCAATTCTGGCTTTGTACACAGGTATGTAAACATCCCAACGGCGCCGGATGCACTCTGCCGGGTTATTCCACCACAAGTGCGCCTTCAGAATCTACCGTGAACGACGCATCAGCTGCAACTACTGAACCCACCACGACTCAGGAGTCCTCAAGCAATCTGAAGGAGCCACATCCGGATTGCCCAGACTATAAATCGTATTTGCTCCTTCCTCACGAATACGACTGTACTAAGTATTATCGATGTGAATGGGGACAGAGATATGTACAACCGCTTGAGTGTCAACATGGGCAACACTTTTCCGTCCAAAGCAGGGTAAGAAATCATTATTCATATGATAATTATATCTTAGGCACATGGCCAGTCACCGAAGACGAGGAATCAGTGAGGAGCAATATGGCAGGTTATACAGTTGCACTTCCCGTTTGGTAGACACCGACGTTCCATCCTGTGCGTCAACAGACTTTAGCTTGTCAAAAAAAAGTTTGTTGCAAGCACAGACAGTAATGAATTCTTGAAAGTTTGACAAGGACTTGTATAGTAATTTGTTCAGTTTTACTGCGCGTGATGGAAAAGGAGCAAGGTCTCCACTTGATATAAAATGTTAATGAGCGCTCATAAACTTTTTCAATATAAGACATGTAGCAAGGGGTCGCTCTTAGCGAGATAAAACCTGCTTTTAAATCTTGTTAAACTGATTTTTTCTCGAACACCTGTATTTACATCTTGTGAAATTGGATATCTTCTTACAACTTGTCCATAAACCTTTTAAAACTAGATACCTTCTTACCTCACACACTTGCAATTCTGGCTTTGTACACAGGTATGTAAACATCCCAACGGCGCCGGATGCACTCTTCCGGGTTATTCCACCACAAGTGCGCCTTCAGAATCTACCGTGAACGACGCATCAGCTGCAACTACTGAACCCACCACGACTCAGGAGTCCTCAAGCAATCTGAAGGAGCCACATCCGGATTGCCCAGACTATAAATCGTATTTGCTCCTTCCTCACGAATACGACTGTACTAAGTATTATCGATGTGAATGGGGACAGAGATATGTACAACCGCTTGAGTGTCAACATGGGCAACACTTTTCCGTCCAAAGCAGGGTAAGAAATCATTATTCATATGATAATTATATCTTAGGCCCATGGCCAGTCACCGAAGACGAGGAATCAGTGAGGAGCAATATGGCAGGTTATACAGTTGCACTTCCCGTTTGGTAGACACCGACGTTCCATCCTGTGCGTCAACAGACTTTAGCCTGTCAAAAAAAAGTTTGTTGCAAGCACAGACAGTAATGAATTCTTGAAAGTTTGACAAGGACTTGTATAGTAATGTGTTCACTTTTATTGCGCGTGAGGGAAAAGGAGCAAGGTCTCCACTTGATATAAAATGTTAATGGGCGCTCATAAACTTTTTTAATGTAAGACATGTAGCAATGGGTCGCTCTTAGCGAGATTAAACCTGCTTTTAAATTTTGTTAAACTGATTTTTTTCTCGAACACCTGTATTTACATATTGTGAAATTGGATATCTTCTTACAACTTGTCCATATACCTTTTAAAACTAGACACCTTCTTACCTCACACACTTGCAATTCTGGCTTTGTACACAGGTATGTAAACATCCCAACGGCGCCGGATGCACTCTTCCGGGTTATTCCACCACAAGTGCGCCTTCAGAATCTACCGTGAACGACGCATCAGCTGCAACTACTGAACCCACCACGACTCAGGAGTCCTCAAGCAATCTGAAGGAGCCACATCCGGATTGCCCAGACTATAAATCGTATTTGCTCCTTCCTCACGAATACGACTGTACTAAGTATTATCGATGTGAATGGGGACAGAGATATGTACAACCGCTTGAGTGTCAACATGGGCAACACTTTTCCGTCCAAAGCAGGGTAAGAAATCATTATTCATATGATAATTATATCTTAGGCCCATGGCCAGTCACCGAAGACGAGGAATCAGTGAGGAGCAATATGGCAGGTTATACAGTTGCACTTCCCGTTTGGTAGACACCGACGTTCCATCCTGTGCGTCAACAGACTTTAGCCTGTCAAAAAAAAGTTTGTTGCAAGCACAGACAGTAATGAATTCTTGAAAGTTTGACAAGGACTTGTATAGTAATGTGTTCACTTTTATTGCGCGTGAGGGAAAAGGAGCAAGGTCTCCACTTGATATAAAATGTTAATGGGCGCTCATAAACTTTTTTAATGTAAGACATGTAGCAATGGGTCGCTCTTAGCGAGATTAAACCTGCTTTTAAATTTTGTTAAACTGATTTTTTTCTCGAACACCTGTATTTACATATTGTGAAATTGGATATCTTCTTACAACTTGTCCATATACCTTTTAAAACTAGACACCTTCTTACCTCACACACTTGCAATTCTGGCTTTGTACACAGGTATGTAAACATCCCAACGGCGCCGGATGCACTCTTCCGGGTTATTCCACCACAAGTGCGCCTTCAGAATCTACCGTGAACGACGCATCAGCTGCAACTACTGAACCCACCACGACTCAGGAGTCCTCAAGCAATCTGAAGGAGCCACATCCGGATTGCCCAGACTATAAATCGTATTTGCTCCTTCCTCACGAATACGACTGTACTAAGTATTATCGATGTGAATGGGGACAGAGATATGTACAACCGCTTGAGTGTCAACATGGGCAACACTTTTCCGTCCAAAGCAGGGTAAGAAATCATTATTCATATGATAATTATATCTTAGGCCCATGGCCAGTCACCGAAGACGAGGAATCAGTGAGGAGCAATATGGCAGGTTATACAGTTGCACTTCCCGTTTGGTAGACACCGACGTTCCATCCTGTGCGTCAACAGACTTTAGCCTGTCAAAAAAAAGTTTGTTGCAAGCACAGACAGTAATGAATTCTTGAAAGTTTGACAAGGACTTGTATAGTAATGTGTTCACTTTTATTGCTCGTGATGGGAAAGGAGCAAGGTCTCCACTTGATATAAAATGTTAATGGGCGCTCATAAACTTTTTCAATATAAGACATGTAGCAAGGGGTCGCTCTTAGCGAGATTAAACCTGCTTTTAAATTTTGTTAAACTGATTTTTTTCTCGAACACCTGTATTTACATCTTGTGAAATTGGATATCTTCTTACAACTTGTCCATATACCTTTTCAAACTAGATACCTTCTTACTTCACACACTTGTAATTCTGACTTTGTACACAGGTATGTAAACATCCCAACGGCGCCGGATGCACACTTCCGGGTTATTCCACCACAAGTGCGCCTTCAGAATCTACCGTGAACGACGCATCAGCTGCAACTACTGAACCCACCACGACTCAGGAGTCCTCAAGCAATCTGAAGGAGCCACATCCGGATTGCCCAGACTATAAATCGTATTTGCTCCTTCCTCACGAATACGACTGTACTAAGTATTATCGATGTGAATGGGGACAGAGATATGTACAACCGCTTGAGTGTCAACATGGGCAACACTTTTCCGTCCAAAGCAGGGTAAGAAATCATTATTCATATGATAATTATATCTTAGGCCCATGGCCAGTCACCGAAGACGAGGAATCAGTGAGGAGCAATATGGCAGGTTATACAGTTGCACTGCCCGTTTGGTAGACACCGACGTTCCATCCTGTGCGTCAACAGACTTTAGCCTGTCAAAAAAAAGTTTGTTGCAAGCACAGACAGTAATGAATTCTTGAAAGTTTGACAAGGACTTGTATAGTAATGTGTTCACTTTTACTGCGCGTGATGGAAAAGGAGCAAGGTCTCCACTTGATATAAAATGTTAATGGGCGCTCATAAACTTTTTCAATATAAGACATGTAGCAAGCGGTCGCTCTTAGCGAGATTAAACCTGCTTTTAAATCTTGTTAAACTGATTTTTTTCTGGAACACCTGTATTTACATCTTGTGAAATTGGATATCTTCTTACAACTTGTCCATAAACCTTTTGAAACTAGATACCTTCTTACCTCACACACTTGCAATTCTGGCTTTGTACACAGGTATGTAAACATCCCAACGGCGCCGGATGCACTCTGCCGGGTTATTCCACCACAAGTGCGCCTTCAGAATCTACCGTGAACGACGCATCAGCTGCAACTACTGAACCCACCACGACTCAGGAGTCCTCAAGCAATCTGAAGGAGCCACATCCGGATTGCCCAGACTATAAATCGTATTTGCTCCTTCCTCACGAATACGACTGTACTAAGTATTATCGATGTGAATGGGGACAGAGATATGTACAACCGCTTGAGTGTCAACATGGGCAACACTTTTCCGTCCAAAGCAGGGTAAGAAATCATTATTCATATGATAATTATATCTTAGGCACATGGCCAGTCACCGAAGACGAGGAATCAGTGAGGAGCAATATGGCAGGTTATACAGTTGCACTTCCCGTTTGGTAGACACCGACGTTCCATCCTGTGCGTCAACAGACTTTAGCTTGTCAAAAAAAAGTTTGTTGCAAGCACAGACAGTAATGAATTCTTGAAAGTTTGACAAGGACTTGTATAGTAATTTGTTCAGTTTTACTGCGCGTGATGGAAAAGGAGCAAGGTCTCCACTTGATATAAAATGTTAATGAGCGCTCATAAACTTTTTCAATATAAGACATGTAGCAAGGGGTCGCTCTTAGCGAGATAAAACCTGCTTTTAAATCTTGTTAAACTGATTTTTTCTCGAACACCTGTATTTACATCTTGTGAAATTGGATATCTTCTTACAACTTGTCCATAAACCTTTTAAAACTAGATACCTTCTTACCTCACACACTTGCAATTCTGGCTTTGTACACAGGTATGTAAACATCCCAACGGCGCCGGATGCACTCTTCCGGGTTATTCCACCACAAGTGCGCCTTCAGAATCTACCGTGAACGACGCATCAGCTGCAACTACTGAACCCACCACGACTCAGGAGTCCTCAAGCAATCTGAAGGAGCCACATCCGGATTGCCCAGACTATAAATCGTATTTGCTCCTTCCTCACGAATACGACTGTACTAAGTATTATCGATGTGAATGGGGACAGAGATATGTACAACCGCTTGAGTGTCAACATGGGCAACACTTTTCCGTCCAAAGCAGGGTAAGAAATCATTATTCATATGATAATTATATCTTAGGCCCATGGCCAGTCACCGAAGACGAGGAATCAGTGAGGAGCAATATGGCAGGTTATACAGTTGCACTTCCCGTTTGGTAGACACCGACGTTCCATCCTGTGCGTCAACAGACTTTAGCCTGTCAAAAAAAAGTTTGTTGCAAGCACAGACAGTAATGAATTCTTGAAAGTTTGACAAGGACTTGTATAGTAATGTGTTCACTTTTATTGCGCGTGAGGGAAAAGGAGCAAGGTCTCCACTTGATATAAAATGTTAATGGGCGCTCATAAACTTTTTTAATGTAAGAAATGTAGCAATGGGTCGCTCTTAGCGAGATTAAACCTGCTTTTAAATTTTGTTAAACTGATTTTTTTCTCGAACACCTGTATTTACATATTGTGAAATTGGATATCTTCTTACAACTTGTCCATATACCTTTTAAAACTAGACACCTTCTTACCTCACACACTTGCAATTCTGGCTTTGTACACAGGTATGTAAACATCCCAACGGCGCCGGATGCACTCTTCCGGGTTATTCCACCACAAGTGCGCCTTCAGAATCTACCGTGAACGACGCATCAGCTGCAACTACTGAACCCACCACGACTCAGGAGTCCTCAAGCAATCTGAAGGAGCCACATCCGGATTGCCCAGACTATAAATCGTATTTGCTCCTTCCTCACGAATACGACTGTACTAAGTATTATCGATGTGAATGGGGACAGAGATATGTACAACCGCTTGAGTGTCAACATGGGCAACACTTTTCCGTCCAAAGCAGGGTAAGAAATCATTATTCATATGATAATTATATCTTAGGCCCATGGCCAGTCACCGAAGACGAGGAATCAGTGAGGAGCAATATGGCAGGTTATACAGTTGCACTTCCCGTTTGGTAGACACCGACGTTCCATCCTGTGCGTCAACAGACTTTAGCCTGTCAAAAAAAAGTTTGTTGCAAGCACAGACAGTAATGAATTCTTGAAAGTTTGACAAGGACTTGTATAGTAATGTGTTCACTTTTATTGCTCGTGATGGAAAAGGAGCAAGGTCTCCACTTGATATAAAATGTTAATGGGCGCTCATAAACTTTTTCAATATAAGACATGTAGCAAGGGGTCGCTCTTAGCGAGATTAAACCTGCTTTTAAATTTTGTTAAACTGATTTTTTTCTCGAACACCTGTATTTACATCTTGTGAAATTGGATATCTTCTTACAACTTGTCCATATACCTTTTCAAACTAGATACCTTCTTACTTCACACACTTGTAATTCTGACTTTGTACACAGGTATGTAAACATCCCAACGGCGCCGGATGCACACTTCCGGGTTATTCCACCACAAGTGCGCCTTCAGAATCTACCGTGAACGACGCATCAGCTGCAACTACTGAACCCACCACGACTCAGGAGTCCTCAAGCAATCTGAAGGAGCCACATCCGGATTGCCCAGACTATAAATCGTATTTGCTCCTTCCTCACGAATACGACTGTACTAAGTATTATCGATGTGAATGGGGACAGAGATATGTACAACCGCTTGAGTGTCAACATGGGCGACACTTTTCCGTCCAAAGCAGGGTAAGAAATCATTATTCATATGATAATTATATCTTAGGCCCATGGCCAGTCACCGAAGACGAGGAATCAGTGAGGAGCAATATGGCAGGTTATACAGTTGCACTGCCCGTTTGGTAGACACCGACGTTCCATCCTGTGCGTCAACAGACTTAAGCCTGTCAAAAAAAAGTTTGTTGCAAGCACAGACAGTAATGAATTCTTGAAAGTTTGACAAGGACTTGTATAGTAATGTGTTCACTTTTACTGCGCGTGATGGAAAAGGAGCAAGGTCTCCACTTGATATAAAATGTTAATGGGCGCTCATAAACTTTTTCAATATAAGACATGTAGCAAGCGGTCGCTCTTAGCGAGATTAAACCTGCTTTTAAATCTTGTTAAACTGATTTTTTTCTGGAACACCTGTATTTACATCTTGTGAAATTGGATATCTTCTTACAACTTGTCCATAAACCTTTTGAAACTAGATACCTTCTTACCTCACACACTTGCAATTCTGGCTTTGTACACAGGTATGTAAACATCCCAACGGCGCCGGATGCACTCTGCCGGGTTATTCCACCACAAGTGCGCCTTCAGAATCTACCGTGAACGACGCATCAGCTGTAACTACTGAACCCACCACGACTCAGGAGTCCTCAAGCAATCTGAAGGAGCCACATCCGGATTGCCCAGACTATAAATCGTATTTGCTCCTTCCTCACGAATACGACTGTACTAAGTATTATCGATGTGAATGGGGACAGAGATATGTACAACCGCTTGAGTGTCAACATGGGCAACACTTTTCCGTCCAAAGCAGGGTAAGAAATCATTATTCATATGATAATTATATCTTAGGCACATGGCCAGTCACCGAAGACGAGGAATCAGTGAGGAGCAATATGGCAGGTTATACAGTTGCACTTCCCGTTTGGTAGACACCGACGTTCCATCCTGTGCGTCAACAGACTTTAGCCTGTCAAAAAAAAGTTTGTTGCAAGCACAGACAGTAATGAATTCTTGAATGTTTGACAAGGACTTGTATAGTAATGTGTTAACTTTTACTGCGCGTGATGGAAAAGGAGCAAGGTCTCCACTTGATATAAAATGTTAATGGGCGCTCATAAACTTTTTCAATATAAGACATGTAGCAAGGGGTCGCTCTTAGCGAGATTAAACCTGCTTTTAAATCTTGTTAAACTGATTTTTTTCTCGAACACCTGTATTTACATCTTGTGAAATTGGATATCTTCTTACAACTTGTCCATAAACCTTTTGAAACTAGATACCTTCTTACCTCACACACTTGCAATTCTGGCTTTGTACACAGGTATGTAAACATCCCAACGGCGCCGGATGCACTCTTCCGGGTTATTCCACCACAAGTGCGCCTTCAGAATCTACCGTGAACGACGCATCAGCTGCAACTACTGAACCCACCACGACTCAGGAGTCCTCAAGCAATCTGAAGGAGCCACATCCGGATTGCCCAGACTATAAATCGTATTTGCTCCTTCCTCACGAATACGACTGTACTAAGTATTATCGATGTGAATGGGGACAGAGATATGTACAACCGCTTGAGTGTCAACATGGGCAACACTTTTCCGTCCAAAGCAGGGTAAGAAATCATTATTCATATGATAATTATATCTTAGGCACATGGCCAGTCACCGAAGACGAGGAATCAGTGAGGAGCAATATGGCAGGTTATACAGTTGCACTTCCCGTTTGGTAGACACCGACGTTCCATCCTGTGCGTCAACAGACTTTAGCCTGTCAAAAAAAAGTTTGTTGCAAGCACAGACAGTAATGAATTCTTGAAAGTTTGACAAGGACTTGTATAGTAATGTGTTCATTTTTACTGCGCGTGATGGAAAAGGAGCAAGGTCTCCACTTGATATAAAATGTTAATGGGCGCTCATAAACTTTTTCAATATAAGACATGTAGCAAGGGGTCGCTCTTAGCGAGATTAAACCTGCTTTTAAATCTTGTTAAACTGATTTTTTTCTCGAACACCTGTATTTACATCTTGTGAAATTGGATATCTTCTTACAACTTGTCCATAAACCTTTTGAAACTAGATACCTTCTTACCTCACACACTTGCAATTCTGGCTTTGTACACAGGTATGTAAATATCCCAACGGCGCCGGATGCACTCTTCCGGGTTATTCCACCACAAGTGCGCCTTCAGAATCTACCGTGAACGACGCATCAGCTGCAACTACTGAACCCACCACGACTCAGGAGTCCTCAAGCAATCTGAAGGAGCCACATCCGGATTGCCCAGACTATAAATCGTATTTGCTCCTTCCTCACGAATACGACTGTACTAAGTATTATCGATGTGAATGGGGACAGAGATATGTACAACCGCTTGAGTGTCAACATGGGCAACACTTTTCCGTCCAAAGCAGGGTAAGAAATCATTATTCATATGATAATTATATCTTAGGCCCATGGCCAGTCACCGAAGACGAGGAATCAGTGAGGAGCAATATGGCAGGTTATACAGTTGCACTTCCCGTTTGGTAGACACCGACGTTCCATCCTGTGCGTCAACAGACTTTAGCCTGTCAAAAAAAAGTTTGTTGCAAGCATAGACATTAATGAATTCTTGAAAGTTTGACAAGGACTTGTATAGTAATTTGTTCAGTTTTACTGCGCGTGATGGAAAAGGAGCAAGGTCTCCACTTGATATAAAATGTTAATGGGCGCTCATAAACTTTTTCAATATAAGACATGTAGCAAGGGGTCGCTTTTAGCGAGATAAAACCTGCTTTTAAATCTTGTTAAACTGATTTTTTTCTCGAACACCTGTATTTACATCTTGTGAAATTAGATATCTTCTTACAACTTGTCCATAAACCTTTTAAAACTAGACACATTCTTACCTCACACACTTGCAATTCTGGCTTTGTACACAGGTATGTAAACATCCCAACGGCGCCGGATGCACTCTTCCGGGTTATTCCACCACAAGTGCGCCTTCAGAATCTACCGTGAACGACGCATCAGCTGCAACTACTGAACCCACCACGACTCAGGAGTCCTCAAGCAATCTGAAGGAGCCACATCCGGATTGACCAGACTATAAATCGTATTTGCTCCTTCCTCACGAATACGACTGTACTAAGTATTATCGATGTGAATGGGGACAGAGATATGTACAACCGCTTGAGTGTCAACATGGGCAACACTTTTCCGTCCAAAGCAGGGTAAGAAATCATTATTCATATGATAATTATATCTTCGGCCCATGGCCAGTCACCGAAGACGAGAAATCAGTGAGGAGCAATATGGCAGGTTATACAGTTGCACTTCCCGTTTGGTAGACACCGACGTTCCATCCTGTGCGTCAACAGACTTTAGCTTGTCAAAAAAAAGTTTGTTGCAAGCACAGACAGTAATGAATTCTTGAAAGTTTGACAAGGACTTGTATAGTAATTTGTTCAGTTTTACTGCGCGTGATGGAAAAAGAGCAAGGTCTCCACTTGATATAAAATGTTAATGGGCGCTCATAAACTTTTTCAATATAAGACATGTAGCAAGGGGTCGCTCTTAGCGAGATTAAACCTGCTTTTAAATTTTGTTCAACTGATTTTTTTCTCGAACACCTGTATTTACATCTTGTGAAATTGGATATCTTCTTACAACTTGTCCATAAACCTTTTAAAACTAGATACCTTCTTACCTCACACACTTGCAATTCTGGCTTTGTACACAGGTATGTAAACATCCCAACGGCGCCGGATGCACTCTTCCGGGTTATTCCACCACAAGTGCGCCTTCAGAATCTACCGTGAACGACGCATCAGCTGCAACTACTGAACCCACCACGACTCAGGAGTCCTCAAGCAATCTGAAGGAGCCACATCCGGATTGCCCAGACTATGAATCGTATTTGCTCCTTCCTCACGAATACGACTGTACTAAGTATTATCGATGTGAATGGGGACAGAGATATGTACAACCGCTTGAGTGTCAACATGGGCAACACTTTTCCGTCCAAAGCAGGGTAAGAAATCATTATTCATATGATAATTATATCTTAGGCCCATGGCCAGTCACCGAAGACGAGGAATCAGTGAGGAGCAATATGGCAGGTTATACAGTTGCACTTCCCGTTTGGTAGACACCGACGTTCCATCCTGTGCGTCAACAGACTTTAGCCTGTCAAAAAAAAGTTTGTTGCAAGCACAGACAGTAATGAATTCTTGAAAGTTTGACAAGGACTTGTATAGTAATGTGTTCCCTTTTATTGCTCGTGATGGAAAAGGAGCAAGGTCTCCACTTGATATAAAATGTTAATGGGCGCTCATAAACTTTTTCAATATAAGACATGTAGCAAGGGGTCGCTCTTAGCGAGATTAAACCTGCTTTTAAATTTTGTTAAACTGATTTTTTTCTCGAACACCTGTATTTACATCTTGTGAAATTGGATATCTTCTTACAACTTGTCCATATACCTTTTCAAACTAGATACCTTCTTACTTCACACACTTGTAATTCTGACCTTGTACACAGGTATGTAAACATCCCAACGGCGCCGGATGCACTCTTCCGGGTTATTCCACCACAAGTGCGCCTTCAGAATCTACCGTGAACGACGCATCAGCTGCAACTACTGAACCCACCACGACTCAGGAGTCCTCAAGCAATCTGAAGGAGCCACATCCGGATTGCCCAGACTATAAATCGTATTTGCTCCTTCCTCACGAATACGACTGTACTAAGTATTATCGATGTGAATGGGGACAGAGATATGTACAACCGCTTGAGTGTCAACATGGGCAACACTTTTCCGTCCAAAGCAGGGTAAGAAATCAATATTCATATGATAATTATATCTTAGGCCCATGGCCAGTCACCGAAGACGAGGAATCAGTGAAGAGCAATATGGCAGGTTTTACAGTTGCACTTCCCGTTTGGTAGACACCGACGTTCCATCCTGTGCATCAACAGACTTTAGCCTGTCAAAAAAAAGTTTGTTGCAAGCACAGACAGTAATGAATTCTTGAAAGTTTGACAAGGACTTGTATAGTAATGTGTTCACTTTTACTGCGCGTGATGGAAAAGGAGCAAGGTCTCCACTTGATATAAAATGTTAATGGGCGCTCATAAACTTTTTCAATATAAGACATGTAGCAAGCGGTCGCTCTTAGCGAGATTAAACCTGCTTTTAAATTTTGTTAAACTGATTTTTTTCTCGACCACCTGTATTTACATCTTGTGAAATTAGATATCTTCTTACAACTTGTCCATAAACCTTTTAAAACTAGACACCTTCTTACCTCACACACTTGCAATTCTGGCTTTGTACACAGGTATGTAAACATCCCAACGGCGCCGGATGCACTCTTCCGGGTTATTCCACCACAAGTGCGCCTTCAGAATCTACCGTGAACGACGCATCAGCTGCAACTACTGAACCCACCACGACTCAGGAGTCCTCAAGCAATCTGAAGGAGCCACATCCGGATTGCCCAGACTATAAATCGTATTTGCTCCTTCCTCACGAATACGACTGTACTAAGTATTATCGATGTGAATGGGGACAGAGATATGTACAACCGCTTGAGTGTCAACATGGGCAACACTTTTCCGTCCAAAGCAGGGTAAGAAATCATTATTCATATGATAATTATATCTTAGGCCCATGGCCAGTCACCGAAGACGAGGAATCAGTGAGGAGCAATATGGCAGGTTATACAGTTGCACTGCCCGTTTGGTAGACACCGACGTTCCATCCTGTGCGTCAACAGACTTTAGCCTGTCAAAAAAAGTTTGTTGCAAGCACAGACAGTAATGAATTCTTGAAAGTTTGACAAGGACTTGTATAGTAATGTGTTCACTTTTACTGCGCGTGATGGAAAAGGAGCAAGGTCTCCACTTGATATAAAATGTTAATGGACGCTCATAAACTTTTTCAATATAAGACATGTAGCAAGCGGTCGCTCTTAGCGAGATTAAACCTGCTTTTAAATCTTGTTAAACTGATTTTTTTCTCGAACACCTGTATTTACATCTTGTGAAATTGGATATCTTCTTACAACTTGTCCATAAACCTTTTGAAACTAGATACCTTCTTACCTCACACACTTGCAATTCTGGCTTTGTACACAGGTATGTAAACATCCCAACGGCGCCGGATGCACTCTGCCGGGTTATTCCACCACAAGTGCGCCTTCAGAATCTACCGTGAACGACGCATCAGCTGCAACTACTGAACCCACCACGACTCAGGAGTCCTCAAGCAATCTGAAGGAGCCACATCCGGATTGCCCAGACTATAAATCGTATTTGCTCCTTCCTCACGAATACGACTGTACTAAGTATTATCGATGTGAATGGGGACAGAGATATGTACAACCGCTTGAGTGTCAACATGGGCAACACTTTTCCGTCCAAAGCAGGGTAAGAAATCATTATTCATATGATAATTATATCTTAGGCCCATGGCCAGTCACCGAAGACGAGGAATCAGTGAGGAGCAATATGGCAGGTTATACAGTTGCACTGCCCGTTTGGTAGACACCGACGTTCCATCCTGTGCGTCAACAGACTTTAGCCTGTCAAAAAAAGTTTGTTGCAAGCACAGACAGTAATGAATTCTTGAAAGTTTGACAAGGACTTGTATAGTAATGTGTTCACTTTTACTGCGCGTGATGGAAAAGGAGCAAGGTCTCCACTTGATATAAAATGTTAATGGACGCTCATAAACTTTTTCAATATAAGACATGTAGCAAGCGGTCGCTCTTAGCGAGATTAAACCTGCTTTTAAATCTTGTTAAACTGATTTTTTTCTCGAACACCTGTATTTACATCTTGTGAAATTGGATATCTTCTTACAACTTGTCCATAAACCTTTTGAAACTAGATACCTTCTTACCTCACACACTTGCAATTCTGGCTTTGTACACAGGTATGTAAACATCCCAACGGCGCCGGATGCACTCTGCCGGGTTATTCCACCACAAGTGCGCCTTCAGAATCTACCGTGAACGACGCATCAGCTGCAACTACTGAACCCACCACGACTCAGGAGTCCTCAAGCAATCTGAAGGAGCCACATCCGGATTGCCCAGACTATAAATCGTATTTGCTCCTTCCTCACGAATACGACTGTACTAAGTATTATCGATGTGAATGGGGACAGAGATATGTACAACCGCTTGAGTGTCAACATGGGCAACACTTTTCCGTCCAAAGCAGGGTAAGAAATCATTATTCATATGATAATTATATCTTAGGCACATGGCCAGTCACCGAAGACGAGGAATCAGTGAGGAGCAATATGGCAGGTTATACAGTTGCACTTCCCGTTTGGTAGACACCGACGTTCCATCCTGTGCGTCAACAGACTTTAGCCTGTCAAAAAAAAGTTTGTTGCAAGCACAGACAGTAATGAATTCTTGAAAGTTTGACAAGGACTTGTATAGTAATGTGTTCACTTTTACTGCGCGTGATGGAAAAGGAGCAAGGTCTCCACTTGATATAAAATGTTAATGGGCGCTCATAAACTTTTTCAATATAAGACATGTAGCAAGGGGTCGCTCTTAGCGAGATTAAACCTGCTTTTAAATCTTGTTAAACTGATTTTTTTCTCGAACACCTGTATTTACATCTTGTGAAATTGGATATCTTCTTACAACTTGTCCATAAACCTTTTGAAACTAGATACCTTCTTACCTCACACACTTGCAATTCTGGCTTTGTACACAGGTATGTAAACATCCCAACGGCGCCGGATGCACTCTTCCGGGTTATTCCACCACAAGTGCGCCTTCAGAATCTACCGTGAATGACGCATCAGCTGCAACTACTGAACCCACCACGACTCAGGAGTCCTCAAGCAATCTGAAGGAGCCACATCCGGATTGCCCAGACTATAAATCGTATTTGCTCCTTCCTCACGAATACGACTGTACTAAGTATTATCGATGTGAATGGGGACAGAGATATGTACAACCGCTTGAGTGTCAACATGGGCAACACTTTTCCGTCCAAAGCAGGGTAAGAAATCATTATTCATATGATAATTATATCTTAGGCCCATGGCCAGTCACCGAAGACGAGGAATCAGTGAGGAGCAATATGGCAGGTTATACAGTTGCACTTCTCGTTTGGTAGACACCGACGTTCCATCCTGTGCGTCAACAGACTTTAGCCTGTCAAAAAAAAGTTTGTTGCAAGCATAGACATTAATGAATTCTTGAAAGTTTGACAAGGACTTGTATAGTAATTTGTTCAGTTTTACTGCGCGTGATGGAAAAGGAGCAAGGTCTCCACTTGATATAAAATGTTAATGGGCGCTCATAAACTTTTTCAATATAAGACATGTAGCAAGGGGTCGCTTTTAGCGAGATAAAACCTGCTTTTAAATCTTGTTAAACTGATTTTTTTCTCGAACACCTGTATTTACATCTTGTGAAATTAGATATCTTCTTACAACTTGTCCATAAACCTTTTAAAACTAGACACATTCTTACCTCACACACTTGCAATTCTGGCTTTGTACACAGGTATGTAAACATCCCAACGGCGCCGGATGCACTCTTCCGGGTTATTCCACCACAAGTGCGCCTTCAGAATCTACCGTAAACGACGCATCAGCTGCAACTACTGAACCCACCACGACTCAGGAGTCCTCAAGCAATCTGAAGGAGCCACATCCGGATTGCCCAGACTATAAATCGTATTTGCTCCTTCCTCACGAATACGACTGTACTAAGTATTATCGATGTGAATGGGGACAGAGATATGTACAACCGCTTGAGTGTCAACATGGGCAACACTTTTCCGTCCAAAGCAGGGTAAGAAATCATTATTCATATGATAATTATATCTTAGGCCCATGGCCAGTCACCGAAGACGAGGAATCAGTGAGGAGTAATATGGCAGGTTATACAGTTGCACTTCCCGTTTGGTAGACACCGACGTTCCATCCTGTGCGTCAACAGACTTTAGCCTGTCAAAAAAAAGTTTGTTGCAAGCACAGACAGTAATGAATTCTTGAAAGTTTGACAAGGACTTGTATAGTAATGTGTTCACTTTTATTGCTCGTGATGGAAAAGGAGCAAGGTCTCCACTTGATATAAAATGTTAATGGACGCTCATAAACTTTTTCAATATAAGACATGTAGCAAGGGGTCGCTCTTAGCGAGATTAAACCTGCTTTTAAATTTAGTTAAACTGATTTTTTTCTCGAACACCTGTATTTACATCTTGTGAAATTGGATATCTTCTTACAACTTGTCCATATACCTTTTCAAACTAGATACCTTCTTACTTCACACACTTGTAATTCTGACTTTGTACACAGGTATGTAAACATCCCAACGGCGCCGGATGCACTCTTCCGGGTTATTCCACCACAAGTGCGCCTTCAGAATCTACCGTGTACGACGCATCAGCTGCAACTACTGAACCCACCACGACTCAGGAGTCCTCAAGCAATCTGAAGGAGCCACATCCGGATTACCCAGACTATAAATCGTATTTGCTCCTTCCTCACGAATACGACTGTACTAAGTATTATCGATGTGAATGGGGACAGAGATATGTACAACCGCTTGAGTGTCAACATGGGCAACACTTTTCCGTCCAAAGCAGGGTAAGAAATCAATATTCATATGATAATTATATCTTAGGCCCATGGCCAGTCACCGAAGACGAGGAATCAGTGAGGAGCAATATGGCAGGTTATACAGTTGCACTTCCCGTTTGGTAGACACCGACGTTCCATCCTGTGCGTCAACAGACTTTAGCCTGTCAAAAAAAAGTTTGTTGCAAGCACAGACAGTAATGAATTCTTGAAAGTTTGACAAGGACTTGTATAGTAATGTGTTCACTTTTACTGCGCGTGATGGAAAAGGAGCAAGGTCTCCACTTGATATAAAATGTTAATGGGCGCTCATAAACTTTTTCAATATAAGACATGTAGCAAGGGATCGCTCTTAGCGAGATTAAACCTGCTTTTAAATTTTGTTAAACTGATTTTTTTCTCGAACACCTGTATTTACATCTTGTGAAATTAGATATCTTCTTACAACTTGTCCATAAACCTTTTAAAACTAGACACCTTCTTACCTCACACACTTGCAATTCTGGCTTTGTACATAGGTATGTAAACATCCCAACGGCGCCGGATGCACTCTTCCGGGTTATTCCACCACAAGTGCGCCTTCAGAATCTACCGTGAACGACGCATCAGCTGCAACTACTGAACCCACCACGACTCAGGAGTCCTCAAGCAATCTGAAGGAGCCACATCCGGATTGCCCAGACTATAAATCGTATTTGCTCCTTCCTCACGAATACGACTGTACTAAGTATTATCGATGTGAATGGGGACAGAGATATGTACAACCGCTTGAGTGTCAACATGGGCAACACTTTTCCGTCCAAAGCAGGGTAAGAAATCATTATTCATATGATAATTATATCTTAGGCCCATGGCCAGTCACCGAAGACGAGGAATCAGTGAAGAGCAATATGGCAGGTTATACAGTTGCACTTCCCGTTTGGTAGACACCGACGTTCCATCCTGTGCGTCAACAGACTTTAGCCTGTCAAAAAAAAGTTTGTTGCAAGCACAGACAGTAATGAATTCTTGAAAGTTTGACAAGGACTTGTATAGTAATGTGTTCACTTTTACTGCGCGTAATGGAAAAGGAGCAAGGTCTCCACTTGATATAAAATGTTAATGGGCGCTCATAAACTTTTTCAATATAAGACATGTAGCAAGGGGTCGCTCTTAGCGAGATTAAACCTTCTTTTAAATTTTGTTAAACTGATTTTTTTCTCGAACACCTGTATTTACATCTTGTGAAATTAGATATCTTCTTACAACTTGTCCATAAACCTTTTAAAACTAGACACCTTCTTACCTCACACACTTGCAATTCTGGCTTTGTACATAGGTATGTAAACATCCCAACGGCGCCGGATGCACTCTTCCAGGTTATTCCACCACAAGTGCGCCTTCAGAATCTACCGTGAACGACGCATCAGCTGCAACTACTGAACCCACCACGACTCAGGAGTCCTCAAGCAATCTGAAGGAGCCACATCCGGATTGCCCAGACTATAAATCGTATTTGCTCCTTCCTCACGAATACGACTGTACTAAGTATTATCGATGTGAATGGGGACAGAGATATGTACAACCGCTTGAGTGTCAACATGGGCAACACTTTTCCGTCCAAAGCAGGGTAAGAAATCATTATTCATATGATAATTATATCTTAGGCCCATGGCCAGTCACCGAAGACGAGGAATCAGTGAGGAGCAATATGGCAGGTTATACAGTTGCACTTCCCGTTTGGTAGACACCGACGTTCCATCCTGTGCGTCAACAGACTTTAGCCTGTCAAAAAAAAGTTTGTTGCAAGCACAGACAGTAATGAATTCTTGAAAGTTTGACAAGGACTTGTATAGTAATGTGTTCACTTTTACTGCGCGTGATGGAAAAGGAGCAAGGTCTCCACTTGATATAAAATGTTAATGGGTGCTCATAAACTTTTTCAATATAAGACATGTAGCAAGGGGTCGCTCTTAGCGAGATTAAACCTGCTTTTAAATTTTGTTAAACTGATTTTTTTCTCGAACACCTGTATTTACATCTTGTGAAATTGGATATCTTCTTACAACTTGTCCATAAACTAGGTATGCGTCCGATATATCAAAACGAATCTGAAATCGGATTTCAGTCAGAAATCGTATCGTATCGATATTCAACACTATATAAACTGATTTTAGAAAACGTATTTCGGCAGAAACTAAATCAACACATATCAAAACAAAACTACGAAAACGCAAACTAATAATAAATCTAATCATCGCGCAATCGTTTTCTATTGCTAGTTTTGCAAACCAAACCAATATTTGAAAACTTGCTAACTATCTCTTTCACTCCGCTAAGCGATCGCTTAGTCAGAATGAGAGAAAGCGAATTTCATTAAAATTCGCCTCCTTTCATTCTAACTAAGCGATCGTTTAGTGCATTGAAAGAGATGAAGCGAATTGTCATCTGTTTTGGAATTTGGCGATTTCTAAGAAACTCAGAATGGCAGATGGAAACGAAACAAAATTACAAGAGTCAGGGAATAAGATCTATATTAGAATGCAACTACTTCCATGAAAATATTACACAATACTTAATGATAGTAGTTTAAGTTTTGTGTTTGTTAAATAGATTTTTGAATTATGGGAGAGTTTTTGCACACTTGACCTTGGTGACACGTGCGGTGTGTGCGTAATGTTATTTTTGTGATCTCGTGAACTATATAATTTGATAGGTATTTTACGATTCAATACTATACTAACGTATATTAGTATCATACATACGATTTGATGATAAATAAGAAATAACTATTTAATGTAAAAAGGTAAGATCTTCGCTTCGTAATCGGGATTAATAAAAAAAAACCATACAAAAAAAATGTACATTATATAATATAATCATGAAATCATTGTAAATATGACGATTTTTAAATACGCAAGAAAGTTTTGTATCATATCCAAAACAAAACATTTTTGCTAGTCTAGTACTCTAGTTAAGCCTAGATAAAGCATGAAGGAAAATCGTACACCTAAATCCATTCAACAAAGAAATTATAGAAAAAATATTTGAATGCGTTGGTTCGATTGCGTTTTTCGTTTGCTGCGCTAAAATAACTAAAAACATCGAATATCGATCGAAACTAAAGTAAACCCGCTCCGTCAACCGCTCTGGAAATCGATTTCTGAAATCGGTTTTTAAAATCGATTTAAATATCAGAAATCGAATTTGTATCGGTTTGCGTAAAAATCTGAAAACGCCCATCTCTACCATAAACCTTTTAAAACTAGACACATTCTTACCTCACACACTTGCAATTCTGGCTTTGTACACAGGTATGTAAACATCCCAACGGCGCCGGATGCACTCTTCCGGGTTATTCCACCACAAGTGCGCCTTCAGAATCTAACGTGAACGACGCATCAGCTGCAACTACTGAACCCACCACGACTCAGGAGTCCTCAAGCAATCTGAAGGAGCCACATCCGGATTGCCCAGACTATAAATCGTATTTGCTCCTTCCTCACGAATACGACTGTACTAAGTATTATCGATGTGAATGGGGACAGAGATATGTACAACCGCTTGAGTGTCAACATGGGCAACACTTTTCCGTCCAAAGCAGGGTAAGAAATCATTTTTTGTGCATCCATATTTATTTTGGGGGGGTAATAATGCCATAATCGCCACGCTTGGCGAGCGGATTGGCGATCGCGGTAGATGTTATTAAGTTTCCCGGGAGATAGCCGCTGCCCAATCTCCCGGTGAGACCCTTAGCCGATTTTTACGACTCCCACGGGCAAGTAAGGGGTGACGACCTTTGTATTCTATTCCCGTCGCCACACGGTAAATCATTATTCATATGATAATTATATCTTAGGCCCATGGCCAGTCACCGAAGACGAGGAATCAGTGAGGAGCAATATGGCAGGTTATACAGTTGCACTTCCCGTTTGGTAGACACCGACGTTCCATCCTGTGCGTCAACAGACTTTAGCCTGTCAAAAAAAAGTTTGTTGCAAGCACAGGCACTAATGAATTCTTGAAAGTTTGGCAAGGACTTGTATAGTAATTTGTTCACTTTTTACTACGCGTGATAGAAGAGGAGTAAGATCTCCACCAGATATTAAGTATTAACGGGCGCTGATAGGCTTTTTTAATATTAAATATGAAGAAAGGGACAGCTCACAACGTGAACGAACTTGCTTTTAATTCTTGTTGAACTGGTACTTTCTCCTACTGATTCTGATAATTATATCATGATCAGTCACTGAAGACGAATAATTAGTCAGGAGTAATATAGTATATCTTGCGATCGCGCATAGCCTCTTCAGTACTCCGTATGGCACGGATTGGTCGTGAACACACCTTTATCCTATTAATAAAATTTTAGTAATAAATAAAATGTTTAGTAATTAAAGTAATACCCACAAATTTTATTCTTATAACATTGATAAGTTTGTGTATACTGTTTTATTCAATGTTATTGCTTATAGTGGTAAACGAGTAAGTTGAAATTTTCGTCTGTTTCATCAATGTTGTCGGCATAACATTCCCTAATCTTATTTTAGAACACCCACAGGTAAGAAAGGGGATGGTGAACTGTTTTATTACTCTTTGAAAAAATCTAAACCACTTGAAAAGATCTAAACATTTTCACCATTTGAAAAGATCTAAACTTTTTGTGTTGTCAACACCGAGCTGACAGCTGTATCTTATTTTGCTCTCGTATTTAATTTGATTCTATTTTTTAGTCATAGTTGTGTGTGCCTTAATCTTCACTAGAAAGAATAAGACAATGAACCGACATGACTGACGACTAAAATATAAATTTATTATAATTTTTAACACTTATTTTACTTGACATTGGCGAAATTGTGGTTAATCACTCACAGAGGCCATTCACTAAGAAGAAGAAGAAGAATCTTTCACTAAAGTGACAGATTAGGTGCAACATGAGCCACCATCACTTACTTCACTTGGCTGTCATATAAACCAGCTCGATGAGCTGGTTTATATGACATCTATCTAGCTGATTACTCTCCAAAAAGGAAAATAAACAGCAGTACTCTTTTGTAAAATTAATAACTCCAACTGTGATTGCCAATCCGCGTACTAAACATACTAATTACTACATTATGTTGATACCCTTATATTTAAAATTTAACGCCAATATGCTAATCATCTATTAAGATTGATGAATTGATGGCTTCTCTTAGAACCTTTTTACATATACAAATAAGAGGTCAGCATTTTTGTTCATAATTTCTATGAGAAAATCTTCCTCCACTATATGCCTAGATATATAAATTTAAATGTAAGCTTATAATGCGTTTCTTTTTCTTAGGTATGTAAACATCCCAACGGTGCTAAATGTACGCTTCCGGGATACTCAACAACAGTTCAGCCTTTAGAATCTACTACTTATATTCCTACAATAGCTATTGCCACTGATGCTACCATTACTACGACCACGCAAGATATTTCAACTGCCACTACTGACGTTAGTAACGTTACTACTACTCAAGTTCCTACAACAAATTCTCAAGAATCTACAACAACTGAAGCTACTACCCAAGCTCCTGCGATAGCTACTGAAGCATCAATAACAAGTACACAAGCACCTACGACAACAACTCAAGTATCTACACCTGCTGAAGTATCTGTCACCCAAGTTTCTGTTGATGTTGCCACACCGAGCCCTAACGATGGCCTAGCTTTGGATTCAATTGAATGGCTCGATAACGGCTGTCCTGCTGACTCTAATGTGCACTTATTGTTACCTCATGAAACATCCTGCAGCAAATTCTACTACTGTCTACATGGTGAAAAGGTTTTAACAACTTGCAGTAGTGGAACCGTCTTCAATGCAGAAATTCAGGCAAGTTTAAAAGAATTAAAATATCTACTTTCTTGTCTTATTTATTTTAATTTTATAGTTTATGGTGGCAAACGAGCAATGAACATACGAGTATCTAATGGTAAATGTTACTGATTTTAAAGGAAGAAAGAAAAACATTTATTTTGTTCTCGTTAAAAACTAATGAAAATAAACATAACTAAGGAAAACAACTTCTGGTATAAAATGACATAAACGAGAAACAAAAAAGGCTATTGGCTCAGCTTAGGCTATTTTATTTTATAAAATAGCGCTGATATTCTGCCAACACCTGGTACATTTTAAAGAAATTATTAAAAACATGACTAGTAAAAAAGTGTCAGTGTGTGTGTACAAAAAAATTGGCAATGTATAAAATTGGCAATATTTAATAAAATATATATATTTTTAAGAGTATCGAAATTTCGCACTATATAAGACAGTGTAATTGTGCATTAAGTAAATGTTGTTTTAAAGTTTTGTTAAAAGTAAATACAGATTTTAAGTCCCGTAATTTTCGTAGACTTATGCAATATCAGAAGTGAAGCTAAGCCGTTAGGCTAGTCTACTACCTAACAAAAGCCACCCAGAAATTTCGGCTTCTGACTTTCACGCTCAGCGAACGAAGTGCTACAGCACTTCACTGCTACTCAGACACCAATATTCAGCGAGAGTGTGGTGCTACCCCGGTCGGTTATCAGTGTTATCCACTAGAAAGAATCACTTAGAAAAGATATTATAGTTTTAAAAGTCACTTATTGTCAGTTACAAGCATCTTACAAATGGGGCGGTAAAGTCCACTTGAGTGTCCAATTTTGATCAGAGAAACTAGCATAAAGGTTGGTTTTGAAATTTCCTTTTTCGCCTTCTGAATATAATTTGACGGCCCCTGTCTTACTCGTACGTCGAGTAGTCGTAGTGGGCTCAAGCCTACTTCACACTAGGAAGAAAATTAACCTACTGTACAACACTGGTCATACGACTTGGCATAGGGTTTTATTCGTGTGTTCTATTTCTTGTATTGTTGCTATCTGCATATAATATCCCTTAGTCGTCTTTTACGTTACCCATGGGTAAAAATTATATTCAATGTGGTAATAGAATAAGGATATAATTCACCACCCAGTAGGTGTTTTAAAAGACGACTTATGACGGGATGTAATATGCATATAACTATAGAAGTTAGAAGAAGAAAAAGTACTGTAGACTTGGTTTTAAATTATACTCTTAATTCATCACCATAATGTGAACCACATAAAAAATATTGACAATAGCTTTGAATAGATGTTGTTATTGTTTGCATTACAGGCTTGTGAATATGCGGCAAATTTCAATTGTACTCTATCTGATGGTGATATAGAAATAGAAGAAGAAGTTGAGGAAATTACTACGACGACAAGCACTCCAATTGAACCCCAAGAGAATGAATGTCCAACAGACGTAAACATTCATATGCTATTACCACATGAAGATGATTGTAATAAATTCTATTACTGTGTCTGGGGTAGCAAGGTAGAATTTAGCTGTTCGCCTGGGCTACACTTTAATGCTGCAAGCCAGGTAAAAAAATACATTTCAAAATGCCTAATGCACGTATACTTTACATTGTTTGCTATTTGTTGCATGGCTTTTGATAGTACAATTTATTATTTATATATTAATTTTAAATTATTGTAAGTTTTAATAAGAGATTTTTATCTAGAATAACATGTTCAATATTTATACCATATCTGATCATTTATATAAAAAATATATATACATTTTTCAAATTCAATAACGAAATTTAATAACCAAAATTATAACTATTGCAGGTTTGTGACCATGCGGTCAGTGCTGGCTGTAATTTGAATTAATAACGACAAGGACATAGAAGATTTTTCAATCTACAACGATGTACCATAAGATTTCGGTAACCCAATTCAGCAAGTTGAAGAAAATAACAAATTTGAAAAAGACTGCAATATTTTATCTTCGGCTCATGAAAACTGTGACAAATACAGGACTTGTGATGGTCAGAATTCTTTAATCTTAGTAAACGCAGCTGTGGTTTTGATTTTAACCCTGGCTATATCAGTGAAGATGTTTACACTAGGGCTAGCTGCAATAGATTAAGGGTTTTCTTTCTATCCAACAAGATTACTGCATGCGTTTGTTAAAACTTATTAATTATTAAACTGATATTACTCAATTCATTCTTGTGTCATTTATTAGTATTTTATCTATCAATAAATAAGTGAGGAGCTGTGTGGTAGCAGCTACGAATACTACCAACCTTACTTTGCACGTGGATGTCGTAAAATACGATTGAGAACCTTATAATGACCTTTTCTTTTTTGACGCTTTGGAAACGCCTTTACGTGCTAACCCCTTCCCGCCGATGTCGTAACGGGAGGGAGTGTGGGACTCGCCGGCCGGCTAGTTCGACTGGAATACCCACTAAAACCACAGCGGCTCTCTTCCGCGCTTTTATGGGACGCCGGAGAGATCGTCTACTGACATTCGATCCCCGACGCCCCAAAGCCTTATAATGACCTGGGCCAACTCCATCTGATGCCGATGCTGATGTAGTCGGTGACCAAACGTCAACGACTACATTCCCAAGAAGGGTTGACGTCTGGCAGGCGGCCGATCATAAAACTATTGTCAAAATACTCTGGAAGAAGAGTACCTACGTATCGCATCGACTACAATTAATTGGCATAACAACAGGATCATAATGATGACATGTAACAAATTTTATATGTCTTACTCATTCCATGATAAAGTAAAAGAGAGTTGTTTAGTTCACTGTGCACTTTTTTCTTGGCGCCGTCACGCTCAGCTATGTAACGCTCGTTCAAGTATAGTTTATTACTAAGGGAGTGATTGAAGGGACTAAAAAACTAGTCGATACAGTGAGCAGTTCTAAAGTACAACATAAATGAGGAGCAGTTGAGGAGCAAAATTTACTAGAGTACATATACACAATTTTAATAATAAAATAACTTTATTCACTATTATAAATTTGATATTTAGATATTTTTTACTTAATCACATTTTAGCGGGGTTTGATGTACAGGAACCCGGTGCCAAAAAAAAAGAACTCAATCGCGTGTAAACCGTTGAATAGATTTGGATGAAAATTGGCACATAGATTAGACCACTGATTAACACATAGGATACATTTTATTCTGGTAATATTCACTATAGATATAATATTCACTAGAGATAATAGTTCAATTTTGGAGATTACTATTAGCTCGTGCAGAAGCTAGTATAGAATAAAAAATTGTTTTATATCTTATTTATTAACCTCGATTTGAATGAAATCTTATCTTCAGCCCGTAGTCATAAGCACAAATCAATTTTTGTTTTCTGTTATCTTAATATATTACAAAGAAAGTTTATTTTTAATCGCATGTAAGACACACTTTATTTTAATTAATTATTAACCTTCAAATAAGGAGGAAGTTCTCAATTCAACATTATATTTTTTAGGTTTCTTACCTCAGAACTTTCTTCTGGGTGATTGATTGGTGACTGATGTGATTTTGATGATTCTCTTTTTATTTAAACGCGTCAAATCGTGTAGTCCCATTTCAATTTAGCCCACTGGATAGTAGTTAAAGTTGTTTTTTTTTTTTTAATTTTGATTATAAATACTTAGTGACCTGCCCTTGCTTCGCTTTGGTTTCGGTCTCACTGAACCCGTGTTTTCAATCTCTTAATCTTCTGAATATTAATTTATTGCTAAGAGTCATTTTAATTTACATTAAATGCACCACTTGCCTAATGTATTTAATAAGATAAGAAATAATACTGTATTGTTTAAAAATACCTTCATAATTCCATTACTTTTGAGTAATAAATAAAAGACAAACTTAGTTATTGCGGATTATTCTTAGGAAATAGATATACGCCATCGAAAAAAAAATAGTAGCTCTTTTTTAAGATATACAATTTCGCAGTATTACTTTGACCTATCCAGTAAGGTTTAGCTACCGTTTGTGACATTTTTGTTGACATCTCATTAGATCTTTCAATTTTCATTTTTTTTACTATACATGCATATACACTTATAGACTTGCCTCTTGAATCACTCTATTAATGAAAACAGCATTAAAATCCGTTGCGTGGTTTAAAAGATCTAAGCCTACAGACAATGGCGTCGTCTTTGTTTTATATTATGTACAGATTTTATTACTTATAGCTGTTGGCAGTTAAAATATTTAATGAATAAACAATTGCGTATTGATTGTAAAAAAACATATTTATATTGATTTGATCTGATATTAATTGATATCGTGATAAATTAATTATCGTTGATAATTTGATTAAAACATAATAGGCGAGGAAAGTAATGAAGTAGTATAGAATATATTTCGTTTTTATTTATTTTAATTTTACAGTCGAAAAATAAAAGCACCCAACATTACCTACTATATGGAAGCAAAAGTTGGGTATGCAGAAAAGAGCATGAAAGTAAAATTAAAATCTGTGGAGTTAGGCTGACCGATCGCATTCGCAATGACGACGTAATAGGGCGAGTAGGTATGAAAGAGAGTATTGGTGTAAAGATGCGAAAGGGAATGCTCCGATGGTTTGGACATGTGGAAAGAATGCCGAGCGAACGTCTGGTTAAGAAGATGTACAATGCGAAAGTGGAAGGATGTAGGTACCGGGAGAGACCGAGACTCAACTACCTAGACCAGATTGGTCACGTACTGAAGGAAGGTGGAGTCAAGAGTCGCCGAAACCGGCGAGCGTGTATGAAGAGAATTATGAATGTTGAGGAAGCGAGTGAAGTATGCAGAGATAGAGTTCTCTGGCACTCTGTTCTCTCTGCATACCCTGCAAGGGATATGGCGTGATGATATGTATGTATGTAAAAATAAAAGCGTGTGCATCTTTGAATTTCCTACTGACAGTTTTCTGACTACAGTCGCGTGCTGGTCCGTTCGAGGTAATATCAAACTCTCAAAGAAAATCGACATCATCAAGTAAAATGAGCAGAAACAATATGCTGTTGTGATTTATTTGGTGGGTGAGAGATCCGGCAGCACTACTTTCTGGTTAGGTAAGTAAGTAACAGAAAACCCCAAATTTTCATTTGCCTGAAGCGAGCTGGCTGGTAGTATCAGGGGTACTCCTGGTAATACGCTTTGCCAATTTCAATGGACGGCAGTAACACTTACCATCAGGTAAGCAATAAAAAAAATAAAAAAGATCAACTCCAGCCATAATTTTGTTTTGTTATATTTTAAACATTAAAAAGACATATTTTGAATCGCAAATTAAATTAGCGGCGACCGGAGGATCGAAAAAAATATAACAATCATTTAATTAATAAGAAAATTATATAAATACATACATACATACATACATATCATCACGCCATATCCCTTGCAGGGTAGGCAGAGAGAACAGAGTGCCAGAGAACTCTATCTCTGCATACTTCACTCGCTTCCTCAACATTCATAATTCTCTTCATACACGCTCGCCGGTTTCGGAGACTCTTGACTCCACATAAATCTAATTTATATAATCTAATTATATAAGTTTAACTTAATCGAAGTATAAATATTAATTAATTAAAATAAAACTACATAGTTGGAATACGAAATATAAAACTATTTTTACGGATTCTATCGCGTTTGTATTTGATGTTTAATTTCCCGACGTTTCGAACATTTTACAGTGATGATGGTCACGGTGGACGGTTTTCATCTTCCCCATCATTTCAACTCACACACATTAGACACTGAGCTCGGACATTCTTCGGAATAGCTGGGTAATTTACTCTCTACATTACGCCATTCAGACGTGCTGTATATTTTTTTTTAATTTTCCATTTTTAGCACAGACATTATACACATATATTATCTCTTAGTACGACTTTTACAACATTCATGTGCAAAATAGAGCTAGATGTATTGTATTCTTACTTCGTCACCTCCTAGGTATTTTAGTATTATAAATTTTAATAGAATGCTACGGTACCCCAAAATCGTATCGCATTTTCAATTATGCGATTATCAATTATCAAATATTATCTGAAACGATCATACATGATACATAATAATTTAAAAAAATTGTATTCAAAATTCTATTAGTGAGTAAAGGAGTGCATGTATTCATTAAGTCGCATAAACTCTTCGAGTGACGATTGAAAATGAATAGTAAGTTTTTCTTTATATATCATTAATTTCATTCAATATTCAAAGGAGAGTGATACTGCCCAGTTTTGTTTTTGATCATTGTCCTTTTTCTTGCAACTCATCCAGATCATGTGGAAGTGACGACGTACAATCCCACAACCTGCCGTACCTAACCTCTCTATCGATATATGGGCGGGTTACCATACCGAGTCCTTGTATATGACGGCCTGGTCATTAACCTTCTATATGTATTTCTATAGGTTACTGACTTTTGTAACTGAATTACTTTTAGCTTCTCAACAAAGAGACGGTTTACCCGTTTTAATATACGTGTTAGTCAAAAGGTTTACCAAAACAATATAAGTAGCTACTGAAAAAAACATTTTAACAAAATATTTTTATACGATAATATTATAAATTCGACCTGAATCAACTCCATCTGATATCATTTGTTCAACTATTACATTCCTAAGGAGGGTTGACATCAATCAGGAGGATAGTCATAACACTGTTGATAATAATACGATACGATAGAAGAAGAGTGTATATTGTGTTGACCCCAAGTAATTAGGATAAGAGTAGAGTGAAAATGATGATTATAATAATGATTATGATGATGACAACTATGATGATGATAGTAATGTAAATTAAAAATCATTACAAAAACATAAAAACTATGTATAGTTTATTGTTATAGTTCCCGATCTAATTCATTTATTTTCTATATTCCACAGAAACTCTTTTATTCCTGATAAGTCTGGTGCTTGTCCAGGGTGCACCAAGAAGTCTGAAAGAGCCACATCCAGATTGCCCAGATAATGGACATTGGCTTCTTCCCCACGAATATGATTGCACTAAGTTTTACTATTGTGAAGCTGGAGAGAGATTTATAGAACCAAGAGATTGTGCACCTGGAACACATTTCTCAGCCCAATATATGGTGAGTAATAATAATATTGCTATAACATATACATATATAAATATGTATAAATATGGTACAGCATGATAGGCTGCCAAATTCATGGATAAAAGGAATCTAAAAGAGTTGAGAATCCTGACATGGATGTGTGGTGTGACGAGAATGGATAAAATAAGGAACAATAGTATTACAGAAAGTTTAGTTATGCTAGTGCCGTTTTTTTTTAAATTGTAGTAACTGTTTAATAAAAGTTAGAAATGAAGATTTGGCCTAGTATGGATAATATCAGCATTGATTTCAGTAGATAGGATGATAATAATAAGAAAGTTTCAAGTACGAATGCTGAAGACATAATTCACTTAGTAAGATGGGTGGATTGGGTGAAATATAAACAAAAGAAATACAGCGTGGAATTTTGATAAGATTGTGTAATGAAACATAGAACCTCCTCCTTTTTGAAGTCGGTTAAAAAGGGCAACATATTGTATCGACCACAAGTGATTTTAAAAGTAGCAGAATGAAAATAATGATGACTAGGACGGCAATCTCAGATTTAGTTAAGAAATGATTTACGAGTTTTACGTCAGGTTTTTCAAATGCTGAATGTTACTACAGAATCTTGCTTATCTTGATGATCACAATAGAGGAGTTAACTACTATATAAATCATTACTAATATTTTTATAATTGATGCAATTTTAAATAAAAGTGATTCAAAAATGTAAAATGTAAAAAATACAATCATTTAAAGAACTAAAACTGAATCTCTTTTGAAAGACTGGAAAGTTTTACTTCACAATTATCTTAAAAGACGAAATGAAATTTTGTACGAAAATATAAATTCATTTCATGATCTTATTAAAGTTTTTGTTTTTTCATAGGTATGTATGCACGCTAACTCAGCTTTCTGTGATTTGCCGGGAAGCTCTACAACCGAAACAATCACTACAACTAGTCAAGGCTCTACTGCAAGTACCACACAAACCCCCAATGATGATAATATTCTCGATAATGGTTGCCCAACTGATTTCAACGTCCATTTACTGCTGCCTCACGAGACTTCATGCAGGCAGTTTTACTATTGTATCGATGGCGAAAAGCACTTGAGAACTTGCAGTGAGGGCACACTCTTCAATCCAGAGGTTCAGGTTAGTTAATGAGTACCTAATAACTTATATTGGCTTAACTGTCAGCAATAGTGGCATAACTATAAAGTACAACGTCAAATGGAATGTCACGAATTCCCCTTTTGGGCTAACCGAACCTAATTTACCTTTTAATAAAATTAAAAATATATTATTTATAAAGTACCTAAAATCGATTAAAGAAACAAACATAAACCATGTGTAAATTTAAATAAATTGTTAAAATTTTTCATTCGTGGATTTGGGTCTCTTCTACGATAGAAGAAAAATCGACCTACTGCACCACATTGGTTAGACAAGTTGCCATATGGTTTAATGTCGAGTTTTCCTTCTATTTAATCAATGTTATCAACATAATTATCACCTGGTCGTCTTTTAGAGACCCATGGGCAAGGAAGAGGGTGATGCATTATATTTTGCTATGTTACTAGATGGTCATGTGATAAATAGACTAATAAATTTTTATTTTTGACACATTTTGATGGTAATGGCCGTCAACATAAACAAAAAAGAAAAGAGGAATCCACACTCCTATAGCAGAAAAAGTGCGTTTCTAGCAGTGAACTCTGAAGAAGAGATAAAGTTGTTAATTAATTAGTCATCAGTTAAAAAACACCATTCCAATCCCATTGACCATGATTTACCCTAGACTACATAAGGTTTTTTTTCTCAATAGATCTGTGACCATCCTGCTAATATTAATCACACATGCGAAGACGAAGACTTACCATCCGAAGAAGACATTGATGATGATTCTGATGATGAAAGTAATGAAGGCATTGAAGTTCTACCCAACGGTTGTCCTATTGATTTCAGCTTTATCTTGCAACTGCCTCATGAATACCATTGCAACGAATCTTACAAATGTATTATTGGTGAAAAGGTTAAAAAACCTTGTCCTCCTGGAACCCAGTTCGATTATAAAGTACAGGTTAGCCTGCCACGTAAGAAGAAATCTATGAGAAAACATCATCGCTCCGTTACAGTTAAAGTTTGTGTTACTTGCTAATACGACATGAGTGTATATAAAATAACATATTTTACTAACTCTTATATTAATTATAATTTAAATTATATTAAAACCAATTTCTAATTCAGAGTTTACAATTATCTATTTCATCATAGATTAAGGATTATAACTTAGTCCCTTACTTTTGACGTTTTTGAAATAACCATTTAACTCTTATCACACGTCCTGATGGCAAGATATGTTACAATTATGAATATTTTAGTCTCTCAATGCGTTACGGATGTGAATCATCATCATTCTTCAGCTCTTATCCCCATTATTTGTGGTCGACGTCAATATGTACTCGTACATATTACAAAAGTTAATGGTAATAGTTTTATAACCGGCCACTTGTCTGACGTCCTCTTTGGGAATGTTTGTTGACCAAGCGGCATCAGGTGAAATTGGTTCTGGTCCATATGAAGCTCTTAGTCGTCATTTATGATATCAATGAGCAATGTAAAGCCTGGTTGGTATTCATAGCCGGTCCCACATATTACACAAATGTAAATCATTTTACAATACTTTGTATGTACATCAAACAAATTATGCACTTTCTTAATGATTGTGAGTGTGATAAAGCTTGGGAGCTTAATGTTCTCCCTTACTCTCCTTGCAATTTACTATATGTATGTAGATATGTTTGTCGGCTTACTGTAGAATGTTTTTCAGGATGTATTTATTAAGTAATTACAAAAAATAAATGTCATCCTATATTAAATATTTTACCAGCTTATATTTATTTTACGATATTTTAGATATATCAGCTATTTAATGGTTTGTTGCAAATTCTAAATATATAGAATAAAATAGAACACTAAATGTCATATACAAATATTTCAATCACACACCTTTTCCCTTTTCCACTTTACCTTTTTCAGTTACTTTAGGTAATCACAGTGTATTTTCTATTCTAGTGATTTCTATCAGACGTTATTTCTGCCCTCTTTCTTTTTGTTTTCATTTTTGTCCATAACATTCTTTACATAATGCATTCCTTTTTCAATATTTTTTTATCTTCTTATCTTTTGTAACCTTCAGCATTCACATCTGGTACTCTCCCAATAATTTTACTTTCATCTCGTCATAGATATTTATATCTTAGTCATTGAAGGAATTTACCACTCAATGTTTCAGTAGGTGACAACAGTACTTTCAGGCTTCGTCTAACATCATCATCTCATATAAATCCCAATGTTCTACAATAAGAGGGACCTTGACCTTCTATGTATGATCTTCCATGTACTATCTACGATTCTAGTACCTACTATCTATCCGTAGTCATTATCTTTAATTACTAAATCATCAATTGAACCGCTAATAATATGTATTGTTGATAATATTATTGTTTGATCTAATTTCAATTGAAGAGTTTTTTTTTAATTATTATCTCAGTTCATATACGTCTTACTACTGGACTCGAGCTTCCTTCACAGTAAGAGGGAAACAAAATAGCACCACACTGGTGAGATGTGTTAATGTAGAATTTTATTTCGAGTTTTCCTTCTCTTACATATATGTTATTATAGTTATAGCACTATCCCACAATATGAGTATTTTTGTGGTATACTTTACTGAAAAACTATAACGCCTATAGATTATTTTGTATTTTAACATAGTTAGTTAACTTCATATCTAGATGTTGTTATCTGTCAAAAAGAAATATAATTTAATAACTATTAAGGAAATGAACATTAACAATCTTGTATTCATTGTATAGAATGTTATTATACTACTAACCCCATCTGTTATAAAATCAAAGAGTTAACATCGGTTATGGTTACGTTACGGATGCTGTCGCCCCGGACAGATTAGCGGGGTATGAGGTACCGTAGCCCGCCGCCCAAAATAAAACGTTACGGATCTTTCGTGCCAGTGCCATAGGTTTGATTCCCGCGCAGGACAATACTTCGTGCGATCCACAAAGTGCTGTTCTGAGTCTGGGTGTAATTTGTCTGCGTTAATTACATGGTTATACAGTCCTCCGCAAAGGATTCAAGGATTATTTCCTTAAAGCAGGGTGGTATTTTAAAAAAGAAATGGAAAATACTGTAAAACTACAATTTTTGGGATATATATTATATTGACGATCAGAATAGATCAGAAATCCCTTATCTGTCCACCTGCGAAAACTGTCACTGTGGGATATTACTTACTACATTCTTGGTAATAATTGCGGTTTGAGTGGTAGCAACTTGAGACTGAGTTTCGTCCAGTAAACGGGAGAGCCGAAGATGCAATTCTCATCGAATGAATAGCAGCAACCCGGCTGTACCCCATATAAAATACATAAGCGTCATCATCATCATCATGACAGCCCACACATGTCCCACTGCTGGGCTCGGGCCTCCTCCGTAATAGGAGGGAAATTAACCTACTGTACCACGCTGGACAGACGTATTGGTATAGGGTTTTAGTAGTTGTAGTTTTCCTTCTCTTGCATAGATGTTATATGCGTTTTATATCCCTTAGTCGTCTCTTACGATCACCCACGGGTAAGATAGGGGGTGGTGAATTGTATATTTACTCTGTCATCACACAGAAATAACCATCATAAGCGTCAGTAGCGATCATTTACCATCAGGTAAGGTATCTGCCCGTTTGCCATCAAAGACTATAAGAAAAGTCTAGTCCTCATAGCATAATCACATAATTCCTACACCAGATCTAAGGAAAATTACAGTGTTGGTCATTCTTAAGCATTTTCATTATCATCGAACTCAATGTCCAGTCAATCATACCGGTATATCAAAATTTGATATCACTTCCTACACAAATTTTATCAATTACAAAAACGTGAATTTAAAATATTGATTTAGATAACAATTATATTGCTTCTACGTAAAACGGTAATTTATTGATAAAAAAATAAAATTATTTAATCAAAAGTGATCTTAGATTTTATTCAAATCAAACAAACATCCGTTACCAAAATCCATAAATAAAATAATATTGTATCCGGCGGATGTTTGTACATTAAAACTCATCATTCTCCTACTCTTATCCCAATTACTTGGGGTCGATACAATATGTACTCTTATTTCATAGTACATATTGTAAAAGTTATTGGCAATAGTTTTATGACCAGCCGCTTGCCAGACATCAACCCTCCTTGGGAATGTAATTGTTGACCATACAGCATCAGCTGGAGTTGGCCCAGGTCGTTATGAGGCTCTCAGTCGTCTTTTACGACATCCACGAGTAAAGTAAGGGTTGGTAGTATTCGTAACCACTACCACACAGCGCATTATGAGTATTGAAGAAAAATCTCTCATGTCATCGCCTTAAATAATTCTGATTTTTACGCGAGTATCACATATTTGAAATAAAACTCATTTTACGGATTTTATCGCGTTTATATTTTATTTTGAATTTTCCAACGTTTCGAATGAAAGTTGAACGCTGTAATGCATGGTCACGGGAGGACTATCCTGCCGTGACCACGAACGCTGTAAAGTGTTCGAAGCGCCGGGAAATTAAATTTCTATCGCATAGATACAGGAATTATCCGTAAAAATAGTTTTATTTCAATTGAAGGCGTCTTTATTCCAGCAGCAAAGAACAAAAAACAAGAATTTTAGTATATTTATCTATTTGTCTTATAAAAGCATAACGCAAAAACTACTGAATCGAATTTAATGCAGTTTTTACCAATGTATTGATAGAATATACCAGTATAGATTTTAATGCTGTCATCATCATCATCTTGCCGTTGTCTCCATTATTTAGAATCCACACAATATATCCTCTCTTTCCATACAGCCCTATCAGACATCATCTCTGTGGTCACTCCCTATATGCCCATGTCACGCTTCACGTTGTCCATTCATCTTTTCTTTCTACCCTTATCTCTAAAGTCTTTAACATTCATTCTTAACTTTCCTCGCGATATTACTTTCACCCCGTTTCATCACATTTCAATACCGTGTCTAGAGTTTATAATTATCTTTTCCATCACTAGCGCAATTTTCAAACTTCATCTATATTGCAGTTCATAACTGCAATGGTGTCATCTAGGATAAAAAATAGCAACTGTGTATTTAACCTTAACTAACGTCACGGAAGGCCGCGATAATGTCCTGATGTCGCCCTAGTCGAGGCAGCAGATGACTGGAGCAGGGATTAGTCCGTCCCCCAAGGAGAGGCTGACCGGATGAAGGTACCCAACTTGAGATAGTACCCGAAAAGGTAAACCGTCGGACGAGCGATAATTATTTCTTATTTTTACGCGAGTAATTTTTAAACATTTGAAATAAAACTATTTTTACGGATTCTATTGCGTTTGTATGTGATTTTTAATTTCGTGTCGTTTAGAATACTTGACAGCATTCATGAAAGAACTTCCGTGACCATGAACGCTAATAAAACGCCAAACCAAATTACTAACTATATATTTTTAACGCCGAACGAACGTCTGGTTAAGAAGATATACAATGCGAAAGTGAAAGGATGTAGGTACCGGGGGAGACCGAGACTAACCTACCTAGACCAGATCGGTCATGTACTGAAGGAAGGTGGAGTCACGAGTCTCCGAAACCGGCGGGCGTGTATGAAGAGAATTATGAATGTTGAGAAAGCGAGTGAGGTATGCAAGGATAGAGTTCTCTGGCACTCTGTTCTCTCTGCCTACTCTGCAGGGGACATGGCGTGATGGTGTGTATGTGTATGTAATTTTTAACTGGACCGTTTGTTTGTCATGTAGCCAGGCCGAATGCTATGTCAATGCTCAAAGGTAATTAAACAACATTAAGTGTCAATATTTTTTTACTGCTCACAGTGGAAAACAAGGAAGCAGCACTCCAGATAGTAAGTGTTACTACCCCTCATGGACCTATACATTACCAGGTATATCGCAATGCCGCTGCCTACCAACCAAAATCCATCCAAAAATTTGGACATCCACTACTAAAATATAATTATACTAAATATATAAATAATGAACGCAATGTAGCTGCTACAACTAGTGTATAATATATTCTTATCATCTTATCAATAACTTCAAATCTTACAGTAGTATATATTATTTGCCGCCGGACTCGCCACTAAAGATAAAAGTTATATTAATGTACTAGCTTCTGCCCGCGGCTTCGCCCGCATAAAAGGTTACTTTTCTAACTTTTCTAAAGTTTTTCATCCCCTATTTTTATTTTACCTCTTAAGGGTAACATATTACAAAATTTTAATGCCATATTTATTTATATCTAATCAATAGCCTAAAAATAAGTTTCAAGCTTCTGGCTTTAAAAATGACGATAATTCCTTACAACTTTTCATCCCCCTTTACAACCTGTTTTTTTGCATTAAAAAGTAGCCTATGTCCTTTGTCAGATTCTAGACTATCTGTGTACCAAATTTCATTTAGATCGTTTCAGTAGTTTTGGCGTGAAAGAGCGACAGACAGACAGACTTACTTTCGCATTTATAATATTAGTAAGGATTAATTTTAAAGGTGTAGATATGGCCAGTTAAAAGGTTGCTCGCCATATCTTAGGCTACCCTTTTTTTTTCGTAAGGTGGACCATGGATGTGGTCGCGCCCCGACAAATTGGTCCGGGGCGACAGAAGAGGCGACGCGCAACCCCATGGACCCACCCTGCAAACACCTCTCTTCGCCGTGCGAGCGGGCCATCGGTACCCGATCTTTGTCTTCGGTGGCCATCTTAGGCCACCCTAGACGATCGTGGCGGTGTTTGACTGAACCATGAGATGTTAAAAAAAAAACATTTTTTGTCCTTTATTTTATATTAACTGAATATTTGAGGTCCATAATAAAAAAAAAATGTTCTAAAATTATATTTTAATTCGTTAAATTGAAACTTGATTAGGAATCCTTAGTTGCGGATTAATTGAATGATTTAAAAAAAAAAAGACATTACGAAAGGAAACGGTATTATGATAAGATTAATATATGAAGGCAATACCAGCAGTCAAGAGCATTCTATTGGTAGACAATTATGCCGATTAATTGTAATAATTGATTTTATCACTTTAAGGATAGATAGGCGACGGATGGATGGGTCAATCTTTCTATT
Source organism: Lymantria monacha (assembly GCA_905163515.2). Classification (NCBI taxonomy): domain Eukaryota; kingdom Metazoa; phylum Arthropoda; class Insecta; order Lepidoptera; family Erebidae; genus Lymantria; species Lymantria monacha. The sequence continues at coordinate 30,240,141 of LR991095.1, read as the reverse complement.
TTTCCTAATATTAGCATTGGAGTCTTAGCGGCAACTACTTGCTGGCTGACATACAATGACTTCAAAGTAACAAACAATCATAAATACTTTTTATATAGTACTATGTAATTCTTATACTTTATAATCTAATACTTTATAATCTAATATTTTTTAAATCTAATATAACATATTTATTTTTAAAATAAACGCCATCTGTCACGATATCAATGAAATAAATTCAACCACATGTGATGGTTACGCCCACCTTTATTTTTTTTCTGATCATCATTTTTACATTCATTCATAGCTACCGATGTCTAGATCGTATATAAGATCAGCTATAGAGATTCCGACGAGTTCAGTGTGAAAGTGGGTTTGCCTCAAGGTTCGGCGTTAAGTCCTTAATTTTTTTATTGATATTGGATCCCTTAACGTCGAAGATACAGATAGAGGGGATCTTATAACATACTATTTGTTGATAACATTATTCTCGTCGGAGGAAATGGACTTGAGGCAAGCATCCTGGAAAAGTAGCTCTGTGAATTGGAGAATGTTAGCTTGACTATCAACAGATCTAAAACAAATTATATATGTATATATATATATATATATATCCGTAATAAGGATGGTGTCCGATGGTTTACTGTGTGAGACACAAGGAGGTTTCAGGAGTGGAAGGGGATGCATGGATCAAGTGTTCTCTCTGCGCAACATTGTGGAGAAGCATCTGGCCCTAGGTCAGAGGGTTTTCTGCAGTTTTGTGGATCTGGAGAGAGCATTTGACACGGTTGTACGAAAGGAACTTTGGGACATTTTACCGGAATATGGTATTAACGGTAAACTGCTACAGGCTGTTCAATCCAGTTACATGGGCTGTAGAGCCTGTGTGCGGCTGGATGATGGAATGTCGCCTTGGTTTGACGTCAATATCGGCGTTAGGCAGGGCTGCGTTCTATCAGCCAGGCTGTTTATCATATATCTGGATAAATGTCTCCAAAGGTTGAACGATATGAATGTGGGAGTCCAGATGGGTGACTCAGTGGTCTCTGCTCTGCTTTATGCAGATGACGCTGTCCTGCTGGCACAGTCAGCGACTGACCTGCAGACCCTAGTCGACACAATGACAGAAGATTGTAAGAAAAGGGGTCTACGCGTGAATGTGAGCAAAACCAAAATAATGGTCTTTGAAAGAGATGAAGCCAGAACAGATGTAAGAGTAACAATAGGTAATGATGTACTAGAGCAAGTGGATGAATTTGTATATCTTGGATGTGGATTTAGCCGAGATGGACGGTACACCACTGATATAGAGCGAAGAGTGAATGCGGTAAATAGAGTGAACGGAGCGTTGGGGCAACTTCTCGGCAGCCACCACCTCAGCCAGAAGGCACGTGTAGCAATACATAACGCAGTGCTTGTCCCAACATTACTGTATGGAAGCGAGAGTTGGGTATGCAGAAAAGAGTATGAAAGTAAAATTAATGCGGTCGAAATGCGATCTCTTCGGAAAATCTGTGGAGTTAGGCTGATCGACCGCATTCGTAACGACGACGTAAGAGAGCGAGTAGGTATGAAAGAGAGTATTGGTGTAAAGATGCGAAAGGGAATGCTCCGATGGTTCGGACATGTGGAAAGAATGCCGAACGAACGTCTGGTTAAAAAGATATACAATGCGAAAGTGGAAGGATGTAGGTACCGAGGGAGACCGAGACTAACCTACCTAGACCAGATCGGTCAGGTATTGAAGGAAGGTGGAGTCAAGAGTCTCCGAAACCGGCGAGCGTGTATGAAGAGAATTATGAATGTTGAGAAAGCGAGTGAAGTATGCAGAGATAGAGTTCTCTGGCACTCTGTTCTCTCTGCCTACCCTGCAAGGGATATGGCGTGATGATATGATATGATGATATGATATGATGATATGATGATATATATCCGTAGATAACAATAGATTCAGAACCTATACAAGTCTGTTCGAACTATACGATACCTCGGTGCGCTTGTCCCAAACGATTTTTGAAAGCTAAGGATAAGGGGAGACCAATGAAAAGTTGCATGGGCTGCGTGCATGCACGACATGAATGATGAAATGCATGACATGAATAGACAGTTAGTAACCACCAGCTATATAGAACAAGAGGACATATTACGTTGACCCAAGTAATTAAGATAAGAACGGGATGGTGATGCTGATGACTCATACTGACATCTTTATCTTGGACTGGAATTATGCAGAGACTGCAGACTGCCTGATTCCCATAACTAACCAATATGCAAATGCAAATTGCATATTTTTTTTCTCTATTATAGTAGAATTTCAATACATAAGTTACTTACAAAAAGTTACTTTTAGAATATATATAACGATTCTTTTCAAGACGCTACAGCAAAAGTATTAAGAATCTTATGCTAGGTACTGGTGTAATAATATTACGCTAAGTAGCGATCCAATCTCGTAATTGCGGATAGGACCATAGCTTTTACATTGAATATTTAAATATTTGTAGCTATATCTGTTATCGCACGTCCAAAGGTGGCGATTCCAAGAGTGTGCTCTGGCAACATTAGCGTTACGGTTGAGTGGTTTCGTAGCAAAAATGGTCATAAATAGCGGTTACAGATGCGTAGACGGCATTCAGTTGTGATAATCTAATCTGTAGTAGAAAGCCTTTTAATAAGTTATATGTAGTTATGGAAGTTTAGGTGTATATCTATGTCATTTATTTGGTGTACTATTATATATCGATATATATTTTTCTTATTTCTATTAATACCTACTATGAGGATTAAGTGCAATAATATACGCCGATAGGCTGAGAGGTGAATGAATGAAGGATCTCGTTTTGACGAAATACCTTAATATGTCAGTTTACAAAAACAGGCGATATTAATGATTCATTTTATTTTAAATTATTGTTTTTTGTTACAGTAATTTATCTATAGTTTTGTTTTATCAGAATAAACGTATTCTTTCTTCTTTCTTTATTTTACATAAATTTCATGCATGGCATGGCATGGTATCATAAAAAGATGACTAGAAGAACCATGTAGAGAAAATAACTGGAAGAGAATGAAAACTCTAAATAAAAAACTGTCATATAATCACTATAATTTATTAGACATATTACGTTTATATTATAGGAGGGGCTCCAAACCAACAAATACAACACTAATGATTTCTTTTCTTTTCCTTGCATTTTCTTTGAGTGTAAATAAAACAAAGAAAAAGAAAAATAAAACAGAAATGGAATTATGGGATAGGACCGGGTACAAAATTAGCATTACTTATTTATTTTGCATATTAAAAATTATTTTATTGTTCTTTATTTATTACATTATCTGATTTTAGTAAGAAAGTTATAACATTAGATTTTAAGCCCGAATTCTATCAAATATAAGACTGGATAAATTAATACAATATTATATTTTTAAAGCTTATTTACATACATATATAGATAGCCTCACACCTGTTTCCCAGAGGGGTAGGCAGAGACCACGGATTGCCACAAACCACGATCCTGACATACCTCCATCGCTTCATTCACACTCATCACAGTCTTCATGCATGCTCTACGGTTACGCGTACCTAACTAACCTAACCTGACCTTTCGATACTACATCTTCAATTTGATCCAGAAAGGTACGACGTGGCCTTCCCCTTGTAATCGTCCCACTCACACTCGCTTTGTATACTTGTTTAGTCAACCTTTCTTCTCTCATTCTTTCCACGTGGCCAAACCACTTCAGCATTCCCTTTTTTTGTTTTTTTTTTTTTTTTTTTATCTTTGTCGCTACTTCTCAGCTTTCTATCTTTCAGACTTACACCACACATACTACGAAGCTCTCATCTCTACAGCATTTATTCTACTTTGATGTCGTCCCTGCCAAATCCAACTTTCACTGCCATACATGAGAGTGGGCACTAATACTCCCTTATGTAAAGTTAGGCGTGCCTTTTTAGACACATTCCTACTCCTCATAAAAGCGTACAATGCCCCATTCACTTTATTACCAGCATTAACTCGTCTTTCAACATCATCATCATTTTTACCATCACTAGTAAACAGTACACCCAAATATACAAATTCTTTCACCTGGTGCAATCACTCACCATTTATAAAAATATTACATTCCGTCATACATTTATCCTTTTCAAAGACCATTACTTTCGTCTTACTTACATAAAGCTTATTTATCTACAATTAATAGGTACCATATATTTTTTTTTTTTTATTATTTTTTTTTTATTTAATGTATAAAAAATAAATAGTAGCAAGTAATTCAAATTATTAAGATTAAGAACAAACTTAACTTAATATTAAAGTCATCAATTAGGTACCATTTTTTTTTTTTTTTTTTTTTTTTGCGGTGGGCTATGGACATCGCACCCCGCCAAATCGGTCCGGGGTGACGGAAGAGGCGGCGCGCAACCCCATTGACCCACCCTGCAAGCACTTCTTCTTCGCCGTACGAGCGGGCCACCGGTACCCGATCTTTGTCTTCGGTGGCCCGCTCGGCGGTATGCCCTCTTGGGCTCCTCTCCTGTCGACGCCCCGACAGCTTTCGCCGTCGAGGCGTCGTCCTCACGCGGTGGCCTCACGTCGGGTAACCGTACAATTCCCCGGTCCGATCAAATAGGTACCATAGCTATATTGAAAATGATTTTTTCTGCGTTACAGTTTTGCATCGAAAATACTAAGTACCTACAGATTTTCTTACAATGATGATCTTGATCAAAAAAATGTAGTGGAAATACTTTTACTTAAAAGCTCTATTTAAATTCTAATATCATGTAAATCCAGAAACTGGAAAAGATTCATGAGCCTTATGAAGATGATTGAAATAAATTCTAAATTTTTGGAGTGAATATAATGACATATGTATATGGGCTGGATCATATTGTAATACTGAAGAACAGGTAAAGACATACTTCTTTTAGACTACTCGCTAATGACTATTTCCTAGTGACAAAAATATTTATTAAATATTCATTTTGGAGATAGAAAAAGACCACCAATTTTTTTTTTTTTCAATCTATTAGTTTTCTGAGATTGGTTTTTTTTTTTTTTTTATATATACGATAGCTGATGAGCACATCGCCCAAATGTTATAAATTATTACTTTCGCTTATGTAACTTAGCATTACCAGTCATAGAAAAATCATTAAATATCATGACAAAAGTAATCTTCTTAAACCTCAAACTTAAACCTTAATCTTCTTAAACCTCAAACTTAAACTTGAAGAAGAATGAAATGTTATAAAACTTGGAAAACATCGCAACAGGTATGCGAGGTCAAGGGTTTTCTCTTCTTCATCTTCTGACTGCTAAGCTTATGTAGCCTCTCCAAGAATAATCATATTCTATAAATTATAGAAAGAAAATTCAAATTATTTTTTTTTTATCAAAAAGTTATACCAATTATTCTGTTCGCGTAGTATTAGGCCTACTCTTATACAATGGGGGTACAAAAAAGTTCGTAAAGCTATTTGAAATCTCAAGAAGTTCGGTTGTCATGAATATTATCTTTTTGGATTCCATGTGTCTTGTGTCCACCTGTCATTCGATTTGTGAAATAATATCCTGCCGGACCGGCTTGCTGGATAGCTGACTTTTATAAATTTAGTTATAAAGATATGAACTAATCACGATTTACTTAGCTCAATGACAATAATGAAAAATAAATTTTATTAGCGGTAGGACCACGCTGTTGATAGTTTTCTATTTATAGCCGTGGGCCGGTCCATCTGGGGTACCACGTAGTAGTACCACACTGTCGTAGAAGATCGACGTCTGAGTAATGGCAATGTGTCATTGCGCTTCGTTGGGTGAGCGAGAGAGCCGGAAGCCCAACCGGGTGGGTTTGGGGATTGTAATGGTAGGCAGCGGCCTAGCTATACCCTTGGTATAGCAAAGGTCCATGGGCAATAGTGACACTTACTATCAGGTCTTCTGCTTGCTCGTCTGCCAGCATGAGCAATAAAAAAATTTTAACATACAAGTACATTACTTGTAAAGAATAAGAAAAACTTACTAAAACAGGTTCCCACCATCTAGCACAGCACTAATCGCCTTTCATTTGCTCATTTGTAATAAAAATATGCACGCTATTCTCTTCCATTTATAAGAGACCACTATCAACATAATTACATTGATGGCTATCAATTGTCATTCATTCTTTATTCATATTTTAACATTTAATATGATAATATCTATTTTGATTTTTATCAATGCACGTACTAGTAATTAATAAATACTAAATCGATAAATCTACATACATATATATCATCACGCCATATCCCTTGCAGGGTAGGCAGAGAGAACAGAGTGCCAGAGAACTTTATCCTTGCATACTTCACTCGCTTCCTTAACATTCATAATTCTCTTCATACACGCTCGCCGGTTTCGGAGAATCTTGAGACCATCGGAGCATTCCCTTTCGCATCTTTAACCAATACTCTCTTTCATACCTACTCGCTCTCTTACGTCGTCGTTGCGAATGCGATCGGTCAGCTTAACTCCTCAGATTTTCCGTAGAGATCGCATTTCAACCGTATTAATTTTACTTTCATCGATAAATCTCTATACCTTTTAATTTTTTTTCATTAAATAAAGATTCAAGATAGTAATAGCTGTTTAATGTTTACGCGAGTATTACACATTTGAAATTAAACTACTTTTACGGATTCTATCGCGTTTATATTTGATTTTAATCTCTCGATGTTTAAAACACGTCATCGTTAATCATCAATCACCGTTATTACAGAAATTTGATGATCACTGTAAAGTGTTCGAAACGTCGGGAAATTAAATATCAAATACAAACGCGATAGAATCCGTAAAAGTAGTTTTATTTCAAATACTAATAGTTTTGTTTATATTTCATCTAATATTACACCAGAAGAACTCGCGTCATTAATCGTTAATCATTTCAAAGGCTGTTTCAAATATAGTGCATCAAAAATATGGAATAATATTCCCCCTCCTATGAGACAAAAGATAAGTTTCGGCCTCTTTAAAAAGAAATATAAATCTCTACTATTAGTACGTACTAAAACCATATTTGATGCAACATTTATAACAAACTAGCAAATAATCGTATACTAATGTCCGTATAGCGTTGAAATATGCTATAAATTCTTCTATTCCATCCACTGACAACCACTACCCGCCCATACACAATCCACCTGAAAACACCTATTTAGGCAATTAAACACACACGCGCAGACGCATACACTAGCATATTTCATGTAATAGCACACCCTCACATTACAATTTAATTCTTCATCTATCTTTTCATTTTCTTTATTATTTACTTTATGTTATTTCTATTATTACTACTCTTGCTTTAATTATTTTATTATTTTTTTTTACTCTCTAGGGGTTTGCTGAAAACCAGCCGTGCATATATACTATGCCATACAGCGCTGAGCATTCCCCTGTTGACAATATAATGTGTAATTAGTTAATAAAAGTGATACATATATTGTAACTGTTACCTATTTGCTCATTTGTTATATTGCCAATAAATCTGATTCTATTCTATTCTATTCTAATCAATACTAGGTAGTAATACTAATTATTGCATAGTCAAAATTACATGTGATCAAGAATTCACAAGTTTTGTCGCAATTGTGTATCGTGATCTTTGAAAGTTCTTCCTAATATCTATTCTATCTTAATATTTTAAGTATTTCCGGAAAAATATCATAAATTTTATCTATAAATGTTGGATGTACATTTTATATACAATTCTCTGCGTTAGCCTCTGCACTTACAATATCATTAAGATCAATTTTATTACTTATAAGAACATCATTGTATATTAGAAATACATAGCCTATTATGTATGTATGTCATCATTCTCCTACTCTTATCTCAATTACTTAGGGTCGATACAATATGTACTCTTCTTTCATAGTACATATTGTAAAAGTTATTGGCAATCGTTTTATGACCAGCCGCCTACCAGACGTCAACCCTCCTTGGGAATGTAATTGTTGACCAAACGTCATCAGATGGAATTGGCGCAAGTTGTATCAGGCGATACATAGTGGCAAATCATTATTATTTTTTATTCGAAGGAAAGAAAGAGAAACACACTCCTTCCACACGGTTAATCAATATACCACATACCTGAAGAAAGGAAGGCATACGGTATAGGATCAAGATGGAATAGGATATAAGGAAATCTTCTTACTCCTATAAGAAAACACTTGCAATTTGGCGCAGAACTTTAAATATTGAAGCTGGTTTCGCTTCTAAACGAGGCATCTTTTGGACGGCTTAGCATCAAATGCTATGGGGCGCATTCAGGCTTTCTAGAGGTTGCAGTTATTAACCAGGAGAAAATGTAGGTCTCCCCCTACTTTCCTCCATTTTAAATAACAAGTAAGATAATCGTCGAAACATCATTCTGTTTTTCAATAATCAGACTATATATTATAATAAGACTTTCAAGTAGTATAAAAGATTTATTTTAAAAAGATCGAAAATATCTGGAAAATTAAGTAAATGTTAGGAATAAAACTGTCCATAAAAGTTGTTGTCCATAAAACTTGTTAAAAGCGATTAATATGTGTCAACACTAAAAAGTAATAAAAGCATTGATTACTCCATGCTATTGTGCTTCGTTCGGTGAGCGAGAGAGCCGGCAGCCCAACTGGGTGGGTTAGGGGTTATTGGTAGGCAGCGACCTAACCTTTGGTATAGCAAAGGTCCATAGGCGGCAGTAACACTCACCAATCAGGACTGCTGCATGCTCGTTTGCCACCATAAGCAGTAAAAAAAAACAATAGAAACAAGCCTCCCTAAACCAACGCCGTTTGATAACCCCTCGTACCATGGAATACTAGGTAAATTTCTCTCCTATTATAGAAAAGGATCGAGGGGGCAGAGGTGATATAATACATTGACGTTCGTCTTTGAACTTCCAAATCAAGCGGAAGTACACACGTGAATATTAGCAAGGCCTCGGTACTAAAAATAGTAAGCAGGTACTAAAGATATATAAAAATATTCTCCTACCAAAATGATTTCTCGTTGAATTTTTTTGAAGTGAAACTTCTAATGTGATTTCCAACAAGGTTGCGTTAAACGTTTAACGCTAAGAGCGAGAGTGAATGCGTGGCACTCGAACGCATACGCGTATACCTGTTATAGGCTAGCGCGAGCGTTAGCAACGAGTAGCGTTCATTATTCCAACGCAAGAGGGAGAGAGAAAGAAACTTACACAAAGGTAGAAAGTAGGAGAGAGAAAGAGAGTGAGTTGGTAGATCCCAAGCACATGCGCGTGGTATTCTTGCTATGCAGCGAAGTAAACAGTGTGAACGTCGTGAAATTAATTGAAATACGTACTTGTTGTTCTATTTTATTTTATAATATTCATTATTTCATTTACTTTTTTTATTGTATTTTTTTTTCATATGTTTAAATTTTAACTTCTGTCGGCATTCCTCATGACTGCTTTGCCTTTTTTTTTAAACATGCATCTTGATAAAATATAAAAATGCTTTTTAAAATCGAATAAAATATTTATTTATATACAAATATAAATATATTATACATAATTATTAAATATTTTTTACAAAAATATAACTTAAGATTACTTAAGTATTTATTTATTTTACAAACTTGTATTTAAAAAATAAATCTGCTTCGGACTCGTCTTTAACGTCACTACTGCTTATGTGACACTGTATAGACCTTCAGACTTAATCTAGACTCAAACTTTTGTAGTCTTTAGTATCCTAATTTAAGAGTATTGGATATTTTAAAATTCGTGTAATTCCATTTACAGTCGAACTTATTGAAGAACGTGAATAGAAATAGCATAAAAATACAGTCGCCTCTTATACACTTAAAATATCTTAATAACCATATTAAACCTAAATAACAAATTAAATTATAACATTAATTACTTACAATTTTGTTTATATTTTTAACAAAATACTAAAGAGGAATGTTGTTGAAGAATTGCTTTATTTAGGTATTTTGTTAATATTTTATTCATTACCAATGAATGCAATGACAGTAGCGATATAACAATAACTGATATTAACATTAGCTCCTTAATCATCATTCTCCTACTCTTATCCCAATTGTTTGGGGTCGATACAATATGTACTCTTCTTTCATTGTACATATTGTAAAAGTTATTGGCAATAGTTTTATGACCGGCTGCCTGCCAGACATCAACCCTCCTTGAGAATGTAATTGTTGACCAAACGGCATCAGACGTAGTTGGCCCAGGTCATTATAAGGCTCTTAGTCGTCTTTTATGACATCCACGAGCAAAGTAAGGATTGGTAGTATTCGTAGCCGCTACTACACATATTAGTTCTTTAATAATTTCATAATATCAAATAACTGAATAGGATACGCTAAAAGGTTGCTCTAATGATTAAAACGGTGAAAAATGTTAGCGTTTCCAAAGTTATATCGAGTATTTTTTCTCTTTTATGCTATCATCTGCATATTTCCTTAAGTTACATTTACATAAGACATACAATTACATAAGACTGGTTTCTCTTAAATTATAAATACGGCCGAATATTTTTCTGTATTGCATAATTGAATGAGAATGTGTATTTTAACCGCTATGGAATAACTGGAGTAGGTTTTGAAAAATGCATATTGATTAATAACTTGTCTATGATTAATATGAGACGTCAAATTCTCATGCTCGTAATATAATTTGGCGGACTTTTGACGGGAATTTGAAAACGTCATGTGGTGCTCTTGTATTATATTCGATATTTTAGTGTTTTAACGTGTTATGTTAGATAATTTTGATGGCATTTTATGTAATATGATGCAGCGGAACAACTGGGATGTAGTGAATATCATATAAAAGTGCTTTACAACGTTTTCGTTTTCCATCGAAATTCCCACAAGATACCATTAACAGTGTGGCCATTGCACTGTTAATGGCGACAATTTGACTTAGACAATGACTAACCTGACAAGACTATAAACATAAAAATAATTATAACTTGACACTGGCACCAATAGCTTGTATAAGTAGCTGATTGCCAATATACAAAGAGAAGAAGAAGAATAATTTGGCAAAAATTAGCAAATGTGACTGGCATACGAATAATAATTATAAATTGTGCGTTCACAGAATAATAATCAATTTCTTCCTATTAAACTGATTTAAAGAGTTAATATGGTTGTAAATTATTATAAAACTATATAGTAACGATATTTGTAAATTCAATTATTATATCTATACGAGTTCAGTCTAGAATGCGTAAATGTATATAGAGATAAAAATATTGGCCTCTATATGCAGGCGTTTCTACAAGCGCCTTATAAAATATTGGCCTCTATATGCAGGCGTTTCTACAAGCGCCTTATAAAATATTGGCCTCTATATGCAGGCGTTTCTACAAGCGCCTTATAAAATATTGGCCTCTATATGCAGGCGTTTCTACAAGCGCCTTATAAAATATTGGCCTCTATATGCAGGCGTTTCTACAAGCGCCTTATAAAATATTGGCCTCTATATGCAGGCGTTTCTACAAGCGCCTTATAAAATATTGGCCTCTATATGCAGGCGTTTCTACAAGCGCCTTATAAAATATTGGCCTCTATATGCAGGCGTTTCTACAAGCGCCTTATAAAATATTAATACCAATACGATTACTAGAAATATAAGCATCAATTTATCTTTCAATTATTATTATTATTGTATCTCCTTTTAATTCACGGGATCTTCCATAGGGAAGATGCCCGGTCCTTTGGGAGGCTTACATGGGGATATCGATCCAACACGCAGAGGCCTTTGGAGTAATTTAATCTAAATATTGGGATGGGACACCTACCGATGACATTCCACGTCTGCACTTAACATACGTGGAATGCCAGCAGTAAGTGTAAAACTATTGTATGATGATGGTATCTAATATATGAAATATGGGAGTGGGTGTTTAGTGGACTGGTTCATCTTAAATCTATGAATTTATAACTGTCGTCTGCCTTCAAACCCATGTTAAGAGCTGAACGGTGGCAGACCATATTATTATTATTATTCTTATGTTTTTTTTAAAGGTTGCCAAGAAATGGTCTGAGACAATCTTTATAGATAGAAATTGATATCATTCTCCTACTCTTATCCCAATTATTTGGGGTCGATACAATATTTACTCCTCTACTATGAAGTATATGTAGTAAAAGTTATTGGCAATAGTTTTATGACCGGCCGCCTGCCAAACGTCAACCCACCTTGGGAATGTAATTGTTGACCAAACGGCATTAGATGGAGTTGCAAAAATGGTTCGTAAAAATTCTATCTAACCTATTTGAATCTTGTTTCTGCTATTTTTAATTTATTTGGTATTACAGAAGTTTATAGTTAATAACTAAAGTTATATAAACAACACAGTCGTTATTATTTCTAATTGTTTTTAGCGGTCAAAATTTATCGAATTCAATATAATTGGAATTTAGAGTAAGCTAACTATTTTCTGATATTAGACCGGTGTTTTGTGGATCCAAGTCTTTTTCTTATGTTTCTTGCTATTCAAAGACACTTAATTTATGTCGAATTATCACGTATGAAAAACTTCCATGACGTACAGCGTCTGGCATGATAATCAAAATATTATGCAATTTCTATACATTCTTCAATTGTATACGCTATATTTTCTTCAATATTATCACAGAATTTCGAAAAGAGACAGTCTTTAGTATGAATTAGAAGATAAATTTGAACATGCGCTTTTTTAGAAATCTTTTTAATTATTTAGCGCACAGACTTTTTCTTAGGTTGTGAGGCTAATCCGTCACGCTCTGAGGTGAAAGGCTCGATCGGGTGTACTCGGGACCGCCGAGTTTACCCGAGCGAGAAAGATACAGTCAGCTGCTCTTCACTGCTGTGTCGTTGTGTTTACTATATTCAATTGGTATGTAATAAGTGTTATTATTAATTATTACCAGTTATTCAATAGTTTTAATAGTTATTTTTTTACGGCTGGCTATAGTATGGTCACAATACATACACTCTGGGGCACGTTTTTTATTGTTTTGTATTTGTTTTTATTCATAGGTTTTCACTTCTGTCTTCAGTCCTCATGACTGCTTTGTGTTTTTATCAAATTTCTCGCTATTATAATTTGCTATAACACTAGAGAATAAAATATTTACTTAATAATAAAGCTCAATTTCTTGATTTTATTATTGGCTGTCAGCTGCGTTACCATCTCCAATTACCTGAAAAAGAGAATGTAGACTTTGAATAATAATATGAATAATAGAATGTAAACTTTCCTCTACAGTGAAAGAGGAATTCAATTACTGTACTACGCTGGTCAGCAGGGTTGGTAGATGGTGACCACCGAAGACAAAGATCGGGTACCGGTGGTCCGCTCGCACGGCGAAGAGAGAGGATTTTACGGTGGGTCCATGGGGTCACGCGCCGCTTTCTCCGTCACCCCGGACCGATTTGGCGGGGCGAGACGCACCCATAGCCCACCAATATAAAAAAAAAAAAAGGGTTGGTATATGGTTTTAGTTAGAGTTTGCCTTCACCCACAATGATGTTAGGTGCTTGCGTCCCTTAATAGCGTTTTACGATCACCCACGTCTAAGAAAAGAGATGGTGATGATAAAAACTTGATTACGAGCGAAAAATGAATGTTACACGTGGCTGACTCGAACCCACACCTATTGGAATACCATTCCAATCGTCCTACTACTTAGACAAGTGTGAACTGTCATATGACATTAAATTTTCGGCTCGTATTGTATTTTCGTTTTTATGGTAGACGTCAGCCATCTACCCGACAATGTTTACACATTATACTAGATAGCTGTCCCCGCCCTTTTCCCTCCTTTCCGTATAAGTAATCACCAACACATCATATACTAAAACCTTCTCCGAAACACGCTGCATCTTATGGTATAAGTATTATCCCGATCGGTTCGGTAGTTTCTGCAGTATAACCTAACAAAAAACCGGCTTTCCATATATTAGTATGGATATGTCTTACAAGATCACTTACATATCGTCAATTTTACATTTTGTTTGAAATCAATGTAATAAAACTAGCACCTCACTATCACTATGGATTGAAATGCAAGCTAAGAAACTTACAACTACTTTTAAATAAAATTGTAATCATCATCATCACAGCCCATATATATATCCCACTGAGGACTCAGGCCTCCGTAATGGGAGGGAAGTTAACTTACTATACAGCTCGTATACGCTCTAGTCAGACGTATTGGTATAGGGTTTTGTTTCGAGTTTTCCATCTCTTGCATAGATTTTATACGCGTTTTATATCCCTTAGATGTCTCTTACGATCACCTATGGGTAAGGTACTCACTCCTACCAATCACGGGACTACAATTGCCATTTATTCATAATTATCTTCCTACACGCTCGCCGGTTTCGGAGATTCTTGACTCCAACTACCTTCAGTACGTGACCAATCTGGTCTAGGTAAGTTAGTCTCGGTCTCCCCCGGTACCTATATTCTTCTACTTTTGCTTTTAAACCTAATTTAACACATATCAATTTGGAAAACCTCTTCAGTAAGAGATTGGCCCTTAGTTGCCTTTTACCACATCAACGAGCAAGATAAGGGGTAATAAATTCTTACTCCATCACCACACGGATGATGTGGACATAATTAAAAAAAAAACATAACGTACCCTTTTAATCTTCTTTCCGTACATTGACCAGAAGGTAACTTTGACTTCTGTAGGCTTGCCCGTTCTTGCATCGAAGACTCTGCAGCTGTCAAATGGGGGACAATAGAGATGGAGTGAAACGGCACCATCGACGTGTGATGGGTTTTCCACTCGATGGAGACCGAGAGCATCTGAAAGGAGAAGAGAAACTTGTTATATTAAATTTAGAAGGGTTTTATCTATTTCCTACTTGATATGCCTGCAACTGATAATCATCACAAACAGTTTACAATGCGAAAGTGGAAGGATGTAGGTACCGAGGGAGACCGAGACTAACCTACCTAGACCAGATCGGTCATGTACTGAAGGAAGGTGGAGTCAAGAGTCTCCGATACCGGCGAGCGTGTATGAAGAGAATTATGAATGTTGAGGAAGCGAGTGAAGTATGCAGAGATAGAGTTCTCTGGCATTCTGTTCTCTCTGCCTACCCTGCAAGGGATATGGCGTGATGATATGTATGTATGTATGATAATCATCATCGTCATCTCATCGCATATAACTATCACGGTTAGGTTAGAGCCTTCTCCATAATGGAAGCCATTTTCCCCTACTATTCCAGGCTGTTCAGACTTGTTGGAATAGGGTTTTGTTTCGATTTTTCCTTCTCTTGCATCGATGTTACCAACATATATAGCCCTTAGTAATTTTTTACGGCACCCATGACCAAATCAGTGATGGCGATAATTGTATTCTTATCCTGTCTTCATCATCATTCTCCTACTCTTATCCCAATTGCTTGGGGTCGATACAATATGTACTCCTCTTTCATTGTGCATATTGTAAAAGTTATTGCCAATAGTAATATGACCGGCCGCCAGCCAGACGTCAACCCTCCTTGGGAAAGTAATTGTTGACCAAACGGCATCAGATGTAGTTGCCCCAGGTCGTTATAAGGCCCTTAGTCGTCTTTTACGACATCTACGAGCAAAGTAATGGTTGGTAGTATTCGTAGCCGCTACAACACAGCTATATTATAATCCTGTCGTCATAATTTATTTATACTAAAACTAAATAATAACATATAATTACTAACGACCCGCCCTCGCTTCGTTTCGATTACGTCAGTTCAGTTGTGTACTTTACTTTCCCGACATAGAATTCCTTTCGGAGGAGGAATTTCTTAAAATCTTAATTCATCTGACCTTTACAAGGCAGAAAGAAAGTCCACAACAAATTCCAAGTTTGTAGGGGCAATAATGGAAAATATGATATTTTTCGGTTATCCCTAAAGGAGATAAGGTGGAATTATTAAAAAGCCGTTCTTAGTTTACATCTGTATCGTTACATAAATATACCTACCGAAATTCAAGTCTGTAGGAGCTATATTTTAAAAATGTGATTTTTACACCCCAGCAACTCTCCTTGCGGGTGGAATTTCGTACGTTATAATACGTTTAACATAGCGCCATCCATAAAATACTTACTCAATCCAGTCAACAAATCCCCTCTATCTGTTAGAATCGTTTGTAAAATAATATTGCGACTATAAATTGAGATGGAAGCTATCCTTCCTATCTTTTAAGTTGGATCAAACTACATATACTGTGCAAATTTGATTAAAATCGGTTAAGTACTTTAGGAGTCCATCGCGGACAAACAACGTGACGCGTAACTTATATATATTAAGAAGATAGATAATAGCCTACCATTTATGTAACAAACATCGTTCACCTCCATTCTTGACCTTCCACGAACCTTCATATCCCTAATATCGTAACCCTCATCATCACTTGAACATACATCGTCATTTTTCCCGCCATCGCAATTGTGACACCTGTCAGTTTGACGTCCGCCGTCAGCACTGTCATTCTGACAGTTGAGTTTGGATATCTTTTCGACGAGGCCGTCCTGGCTTTCCGAACAACATTTCCTTCTTGACTTGTTGCTTTTTAAAACCTTCATAACTTCTGGCTGAACGTTTTCAGGCCACTCGTATCTGTAAAAAAATGAAATGCCCACGATTTTAATCTATCTATGATATTTAGTAGTAGCCACACTGTTCTGTCATAGACGCGGGCTGTCCATCTTTGGTAGTACCACACTCTTGCAGAAAATCGAAATTTGAGCACTGGCAGTGTGCTGTTGGAGTTTGTTCAGTGAGCCGGATGCCAAACTTTCTAGATGGGTTTTGGTTGGTACGCAAAAGTCCATGAACAGTAGTAACACTTACCATTAGGCGTGCTGCTTGCTTGTTTGCCAATATAAGTAATAAAAAAATCTATTGACCCATTTACGTCCAGTATCGAACATAAAACATTTCTTCATCAAGATGGAGAATATGATAATCGCCATGTTAGATAGACAGATTAGGGAACGTAATTATTAGTGTTACAAGTTTCTGAAAGGTGTGCTGTTGCTCATTCTTCTAGTAGTACCTCAGCCTTTGTGACTCCACGTAAAAGCAATGATTCTTGGGAGATTGGATCGTTAACCCTTGTGTATGACTAAAGTCTCACGCGTTTATGCATAGAGGTTTGAACTCTGCAGACATTATAAATTTCTCCACACAATTCTTGTTTAACATCGTCATCATTTCAGTTCAAATACAAATATTCAAATATTAGTAGCATCGAGCTATCTCTGCAGTATGAAGGAAATTATTCTACTATACCACGCTGTTCAGATGTGTTGGTATAGAGATTTATTGAAATTTTTCTTCTGCTCACTTCTCCAAACTGACCTTGCTACCCAAATTTTCCTAAAAATACCTAATTGAAACTTGATTACGAGCGAAAAATGATTGTCACATATGGGATACAAACCTAAACCTATTGGAAATCCGTCCAATCGTGCTACCACTTACACCAACGTGAACATTCAATCTTCGCATCGTATTATATTTTCATTTTTCGCTTTTAATCAAGTTTTTTATAAATAATCAAGCATATTAAATGCTAAATTTCAGTAGTTTGAAAACTAATCGCATTATTTATTGTTTATTTTTTGTCCAAACCAGAATTCAAACTAAGGGGCTCACAGTCTCAATAATATACCTACATTATTCAACCAATGAGGCCTTTGAGGCAATTTTTGCTCTGAAATACGAATAAAATCCATTAAAGCCCTTGTAAGATCCTTATGAATATTATTACTGATATGAATGTTTTTCTCAATGTACCAATGATTAAGTTGTTTTTGTTAAGTATGATAAACTTACTGTTATAAATACTAGACCTAATTTCATCATTTTATGCAAAACATACGTATATGTGACGCTTGCTATTTTATAAATAACTTTGTTTGCTAAAAAACCTTTTCAATAGATACAAGATATAACGTATGTTTGACTCTTTTCTTGCGTTTTCCTTCTTTAAATTAGATACAATTTAAGAATGTAAGCTGATATAGTTGACGGAAGAGAAACTCTTGTTATGTGGGGTGAAAAATATCAAAGAAAATTCACCCCTACTTTATATACTTAGAAGGGGTTAATTTTTGGCACATTCCTTTTTAGTGGATCTCTACATCACAAAAAATCTGCAAAATTTTAATTCAATTAGAAATCAAGTGAAATCCCTACCCTATTTTGCATCCTTAGAGGATGAAAATTAACAAATTATGAAATACAACATGTATTTTTATTGGTGAGTATTTGAGCGTAATTTGATAACAATAGATAAATTATATTTTCTTCTTCTATAAAGATTACCATTGCTTTTCATCCCCTTTGGGGTTGAATTTCATAAAATCGATTTTAGTGAGTTTCTAATTAATGTAATCATTTTTTTTCCATGAGGTAACGGTTTAAAAATACAATGTACATAATAGGATTTTATTTTGAGTTTTCTTTTTTTTCTCTTGTATAAGTGTTGTATGCATATGTCTCAGTCGTCTTTTACGACACCCTTGTGTAAGGCACTTGGTGTATTATATTCTTAAACTGTCACCACACCTAGATAAATCATCATCATCATCACAGACCATAAATGCCCCACTGTTGGGCTCGGGCCTCCTTCGTAATGGGAGGGAAATTAACCTACTATACCGCGCTGGTCATACGTGTTGGTATAGGGTTTTGTTTCAAGTTTTCCTTCTCTCGCATAGATGTTATATGCATTTTATATCCCTTAGTCGTCTCGTACGATCACCCTCGGGTATGATATGGGGGGTGAATAGTATTCTTACTCCGTCACCACACGGAAATGCAGTCCACCTAATGGTAAGTGTCAAAAATAATAATAATATTTATTACTTCGTACAAATCAGGTTTTACATAGAACAAGAAATGTGCTAAAGAATTAGTTGGTGATAATATGTATCCGTGCAGTGACGAAGTAAGAAATTAATAGAGAACAATTCACCACCCTCTATCTTACCCGTGGGTGATCATAAGAGACGACTAAGGCATAAAAAACGTATATAACATCTATGCAAGAGAAAGAAAACTCGAAACAAAATCCTATATCAACATGTCTGACCAATGCAGTATAGTAGATCAATGTCCCACTACGGAGGAGGCCTGAGCCCAACAATGGGACATATATGAGCTGTAATGATGATGATGTAAGAAGCTGGCGTCTAATGTGAGATATATCACTAGGGTCTCACCCCGGTCAGCAAAAAATTTTTCTTTATCAAACAGAGTAATAATAAGTATTGATAACACTTATAGCCACTTGTACCAATGTTGCCCCCTGTTGCCCATATGGCTTGTGTGCCTGTGGCGCTTATTTAGGGGGCCCATTCAGTGAGTTGGCGAGTCACCGTCTGCCACAGTTCATCTCTTAATATGGGTTTGAAGGCAGACGACAGTTTAAAATTTCATAGATGTAAAATGAACCAGTCCACTAAGCACCCACTCCCATATTCATATATTAGATACCATCATCACACAATAGTTCTACACTTATTGCTGGCATTCCACGTATGTTATGTGCAGACGTGGAATGTCATCGGTAGGTGTCCCATCCCAATATTTAGATTAAATTTCTCCAAAGGCCTCTGCGTGTTGGATCCATATCCCCATGTAAGCCTCCCAAAGGACCGGGCATCGTCCCTACGAAAGATCCCGTGATTAATTGATAATAATTAATAAAATTAGCAAGCTGCTACAGGCTGTGCAGTCCAGTTACATGGGCTGTAGAGTCTGTGTGCGGCTGGATGATGGAATGTCACCTTGGTTTGACGTCAATATCGGCGTTAAGCAGGGGTGCGTTCTGTCAGCCAAGCTGTTTATCATATATTTGGATAAATGTCTCCAAAGGTTGAACGATATGAATGTGGGAGTCCAGATGGGCGACTCAGTGGTCACTGCTCTGCTTTATGCAGATGATGCAGTCTTGCTGGCACAGTGAGCGACTGACCTGCAGACCCTAGTCGACACAATGACAGAAGATTGTAAGAAAATGGGTCTACGCGTGAACGTGAGCAAAACCAAAATAATGGTCTTTGAAAGAGACGAAGCCAGAACAGATGTAAGAGTAACAATAGGTAATGATATACTAGAGCAAGTGGACGAATTTGTATATCTTGGATGTGGATTTAGCCGAGATGGAAGGTACACCACTGATATAGAGCGAAGAGTGAATGCGGGAAATAGAGTGAACGGAGCGTTGAGGCAACTTCTCGGCAGCCACCACCTCAGCCAGAAGGCACGTGTAGCAATACATAACGCAGTGCTTGTCCCAACATCACTGTATGGAAGCGAGAGTTGGGTATGCAGAAAAGAGTATGAAAGTAAAATTAATGCGGTCGAAATGCGATCTCTGCGGAAAATCTGTGGAGTTAGGCTGACCGACCGCATTCGTAACGACGACGTAAGAGAGCGAGTAGGTATGAAAGAGAGTATTGGTGTAAAGATTCGAAAGGGAATGCTCCGATGGTTCGGACATGTGGAAAGAATGCCGAACGAACGTCTGGTTAAGAAGATATACAATGCGAAAGTGGAAGGATGTAGGTACCGAGGGAGACCGAGACTAACCTACCTAGACCAGATCGGTCATGTACTGAAGGAAGATGGAGTCAAGAGTCTCCGAAACCTGCGAGCGTGTATGAAGAGAATTATGAATGTTGAGGAAGCGAGTGAAGTATGCAGAGATAGAGTTCTCTGGCACTCTGTTCTCTCTGCCTACCCCGCAAGGGATATGGCGTGATGATATGTATGTATGTAAAATTAGCAATAAATTAACAATAATGTTTATAAATAAATAGTTAATAAATATTATTAATAACACGTTATCAATAACGTTATTATTCTAATTATATATTAATAATATTATTATCAGTATTTAATATGACATCAGAATATCGAGCACTTTAGTTATAGGTTTTAACCTCCGCATATCAATAAAGTTAGAGATATAATGTAATTAAAATTGATAATAAACTTACCCCGCCCCTTTTAACTGAATACGTAAGCGGACAACATTATTTTCATATGTAAAATGCGTGTATTTTCATCATCAACATCATCTCTGTTGTTTATGCGAATATTACACATTTGAAATAAAACTATTTTTACGGATTCTATCGCATTTCGAACTCTTTACAGCATTCATTGTGCGTGACCATCAACGCTGTAAAGTGGTCGATACGTCGGATAATTAAAAAGCAAATACAAACGTGATAGAATCCGTAAAAATACTTTTATTTCAAATCATCATCATCATCGTCATAGATTTTCCAATTCTGGGCTACAGCTGCCTTCGCAATAAAAGGGCAATTGACCTACTCTCGTATGCTGTCCGTGCGTGCTTCTCCGTGTGGTGATGGAGTAAGAATACTATTCACCACCCTTTGTCTTACCCGTGAGTAATCGTAAGAGACGACTAAGGGATTTAAAAACGCATATAACACCTATGCAAGACAAGGAAAACTCGAAACTAAACCATACCAACACGTCTTACTAGCGTGGTATAGTAAGTTAATCTCCCTCCCATTATGGAGGAGGTCCGTGCCCAACAGTGGGTCATATATGGGCTGTGATGATGATGATAATGCCATGCTGGTCAAATGGATTATAGGTTTTTATTTCGAGTTCTCCTTGCATAGATTTTATCTGCATATTATATCCCTTAGTCATCTTTTACGACATCCTTGAGCATGAAAGAGGGTGGCGAATTGTATTCTCACTCCGTTACCATTCGGAAATGTAATTTACCAACCCCAAAGTCCCTGGTAACACACTTGTTATTAATTTTATATTTGGTTTAATATTCTAAGTTCTCGTCTGACTCTAATTACCTGACTTCGTCGAGATTGCCGCTGAGGAGTTTCATGAAGCAATGAGAGTCAGCGTGGTCGTGGATAGCAGATGCATGTTCTGGACCCCAGCACAGGATCATGATGTTGAAGGCTCCATTACCAGCATCAACCAGATTACGAGTATACCTGATAGTTTAAAACCGTTAGTTAAAATAAGATCTTTGAATACAGCTAAGGACTCATCAAGGAAAGGTAGCAATACTCCCCTAGATAACGTATAACACTGCGCCTGATGCCGCCCTAGCCGAGGCATCAGGTGATCGGACCGGGGACTAGTCCGGTCACCCGAAGTGAGGCCACCGCGTGAGAATCGACGGCGAAAGCTGTCGGGGCATCAACTCGAGAGGAACCCGTGAGGGTATACCGCCGGGTGGGCCACCGAAGACAAAGATCGGGTACCGGTGGCCCGATCGCACGGCGAAGAGAGGTGCTTGCAGGGTGGGTCTATGAGGTTGCGCGACGCCTCTTCCGTCGCCCCGGACCGTTTTGGCTGGGTGCGACCACCTACATAGTCCATCGCAAGAAAAAAAAAAGTAACTTATAACACCAATTGGGCTTGTTAACCCACCTGCGAAATGGCGATCGTGGTGTCACATATATTTTTTTTCATTAGATAGGCTATAGTTTACTTCTAACCTGACCACCCGTAGATTTTATTCTCTTCCAATCATATTAGATTCTTGTATAATCAATCATATTCAAAATCTCGGCAACGGCTCCAACGATTTCTATAAAATTTAGTATGCAATAGGTTTCATTGGTTATAAAACTATCTAGCTAGGTTTCGTTTATAGAAAATTTTGTTTTATCAATATTTTTAACCATTGAAAAAAGTATTAAGAATGTGAAAATAAATTTAGCCGCTGTCATTAAGAATATAAATAGATCAGTTGGGCACCCGAACGATCGCTTAAGCCAGGTAGCTACAATCTGATGTTTAATTCTCTCCATTTCATTATTTTTGCTTTATTAAATTTTAATTATTTATTTTGCCTTGTTCCATCAATTATTTTAATAACCAGTTCATATTTTTCTTATTCTCGATAAGATCTAATATTCATATTTCATCAGTATATAATTTGTATACACTTCGAAATTCCGTCACAACCCTTTAATATCTAAATATTTTTACAAAAAAAAACTCAATTTACTAAAAAAACCTCAATTTACCGAAAAAAAAATACTAAACTAGGTCCGTTGAGCTATTATAATTATCCACAGTCATAAATATGTCGGCTCTTCCATGGTAGTACAACTCTATCAAAAAAAAAATACAATTTTGTATCTCTGCTACTAAGCTTTGTTCGATGAACGAGAGAGCCCGAAGCCCAAATTCTACCTTAAGACCTGGCTGAGAGATCTGGCTGTTCCCTTAATATTACAAAATTCCATGATGGCGGTTTTTTATCTTAATGGAGTTCACAATATTTCACCAATAACTATGATGGCAGTTAAAACCAATTCATCAATACTGCTTACTTATCTGTCACCAAAGACATTAAAAAATACACGGACATTGATCACGAATACGCTTATTAAGATGAAAAAAATGTATCTATTACCGTTTCATAATATGCATTCTTATCAAAATATTAACATGTTTTACATATAAATTATCTTTTTGGACTACTGCTGAGGACAGGAGAGGTTATCGGGATAATGTCTTACACAAAAATATCTTTTGACAGTATGCTTGAAGATAAATGAGTATTTGACTAATGACGATATATTAAATTATTACTAATATATTTCCTATAATTCACATTTAAATTTTAAGTTTTATTTTATTGCTTATGGTGGCAAACGAGCAAGCCGCCCATGCACCTTTGCAATATCAAGGATTTAGCTAGGCCGCTGCCTACCAATACAAACCCCAAACCCACCCAGTTGGGCTTCCGGCTGTCTCGCTCACCGAACGAAGCGCAATAGCACATTGCTATTACTCAGACGTCGATCTTCTGCGGGAGTGTGGTACTACCTCAGACGGACCCCCCGCGGCTGTAGACAGAAAACTATCGACAACGTGATCCTACCACTTACCATTTTACTAACAGTCCTTTTAATAACAGTCCAAATTAATATTTTTGCATCATTGAATTCAACTTCAGTAAAATTCCAAGGAAAAATAGGTGGACTTAATGAACTTTAATGTGTAACTAAAATTTACTGTTCTTTTTTAACAATTTTTTTTAATAATAATCGAATATTTTTTTTGCAAACAAAAAGAAATAAAAAAAAATACTAAAATTAAATTCTAATATAGAATTTATATGTTTAATAGAATAATCGCAATAGGCTTTTCGTTGAAAAGTTTTTTATAATATTATATATAATTGAAGAATATTTCACAATAATAATTTAAACGTAAATACATAATTAAGTTATAAGTCTCTTGAAGTTAGTCAGAGATTTTTTGCTTAATGCCGGTTATTATAGAGAAAACGAGATTGTCGTCACATCATTTGTATTGCTCCCTTTCTTGCTAATTTAAAAAACTGAAACGCTTATAACTAGCTCAATATAAAAATAAATTTTGTTATTATTCACAATTTGATATAGTTTTTACCCTACATACATTTTCCATAAAAAAAAAGAAGTAATAATTATGTCATTTAAGTAAAAAAAATATGCTGTGATTACATGAATCCTATGTATTGCCGCAAGATTTCCACGTGATGATGAATAGATAAAGATAGATTTTGTTTTTATAAGTTTTATTACTTGGATGACCGACCTCGCCGGTAACCTTTTTTTATTTATAAATTGTGTTTTTTATTATGAAAAAAAAATTATGTAGACATTAAAGGGTTGTTACGCAGTTTCCAAGTGTATTTATATACAAATGATTTACTAATAAAACATGAATAATTTTATATCATATGAAAAATTCTTTAAAAAAGTTATAAAAGGAAAAAACTACAAAAAGAAATCTTTGTCTCGCAAAAAAAAATTAAGAACTAAGAATTGATCTGGAGACTGCTTAATTTCCTAACTGTTTTTATTCTTTGATGGCAGTAGTTAATTTTACCTTCACCTTCGAATTATATTTCTTTTTTCATTATTTGTAAACACTGATGAAATGAAGTTTTCTATAAACGAAACCTGATTAGGTCGATTTATTATACCTGAAACCCCCTGCATACTAAATGCCATGAAAATCGTATTAGCCGTTTTCAAGAACCCCATAATTCATCCATCCATCACCATCCAGGTACAGAGTTCTATCCTCCTCCTATATCCCATAGCCCACACAGTAGGACGAGACGTCATCGCCCGTTGGGCTACGCGGCTGGAGAGGCCTAGACACGGTGTCGTCACCGTCGAGGCTCTCCGGCCCGTATTGATGGAGTGGATGGAGCGGCGGCACGGAGTCCTCTCCTTTCGACTGGTGCAGGTGTTGTCGGGGCACGGATGCTTCGGCCTTTACCTGCACACGGTCGCGTGTAAGGAGTGGACTTCGTTCTGTCACCATTGCAGCAGTGACGAGGACACGGCGCAACACACGCTGGAGGCGTGTCCGGGCTTTGACCGGCAGCGCCGTGACCTCGTCGCTGTCATCGGTGCCGACCTGACGCTGCCGGCTGTCGCGAGAGCGATGGTCGACAGCGTCAGGAACTGGGACGCGGTCGCCGCCTTCTGCGAGGCTGTCATCTCGCAGAAGGAGGCGGCGGAACGAGTCCGGAAGGAATCCCGCGACCCGGGCCGCCGTCAGCAGCCGGGGCGGCGCAGACGCGAATACCTGCGCCTGATGCCGCCCTAACCGAGGCCTCGGGTGATCGGACCGGGGAATTGTCCGGTCACCCGACGTGAGGCCACCGCGTGAGGGCGACGCCCCGACGGCGAAATCTGTCGGGGCGTCGACGAGAGGAACCCGCGAGGGTAAACCGCCGGGCGGGCCACCGAAGTTAAAATCGAGTACCGGTGGTCCGCTCGCACGGCGAAGAGAGAAGGTTTTACGGTGGGTCTATGGGGTCACGCGCCGCCTTTCCGTCACCCCGGACCGATTCAGCGGGGCGAGAGGCACCCATAGCCCACCAATAAAAAAAAAAAAAAAAAAGCCCACACAGTAGGACATCTAAAAACTAAAAAAAAAGAACAATGCAATCAAGTTTAATAAAAAACTTACCGAAAACGATCAAATTTGGCATATTTAGACCAGTCTTTGGGATTCGATTTGTAACCAGCCATCAGTTTTTGTACCTCCTGCACATTAACGTAGTCGCGGGAAAACACTCTGTGTAGTTCCTCAACTAATCTCTCCATACCTGTTATCTCTCTGTAAATAAAAAAAAAACATGAGTGAGAGATTAATAACACAGAGAAAAATCCGAACGATTGATTGTGAATCCGAAACGAAAGTTAACCAAACAAAAGTTAATAGTTTAGTTAGTTTTAACAAAAGTTTTGATGATAGACGTCAGGGTGATATTCAAATTGATTTATTATGTATAAACCTCGCGAGGGCACTTCATCATCATCATCATCATCACAGCCTATATATGACTATATATGTCCCACTGTTGGGCTCGGGCCTCCTCCGTAATGGGAGGGAAATTAACCTATTATACCACGTTGGTCAGACATGTTGGTATAGGGTTTTGTTTCGAGTTTGCCTTCTCTTGCATAGATGTTATATGCGTTTTATATCCCTTAGTCATCTCTTGCGATCACCCATAGGTAATATAGGAGGTAGTGAATTGTATTCTTACTCCGTCACCACACAGATAAGGGCGAGGGCACTTACATATTATTCATTTTAATATTTTCAATTATTACAATAAACTGCCTGTGTGGTACGCCGCTACGAGTTAGTACTCGGTACTCTTTTACGACATCCAAAAGCAAAGTAAGGGTAGTCCCTTACTTTGCTTTTGGATGTCGTAAAAGACGACAGCTTTATATAGACTTGGGAAAACTCCATCTGATGCCGTTTGCTCCCAAAGATAGTTGACGTCAGGCAGGCGGCCGATCATAAAACTATCACCAATAACTTTTGTAATATGTACTCTAGTACATATTGCGTCGATCAGTAATTGGGATAAGAGCAAGAGAATGATAATGGCAATTAACTGCCACCGACTCGGAATGTGCTACTAAGATGATCTGACAAGAAACTCAGGGTGTTTGCCTATCATATTTTTTTTACTAGTTATTTTATAAAAAAATCTTTCCAACATGTTTAGTAAAAATTAACTTCAGTTTGATACCCTTCGTATTATGATTGCCATGAGTAAATAGAAGATGGCGCATGGAATTCTTAATCCGTCGTTATATAGAGAGATGCTTACATGAAAATTCAAAAATTTATATTAAAGCAAAATCATTTCATCATCATCATCCTCTCAGCTCATATAATTATGTCCCACTTTTGAGCCTCCTCCACAATGGGAGGTAATTTGACCTACTATACCACGCTAGTCAGATGTATTGATAGAGGGTCTAGTTTTGAGTTCTCCTTTTCTTGCATGTATGTTATATGCGTTTTATATTGCTTAAACATTTTTTACGATGCTGGTTGTTATCTAAAAAATAAACTATAACTTGTAGGACTACAGCTTAGAAGTAAATCTTCTAAGCTCCACAAACTTTGGCCACCGATGACAAAGACCGGGTTCCGGTGGCCCGCTCACTTGGCGATGAGAGGTACATGTAGGGCGGATCTATGGGGTCGTGCGCTGCTTCTTCTGTCGCCCCGAACGGATTTAGCGAAGTGACCACTCCATAGCCGGCCGCCAAAAAAAAAAACTCCACAAACTTGTAAAAAATATAATTGATTTGTTAGGAAAATTTGTAGGAAATACTTTTTTAATAAAAAATAATTTGTTCATGTTTCCGTCATCGTTTCTCTCTTAAGCCAGTATCAACAATTATTTTCATAGATGACGTCAAGGTTTGATCCTGGAAATACTTTTATTTTTTTTAAGAAACCGCAACAAATTTAAATTGGAAAATATTGATTGAACTGCCTTCTTAAGCAACCTGAGAGATAGGAAGAAAAATTGACTGTTCCACTAAAACATAGAAATATGTAGGTACAGCTACGATAAGTGCTGAAGTAATAGCATCGCGTATATGACAGAGCTTAACAAAATTATTTTATCAACTTTTTAATATGGCAATAAAATTGTATATGCGAGCATGACGGACACTCGAGCTCAGCCCTTTTGCTCCGTTTCAAAAGTATCCAAAGTGATTGGCATGAAAATAAAAGTTTTTTATTTAAAAAAACAGCGGTAGCATCTGATTTATTTCAATGCTCTACGATATTTAATTTGCAGTAATTAATGCAACTTGCACGTCAAGAATTTTAGCGGGCGTGTGAAAATTTCTCTTGCGCTCTACATTTTTATCAATATTTTTGTGTTTTAGTTGTTTATTTTACTGAGGTTTTATATATTGTAACACAGAGAAAGTGTTAAATTATAGTGAATGTTGTATAATAGTGTTTTACGTGTATTTTTATATTCTATTAAATTCCTCAGAGGTATCGTTTCATAGTCAGCGCCCAATTAATGGTAATGACTTGATTAACTGACGAATATAATCGAAAAGAACTGTAATACTTTTCTACTATTATATAAAAAAAAATCTACACGCTTGGTTATTATTCAGATTGTTAATTTAAAAAATTATTCGAATAAATGTATTTTTATCCATAGTCATATATAGATAATGTTTAAAAAAAAACTTACACGTCAATCTTTAATGGTTTTTCTATGGGTAGCACTTCCATATCAGCGCACTGAGACACCTTCACTTTGCAATTGGCATTGTCTACATCCATATTTGTATCTGTAATAAAATATATCCTTATTTATAAAGTGGCTGATATTATTCTCTATCTATATGATGACGAAGCAAAAATACAATGATGTAATGATTTCCGTTGTTTTTATATCATCTTCTCATTCATCATTTTTCTACTCTTATCCCAATTACTTGGGGTCGATACAATATGTACTCTTCTTTGATAGTACATACTGTAAAAGTTATTTATTGGCAATAGTTTTATGACCGGCCGGCTGCCAGACGTCAACCTACTTGGGAATGTAATAGTTGACCAAATGGCATCAAATGGTGTTGGCCCAGGTCGTTATAAGGCTCTTAGTTGCCTTTTACGACATCCACGAGCAAAGTAAGTGTTGGTAGTATTCGTAACCGCTACCACACAGCTTCTATATAATTATCATATATATTATTCCTCTGTATATCCTGTCTTTGTCTCCTAACTCCTTCTAAGCAGCAGGATAAATTTGGATGATTTTTATGGGTATATTTTAATGGTTCCTGGATGGTTAGAAACACAATTGGACTCGGTAGGTAGCGCTGCTGTCGTTATTGTCGTTATGCTTTTACAAGCAGGACGAAGTTATTTCTATAGAACGTTAAAAAAAGAAAGTAAATTCGATCAGCTAGTATGTTATTAAATAAATATATATAATTGTAAAAAAAAAACAATAAGAAAATCTCTTCCTAATGAATTGGGTATAAAATATGTTAGCACCCCATAGAGTTTATTTCGAATTTTTCATCTCTTAAACAATGATATCGTCGGACATCTCAAAATTATGAAACCTATGAAAAAATAAAAAGTTCCGACGGAAATCAAATGATTTTTATAAATTAGAATAAAACTGTTTTTAAATGAGTATCACGAACGCTGGAGTTATACTCCTGTAACCATTAAGGCTAAAAATATTTAAAACATCGCTATAGTAAAAATACTAACGCGATAAAAACTTTAAAAATTTAGGTATAAATTTGATTTTAGGGGTGTCGGGGATAGAATGTCAATAGACGATCTCTCCGGCATCCCGTAAAAGCGCGGAAGGGACCGCTGTTAGGTTTTAGTGGGTATTCCGGCCGTCAATATCATGGCCGGCGAGTCCCACACACCCCCCCGTCTATCACTGGCGGGGGATGTGCGCAAAAGCATTTCCTCAGCGATAACAAAAAAAAAAAAATGGTATAAATTTGATTTAAACCAAATAGGTACACAATTGAACATCGAACTTATTGCTAGAATAGTGATATCTTTTCTATTTTATTGTTCTATTTAAAAAAAAACACTACACTAAGGAAATATATCCCTTTACATTAAAAGCTCCTACAAACATATAATTCATTATCATCATCTTAGCTCATAATGTGTCCCACTATTGGGCTCGAGCCTCCTCCACAATGGGAGGGAAATTGACCTACTATACCACGCTGGTCAGACGTGTTGGCATAGGGATTTGTTTCGAGTTTTCCTTCTTTTGCATGGATGCTATACGCATTTTACATACCATAGTTGTCTGTTACGATCACCCACGGGTAAGATAGGGGGTGGTGATTTGTATTCTTACTCCGTCACCACACAGATAAACATAATATAATTAGATGGACACAAATTACCACACAGGTTACCACAGACTTTAAACATCAATTTGTGTATCGCACAAAACATTATCCTGTATAAGTATCGAAATTAAGACACGATAAGTTAAACATTGCGCCATCTGTACCTTAACCACAGCGCCATCTGTGCTGTCAAATTTGCATAAATAACTTCTTGATTGCGGCTTATACGGGAATTGTATGCACCTGTTTAGGTAGCAAGGAGTATATAAAAACTGGATTATAATGATGATTCTAGAAACTGTTACTAGAATTGCAGTTGCATGGCTGATTACAAAGATGGCGTTGTATTCTAAATAATGTGTACTTTCCACGGTTAGAAAGATAAATTAGTTTTTAGCTTCTGTTTCAGCAACATGCTTTCGTGTAGAGACGAAATAAGAACACAATTTACCACCCCTTGTATGGCCATGCGCCATCTTTGGATATAATATGCAGATAAAATCTTTGCAAAAGAAAACTCAAGATAAAACTGTATGCCAACATTTGCGATGAGCGTGGTATGGTATGTCAATTTCGTTTCTATTGTAGAAGGGGCTCGAGCCCAGCAGTGGGACGTATACGAGCTGGGATCATGAGAATGAAAATATGATTTCGTATGTCTGACCAAATGTACCGAAATCCAAGTGTTCTCCTCTACAAGCTGTATTTCTTAACCGATTCTCGTGGAATTTTGTCATCAGGTCCTTTAATTGTATGAACTTTTTTGGCGATTCAGTTTTTGGGAATTTGTAGAATGAAGGTGGTTTTTAAGTTTATAATAAAACGTACCTATACTTAGAGAGGGCAAGGGGGTCATCAAAGATATTACGCTAAAATCAAATTAGACTTTTACCACAGTACTCACCAAGAGAGGGGGTTTAAAAATTGCATGAAAAATCAATTTCAATAATTTCGAAAAAAAAGTGCAAATATGTCCTAATATTTCCTTTCGTTACCGATAAGATGCATTTTTTTGATTCGAACAAATTTTTCATTTAATAAATTTCAAGAGATCGGGACAGCGGATCGGGGAAGGAGGTTAATAAAGATAAAAACGCACTTTGCAAAGTTTGTATCGCAAATACCTTGTAAGTACCTTTAATTAGTCATAAAATGTTAAGAAAAATATAAGACAATTATGTCGTAAATAAAATTCCATAGTTAAGTATAGATTGCAACGATCGAAAGGAATGCAAATTGCTTCATGTCGCAGAATGATTACGAAACCGGATAATAGAGATAAGTGTAATTGAGATAATAATTTGACTCATTTATTTGCACTACGTTATAAATGTTTTTGTTTTCGCCCCTGTGGTGATATTAATCGGCCGTGTGGTAGAGTATAAAAATATAAATAACCACATTTTTTTTAAAGACATCGCCCTGCAGTAAGGGAATAATTCTTGTATCGCGGGGAACTATAAAAACATACAATTAACGGACAAAAATTACACCCAAACTAGGGACAATTATTTGTGATTTATATTTCGATCGCACAAAGTATTGACCTGCCTGGGAGTCAAACCCACGTCACTGGCATAGTAGGTTGGTATCTTAACGACTACACCATCTGTGCAGTCAAATTACCCAAGCTGTTATTACCCAAGGATTTAAAAGACGACTAAAGGGTATAATTAGAGAAAGAAAACTCAAAATAAAATCCTATACCAATACGTCTGACCAGCGTGCTATATCAGGTTAATTTCCCTCCTATTATGGCGGAGACTCAAGCTCAACAATTGGACATTCTCTTTACTCACTTTCATAATTCTATTTAAATATTTTTTTTATGGTGACAAACGAGCAAGCAGCACACCCCATGGTAAGTGTCACTGCCCATGGACCTTTGAAATACTAATGGTACAGCTAGGCAGCGGCCTACCAACAAAACCCCCAAACCCACCCAAAAAGTTGGGCTGCCGGCTCTCTCGCTTATCGAACGAAGCACAACAGCATTTTGTCATTATTCGGACGTCGATTTTCTGCGAAAGTGTGGTACTAACCGTACTACCTCGGACGGACCGGCCCACGACTGTAGACAGGAAAAAAAAAAACAATGTGGTCCTACCATAAATATTTGAATTTATGATAAACCCAGATGTATGGCTATACAAAAGTATAATAAAAAAAAAACTCTTCTATAGTATGTTTTTACGACACATATCGCTTGCCCAGAAGAATTCAAAAAAGAAATTTTTTCAGGTTACTTTTTTTCAGCTTGGTTCAGCAGCAATTCCAAATGCACGAACGTCAGCATAATATCTTTAAGAATGACGACGAAGAGTTGATAGGGTGAACTTATAATATTAACACTCCTCCACCATCAAAAATTTAAATATAATGAAAATTGTAATTTTTAGAGTTGTGACACTATTCTTCCGGGCAAGCGATATATTCTTTTCAATACGTATTTTTATAATTTTTATTTTAGTCTATCTATTCATTAATGTCTTTTGAAATATACAACCGGATATAGACACCGTAGAGGCAGATTAAAATTATTATTGGTACGCTTAGTAGGCGAGTTGGCAATAGCAGTTATTGTTATAAGGTTCCCCATGGTATTTGCATGCCATTATCCCCTTGGAGAAGTTCATATTTAACAATAAGATTCTAAATGCTGATAGATGGATGTATGTTCTTAATCCCTAACGTCATTAATATTTTTTTTGTAATAAGACCGATTTATTTATTTAACTACAACATAATAAAAATGTTAATTATTCGCGAAGCTTCCTGGCTGAGATATTCTTGAATGAAGTTCCTATTACATTCAAAGAGGGGGATTTTTTTTACATAAGACTATGCTCCCTCGCTAAGAAATAAATCAGATGATTAATTATGTATAAACTATATAAGGGCACTTGCATATTGTCAATTTTACATTTCATTATAATATACCACTGGTTCAAAATATGACCACAAATTGAAAAGTTCCGACAAGAAACTTAGCTGGCTTATCTTATTTTAAGTACCTTTAATCGTGAAGGAGGCTTGATACCAGTTATGGGATGTATGTGATCTGAGATGACGATTATGTTAAAGTTTAAAACATTCATCATTCATTCTCCTACTCTTATCCCAATTACTTGTGGTCGATACAACATGTACTCTTCTTTCATAGTACATATTGTAGAAGTTATTGGCAATAGTTTTATGACCGGCCGTCTGCCAGACGTCAACCCTCCTTGGGAATGTAATTGTTGACCAAACGGCATCAGGTGGAACAAACCCAGGTCGTTATAAGGCGCTTAGTCATCTTTTACGATATCCACTAGCAAAGTAAGGGTTGGTAGTATTCGTAGCAGCTACCACACACAGCTATTAAAGTTTAAAACATTATGAACATAAATTTTATAAAATGTATATCTAACAACTGTGTATGCTATGTAGTAGCGGCTACCAATACTACCAACCTTAACTTTTCTCGTGGATGTTGTAAAAGACGTCTAAGAGCTTTATATGTGCGTGTGGTGACGGAGTAAGAATACTATTCACCACCCCATATCTTACCCGTGGGTGATAGTAAGAGATGATTAAGGCATATAAAACGCATATAACATCTAAGCGAGGGAAGGAAAATCCTATACCAACACATCTGACCAGCGTGGTTAAGTAGGTTAATTTCCCTCCCATTACGAAGGAGGCCCGAGCGCAACAGTGGGATATTATGGGCTGAGATAATGATGATGAAAGTGTTCAAGTGGATAATATATTAGTAGCTATTCCTACTAAGTTTATATATAATAAATAATTTAGAATATGTATTACAGTATAGAAATCGTAATACAAATATTAGGAATACTATGGAACTTCGTAACTAACTGCCAAGACGAACTGACAGACTAAACATAAGCCTCTCGTGTGAAGAAAAATACGATAATCACCATACTTAGCATTAATATTTTCCTAAAAATCCAATATCCATAACCGAAACTATCCGAAGACCGAAATTGCCGGATAATGTTATATCCGAAACCGATATAGGGTTAATCTAATATTCTTATCCTATCTATCTAGATCCAAAACTTTATTTTTGCAACATCATAACTATAAAAATTTTCATTTGAAGCCAAACCGTCATTTTTTATTTTTTTTATATTTTGCGTAGGGCTATGGACGTGGTCGCGCCCCGCCAAATCGGTCCAGGGCGACGGAAGAGGCGGCGCGTAACCCCATAGACCAATCCTGCAAACACCTCTCTTCGCCGTGCGAGCGGGCTACCGGTACCTGATCTTTGTCTTCGGTAGCCCGCCCGGCGGTTTACCCTCGCGGGTCCCTATCGTGTCGACGCCCCGACAGCTTTCGCCGTCGAGGCGTCGCCCTCACGCGGTGGCCTCACGTCGAGTGACCGGACTATTTCCCGGTCCGATAACCTGAAGGCTCGGTTAGGGCGGCATCAAGCGCAGATATTCGCGCCTGCGCCGCCCGTGGCATCGCCGGTGGATCGAGTCCGCGTGGATGAAATCCTCCTGGACTCGCACCGCCGCCTCCTTCTGCGAGATGACAGCCTCGCAGAAGGTGGCGACCGCGTCCCAGTTCCTGACGCTGTCGATCATCGCTTTCACGACAGCCGGCAGTGCCAGGTCGGCACCGATGACAGCGATGAGGTCACGGCGATGCCCGTCCCAGCTCGTACATACCTAGAGGTCGGAGAGCATTTCCGCCTCTAGGTCCCATGGGGTTGTTCCGGCCAATGCACATGCCGCCTCGGTCGACACCGTGCGGTATCCGCGGAAAGCCGAACCGTCCAAAGGATGCCTCGTTTAAAAGTGAAACACGTATTGAGTCATTATTCGCATTTCTTCGGAAAATTGCACTTTGAAGTACTGGAGGTACTCATCACAGGAGTAAGTTTTCATCATCATCATCATCACAGCCCATAAATGGGACATTGTTGGGCTCGGGCCTCCTCCGTAATGGGAGGGAAATTAACCTACTTATACCACGCTGGTAAGACGTGTTGGTATAGGGTTTTGTTTCGAGTTTTCCTTCTCTCGCATAGATGTTATATGCGTCTAATATCTCTTAGTCGTCTCATACGATCACCCACGGGTAAGATATGGGGTGGTGAATAGTATTCTTACTCCGTCACCACACGGAAGTTTTACTAGACTAGGACGAGTAAGTTTTACTTGTGTCCTATTCCACCTTGATCCTGTTCCTTTCTTGAGGTGTGCGGTATATTGATTACCGCCTGGGAAAGTGGTGGTTATTCCTTCCTTTCTTCCTAAGCTAGCATATTAAATGCTAAATCTCAGTAATTTGAATAATAGGGTCGTGTCATCATTTAATACAACTCTGACTGAAAAGTCAGAATATTAAATCGGTACAATATATAATCGTTGTCCGGTACGACAAAATAATACGAGCCACAATTAGACTGTCATACGATAGCTCACATTTTTCTAAGTGGTAGGATGATTGGAACAGATTTCCAATAGGTGCGGGTTCGCATTCCACGTGTGACAGTTAATATCGCTCACTAACAAGTTTTTTTTTAATATTATAAATTCGAATGATTTTTAGGGTTAAGTCCGGTAGTTAACCCTAAAAATAATTCGAATTTATAATATTAAAAAAAAACTTGTTAATAAAAACGGGACCCTATTACTGAGACTTCCCTGTCCGTCCGTTTGTCACCAGACTGTATCTCAAGAACGGTGATAGCTAGACAGTTGAAATTTTCACAGATGATGTATTTTTGTTGCCCCTTTTTTTTTTTTTTTTTTTTTTTGCGGTGGGCTATGGACGTCGCACCCCGCCAAATCGGTCCGGGGTGACAGAAGAGGCGGCGCGCAACCCCATTGACCCACCCTGCAAGCACCTCTTCTTCGCCGTGCGAGCGGGCCACCGGTACCCGATCTTTGTCTTCGGTGGCCCGCTCGGCGGTATGCCCTCTCGGGCTCCTCTCCTGTCGACGCCCCGACAGCTTTCGCCGTCGAGGCGTCGTTCTCACGCGGTGGCCTCACGTCGGGTGACCGGACAATTCCCCGGTCCGATCACCCGAAGCCTCGGTTAGGGCGGCATCAGGCGCAGGTACTCGCGCCTGCGCCGCCCCGGCCGCGGGCGGCGGCCCGGGTCACGGGAATCCTCCCGGGCCCGTTCCGCCACCTCCTTCTGCGAGATGACAGCCTCGCAGAAGGCGGCGACCGCGTCCCAATTCCTGACGCTGTCGACCATCGCTCGCGCAACAGCCGGCAGCGTCAGGTCGGCACCGATGACAGCGACGAGGTCACGGCGCTGCCCGTCCCAGCCCGAACCCCTATAACAACAAATACTAAAAATAAAATAAATATTTAAGGGGGGCTTTCCATACAAGAAACTTGATATTTTTACCGTTTCTTGCTCGATACTAATAACGGTGACAGGTAGACGCTTTAACTATTCACAGAATATTTAGTTTTATGTTCTCTCTAAATATAAATAATTATTTTTATATATTATGGTGTGGAACCCTTTGCGCTCGAGTTACTCACACTTGGTGGATTTTTTTGTTACGATTTCACGCCTAAACCACTGAATCGATTTTAAAAATTCTCTTACCACTAGAAAACTTTAATATCAGTGAATAACATAGGCTATATTTTATTCCTAACAGAATGAGAACTACGCGGGTGACAATTCGCAGTTTCACCATATTCACCCGAATATGATAGGCCTCGCCGGGCGGGCTACCAAAGACAAAGATCGGGTACCGGTGGCCTGCTCGTACGGCGAAGAGAGAAGAGTTGCATGGTGGGTCTGTGGGGTCACGTGCCGCCTCTTCCGTCACCCTGGACCGACTTGGCGGGGCGAGACCACGTCCATAGTCCACCGCAACAAAAAAAGGCTTCTATTGAAATTCGATAAATAATAGTTTAAATTTAAATAAATCTAAATAATAGTGGTAGGACCACGCTGTTGACAGTTCTCTGTCTACAACCATGGGCCGGTCCGTCCGGGGTAGTACCACACTCTCGCAGAAGATCGACGTCTGAGTAATAGCAATGTGCTATTGCGCTTCGTTCGGTGAGCGAGAGAGCCGGTAGCCCAAGTGGGTGGACTTGGGGTTTGTATTGGTAGGCAGTGGCCTAGCTATACCTACTCTTGGTATTGCAAAGGTCCATGGGCGGTAATAATACTTACCATCAGGTGTACTGCTTGCTCGTTTGTCACCATAAGCAATAAAAAAAACATTTTTACGGATGCTATAGCGTTTGTATAAGATTTTTGGAACGAAGTTCCTTATCGCGCGTTGTGAAAGGGGGCTAGACGGAAAAAATTCTTACGAAAAGTTGTCACGACACTCTTTGCTATAGTAAGCTATTGTAAGCTGTGCGGCGTCGCTCGTCGGCTCTCTTATAGAAAGCAAGCCAGATATTTTCATTTCTATTTCGCATTGAACAGTGTGGTGTCGCGACGATTTTTTTTATAGATAGAGTGATTCAAGAGGAAGGTTTATATGTATAATATATGCATAATGTACTAGAGAAACACTGATAATTTTAGAGGTTTCTAATGTGATGTCGTAAATAAACACATTATTTTGCGCTTACATTGCAAACGCTGGCTGAACCCTACGAAATAGATCAAAATAAAGTACTACAGTATCATACAGCTTAAAAAGGCCTACAAAAAAGTCCGCGATGGTATATATCTATCTCTTAAGGATAACATACTATATCCATTTTAATACTTTAAAAAATGTTCTATTATAAAACGGTAATTGAAAAGCTATTTACACAAATACTGTATTAATCCTTATCATTTTAAATACATTAGTTGGCTTGAGCATTTCATGAAGATATTTTTTTTCCTTCAGACCATGCAAATTAAATCAATACCTTAAGAGATATAGCAAAATCAAAATAATGCGCAACGAAATTATTTTCGCCCGTGACCGGGCCGCGTGGCCGGCTCGCGTTCGAGCTCGGGGCCGAAAAGTTTTGGTAGACTAGTGGAATTGTATATCCTATTATTAATATTATAAACGTGAAAGTTTGTAATAATGTATGGATGTGAACATGTTTGTTGCTCTTTCACGTAAAAACTACTGAATGGATTTTGATGAAATTTATAGTAATATAGCTTGCACATCAGAATAACACATAGGCTATAATTTATAAAGATATTTTGCAAATTGGCTAAAATATAACGATAAAAATCGCTTAAGGCAGAAAAAAATTATATAATTAAAATAGAACTTCGTTCCATCCGGGTGTCCCTTGACACCTCCGGTTTTTTTTAATATGCCGACGTTTCGAACATTTTACAGCGTTCATGGTCACAGGAGGACAGTCACAACTCACATACACACATACATATCATCACGCCATATCCCTTGCAGGGTAGGCAGAGATAACAGAGTGCCAGAGAACTCTATCCTTGCATACTTCACTCACTTCCTCAACATTCATAATTCTCTTCATACACTCTCGCCGGTTTCGGAGACTCTTGACTCCACCTTCCTTAAGTACATGACCAATCTGGTCTAGCTAATTTAGTCTCGGTCTCCCCCGGTACCTACATCCTTCCACTTTCGCATTGTAAATCTTCTTAACCAGACGTTCGTTCGGCATTCTTTCCACATGTCCGAAACATCGGAGCATTCCTTTTCGCATCTTTACACCAATACTCTCTTTTATACCTACTTGCTCTTTTACGTGGTCGTTGCAAATGCGGTCGGTCAGCCTAACTCCACAGATTTTCCGTAGAGATCGCATTCATTTTACTTTCATGCTCTTTTCTGTATACCCAACTCAGTCATCCCGTTCTATTTCAAACGTGTAATGTAATACTCAAGTAAACATCATAAATCATTAGATTAATAATAGGTTGAAATATAAAAGCAATTTACTCCAGCGTAGCTGTTGGTATAGCTATGTTAGATATTAGCAAATTAGTCAAACGAATACCAGCATTTAAATCGAGTATTAAACAGCTGTCAACTCAGCTCATATACGTCCCACGGCTGGGCTCCAGCCTCCTGTACAATTGGAATAAAATTGACCTACTATACCACGCTAGCTGGACGGATTAATGCAAGGCTTTATTTAAATACTAGCTTCTGCCCTCAGCTTCACCCATGTAAAAGGTTACTTTCCTAAAGTTTTTCCTCCTCTATTTTTATTTTACCCCTTAAGGGTATTTTTGTTTACAAAATTCTAATTTATTTATATCTAATCAATAGCCAAAAAATAAGTTTCAAGCTTCTGACTTTAAAAATGATGATATTTTCTTACTTTTCATCCCTCTTTACAACCCTTTACTGCATTAAAAAGTAGCCTATGTCCTTTATAAGGCTCTAGACTATCTGTGTACCAAATTTCATTTAGATAGGTTCAGTGGTTTAGGCGTGAAAGAGCGACAGACATACAGAGTTACTTTCGCATTTAAAATATTAGTAAGGATTTCCTTTACTTGCATAAATATCTACATTTTCAAAGATAATTCCATGTACTAAGGAAATAAGTATTGCGGAGGACTTTAAAAAAATATAATTTAATGGACATAATAATACATAGACTAAGAGCAATCATTTTTGGATCACACAGAAAGTTTTTTTTTTTCTACGTGGTAATTAAAACATGTGAAACTTGGAATGTTAGGTTGGTTGGTTGCAGGCGCGGCCCAAGCACATGTAGCGCCCGGGTGCAATCAATAACCTGGCGCCCTCTTGTACTAAAGTGGGTGAACAAAATGAAATAGGTTGATGGCTACAAGCGGCTCTCGGCGCTCCCTAACACCCGGCGCCCGGGTGCACCGCACCCTCTGCACTAGAGGTAAAGCCGGCCCTGGTTGGTTGGTACCTATTACGTTATCTGTGCAGTCTAGTTGTTATTCCTTTCATCTTTGTGGTGACGGAGTAAGAATCCACCATCCCCTATTTAATCTGGTGGCCCCAAAGCGAGGCCACCGCGTTAGAACGACGCCCCGACGGCGAAAGCTGCCGGC
The DNA here is from genome assembly GCA_905163515.2 of Lymantria monacha. NCBI lineage: Eukaryota > Metazoa > Arthropoda > Insecta > Lepidoptera > Erebidae > Lymantria > Lymantria monacha. The sequence continues at coordinate 30,199,945 of LR991095.1, read as the reverse complement.
GCGTCGACTCCAGAGGATACCCGTGAGGTTAAACCGCTGGGCGGGCCATCGAGGACAAAGACCGGGTTCAGGTGGCCCGCTCGCACGGCGTGGAGAGGTACTTGTAGGGCGGTCGTGCGCCGCTTCTTCTGTCGCCCCGGACTGATTTAGCGGGGCGTGACCACTAAATAGTACGCAGCCAAAAAAAAAGGGATATAATTTGCATATAACTTTTATACAAGAGAAGAGAAACTGCAAACATAACCCTATACCAACACGTCTGACCAGCGTGGTATACTAGGTTAGGTTTCCTTCCTATTGTAAAGAAGGTTCGAGACCAACAGTGGGACTTATGTGAGATGAGATAAAGGTTTGAATCGTGACTATCTGTATCATGACAATTTTTTATTCATTGAAAAAAAAAAAAAAATTTTTTATTCATTGCGATTGTGGCTTTATCGCTTGAAGGAGGGCAATGTTCATGGATATCATTAGGCTGATAAGTATCAATTATTGTCTTGCGTAAGATTCGAACCTATAACCCTCGTTACGAAAGATCGGTACATAAACCACTAATCTATCTACAGTTACGTTATGGACTATTTATTAATTTTATTATTTTAATTATTAATTTATATAAAAACATTTTTATTGTTTAAAGACACCACCCAGCACTAAGGAAATAATCCTTATACTGCGGGGGACTTTACAAACATACAAATAACGCAGATAAATTACACCCAAACACAAAACAACACTTTGTGGATCGCACAAAGTATCTTCCTGCGTGGGAATCGAACCCATAGCACTGGCATGAAAAGTCGGTATCTTATGCCGCCATATGTGCAGTCTATCTTAATACGATATTATTCGACTGCAAATATGGCACTGTGGATAAGATCTACATACCATGCCAATGTTCGATTCCCACGCAGAACAATACTTTGTGCGATCCGAACGTAAATTTGTTCCGAGTTTGAAGGTAATTTTTGTCAGTTAATTTTATGATTGTAAACTTCCCCGCGATACAAAGACTTTAATTTAGGGTTGCCTGTTAAAAAAAAATAGGGAAATAAAGATTATAAATAATTATATATATAAATAAATAATAACTTAAAAAATTAAGAAAATCAATAAAATATAACAAAAAAATATTAATTATAACAAAATATTATTAATATATACAAAATAAGTATATATACGTCGTGTTATTAGGAATAATGACTTTATCAACTAATGTTCATGTAATTTTTCGGAAACAATAATATTTGCTGAGATGACAAATGTCCTTGCGTAAGTATAAGAAGCCTTTTACGTGTACCTAACAACTTCTGTACGAACTTTCAAAACGTACAATTTAGTAATTAAAAAGTAAAAACGCTTTAATATTTAATTGGAAACATTCAATTTATTTTTTTCTTAATTAAAATATCGTCGAATTTATATATAACTACTAAGCTTCGAGTATACTCCAAAATTGGAGGAAAATTGGCCTACTATACCGCGGTGGTCAGTTGGGTTGATATACGGTATTATTTCGAGTTCTCTTGCATAGATGTTATATGTATTTTATATCCTTTATAGTCTTGTACGACAGCCACGGACAAGATAGAGGTTGATCAATTGTATTATTACTTCATCATTATACGAATAATTAAAAGTATCAGGCATTCAGTATCATAAATTAATTCAGAATATTTCTGTGTGTTAAGACAAATATTTGCTGGCTGTCTGAGCTTTATTTGCATCATGATTATAAGTTTTTAAAGTTCCCCGCAATAAGAATTTATTCTATAGCGCACATATTATCTGTAAAACTTATATCGCTAACTTGTAAAATAAAATAAAAAATCAGTGTTGCCAACATGAAAAATAAAATCACAGAACCAACCTGTACTTACGACGCTTTATCAAAAAAAAACACCACAAAAATATATTTAACACAATAAAATAAATTAACACTTTAAAATAAATATCACAAATATTTTTTTATAAAATAAATTACGAATCACTCTCGAAAGTTCCTTTTACAAGAAATTTTAACACGACCGCACGACAAGATGGCCGACGGTGTAATGCCTAAGAAAATTGACTCAAACAGTTTTATTTGCCGCGAAAGTGTGTGTTTTTAGTACATATAAACACGAACCGGTAACAAGAACGCCATTATTACTTATATGTATTTCAATACATAAGTTTATTGATCTTAAACTTATAGCATTGATTAATTATATACAATTACACTTATGGCGAAAATAATCAATTTTTATAATCTTTCTATTCTCATTATATAGATTTTATTAGATAATTAATAATAAATAAAAATATGTTCAGTATTCGCTAAATCTAACATAATCTTATGTGGTAGCTACGAATAATACCAAAATTTATATAGCTCGTGGGTATGACAAAAAAAAGACTAAGGGTTTCATCCGTGTGTTGACGGAGTAAGAATACAATTCACCACCCCATATCTAAACCGTGGGTGATCGTACGAGACGACTAAGGGATATAAAACGCATATAACATCTACGAGTACGCAAGAAATAGAAAACTCAAAACAAAACCCTATTCCAACACGTTTCACCAGCGTGGTGTAGTAGGTCAATTTCCCACCCATTATGGAGGAGGATCGATCTCAACAATAGGACATATATAGGCTGGAAGGTTTTAGATATCTGATTCAACTTCATTTGATACCGTTTGGTCAACAATTACATTCCCAAGGAAGGTTGATGTCTGGCAGGCGGCCAGTCATAAAACTATTGCCAATAACTTTTACAATATGTACTATGAAAGCAGAGTACCTACATATCATCGACCAAGAGGAGGATGTTGAGGCTAAAGATGATTCTGAAAAATATATAGCTTTTTCTATATGCAGCTTAAAATGTGTCTTCACGACCGGAGTACGACACTCTCGAAGAAATATACCTATGCGTATTTGCAATTTAATTCTGCGTTTCCAACTGTGATCACCAATGCTTCTACCAAGCATGGCGATTATAATAATAATCAATCTCGTAGAAAGGCCTATGTCTAGGCCGCTGTTATACCGTACTGGTCAGATGACTTGTTATATTATTTCGAGATCGTCTTCTCATCCAATAATGTTATCTGTTAACGTTCCTAGAGCGCATTTTCATTAACCAACCTTTAAATTTTTAGGTAATATTTAACACAATATAAATAACACAAATTCAAATTTATTTACAATCAATATATAAACATAATATATACATACATACATATCATCACGCCATATCCCTAGCAGGGTAGGCAGAGAGAACAGAGTGCCAGAGAACTCTATCCTTGCATACTTCACTCGCATCCTCAACATTCATAATTCTCTTCATACACGCTCGCCGGTTTAGGAGACTCTTGACACCACCTTCCTTCAGTACGTGACCAATCTGGTCTAGGTAGGTTAGTCTCGGTCTCCACCGGTACCTACATCCTTCCACTTTCGCATTGTATATCTTCTTAACCAGACGTTCGTTCGGCATTCTTTCCACATGTCCGAACCATAGGAGCATTCCCTTTCGCATCTTTACACCAATACTCTCTTTCATACCTACTCGAAAAATGCTCCACTCCACTGTTAGGTTTAGGCCTCCGTCGCAATGGAAAGGAAACTGACCTTATACCGTGCTGATTAGACGTGTGTGTATAAGGTTTAATATCAGGTATACCTTCTCTTATATACATTTTATTTATTAGTCATCTCTAACGATCACCCACGAGTAAGATAGGTGATGAATTGTATTCCCATCATTAGATAGTTCCCATGCCTGATACCAACGTTAATAAGCTTTTAATAATGAAATGTAGGTGTGTTACATCCCCGCCAATCGTTACAAAGATAAAAACAAAACGGTAATTAAGATAAAAAAAAAAGAAAATGTAATAATGATTGATAAATTTTTCTTACAACGCAAAATATATTCGTCGCTATACATTGATAAGAATAATAAACATGTATTTTGCCAATATAAAGTTTTATCATTATATGATTGATGAAGAATTTTAATAAGTACCACGTTGGTCTCCAATAATAAAATAATTTATTATTATTAAAGATATGTAATAGTAAACCCTTATTTTGCTCGTGGATGTCGTAAAAGACGACTAAGAGCCTTACAACGACTTGGGCCAACTCCATCTGATGCCGTTACGTCAACAATTACATTCCCAAAAAGGGTATACGTCTGGCAGGCGGCCGGTCATAAAACAATTGCCAATAACTTTTACAATATGTACTATGAAATAAGATACATACTACACATACAACATTCTGTATCGACTCCAAGTAATTGGGATAAGAGTAGCAAATGATGATGATGATATGTAATGGAAAAAAAATATATAAAAAAATGATTAAAAAAATCAAAAAACCCGACTGCGTAAAAAGTCACCAAAACTACGTACCTACATAATAAAAAATCTGAAAAGAAAAAAACAAGCACTTAGATGTCCGGTGGTCTAGAATTCCATAATATATTATTGAATAAATACTATTGCAGAAAATGAAATATATTTTAATAATAGAACGACAACTGAACAGTCGGGATCCATTGAAAAATTAGATTTGCTGTCTAATAAAGGATCCCGACTGTTTTAATAATTAGGTAAATAACTAACTATATATAGTTTTTCGCCTGAAGTTGAGTACTAAATCGTTAGAAATTGGAGATGGGCGATCGCGTCAGACATTAGATACTTTAGGTAGGACTACCTATGGTATATTGGACAATATACCTGCTAGATACTTCAGTATATGTCCATCCACATCCAGTTATATGAATTTTTCGTCTTTTCATCGTAAATTTCTACTGTCTAAAAAACCTATATGTGAGAAAGGTTGTTACGAAACTTTAAATCGATATAGATCCTAAACGGCCAGTCAAATCGAAAAATGTTGAGAGAAAACTAATAATGATTTTTAAATACCTATTTAACGATACCCCACTCGATATAGTTTGTTGATTTTAATTTTTTTAATTTTGACAATATGGCGTCCAGTAGTCGCCATATTGAATTTTCAATAACGTCATATCTTCAGTGCCACTCGCCGGATTAAAAGGAATCGATGGACGTGCGAATCATAAAAATCGGCCCAGGCGTTTGGTATATATAGTGCTTCAAAGGAACATACAAACATACATACATACATACATACATAGACTGTTAAACACAATACTACTCCTTTGCAGTCGGGTAGACCCCCTACGTGTGAATGTGAGCAAAACCAAAATAATGGTCTTCGAAAGAGATGAAGCCAGAACAGATGTAAGAGTAACAATAGGTAATGATGTACATGTAGAGCAAGTGGATGAATTTGTATATCTTGGATGTGGATTTAGCCGAGATGGAAGGTACACCACTGATATAGAGCGAAGAGTGAATGCGGGAAATAGAGTGAACGGAGCGTTGGGACAACTTCTCGGTAGCCACCACCTCAGCCAGAAGGCACGTGTAGCAATACATAACGCAGTGCTTGTCCCAACATTACTATATGGAAGCGAGAGTTGGGTATGCAGAAAAGAGCATGAAAGTAAAATTAATGCGGTCGAAATGCGATCTCTGCGGAAAATCTGTGGAGTTAGGCTGACCGACCGCATTTGCAACGACGACGTAAGAGAGCGAGTAGGTATGAAAGAGAGTATTGGTGTAAAGATGCGAAAGGGATTGCTCGAATGGTTCGGACATGTGGAAAGAATGCCGAACGAACGTCTGGTTAAGAAAATATACAATCCGAAAGTGGAAGGATGTAAGTATCGGGGGAGACCGAGACCAACCTACCTAGACCAGATTGGTCACGTACTGAAGTAAGGTGAAGTCAAGAGTCTCCAAAACTGACGAGCGTGTATGAAGAGAATTATGAATGTTGAGGAAGCGAATGAAGTATGCAAGGATAGAGTTCTCTGGCACTCTGTTCTCCCTGCCTACCCTGTAAGAGATATGGCGTGATGTGTATGTATGTATGAACCCCCGACACTTGGAACGGTAGGTTAGGACCTTAACTGTGCCATCTGTGCAATCTACATCTGAGAAGTGGCAATGCGCTGCTGTACTTCATTTGGTAAACGAGACACGACAAACAATAAAAATAATAAATACCTATTGAACGATACCCCACTTGACATAGTTTGTTGACTTTTTTTCACACATATGGCGTCCAGTAGTCGCCATATTGTATTTTCACTAACGTCATATCTTTAGTGACACTCGCCGGACTAAGAGGAATCGATTGACGTGTGAATCATTAAAATCGGTCCAGGCGTTTGGTCTGTATAGTGCTTCAAAGGAACATACATAAATACAGAGACTGTTAAACACAATACCACTCCTTTGCGTCGCGCAGTCGGGTAAAAAGAAAAGTAAAGGTTGGTAGTATTCCACCGAAGATAAAGATCGGGTACCGGTGGCCCGCTCGCACGGCGAAAAGAGGTGTTTACAGGGTGAGTCCATGGGGTTGCGCGCCGCCTCTTCCGTCGCCCCGGGCCGATTTGCCGGGGCGCGACCACATCCATGGTCCCACCTTGCGAAGAAAAAAAAAAGAGTTGGTAGTATTTAAAACCGCTACCATACAACACAACCACTAAATTATTAAAGAATAAATATTTTTACGGTCCTTTGTTTATATGTAAACAATAAGATCTATAAAACTAAATTATCACACGTTATTATCACATAGCATCAATCATTTTCTGTTGGAAAAATTTTTATCACTTTGCACTTTTTCGTTATTATATCAATTACATCCCGATCCGCTCGGTAACAAAAATGATAATTATATACGTTAGTCATATTTCTGATTTTTTTTTGTGAAAATTCGTAATATATGAATCATCAATTGAAGTTGAACAAGCTTACGTCGTCCATATTGTATACGTGTCTTCCCAGTGCTAGAAAATGCCATTTTTTTTTTTACTTTTTTTTTTATTTAGCATTTGGTGGCAAACGATTTAGCAGCATACCTGCTGGTAAGTGTTACTGCCACCCATAGACCTTTGCTATACCAAGAGTATAGCTAGGCCGCTGCCTACCAATATATATCCCAAACCCACCCAGTTGGTCTGCCGGCTCTCTCGCTCACCGAACGAAGCGCAATAGCACATTGCCATTACTCAGACGTCGATCTTCTGCTAAAGTGTGGTACTACCCCGGACGGACCGGTTTCGCAGCTGTAGACAGAAAACTTTCAACAGCGTGGTCCTACCACTATTTTTTTTTTTATGTTTTTCCGAACAAAAAATTATTACTACATATGAGATTTGAACTCATATCCACTAGAAATACGTTGCAATCGTCTCATGAATCATCGAAGGGCATCACTCTGGAGCTACTCCTGATCATGCTGTATTTTTTTTAAAGAAAAGAAATAATAATGTATAATGAAAGTGGAAGGACCTACAGGTACCGGGGGAGACCGAGACTAACCTACCTAGACCAGATCGGTCATGTATTGAAGGAAGGTGGAGTCAAGAGTCTCCGAAACCGGCGAACGTGTATGAAGAGAATTATGAATGTTGAGGAAGCGAGTGAAGTATGCAAGGATAGAGTTCTCTGGCACTCTATTCTCTCTGCCTACCCTGCAAGGGATATGGCGTGATGATATGTATGTACGTATGTCTGTGAAATAATAATAACAGACAAACCCGCTGAGTTTCTCGCCGGATCTTCTCAGTAGCGGTTACGTTCCAATCCTGTGGTAGTTTATTGGATTAATTGAATATGTTCAAACTGACAATATTGAGGTGTTCTTGCAGGCTTTACACATAATAAATTAATAAATAAATAAAATTCCATGCCTAAATGGTTTAAGGGTTCCGTGTGGTGATGGATTAAGAATACAATTCACCACTCCCTATTTTACCCGTATGTGATCGTAAGAGACGACTAAGGGATATAAAACGCATATAACATATATGCAAGAGATGGAAAACTCGAAACAAAACCCTATACCAACACGTCTGACCATCGTGGTAATGTGGTATAGTAGGTCAATTGCCTTCTTATTATGGAGGAGGCCCGAGCCCAACAGTAGGACATATATGGGCTGTGATGATGATGAAACCATTTAAAAATTATTTCATTAACGTTAGGGCCGGTCCGTCCGAGGTATCACAATCGCAGAAAATCGATGTCCGAGCTATTATTATGCGCTGTGGCGCTTCGTTCGGTGAACAAGAGAACCGGAAATCCAATTTTCCGGGTAGATTGTGGTTGGTAGCGGCATAGCTGTACCTACCTAGTATTGCAAAGGTTCATGAGCGGCAGCAACACTTACCTTCAGGTGTACTGCTTACTCGTTTGCCACCATAAGCAATATAAATAAAATCTTAACAATGTGATTTTATGTATTGGACGATTTTATATAATACGCGGACGGACCGGACGGACTTTTTTTTTTTTGTTAATCTTATATTTAACTTTTAATAAATGAATCTTTACTCGCAGGGAGCTAATATGGACTAAACATGTATCCAATAATATTTAAGAAAAATGTAATCTAAAAAAAAATGACGAGCCCACTGAGTTTCTTGCCGGATCTTCTCAGTTTGTGGCAGCTTTCCGATCCGGTGGTAGATTAATTTAAAAAAATATGTATATATATAAAACCCGATTACGAAGCGCCTATTGGGATTCCGGCCCAATCGTGCTGCCACCACCGTGAACTATTGTAGGACATGCAAATTTCGCTTCGTATCATATTTACGTCTTTAAGGTGACGTATGCCATCTACCCGACAATGTTTACACATTGTATAGGCATAATACTTCAAATTTTGCAGTTAGAATTGTATTAAACGATGACACACACTTTGACAGCTGTCGGAGTAAGTTGTCTAGGTATGTGAACCAAATAATCGCTATCGAAAATAGCCGATTTTACTGATAAATCGATATTGATTCTTTATAATTAATAATCGGTTTATTTTTTATTTTTCAAAAAGGTGATGAATAAATTAAGTGCTAAATTAGTACTAAACAAATTTAATGATTTCAGTATAGAATCTATTCATCATATTTAGTAGGATTAGGTTAATTAAAAATAAAAACTGGATTTGTAAATAGCTATTTATTAAGAATTACTACTATTACTTGAATCATCAGCGTCGCGAACATTAATAATTATTTCCTCATCAATCAAAGTGTCGAAATGTACATCTCTGTCAAAATCTCTATTCGATTTATTATATTATTCTAATATTTTTACCGATTATTTGGATATTCGTGAATTGGAAGTTGTCAAGCACTACTGTATAGAACGTGATGACGTGCCATTGTTAAGTCGTCAATAACAATTACCATTTACCATGTTATTTTTATTTTAAATTAGTTTTACGAGTTTCAACATTAGATTATTGTACAAGAAAGTCACCCGCAATGTTAATTATGTAAATAACTTAATAGTTGTTTAAAATTTCCGATTTAGTGTTTACAATCATGTGTATACGTTTAACCGAGGTTATTGTGTATTAAAAAATGCAAAACGTCAAAATGCACTTCTTAGATTAGATGAATTATAATTATTTATAAAACCCGATTATGATTATAAAATAATATACGAAGCGAAATTTGCATGTCCTACAATAGTTTATGGTGGTGTAGTGGCAGCACGATTGGGCCGGAATCCCAATAGGCGCGGGTTCGAATCCCGCTTGTGACATCATTTTTCGCTTCGTAATCGGGTTTTATAAATAATTAAGCATATTAAATGCTAAATTTCAGTAATTTGAAAATATGTATAATTGATAATATGTAGGGCTTATAGGGCTATGCATAATAAATGATTTGATTTGATTTGACCGACCAGCGGCTGCAGACAGAAAACAGGCAATAATGTGGCTACTACAAGGTATAGATTCAAGAATATAAAATCTTTTTTTTTTACGAAGTATCGTATTATACCAATGAGATAGTCATTGTCATCATCATCTCAGCTCATAAATGTCCCACTGTTGGGCTCGAACCTCCTCCATAATGGAAGGGTAATTGACCTACTATACCACGCTGGTCAGGCGTGTTGGTATAGGGTTTCGTTTCGAGTTTTCATTTTCTTGCATAATTATATGCGATTTATATCCCTTTGTCGTCTCTTACGATCACCCACGGGTAGGATATGGGGTGGTGAATTGTATTCTAACATCGTCACCACACATAAATCCATGAGATCAGAACTAACTAATAGTAGATTTAGTATATTCAATTGTGCTATACATTATTCTGCTCTTATCCCAATTACTTAGGGTTGACGCAATATGTGCTTACTCGTACATATTACAAAGGTTATTGGCAATAGTTATATGACCGACCGCTTGCTTAACGTCAATCCTCCTTGGGAATGTAATTGTTGGCCAGACGACATCAGATGTAGTTGGTCCAGCTCGATATAAAGCTCTTAGTTGTCTTTTAAAATATTCACGAGCAAAGTAAGGATTGATTGCATTCGCAGCCACTATTCTAACTATTCCACAAATATACAACACTAGCTTCTGCCCGCGGCTTCGTCCGCGTAAAAGGTTACTTTCCTATAATCAAAATCCAAAAATATTTTTTTTTCGTCATTGATTGACTTCTAAAATAATCTATTTCCATATAAACCTTCATCCCCTATTTTTATTTTATCCCCTTAAGGGTAATTTTGTTACAAATTTTATTGTCACATTTATTTATATCTAATCGACAGCCTAAAAATAAGCTTCAAGCTGCTGGCTTTAAAAATGACGATACTTTCTTACAACTTCTCATCCCCCTTTACAACCCTTTTTTGGATTTAAAAGTAGCCCATTTCCTTTGTCAGATTCCAGACTATCTGTGTACCAAATTTTATTTAGATCGGTTCAGTAGTTTTGGCGTGAAAGAGCGACAGACAGACAGAGTTACTTTCGCATTTATAATATTAGTAAGGATTAGTCAAAATTAATTAATCTTTATGCAAATATACTGATAAAACATATTTTTACACCACCATTTTTAATGATAATGAGATAAAAGTAATTCTCTATTAGTTGAGTTAGGATACTGATGATTTTCTATCAGCTACAAATGTGTCAGCTCATTCGTGATAGTACCAAACTTATGCAGATATACTACATATGAGCTGTAGCAATTTTATATTGCACTTCGTTGTCTGAGTGAGAAAGCACGAGGCACAAGCCATTTTTTTCTTTTTTTTTCGGTGAGCTATGGACGTGGTCGCGCCCCGCCAAATCGGTCCGGGGCGACGGAAGAGGTGGTGCGAAACTCCATAAACCCACCCTGCAAGCACCTCTCTTCGCCGTGCGAGCGGGCCACCGGTACGAGCTACAAACCTCACCTGACGATTGTCAGTAACTAGGCTGTGCCCCTTGTATGATAGAAGTTCGTAAGCAGTAATTAATACTTATCTGACGGGCTAATTGCTTGTTTACCACGAAAGGCAATAAAGAAATAAGATACTAATTGTCTTAGGTAGTCAGACAGAACCCCTAAATTAATGTAACGAGTCTGGTGTAGTAGGTAATTTGCCCTTCTATTGCGGAGGAGGCTCGAATATAAGGCTGAGACTCATCCCTATCTCTCAACTTCAAAGCCTATATTTATCACAGAATTATATTCTCCGTGTGGTGACGGAATATGATTACAATTCATCACCCCGTTCTTAGCAATGCATGTCATAAAACACGACTAAGTGATATAATCATGCATCTATCCTTCCATCAGCCCGTCTACACTGTCGGACATAGGCCTCCCCATGAGAATGCCACTTAGAACAGTCCTGTGCCACCAGCACGCAACAGTTGCCTGGGACTTTCTTAATGTCGTCAGTCTACTTGGTGGGGGGTCATTCGATTCGTGATCGCCGCTCGAGCGAACCTTTCTTCCCCAACAGTTGTCGGTTCGACGAGCGATGTGTCCTGCCCATTGCCAAAGGTTTTCATCGTGCTAATTCTTCGGGTTATGTCGAAAAAAATTATAGTTGCGGCACTACTAAAAATTGTTTTTGTATTAATTTAGATAAGAAATGCAATATATATACATATATATATATATATATATATATATATATTAAAATAAAATATATATATATTATTATAGACCAGATCGGTCATGTACTGAAGGAAGGTGGAGTCATGAGTCTCCGAAACCGGCGAGCGTGTACGAAGAGAATTATGAATGTTGAGGAAGCGAGTGAAGTATGCAAAGATAGAGTTCTCTGGCACTCTGTTCTCTCTGCCTACCCTGCAAGGGATATGGCGTGATGATATGTATATATATTAAAATAACATTCAATTAATCTCATCATCATCATCTCAGCTCATATATGTTGGGCTTGAGCCTCCTCCATAATGGGAGGGTAATTGACCTACTATACCACGCGGGTCAGACGTCTTGGTATAGCGTTTTGTTTCGAGTTTCCCTTCTCTCACATAGATATTAATGCGTTTCATATCCCTTAGTCGTCTCGTACCATCACCCACGAGTAAGATAGGGGGTGGTGAATTGTATTCTTACTCCGTCACCACACAGAAATCAATCTGCGGAGGTTCAATTTTTTTTGAAATCAGCTAATAGTTTGTTTAATTGTTAAACGTGATTATCTCAAGATCTACCTTTTGGATTCCAAGAAAAGCCGACTATTAATCTAATCAAGATTTTAGATTATATGGTGCGACAAATATAAGCTGTATGTAAACGTTAGCGAATCAGTCAACATTTGATAACAATCTATAAATAGAATTATCATGTTAAATGCTTAACCTTAGTTAGATAGGGTACGGTACCCGAAAGGGTAACCGGCCGGGTGGACCACGGACGTTAAGGATTCAGTATCAGCGGCCGGTCTAATGGCGTTAGGGAGAAAATACGATGGGTTATAGGGCCATGCGCTGACCTTTCGTCACCCCGGACGAAAAGGACAACGTATGTCCAGGCCATAGCATCTCTTTTTTTGTTAAATGGGCTATGGAGTGGCCACGCTCCGCCAAATCCGTCCGAGGCGACGGAAGAGGCGGCGCGCGACCCCATAGACCCACCCTGCAAAAACACCTCTATTCGCCGTGCGAGCGGGCCACCGGTACCCGATCTTTGTCTTCGGCGGTTTACCCTCACGGATTCCTCTCGAGTCGATGATGATTCATTCAAATCCATACCAATTTTCTTTTTTCATTACTCTTGGTGGCAAACGAACATGCAGCACACCTGGTTGTAAGAGTTACTGCCGCCCATAGAACTTTGCTAAACTAGGAGTACAACTAACGCTGCCTACCAATGTAAACCAATGTAAATTGGACTGCCCGCTCTCTCGCTCATCGAACAAGGCTCAGTAGCACATTACCACTGCTAAAACGTTGATTTTCTGCGAGAATGTGGTACTACCCCGGAGGGACCGGCCCGCGGATGTAGACAGAGAACTGTCAACAGTGTGTTCCTAGAGTTACTTGGGATCGACGCAATATATACTTGTACATATTGCAAAAGTTATTGGCAATAGTTTTATGACCGGCCATCTGCTTGACGTCAACACTAATTGAAAGTGTAATTATTGACCAAACGATCAGGTGGAGTTGGTCCAAGTCAATATAAAGCTCTTAGTTGTCTTGTACAACATCCACGAGCAAAGTAAGGGTATTTAGTATTCGTAGAAGCTATCACACAACACTAAATGTAAAAATTATTAGTATTCCATAGAATGGAATCAGGTGCAGACAAAAAATAGATCTTTTCACAGTCATTCTGTGCTATGTGGGCGAGCCATTAGCACCGTGTTCTTAACTTCGATAGCCCGTCCAGAGCCCGTTACTAACTTCATACCTATTATATTAAAAGAAAAGTAGGTGCGTGTACTTATTATGTGCGCGCGTGAGAAGTGGATAATATTTTAGTTAATTTGTCACTAATATTTACGAATAATAAATAATATTAATCAAAATATTTAATTTTAAATCACCACTGAATATAATTTATAAGCACATATATAATTGGTACTGGTATGAAACTAAAACAGGTGTTGTGAATGTAAAAACTAAAAAAAAAATGAAGTTTTATTTCTATTTTGTTGGTAGCTTTTGTACGAGACTTAATGAGCGGTTTTGTGGCAAACTTCAACGTGTTTTCCTTTTGTGTTATAGTGATGCGCGCGTATCTTATTTGCGGCCAACTTCAAGCTGTTATTTTTGTGTTATAGTGTACGTAGTACTTTCATCATTTTTTTCATAACGCGCCTTACTCGTATAACTTCAAAAACAAAAGATTAATAATAAAAATTGCTTTACCTTGATAAATATCTTTTTTTCTGCGTATTATCCGATGATATTTTTTTGTCGTGTAACAATAAGAAAATTCAATGTATTTAGGTCATACGCTTGTGATAAAATTAATTATTTTTTACGCATTAAGATTATAAATGATAGATATGCCTATTATTGTTTTATAAATCTCTATATCAACGCTTCATTCTCACATTCTCAGTCTTAGGCTCCCTAAAAAGTTTTACGAGACTTAATGAGCGGTTTTGCGGGCAACTTCAACCTGTTTTACTTTTGTGTTACAGTGATGCGCGCGTATCTTATTTGCGGCCAACTTCAACCTGTTATTTTTGTATTACAGTAGGTACTTTCATTGGTTATTATGGTAGACGAGCAAGTAGTACACCTAATGGTAAGTGTTACATATGGACATTTGCAATACCAGAGATAGAACTACCTGCCTACCACCCAAAGCTTACCGAGAAATGTGGGCTCCAACTCTTTGATTCACCAAACGAAGCGCAACAGCAAATTGCTACTGCTTAAACGTCTATTTTTGCTGTGAGTGTGTGATACTACCTGGGACGGATCGGCCATACATGCCATACATATATACATTTACATATACATATACATTTATATACCTACATAATCTCAGCTCATATATGTCCCACTGTTGGGCTCGAGCGTCCTCCATAATGGAAGGGAAATTGACCTACTATATCACGCTGGTCAGACGTGTTGGTATAGAGTTTTGTTTCGAATGTTCCTTCTCTTGGCATACATATATATTTATATCCTGAAAGCGACGGTCAGGACCTTAGAGTACCTTAGTCGGGGCTTCGGGCGACTGGATCAGGGATTAACCCGTCAACCGAAACGAGGCCGCCTGTGTGAGGACAACGAAAACCTGTCGAGATGTTAACTCAATACAACGCTCTCTCCGTCGTCCTCGACGGTTCTGCCGGGCTGTGACTATACCATAACTTACCACCAAAAAATAAAAGGCTCTAAGCAATTTTTGAATAACACTAAATATTTATAAAAACCCGATTACGAAGCGAATTACTAAGCGTAATCGGGTTTTTATAAATAATTAAGCATATTAAATGCTAAAAATTTCAGTAATTTGAATAACAAGGTTGTGTCATCGTTTAATACAATTCTAACTGCAAAGTTTGAAGTATTAAGCCTATACAATGTATAAACATTGTCGGTTAGATGGCGCACGCCACCTTAAAGACGTAAATATTTGAATAAATAATATTTGAATGTCCTACAATAGTTCACGGTAGTGTAAGTGGCAGCACGATTAGGCCGGACTCCCAACCGGCGCGGGTTCGAATCCCGCTTGTGACATTATTTTTCGCTTCGTGATCGGGTTTTTATAAATAATTAAGCATATTAAATGCTAAAAATTTCAGTAATTTGAAATACAAAATATTGACATGCGTGGGAATTGAAAACGTAACAGTTGAGACTGTAGTTCTATAACTGTGTAGAATAAATTTAATAATAATATATGGTCTCGTGAATGACATCTCGGCTTTGTTGTTGTTTCAACTGATAATGTATCTACTTGACCCGTTGCAATAAGAACTCGTGAAGTTTCTAGATAGAATAAAGTTACATATATGTATGTATCTATAAAAACACTATATAGCATCAGCTTATTTTTATTTCTCACTAATCTTTCTATTTGTGTGAAAGAACTTTTGGCGGGATGATGTTCTTATATTATATTTATTTTCACAGTCTTTTAATGTATTTAGCTGTATGGTAGCGGCTACGAATACTACCAACCTTTACTTTGCTCGTGGATGTTGTAAAAGACGACTAAGAGCCTTATAACAACCTAGACCAACTACATCAGATGCCATTTGGTAAACAATTAGATTCCCAAGGAGGGTTGACGTCAGGCAGGCAGCCGGTTATAAAACTATTGCCAATAACTTTTACAATATGTACTATGAAAGAAGAGTATCTACATATTGTATCGATCCCAAGTAATTGGAATAAGAGTAGGAGAATGATGAGTCTTTTAATGTATTATATTAAATAATTTCGATGGCATTTTATGTAATGTGATGCGGAGATAGCGCTAGGATGTATAGTTAATATAGTATAATAGTGCTTTACAGATGTTTCCGATTTCCACCAAAACTTGGGGAATATGCATTAATAGTGGACATATGGCATTGAAATTATAATTTAGATATTAAGATTTAGCTTGATAATTTATGAAGAAAATTGAATAAGATTTGGCTGTAAGGGCGTTATTCCTTTTATCCGAAACGGACGAACAGAAGCGAAAAATATTATGAACATGTTTGGAGGGATATTTGCTATTCAATCATGCCAAAACGTCGACGAGGATCTCGACCAAATTTAATATACATATATAGATATATTTATATTTATAGAGATAGATATAGATATATATATATATATATATATATATATATATATATATATATATAGATCATAGATGTAGTAGTGATTAAAATACCAACCTGCCGTTACCATGGTTCCGTACCATAATTATTTGACGAAAATCTAAGTTAATGTAAGCGAAGCGGCAAACACTAATTCTAATTTATTTATTATATATAAATCCTTTTTTTTTTCGCAAGGTGGGACCATGGATGTGTGGTCGCACCCCGGCAAATCGGCCCGGGGCGACGGAAGAGGCGGCGCGCAACCCCATGGACCCACCCTGCAAACACCTCTCTTCGCCGTGCGAGCGGGCCACCGGTACTCGATCTTTGAATTCGGTGATTATATATAAACCCTGCGAGGGCACTTACTTGTCGTCAATTTTAACATTTTAAATTAATACAATAAACTACCATCGGATCGGAACGTAACCGCTGTTGAGAAGATCCGGCAACAAACACAGCGGGGTTCGTCTATTATTGATTTTATTTTCTTTACTAATCTTTTTATAAAAAAAAATGTATAACATTTTTAATTAGAATTAGCTTCAGTGTAATCCACTTCGAACCACAATATAATATAAAATTCCAATACAATGTAAAATATTATGGCTGGACCAGATACCATATATATTTTTTTATTAGTAGGCTATGGTCCGGATACACGCCGCTCGTTCTATCCGGGGCGATGGAAGAGCAGCGGGTGACCCTTTAACCCACCGTATCCACTCCGCAGCGCCATTGGGCTAGCCACTGGTACCGCTTCCTTGCCATCCGTGGCTCCCACAGCTATTATGTATACAATTATATAAATAAAATATGACTGCACAGATGGCGTAGTGGTTAAGATACCGACCTTCAGTGCTAGTGCTGTGGGTTCGATTCCCACTCAGGACAACACTTTGTGCGATCCACAAAGTGTTGTTCTGAGTCTGGGTGTAATTTGTCTACGTTAATTGCATGTTTGTAAAGTCCCCCGCAATAAAAGGTTTATTTCCTTAGTGCAGGGTGGTGCATTAAAAAAAAAATTAGTCCTTATTTGGCGTTAAATAATAGACAGCAATATTTGAAAGGTCTGGCCACATCGGTGTAGTGACGGAGTAAGAACACAATTCACCAATCCCTTTACCTTTCCCGTAGATGCCGTAAAATACGGCTAAGTAATACGATAAGTAGGTAACACAAGAGCGGGAAAATTCAAAATAAAACTTTGAACCAAGTCGTCTGGTCAGCGTGGTATAGTAGGTCGATTTCTTACCGGTTGTGGAGTAAACTCGAGCTCAATAATGGGACCATATGAGCTCAGATGAACAGGCCACATTTGTAAATAATCCAGGGAAATGTCGTCGTATGTAAACGTCACAGCTAAATCCTTACTAATATTATAAATGCGAAAGTAACTCTGTCGCTCTTTCACACCAAAACTAATGAACCGATCTAAATGAAATTTGGTACACAGATGGTCTAAAGCCTGACAAAGGCAATAGGTTAGTTTTTAATGCAAAAAAAAAGGTTGTAAAGGGGGATGAAAAGTTGTAAGGAAGTATCGTCATTTTTAAAGCCAGAAGCTTGAACTTATTTTTAGGCTATTGGTTAGATACCTATAAATAAATATGACATTAACATTTTATAAAAAAATTACCCTTAAGAAATAGGGGATGAAAAACATTAGGAATGTAACCTTTTACGCGGGCGAAGCCGCGGCCAGAAGCTAGTATATTATAAAATATCGTTCAAGACTATTTATTCCCGCATAGAATGTCTTATCTTCTTTCAAAGACTGCACTAAGAAAACGATCCTTGTAAAATTGATTGAATTACGCGATATATAGTACAAATTTCTTATAATTTAAAATGGAGAAAAGGAAGGGAGACGACGCTCCTCAAGAAAAAAAGGATCTTCCTTGTTTGAGGTTTATGAAGTCGCTTGCAATACAAGGATTATCAGATTATTTGTATAAAGATAATCTATTAACCGTATCCAGATTTAAAACTTCTTATCCGTACCATCACTAGCAAAAACACCCGTGCCAGGGGTCTGTTTAACAGCTCAGATCAGACCGCAAGGATATAACATACTCACACATAACTCTAAGCAATATCTCAAGCCGAGATTCGTAGCCAGAGGCGTTGCTCTTGAGCCTTCCTTGAACATTTTAGGTTAAAAGTCCTCTGCACTCATCAGTAGTTTCTGAAGCCTGGCTTCCTAACCTGATGTTAATTATCTCCGCTGGGTAAAACTTGTATTTCGCGGTGGTAACAATGAGCTGGCTGTCTCTCTGTTTGCCTGAAACTTTTTAATTGACGATTGTAAAATCACTGAGTTAAACTTAGCTTATAAATGTAATTTAGAGTAAAAATATCTCGATTTTTCATTTGTGATAATTTTTATGTTTAATAAAGTCTACGTATTTGTATTAACACATATTGTTTGAAATCATCGTTGGGAGGAGGGGTAAAATCAGTGACCCTAGTTAGATCATAAGGGTAATGGACCTAAAAAGGTTAAGAGCCATTGCTCTAAAGGAACGTACAAAGACAGAAAGATAGGAAGAAAGAAACCTTTTTATTCAAGACAGAGTAATTTTAGTGTCCAAATTAACTTCAAATAACTAAATTAAGTCATGATGATATCACAAATAATAAAAAAAAACGTCTTGCCGGAATAGCTCAACATATTTTCCTTCGTAAACAAGTTTCAATATGTCACCTAGCATGTTAAATGCTGGCCACCGAAGACAAGGACCGGGTTCCGATGGTCCACTCGGACGGCATCGACAGGTACATTGCAGAGCGGGTTTATGGGGTCGCGTGCCGCTTTCTGTCGCCCCGGACGGACTTAGCAAGGTGTGACTATAATATTTCCCGCCACCAAAAAAAAATGTTTATTGCAAAATCTCAGTAATTTGGATAATAGGATCAACTGTTATCGTTTAATGTAATTCTAACTGAAAAGTTAGAGTATTAAATCGGTACACTGTGTAATTCTCCGGTAGATGGTATCTACATACCTTCCATAAACACGACAAAATAAAAAAAACAAAAATTTCATTGCCATACGACATCACACTTGTCTAAGTGGTAGGACGATTGACGATCCAAAAAGTGGGTTCGAGCCCCACGTATGACAATTATTGCTCGCTAACCAGTTTTTATAAATAAGCTAGCATGTTAAATTCTTTATAATTATAATAAGATTCTTTATATATAAACGACGACGTAAGAGAGCGAGTAGGTATGAAAGAGAGTATTGGTGTAAAGATGCGAAAGGGAATGCTCCGATGGTTCGGACATGTGGAAAGAATCCCGAACGAACGTCTGGTTAAGGAGATATACAATGGGAAAGTGGAAGGATGTAGGTACCGGGGGAGACCGAGACTCACCTACCTAGACCAGATTGGTCACGTACTGAAGGTGGAGTCAAGAGTCTCTGAAATCGCCGAGCGTGTATGAAGAGAATTATGAATGTTGAGGAAGCGAGTGAAGTATGCAAGGATAGAGTTCTCTGGCACTCTGTTCTCTCTGCCTACCCTGCAAGGAATATGGCGTGATGATATGTATGTATGTATATATGTTAAATTCTTTTCAGGGACTTCGAGCTCAGCATAATGTAGATGACAAGACATCAATAGGCAACCCAAAATATGAGTAACTTATAAACATATAAATGCTGAATAAAATATGGAATTATGAAAAAATAAAATAAAGAGTCTACCTAAAAAGCTAAGAGAAGTCGCGCCGTAAGTTACTTCTTGTCCTGTAGTCGGACAGAATTTAATTATAAACTTCCAGTAAAAAAGGTGGTATTTTGATACTTATAAATTCGTCCTCCTTACCCTCATAGATGGAAAGTTTGAAATACCATGTCGAATTACGGATGCTCGCTAAAACATTATAAATATTACTCCCTCGTATTAAGGAGATTTTATTTTAAAATCCGTTACGCTTTCAATGAAACCCCATTTGTAATAAAAAATCAAAACGTCATATTTCCTATCGAACCGCCTTTGTTATACGCCATTTTGGAACCATAGACAAATCGCGCGAAAAGTAGTATACCATTTTTAAAACCAGATTAAAACTATTTCAGTTCAAACGAGTCGTATCCTCTCGCTAATTTCTTAAACACTTAAGACCTTTTGGTATTTTGCTGATATCGTGCAAAAGTAGTATACTATATTTAATTTTTAAATTTAAAAAGGTTGTAAGTGCATTCAATTTGCTGTCGCTTGAGACATTTCAAAATTAAAGATAAATGAGTATAGAATAAATATTCTTGTATCGTAAGTACTAATATAGGTGAGTGAGTGAATTCGAACGTGGAATGAATGAATTAATTTCGTATTTACAACGTTTTGGCCATTTTTAAATGCATCGAGCATACTTTATGGTTAGTAACTATCTTATAAAATGATAATTTAATTCTAAATAATAGTTTAATCAAATATGTAAACAGAAATTTCATTAGAACGTTTTCTGATGATATTAATTAACAAGTCCTCATACACCCTGGATTCCTAACCTGGGTAATTATCTCTGCGGGGTAAAACTTGTATTTCGCGGGGATAACAATGAGCTGGCTATTGTCTCTTTGTTTGCGTTAAATTTTTAACCGACGATTGTAAAATCATTGCTAAATTATTTTATTTTTAGTTGTTATATATTCATTAAGTTAAACTTTGCTTAGAAATGGAATTTAAAGCAAAAATATCTCAATTTTTCATTTGTGATTGTTTTTATATTTAATAAAGTCTACGTATTTGTATTAGCACGTATTGTTTAAGAAAATCGTTATATGCGGGTAAAATCAGTAACCTTACTTAGGTCATAAGGGTAACGGACCTAAAAAGGCTAAGAAATACTGTCGTAGACCTTCGTCTATGACTATTTTTAGCCTAATGCCTTCGCATTAGACTAAAAATTTTGCCCTCATGCGCGCAAAGAAGTTTCACTTCAAAATAAATACGGAAATATGGCGCGTAACGGAAAAATGTCCCTTAGAAATTAAGATGGCGCGTAACAGAAAAACGTTGCAATATAAAATGTCTCCCAAACGTCGGTAAAAAAGTTTCACTTCAGAAATTAATACCTATTATAAAAAATCCTTCGCAGGCTGACATTTCATTTTTTTTTTTTTTTTTTTTTTGTGGCTCTGTTTATACTTAAGCCAATGTCAAAGTTAAGTTGCAGCTTCTTCTTCTTCTTCTTTTTATGTATTGGCAATCAGCTACTTATACGAGCCATTTTTGCCAGTGTCGAGTTATAATTATCTTCACGTTCTTAATCTTTTCAAGTTAGTCATTGTCTGTCAGTCAGTCGAATTGTCGCCATCAACACTGCTATGGTGACACTGTTAATGGTATGTTGTAGGAATTTTGATGGAAAACGAAAACGTTGTAAAGCACTTTTATATGATATTCACTACATCCCAGCTGTTCTGTCACATCATATTACATAAAACACCATCAAAATTATCTAATATAACACGTTAAAACACTAAGATATCGAATATAATACAAGAGCACAACATGACGTTTTAGATTCCCGCCAAAAGACCAACATTTCATTTAAAAAGTCTTCTTCTTCTTCTTATATATTGGCAATCAGCTACTTATACGAGCTATTGGTGCCAGTGTCAAGTTGTGAAGATTTTCACGTTTTTAGTCTTTCAGGTTAGTCATTGTCTAAGTCAAATTGTCGCCATCAACAGTGCAATGGCCACACTATTAATGGTATCTTGTGGGAATTTTGATGGAAAACGAAAACGTTGTAAAGCACTTTTATATGATATTCACTACATCCCAGTAGTGCCGCCGCTTCATATTACATAAAATGCCATCAAAATTATCTAATATAACATGTTAAAACACTAAGATATCGAATATAATATAAGAGCACCACATGGCGTTTTCAAATTCCCGTCAAAAGTCCTCATTTAAAAAGTCATTACATTAGGGTTCTATTATTACCCGACTGCGCGACGCAAAGGAGTGGTATTGTGTTTAACAGTCTATGTACAACATACATAGAGTATGTTTGTATGTTCCTTTGAAGCACTATATAAACCAAACTACTGGACCGATTTTTATGATTCACACGTCAATCGATTCCTTTTAGTCCGGCGAGTATCACTAAAGGCATGACGTTAGTGAAAATTCAATATGGCGACTACTGGACGCCATATTGTGAAAATGAAGAAAATGAAAGTCTCCAAACTATGTCGAGTGGGGTATCGTTGAATAGGTATTTAAAAATCATTATTAGTTATCTCATAACATTTTTCGATTCGACAGACCGTTTAGGATCTATATCGATTTAAATTTGCGTAACAACCAATCGCACATATAGGTCTTTAGACAGTAAAAATTTACAATGAAAAGACGAAAGCTTCGTATGACTGTGCATGTGTATGTGGATGGACATATACTAAATAATCTACTAGATAACTACTATTTTGGATTGGACTACCTAAAGTATCTAATGTCTAACACGGTCGCCCATCTCGAACTTCAAACGATTTAGTACTCAACTTAAGTCGAATAATTAAACTTTTTAAAAAAAAATGTAAACCGACTTCAAAATAAAATCAGCCAAAAACCATACTTACTTAAAACACTAAAAACCGAAAAATAAGATGAACTATTTAATTCTTGTCTAATTCTAATTATGTATTAATTTTTATAAAATATAATTACAATGTAGGTATGCTAGAAATCCACTAACACGATTTGAAGTCGGTGCCAAGCTAAATAGGTATATTATATCACATTCAAACCACGCCGCGCTTGTGACTGAAGTGATTTGAACGCGCAAGCGGTTAAGCGATTTAATCCATACGGGCAGACGTCGTTCACGGTTGTGTCAAATGGTATTAAATTTGTAGTGTTATAGTGTTCTGAATACATCTTTTAATTCTTATTTCCTTTAATATTTTGATTTTATTAATTTTTCACCCTGTGTGTATATCATTAAACTTATTGTTTTTTTTGTTAATTTAAGCTTGGCACCGACTTCAAATCGTGTTAGTGAATTTCTCGCATACATTATAATTATATTTTATAAAAATTAATACATAATTAGAATTAGACAAGAATTAAATTGTTCATCTTATTTTTCGGTTTTTAGTGTTTTAAGTAAGTATGGTTTTTGGCTGATTTTATTTTGAAGTCGGTTTACATTTTTTTTTAAAGTTTAATTATTTTTGAATTTTTAGTGTAAATAATCGTAGTTAAGTAATAATTTTAACTAGTTCATATAAATTAAATTATTTATTAAATATAGCACTATGAGTAGATCGACTAAAATGCACGTGGCACGAGGAAAAATAGAAGTAGGGAATCAAAATAAAAAAAATAAGAACGTATTTCGAAAAAATGGAAATGAAATGCTGTATCTCGTTGCCGATGGTTTAAATTTCACTGTTTCAATTCGCGTATACACCATATGTGCTATTGATGCGTCACGTGAGGCAGCAACTTAGGTATGAGATACTACCAACATTCAAGTGATGTAAATAATTGAGACGGTTTGATGCAATTGTTAAAACTAGACATAGGCTTCAGAGTCATGGTAAGATGCAATATCTCTGTCATTAATGGCTTGGTAAGCGGACAATAGAGATAATATCCAAACTTGTAGGCTTCCCCTTCGTTTTGACCAAATTGAAACAGACTAGTTACCTGATTTGGTTTTTATAAAATTTAATGACGACACTATTGCCACAAAGTGAAAGACAGTGACGAGTTAGTTACCATAGTGCGTGTGTCAACCATATATCAGGCAAAGAAAGGTTACGGGATAATGAACGGAAAATGCTTCCGCTAATTTTCCGTTGGGCGGTTACGGTATATAAACTCCAGGGTACTTTACAAAATATGAGAGAAGCTAAGTCCAGATGATGATACATATTTACAACAGTTCGACTTTGAGAAAGGTGAATTGAATAAGGTTCATCCTTCAAGCTTAGTATGTTATTTTCTACCTACGTAATAAAGATTACTATATCGCCAACATAAAGAATTACCTAACTCCTAATCGTTATGGATTAGTAGCTTACATTATCAGCTTACGTGATTAACTTGAAAGAATACAACTAAAGGTCTATGCGTGCATATGATATTGAAAGAAATTTCCTCCAACTCCTAAGCGCTAAGGAGATGTACCTTCCATCACCAGCTCACCTAAATGAGATTATCATCGCCAGATGCAAATATTTGAATAGCTTTGGAAAATATATGAGACACGTAATATGTGCCTATAAAATTTGATAGTTACTCTGGATTTATATGAATTCCCATCATCAGATCATGATTTGGTGACAATGAAATCACCTCGGGAGTTAACTTGAAAGAATACAGCTAAAGGTCTATGCGTGCGTATGATATTGAAAGAATTATCCTCCAACTCCTAACCGCTAAGGAGATGTACCTTTCATCATCAGCTCACCTTAATGAAATGTTCACTGCCAGATGCAAATATTTGAACAGCTTTAAAAAATACATGAGACAGGTAATATATGCCTATAAAATTTAAGGGTTGCCCTCGATTTCCAAGAATTCCCATGATGACAATGGGACCACCTCGGGAGTTAACTTGAAAGAATATAGCTAAATGTCTATGCGTGCGTATGATATTAAAAGAATTATCCTCCAACTCCTAAACGCTAAGGAGATGTACCTTCCATCACCAGCTCACCTAAATGAAATGTTCACTGCCAGATGCAAATATTTGAATAGCTTTGAAAAATACATGAGACACGTAATATGTGCCTATAAAATTTAAGGGTTGCCCTCGATTGCCAAGAATTCCCATCATCAGATCATGATTTGATGACAATGGAACCACCTTGGAAATTAACTTGAAAGAATACAGCTAAAAGTCTATGCGTTCGTATGATATTGAAAGAATTATCCTCCAACTCCTAACCGTTAAGGAGATATGCCTTCCATCATCAGCTCACCTAAATGAGTTTATCACTGCCAGATGCAGATATTTGAAGAGCTTTTGAAAATATATGAGACACGTAATATGTGCCTATAAAATTTGTGGGTTGCCCTCGATTTCCATGACTTCCCATCATCAGATCATGACTTGGTGACAATGGGACTACCTCTGAAGTATACTCTTTAGAAAGAAAAAATAATTTTAAAAATCGGCCCTTGACAAAAATATCGCTGAACATACATAAAAAAAAATACATACAATGAAACATAGAACCTCCTCCTTTTTGAAGTCGGTTAAAAACTATATATAGGTAGGTAACTACTCATTAATAAATAAAATAATTGTAGTCTAACTAGATACTTATGACTAAAAAGTATAAAATAAATAAAATAATTAAAAAAATCAAAAAACCCGACTGTGTAAAAAGTGAACCAAATTATGTACTTGAATGAATACTATTGAAGAAAATAAAATATATTCTAGTAATGGAACATAACAACTGAACAGTCGGGATCCATTATTCGACAGCAAATCTAATTTTTCAATGTATTAATCATTATTCGACAGCACATTTAATTTTTCAATGGATCCCGACTGTTCAGTTGTTATGTTCCATTACTAGAATATATTTTATTTTTAACCGACTTCAAAAAGGAGGAGGTTCTATGTTTCATTGTATGTATTTTTATTCAATAGTATTCATTCAATAATATATTATAGAATTATAGACCACCGGACATCTAAGTGCTTGTTTTATTTCTTTTCAGTTTGTTTTTATTTATTGTGTACATAATTTGGTTCACTTTTTACACAGTCGGGTTTTTTGATTTTTTTATTTATAAATGCACAGAGTATACAAATATACAGGCATAGATATTTATTTTCATTATTTTAATTCTATCTGTATTTTACTTGACGATGTCGTAAAAGACGACTTTTATATCGACCTGGGTCAACTTCATCTGATTGTTGAACAACATACACAGACAGTATTAGTGGTAGAACCACGCTGTTGATAGTCTCTGTTTACAGCCGCGGGCCGGTCCGTCCGAGGTAGTACCACACTCTTGTCGTCTGAGTAATGGCAATGTGCTATTGCGCTTCGTTTGGTGAGCGAGAGAGCCGGAAGCCCAATTGGGTGGGTTTGGGGTTTATATTGGTAGGCAACTGCCTAGCTATACCCTTGGTACTGCAAAGGTCCATGGGCACTTAACATCAGGTGTCTTGCTTGCTCGTTTGCCGTGTACCACAAGCAATAAAAAACACAATTACATTCCGTTACTAACGTTGACGTCAGGAGTGCGGCCGGTCATAAAACTATTGTCTACATATTGCATCGACCACAAGTAATTGGGATAAGAGCAGGAGTAATCTGTTCAGTGGGACTTAAACCAACTGCGGTCACCAATCCAATAAGACATCTTACACTAAAAAGCTGAGCCTTATACTGCGGAGAATTTACACGTATTCAAATTACATCTAGATTCAGAACAATAATGTAGGAGTCGAACCCATTGATACTTGGTACTTTCGGTCAGTAGCTTTAACATTACGTAGTCGTGATTATATAACCCTTTGAGAAGATCTATGACGATTAGAAGAGATCTTCAAACTGATGAAATGATAATAGTTCAGTGATAATATAATACTAATTTGTTATTACAACAGTTCTTATGACTAAATAAAATAATACTTATTGAAATATTAGAGTAACGTATCGAAAAAAAATGTAAACGTTTCGCCGAGAGATGGCGTGTGTTGACGTATCAAAAAAATACAACGCAAGCGAAAAATTTTAGTTGTTATACATAGGCCCACGCTCGTCTAATTAATAGCAAGACATAGGTTCAAATCTCACGCGTAGCAATCATTTTACACTCCCAAAAAAAATTATTTATGATCATTATTCGGATTTTATTCAAGTATTATTCATCCATTGCATAGATTAAAACAATAAAATTTTTATTCTTTATGATATAAATGTAATCAAGTTATTGTTATATTACTCTGTTATCAACAGATACGCCGCGTGGGGCCTGTTGCTATTTACCTTAATCATTATAGTCTATGCATATCTATAGTAGCTATGAACGGTACTATCTGTACTAACTCTGGCTTCGTTTGGTACATTACTTTTCTTTTTATGTGAAAACTCACATTTCTATATTAATATTCTGTTATTAATACTTTATAGTGGTAGTGGTAGGCTTTTGACAGTTTTCAGTCTACAGCCGCGGGCCGGTTAGTGGAAACGGCATCAGATGGAGTTGGCCCGAGTTATAAGGCTCTTAGTTGTCTTTTACAATATCCACTAGCAAAGTGTTGGTAGTATTCGTAGCCGCTACGACACAGCTAATATATATATATATAAAACAATTAATAAAATTTACAAAAATAAATATGGATCGCTGGTGCTTGTTATTTAAAAATAATACCTGAAAATGTGAGTCATCAGTCCCAAAGGCCTATGAACTAAGAGATAAACTCTTAGTTCATGCGTATGAGTCAAATAAACAAATCAACACTTATATTTTATTAAATTATAAATATAGATTAAAAACTGTTATCATAAAATAATAGCGTGGTTTAATACAATTATCTGAATTGATAAATATTTGATAATTGTTTTGTCAAAACATTACGTGTTACGATTTGATAAAATATAATTAATTAATAATAATGGTCTTATGTCCTATCAATATGGTTGGCAGAGATAAAATATAATCTAAGGCTTATTTAAACAGTCTCAGTACATATTCCTGCACATTTCGCACAGTACATTTTCCGTGTGGTGACGGATTATGAATACAATTCACCACCCCCTATCTTACTCGTCGGTGATCGTAAGAGACGACTAAGGGATATAAAACACATATAACATCTATGCAAGAGAAGGAAAACTCGAAACAAAACCCTATACCAATACGTCTGATCAGCGTGGTATAGTAGGTCAGTTTCACATTGTGATCGAAAATTCGTAAGACAAAGTAAACCGTAGGAGAGGAAATTCGTAAATCGGTGGGAGAGAATACCGTAGTAGAGAAAGTAATAATATAATATGTGTATTATATAATATATTTATTATGTGTATTTGTTATATAGTCACACCATACTCATACTCCATGGGGCACGCTTTTTATTTTTTGTATTTGTTTTTTGGAGTTTACTCCTTAAGAATCGATTTCATATAAGGCGCCCGGTTTGAGAAAAATTTGAGGAGTAAAATCTAGTGATCGAATGACCTCGTTACGTTTTTGGTGCGCAACCTATTCTGCGCACCTTTCACTTTCTGACGTGAGATAATACTTCACTGAATAGTTTTAATAAATGTAAATAAAAATATATATATATTATTTTTAGTCAAATGAGCTTTTTTTGCGCCTGTTTTGATAATCGTACTTAAGGAGTAAACTCCAGTCGTGCGTCGGAGCTGACACACACACTTTTTTTTTATTGCTTTTGGTTGCAAACGAGCATGCAGCACACCAGATGGTAAGTGTTACTGCCACCCATGGACCTTTGCAATACCAGAAGTATAGCTGGACCGTTTCCTACCAATATAAACTCCAAAACCACCCAGTTGGACTTCTAGCTCTTTCGCTCACCGAACGAAGCGCAATAGCACATAGCCATTACTCATACGTCGATCTTCTGCTCAGTGTGGTACTACCCGGACGGACTAGCTCCCGGCTGTGGAGAGAAAACTGTCACCAGCTTGGTCCTACCACTATATGTTTGTAAAGTCCCTTAAAATACAAGAATTATTTTTCTTAGTACATGGTAGATATATAAAAACGTTCCTACCACTTATCTTACCGTGGAAAGTTTATACCAACCTGTCTGGCTAGCACAGTATACTAGATCAATATCCCTCCTATTGTGGAGGAGATTCTAGCCCAGCAGTGGGACCTATATAGGGGGCGTTCTAGTATTACGTAACGCAATTTGGGGGAGGGGAGGTCTTGTAAAATGTTACAATGCGTTACATAGCCGGGAGGGGGGTTCAAACAACGCGTTACGTAACATTGTTAGTTTATTAAATAAAAAAACTAAGGAATTAAAATTTCCCAAATTGCCAAGCAAATTTTATTTTTTAGATGACTAATTAACAATATGCACATGTATTGCGAGTTTGGAAACTGTTTTTCTTTTATTTATTATTGCCGCAAATACGTTTAAAAACAGTCACTTGGGTATTACGTAACGTTCAGGGAGGGGAAGGGGGGTACAGAGAAACGTTACGGCGCGTTACATGAGGGGGGAGGGAGTATCAAAAATCTTCAAAAATTGCGTTACGTAATACTTGAACGCACCCTGACCTAATATAATGATGATATTAAATAAACTAAACTTTTTTTTCGGCAGGCATTTTTTGGACACATTCCAGAGGAGAACCTTCTTTTAGACATTCTCCACCGCCTCTTTCAGTGAGACAATTGCCTTGCAGAAGGCGAGGACTGCGTACCTGCGACAGTTCCTGACGCTGCGACCATCGTCTCATAATTATTTATTTTTTTAATTTCAAAAGGTTTCTAGCATTGTACAGCGTTCATATGTACTCTCGTGACTGTTGGAAAGTGTAGTGGGATTGACCGTTATCTACCACCTTCTAAATCTTCCGTTGTAATTGGACCGTTGTAGTGGTACTCTCAGTTGTATCAGAAGTATTCTCCAGTGACTACGAGATCTATTCGAAACGTAGTGAATTTTTTTTTTTTTTTTTAATAGACACCACCCTGCACTAAGGAAATAAACCTTGTATTGCGGGGGACTTTACAAACATGCAATTAACGCAGACAAATTACACCCAGACTCAGAACAACACTTTGTTGTTTTTGTTGTTGATCACACAAAGTAATGTCCTGCGTGGGAATCGAACCCACGGCACTGGCACGGAAGGTCGGTATCTTAACCACTACACCATCTGTGCAGTCAAAGTTGTTGCAGTCAAATTAAAAATCAAAATGCGCTAAAATTCGTAAGAGTTTCATTTCAAATTAATTCTAAGTGGGTATATTGGTGTTCAAAAATGCACTATATAAACGACAATAATCTCTCCATCTATTGAGTAAACATTTACATATTACACGATATAATCACCATTGGCGATACGTGCGTGAGATTAACAAAAGATTTATCATAATTGATGAATTGAGACATTTACTCCTCAACAATCTGGTCTGCGATCAGGATTATTTTATCATTAAAATCTATTTAATATTCCATATTTATTTTTTTATAAAAATATGGACTCTGCCACTAAAGGCAGAGTCCATATTTTTATAAAATTTATCACCTTGTTTAATCGTTATCCGATAGATGGCGTACGTCTCCCATAAAGATGACAAAATAATACGAGCCACAATTTGATTTTTATACAACAGTTCACACTTGACTAAGTGGTAGGTATGCCGTTTGAAACGGATCTCCAATAGGTGTGACTTCGAGTCCCACGTAGGAAAATCATTTTTCGTTCACAGGTTTTTATAAATAATCTAGCATGGTAGATAAATGCTAAATTCTCAGTAATTTGATTTTATTGCCGTATTTCTTGGCCGTGGGTATGGTAAGACTATAAAGAGAGATAATATGCTTACAACATCTATACAAGAGAAGTAAGAGGCTGACAGGTTGGCAAAAATGGATCTAAATCGGGTTTGCAAATTTTTATATTCCCCACACACCTACAAAAATACCGAAATTACTGTTTTAATAATTATTGTCGTATGGTCGTCTCCACTCTGTATATGGAAAGATCATTTTAACCAACAATCTTGAACTAAAGAGTACAAAATCATCCAAAGTGAACCTCCTCGTATCCCATGGTTTAACGGCCCTGAGGTCAGCCGTAGTATAGTGGTCACTGCTCATAGGGTTCGTTCCGGACACATGCCACTGGGAGCTCTTGCAAATTTCATGAGGAAAACTAATTCGCCTAATTATGAGGTCTGTGGAAAAGTAGACGATGTGCATCATCTCTTGGCGGAGTGAGTGCGGAGCGAATCAGAGAGAAAACAAATTGTTACAACACTTAACATAAATCAGTTAAACGTAGGTATATTTACAGACTTCCTAACTCAGCCAATGTCTTGTGAAGCTAAAATGATTTATAAATTAGTAAATATTTAAGATTATACGATACGTTTTAAGTCTATGATGGGTCTGACATGAACTGCGTTCGAAATACTTTATTAAATAAATATATAAAAAAATATCTATACAACTAAAGGACATTTAAAAAAAAACCCTAACAATCCATCTGAGCAATGGTATAGTGGTTCACTTACAATGTATTGGCGCCAAAATGAGAAAACACAATTAACAATCATATAAAAATGACAGATTCCAAATTCAAATGTAATATTTTGTTTATTTTTAATTGTAATAGTATTTATGGCCAGACTAAGTATACTAAAAAGAGAATATAAAATTGTATAAATCACTAATATAACTTTATAGTTTATTTATCACACTGTAAAATTTGCATGTTAAATGAGAAATAATAAAAGGCTTATTTTATTATTATTTATTATTATATATCCAAAATCTATAAGTAATCAGTTCAAATCATTCCCAATTAGACTAGTGTAGCTACGTTTGGTAACCAAATTGTAACACGCGTTTTTGTCTTTACCTTTCACGTTCCACACACCAATTAGTGAAAATTTGTGGCTTTATAGTGTTCTGAATACATCTTTTAATTCTTATTTCCTTTAATAATTTGATTTTATTAGTTCTTCACCCTGTGTGTATATCATTAAGCTTATTGTTTTTTGATAATTTAAGCTTGGCACCAACTTCAAATCGTGTTAGTAGATTTCTAGCATACATTGTAATTATATTTTATAAAAATTAATACATAATTAGAATTCGACAAGAATTAAATAGTTCATCTTATTTTTCGGTTTTTAGTGTTTTAAATAAGTATGGTTTTTGGCTGATCTTATTTTGAAGTCGGTTTACTTTTTTTTTTTAAAGTTTAATTATGTACACAATTTTACTATTCATGAAGGGTGGAACGATGAACAAGGGTTGTAGTAGTTTTATTATTACATTTCAATTCCACATAATTGGGGACCCGACCCTTGGATAACATTACATTAGAGGAAGTCTTTAACAATGCAAACATATTACCGCAGTTTCACAACAGATGGCAGTGATAGAATGACGTCATTCTGTGACTTGCGATGTTAAGATTATCTACAAGTGAATGACGTGAGACATGTAACACATTAACGTTATCGCTTCTCGGCCTTTTGGCTAAGATCAAAGTGTAGTATCTGTTCTTTTCAGCTTAATATCTGAAAGTTCCCTCAATGAGGGACCAGTATATTAAACTGATTTTTGTAAGACGACGGGATGTTCGGGGCTCGCTCCACTCCCGTCACGGGTCGGCCCGGCATTGCAGTGCCGCCGGGATCGGCCCACCGTAATACCATATGAGTAAATACCACTCAACTTATAAGGAGCGAGCAAAATTGTTACCTATTCTGATAGGGTTGGCACATGAGGATGAAAATAAATACACAAAACGTTTGTCAGCTTTTTTATGTATGGATATTTTTTACAAATTACTTACTCTAAATAGGTTTATTTTTTTGTAATTTTTGATTTTTAATAATTTATTATATCTCTTAATCGAATGATAAATTCTAAATCTAATATGAAGTTTTTTTAAATAATCAATGGGAAAGCACTTGCATGGAATATCAAATTTACAATCTTGTATACGTTTTAGTATATCACTACCAATAGGTATTAACAATATTTATTACTAGATCGAAATATTCACGAAATTTCTTCTCAAGCAATTCAACAAATGCGATGAAGTTGTCAGGAGGTATTATTAAAAAAACCAATTGTATAAGTACTGCTTTCGTTAAAGTCTTTGTAATGGCTGAAAAAAGAGTCTTTCCCCATATTTATAGGTTATTCAGATCTATTAACATTCATGGTTTACTGTGTGAGACACAAGGAGGTTTCAGGAGTGGAAGGGGATGTATGGATCAAGTGTTCTCTCTGCGCAACATTGTGGAGAAGCATCTGGCTCTAGGTCAGAGGGTTTTCTGCAGTTTTGTGGATCTGGAGAGAGCATTTGACACGGTTGTACGAAAGGAACTTTGGGACATTTTACCGGAGTATGGTATTAACGGTAAACTGCTACAGGCTGTGCAGTCCAGTTACATGGGCTGTAGAGCCTGTGTGCGGCTGGATGATGGAATGTCGCCTTGGTTTGGCGTCAATATCGGCGTTAAGCAGGGGTGCGTTCTGTCAGCCAGGCTGTTTATCATATATCTGGATAAATGTCTCCAAAGATTGAACGATATGAATGTGGGAGTCCAGATGGGCGACTCAGTGGTCACTGCTCTGCTTTATGCAGATGATGCAGTCCTTCTGGCACAGTCAGCGACTGACCTGCAGACCCTAGTCGACACAATGACAGAAGATTGTAAGAAAAGGGGTCTACGCGTGAATGTGAGCCCAAAATAATGGTCTTTGAAAGAGACGAAGCCAGAACAGATGTAAGAGTAACAATAGGTAATGATATACTAGAGCAAGTGGATGAATTTGTATATCTTGGATGTGGATTTAGCCGAGATGGAAGGTACACCACTGATATAGAGCGAAGAGTGAATGCGGGAAATAGAGTGAACGGAGCGTTGGGGCAACGTCTCGGCAGCCACCACCTCAGCCAGAAGGCACGTGTAGCAACACATAACGCAGTGCTTGTCCCAACATTACTGTATGGAAGCGAGAGTTGGGTATGCAGAAAAGAGTATGAAAGTAAAATTAATGCGGTCGAAATGCGATCTCTGCGGAAAATTTGTGGAGTTAGGCTGACCGACCGCATTCGTAACGACGACGTAAGAG
Organism: Lymantria monacha; assembly: GCA_905163515.2. NCBI lineage: Eukaryota > Metazoa > Arthropoda > Insecta > Lepidoptera > Erebidae > Lymantria > Lymantria monacha. The sequence continues at coordinate 30,165,481 of LR991095.1, read as the reverse complement.
AGCGAGTAGGTATGAAAGAGAGTAATGGTGTAAAGATGCGAAAGGGCATGCTCCGATGGTTCGGACATGTGGAAAGAATGCCGAACGAACGTCTAGTTAAGAAGATATACAATGCGAAAGTGTAAGGATGTAGGTACCGAGAGAGACCGAGACTAACCTACCTAGACCAGATCGGTCATGTACTGAAGGAAGGTGGAGTCAAGAGTCTCCGAAACTGGCAAGCGTGTATGAAGAGAATTATGAATGTTGAGGAAGCGAGTGAAGTATGCAGAGATAGAGTTCTCTGGCACTCTGTTCTCTCTGCCTACCCTGCAAGGGATATGGCGTGATGATATGTATGTATGTATGTATTAACATTCAATGTCATTTTAAAAAAAGATATTTTTTTTATTATTACGATTGTTGTTCCGTCACACAGTACAATAAACCATATTTACACTCTTTCTAATTAATTGAAATTTCAAATTTAAACAAACACGCACGACCCGATGCACAGCGAGCGGTGAGTGAGCCCTTTGTTTGAGCACTGGCCGAACCAGCCTAAACAGGTTTCGTTCCGTACGTGACGAGCCGCCAGTGCTCACGCACACACGCGCATCATACTTGTAGTGATATACCTACCGTGGCGCGGTTGTTTGAAGGTTTGTCTCTGTACGTTTATTTACTCATGTGGTAATACACTAAACATACATATAGACAGACACGCCTTTTACAGACACTGCACCAGGTGCATTGTATGTCAAAGTGAAAACCTAAGTATTCAAGGGGACGTTTTACCCATCCCCGGGCATCCCCTTGTAATGGTCAAATAAAATAATGTCACCACCATTTTCATATGGAAATACACCAAATCCGATTAAAGCGTAGTGATTATAACTCATCCCCTTGGAAAGCACTTTACTTAGGATGAGAAAACTTGAGTTCACTGCCCTTGGCTAATAACTTAGTCATTAATAGTTTGTAGGCACCTTAACGTGAGCTTAATTAAATTAACAAAATATCAAACTTTAATTTAACAAAATTTTAATCTAAATATATAATATGTGTAATTTTGTGAAGATATTTATTAATTAATGCTGTGTGGTAGCGGCTACGAATACTACCAACCCTTACTTTGCTCGTGGATGTCGTAAAAGACGACTAAGAAGCCTTATAACGATCTGGGCCAACTCCATCTGATGCCGTTTGGTCAACAATTACATTCCCAAGGAGGGTTGACGTCTGGCAGGCGGCCGGTCATAAAACTATTGCCGATAACTTTTACAATGTGTACTATGAAAGAAGAGTACATTGTATCGACTCCAAGTAATTAGGATAAGAGTAGGAGAATGATGAACCAGATGTTATAACCAGTTGCAATCTATCTCCATTGAGATTTCAAAAACAGACCTCCGCGCCATTTGATTAAAGTTCAATATGTGTAAACTTCTTAGTCTGCTTTTACGACAGCCTTAAGCAGCACGATTAGGATTTTTAGTATCTGTGGTGTCTATTACACAGTATAAGGATAATACCGAAATGTCTTTACGGCCCGCGAGGCCATAACACATAAATATCCGCGCTTCCGCCTCCGCCGCCGGGGAAGGAAGACGCGACGCGAAATAGTCAATAATTCAAACGTGGGCACGCCCACTTTGCTACCAGCGACGCCCCAAGCCGAGGTCCGTTCTCCACAGGGAGAGCCCTCGGGCGTTGTAGCTTAAAACTTTTACCGGGTTGAGAGCGCTCAGCGCTCACCCATAGTCCGGTTAAGCTGTCAAAGCCATCTCGGCTAACAGCGACCGCAGTGGACGTTTTAGTGGGTATTCCAACCCCGGGGCTGGCGAGTCCCGCACTCCCCGTCTGTAACGGGCGGGGGTTAATGCGTAATAGCATTTTGACCTCTGCGTGAACAAAAAAAAAATGTCACTTTGGGGACTTGTCTCTTTCATAATCGGAGGTGATTGGTGATTGACCTATATTTTTTTTTATAATACGCGTGGGAAAAAGAAATTTGAAGTACATAATATAACATTTTACAAACATTTTGATGTACTAAGTGCGATTTAGCAATACTTGACAGCGCCATCTAATGACGTGTTAAGTAAACAATTTTAATCCAACAGGTTTGATGTGTTTATAGAAATTAAGTATTTGATATAATTAAATAATAGATTAAACGTAGTAGGTAGATCGTAAGCAAAGGCATAGATTATATTATATATTAAGTATTATATTATTATTATTCTTTTACTTAAAGTGATTTTTGATATATACCTGACTTTTACCTCACCCATCGATAGATGGCTTTGTCTTGTGTCACTAAATCCTACGACGAGATGTATACCAAATTGATTTCGGTATTTTACAAAGAAACTAACAAAAAGAATTCGTGACTTCTAGTCAATTGAATTCTAAGTTTACAGTATTGAAATATGTTTAATAAATTGTCTGTATGTTTCACTTAAATGTTGATGTGGCCTGCTCCATTGCCAATTCAATGTATTAATCCTTTGGTCTATGTCGGTTACACCCGTGCTTATACTGATTTCTTCCTGTATTTATCACGTAAAAAAAATACCAAGCATAGGCTTCTGTTAGCACGCTAAGATACTTTGAACCTTGTTATAAGGCCGACACTTATGCTTCAGTGCCATAAATCATTGCTGGTATGTAACACACAGTAGAAATAAACCCAAAAAAATGGAGGGTAGTTATAAATCCACCGGATTGATCATGAACGTTAAGGAATCTTTACCAGTGGTCAGCCCAATGGTGATGGAGAGAACACGGTGGGTTATGGAGCCAAAGACCACACTTTGTTGGCTCGGATGGAACGATCGGGGTGTCTAAACCATAGGCCTGCCAAAAAGAAAGGGTAGTTAAAAATAATATACTTTGTGTTACTTGATTATCATCATCATCTTGGCTCACCTAAGTCCTATTGCTGGAACAAGCCTCCTACACTATAGGAGGGAAGTTGACCTATACGCTGATCGGATGGGTTGGGTTTCAATGTTATATGCACTATTCTTTGAAGACAGTTGACGCAGACAAATTACACCCAGGCATTATATCCTTTAGTCCTCTGATACGACACCTACAAGATGTAAGATAAGGGGTAGTAAATTGTATTCTTCCTCCGCCACCACAAGAATCACTCATAATGATCCTTAAATATAGATCACATTTTTTTTTATATTGCTTATGATGGCATGGAGCACATCTGATGGTAGGTGTTACTACCGCTCATGAAGTTTTGCAATACCACTGTTCAGACGTTGATTTTCTGCGAGAGTGTGGTATTGCCCCTGACGGCCCGACCAGTGGAAGGTTAAAGTTTATTTGTTTGGTTAAAAAATTATGATGGTATCTAATTGGTAATCACTGTTGTGTGGTAGCGGCTACGAATACTACCAACCCTTAATTTGCTCGTGGATGTCATAAAAGACGACTAAGAGCCTTATAACGACCTGGTCCAATTCCATCTGATGCCGTTTGGCCAACAATTACATTTTCAAGGAGGGTTTGACGGTCTGTATTATTATTGTATATATGTAGATTCAGAGATGCGATTTATTTGAAATACTTCTATTTAAAATGCAAATACAAAATGCAAAATACTTATTTTGTATTTTGCATTTAAATGCATTTTAGTAAAAACCATTTTGTATTTTATTTGAAATACCTTTCGAGATGTATTTAGCATTTTTAACATTCATTTCAAAATGCAAAATACTTTGTGATCAAGTTTAGCCAACATTACCAGTCAAACAAAATGAAATGAACGAATAACGCTTGTAGTGCCGAATTTGACCGATGCACGTGCTAGTCATGCACGTCCTTTTTTATTTGATTTGATTACCTACTTTTATGATATTGAAGTGTTGTTGTTATCCCTACAATACTGAAACGGCTATGTACTGTACTACAACAAGATAAGAGCAAAGAAAAGTGAACCGAAATAAATGGCCACACAATTCACAAAATGGAGCCATGGCTCTCTTTTCGTTAGTCTAGTTTTTTACATTATTTTAAGTGAGTATTATTATTATTAATAACATAACAGAATTTATTGATATGCGTACTAATAAATATGATCAAAATGTCATGCATAAGGTGCCATGTTATTAGACGTTTTTGTTTGGCTCGGCATTGTGTTTCTATTTCTAATGCTAGGGCCGCACCTGCGTGTATCGCTAGAAACACACACACGCACACTAGAAAATTATCGCGATAAAACTGTGGTCACATTAGCGACTTCGGTATTTTACACGAACTATCGTGCAATAATTAAAGATGGCCGTGGATGACGAATTGCTTTACTATTACAGCTATATTATGCTAATAATTACATAATGATATTTTTGGATCCCTTCATGGGTGCCGCTTCATAATGGTGTATACATTCTAACACCATTTCATCACCCCATTCCATATTTATTGTTTAACTGGAGATCCTCGAAGCTCGAACGCGTCTAAACACAACGAAAATTTCCCCCGAAATGAAAAACGCTAGTCTGACCACAGAGCGCGCTAAAACCCTTTGACTTATCGCCACCCAAGCGATATTGCACACGAGGCCCGAATGTTCGCGACGATAGCCAATAATGACCGGTCCACATCTGCGTGTATCATCTCATTGCACGAAGGTTCGTGGCGATACACGCAGGTGCAGCCCTAGCATAATGATAAATACCTAAAATAAATAAAAAATTCTGAGATTTGGTCAAAAGGTATTTTATTTTGAAAAAGTATTTTGAAAATACCTATTTTGCATTTAGCATTTGAAATACAAAACGCAAAACTATTTGGTATTTTTCATTTGAAATAGTAAATCTGAAAAGTATTTTGCATTTTGTATTGAAATGCTTTTTTAAAACCATTTTGTACATCTCTGTGTAGATTACACGGCACTGCGTATTAAAATATTCTGCGTATTAAATATAAATATTGTAAAAACATAAAAAAGAACTATATTAGATATAGATTATCATTTGATGAGTTATTACGTAAGATATTAAATTGAAAATTACTAATTTTAGTCAAAACTGTTATAGATTAATAAGATTAATGTTATGTGAGTTAATGATACCTACTTGTAGTAAGAAGATTGCAATAAAAGATATTATCAAAATAAACGGAGTTATATTTGATCAATAGGGCCTTTTCTTACAAAAATCTTATTAAGGGGCAGAGGAAGTAGTTGTAATCTTATGATATCTTACGGTACTTAAAATCCCTTACGTAATTAATGAACGGCCCCTGAGACTATCGAAGTTTGTAATGATACTGAAATCAATAATATTATGTAATAAACTGATTTATAATAATCATGTTTTGCTTTTAATATATTTATCTAATGACGTTGTTCGCGAATTACGTTCATAATTCTATTTTACGTAACTATTTAATACGAATTGTAACAAATATTTTCATTAGACAAAAATAACTTAAGAGTTATTAGTCATTGTTTTCCGTGTAGTGACCGATTAAAAATACAATTCACCGCCATCTTTTTTTTTACCCGTTTTTTATTGCTTATACGATAGATATTACGAGCAAGCAGCACACCTGATGGTAACTATTTCAATACCAGGGTTAGAACTAGGCCACTGTCTCTTTTATTTTGTTTTTTTTTTGGCGGCGGGCCACGGCTACGTCAAACCCCGCTAATCCGTCCGGGGCGACAAGAAAAGCGGCGCAAGACTCCGTAGACCCGCCCTACAACATACCTCTCGACACCGTACGGGTAGGTCACTGGGACGCGTTCTTTTCTTCAGTGACCCATCCGGCAACTAGGCCGCTGTCTACCAATGAAAACCCTAAATCTATCCAGAAAGTTGGCCTGTCGGCTCTCTCGCTCATGGAACAAAGCGCAACAGCATATTGTCACTGCTAAGACCTGGATTACCTGCAAAAGTGTGGTACTACCTACTTTAGACGGACCTGCCCGAGGTTATGGACAGAAAACTCTCAACGGTGTGGCTCAAATACTATTTAAATATCTAAAAGGACGATCAAGAGATATGCATATAACATCTATGCAAGAGAAGGAAAACTCGAAATAAAAGCCGTATAGGTACCAAACGCTTACACTGTATAGGAGGTCCAGCAGTGCCATATATGACCTGAGATGATCTATCTTGGTAAAAGTAGAGTTAAGTTACGAATCCATAAATAACATACAAAAAAATACGCTAATATACCTGACGTTCTTATGGGCTGTGTGTGTGTGTATGGTAGTGGCTACGAATACTACAAGCACTTTTTCTTTGCGGTAGACTATGGATGTGGTCACGCCCCGCCAAATCGGCCCGGGGCGAGGGAAGAGGCGGCGCACGGCCCCATAGACCCACCATGCAAGGCTCCTCTCTTCGCCGTGCGAGCAGGCCACCGGTACCCAATCTTTGTCTTCGGTGGCCGCAAATACTACAAACCCTTAAATTGCACGTCGATGTTGTGCTTTCAAACCATCCATGAACCTACTGAAATATCCACACAAATCATCCGACTCGATACAGCTTTTTAAGAGGAAGTAGATGACAAAAACACGTACAGAAAATTATATATATTAAGATTAATCTAATAAGTTATCATCGGATCGGCACGCGACCGCAAGCTAAGAAAATCCGACGAAAAACTCAGCGTCATCATCATCACAGCCCATAAATGTCCCAATGTTGGGCTCGGGCCTCCTCCGTAATGGGAGGGAAATCCTACTATAAAAAAACAACACAAAAAACCTACTATACCGCGCTGGTCAGACGTGTTGGTATAGGGTTTTGTTTCGAGTTTTCCTTCTCTCGCATAGATGTTATATGTGTTTTGTATCCCTTAATCGTCTCGTACGATCACCCACCGGTATGGAGTGGTGAATAGTATTCTTACTCGGTCACCACACGGAAAAACTCAGCGTACTCGACATTAATTTTTTGTATACATGCTGCATTAGCTTATGTGCACTTAGAAAAACTCCTACCAATTTTCAAAATATAACCAAAAAAGATTATGATTAAAGCAGATCCTACAAATTACTAGAGCAACCATCACTCTCTAGATATGGATATGAAAACAGAATAAAAATACCAATCGTAATAAACAGATGGTGATATCATTCATCATCATCAGCAGCTCATATATGTCCCACTGTTGGGCTCGGGCCTCCTCCATAATGGGAGGGAAATAGACCTACTACACCACGCTGGTCAGACGAGTTGGTATAAGGTTTTATTTCGAGTTTTCCATCTCTTACATAGATGTTATATGCGTTTTATATCCCTTAGTCTTCTAATACGATCACCCACGGGCAAGATAGGGGGTGGTGAATTGTATTCTTACTCCGTCAACACACGGATTAATGGTCATATAATACTAATAAATAATAAGTGGTGTGTGGTAGCGGCTACGAATACTACCATCCCTTACTTTGCTTGCGAATGCCGTAAAAGCTTCATACAGATCTGTGCTGATTCCACCTGATGTCGTCTGGTCAAGGCGCGGCTCAAGCACATGTAGCGCCCGGGTGCAATTAATAACCTGGCGCCCTCTTGTACCAAAGTGGGTGAACAAAATGGAATAGGTTGATGGTTACAAGCGGCTCTCGGCGCCCCCTAACACCCAGCGCCCGCGTGCACAGCACCCTCTGCACTATAGGTAAAGCCGGCCCTGGTCTGGTCAACAATTACATTCCCATGGCAGGTTGACGTCAGACAGGCGGCCGATCATAAAACTATTGGCAATTACTTTTAGAATGGTATGATAATACTAACAAATAAAATACAAAAGGCTTTTTATATATTTTATTAATCAATCATCATCATCACCATCATCATCATCTTCATCATCACCCTGCCGCTTCAGCTTAGCCTCCAACTCTTTAGCCGGATTGAACATACCGTTCGTTTGGGCATTGCATATAAAACACCTCGTTGATTTCTTGTAATTTTCCAAAGCACATTTCTCACAAAAATAATGTTTACATCTGCAAAAAAACAAAAACAAAACATTATTTATAAAAAAACTTGTTTTTTAACAAAAAATTGCTACACGTGGGATTCGAACTCACACCTATTGAATCAATCGTCCTACCACTTAGACAAGCGTGAGCTATCGTATGACAATTAAATTGTGGCTCGTATTATTGTTATGGGGGTGAAGTGCGTCATCTACCGGACAATGATTACACATTGTACCGATTCAATACTCTAACTTTTCAATTAGAATGACTCTACACTATTATCCAAACTATTGAGATTTAGCATTTAACGTGATAGATTATTTATAATTGTTATTATTAAAACGAAATTTATTCATCGCCATTTTATATATGCCCCATTGCTGGGCTAGAGCTTCCTCCACAATATAATGGAAAATCTACCATACAACCTTGATCAGACATCATCATCTCAGCCCACATATGTCCAACTGTTCTGGGCTCGGGCCTCCTCCACTATAGGAGGGAAATTGACCTACTAATAATAATAATCTTTATTGGATCGAAAAAGTAGGGTTATAATAATCTCCTTATGTTAGACATTTAAAAACACAGGAGTGCTTTGGCATTCGTACTAGGATACCCTGTGTCACGAATGCCGTCACCTTCCCTCGTAATCCAAGTAAATATACCTTAGACATTTTAATTAGATTACATTTAATATTTGCATAGATATATAAATTAAATAGTAGTAGTGTGTGTGTGTGTGTGTATCTGTGCATGCGTGTGTGTGCGCGTGCGTGCGTGTGTGTGTGCGTGTGTGTGTGTGTGCGTGCGTGGGTGTGTGTGTGTGTGCATGCGTGTGTGTGTGCATGCGTGTGTGTGTGCGTGCGTGTGTGCGTGCGTGTGTGCGCGTGTTTGTGTGCGTGTGTGTGCGTGCGTGGGTGTGTGTGTGCTTGTGTGTGTGTGAGTGAATCAGTGTACGTGTGCGCGTGCATACTAATGCGTTACTATTTTATAATTGTGAACATTGCCTCTGTCTCTTCATAGCTTAGAGATTTAACCCAATTCTCTAGAGCTCTTTTACATAGGTATCGAGAGAGACTGTAGATACATAATTGTTCATTTATTATATTATAAAGTTGTGAGCACAGTATCCAGAAGTGATGCTCAGCAAAAGCAGTTCTATGTCTCACAGTATTGCAAACTCTCGCCTTTCTACGTTTGTGAGCTCTCAGGGCAGAGGTATATGGTTCCACGTTATGCGTATGTATAGTTGCTTGTAAGTCAAAGAGTTGTCGTACTGTAAGGAAACCGCATTCCTGATACACGAACGAGGTTGAACAGCGACAGGGTTTTTTGAGCATAACCTTGATTACCGCTCTCTGGGCCCTCTCTATTCTTAACATATTGGTTTTGTGAGTGCCACCCCATGTTGTTATACAGTAACTAAGTAAGGATTGTCCAAGAGCATAATAAACCATTTTTAGTGTTTTTAATTCTGCTACATTTCTCAATCTCTTAAATACGAATATTAGTTTACGAATCCGGTTTACTAGACTATCAATTTGATTTTTCCAGCTCAACGTACTGTCAATATACACACCTAGGTATTTAATAATAGAAGTTCTAGCAATGCATTAACAGCCGCACAAAGCAGCAATTTGAGAGCCGCAAGAATGTAATTTTATAGACATTATTTCATCTCTAGGCTGTCCCCTGCGACCACAAGCAAACGTCATGTATTTCGACTTATCCGAGTTTAGTGTGAGCAGGTGCTTGTCTAACCAATGTTTTACTATTCGTAAAGCATTCTCAGCTTGCATCTGTTTTTCTATCTAATCATGGCGATCTACAAGCAACACAGCGCATAATACATACATAAACACATAATTAAAACATACTGTAAAACTGGTATTAATGGAATATGGACGGCTTTTAAAAAAATTGCTGGAATACCACCCCAGCCTACAGCACAATTATTACGTAGGCTCATTAAAATATCTTTAATTTCATTTTCGTCAACACTTAATAAAGCCATTGAAGTTCCTGACTGATTACTACTTAAAGCCATAGGTTGAAATACAGTAGAGTGCGTTTCTAATGTACGTACGGGTTGATGTAGTGTTATTAAGGAAGTCGGTATATCTATAAAGAATTTATTGATTCTATTTAGACATGTAATTGGATCATCAGAAATTATCAAGAGTTCGTTTGGCGAAAACTTAGGTTTATTCAATTGCGTAATATTTTTAATAACATCCCAAGTAGCTTTGGGGTTTCCGTTAGCTTTTTCTAATTCTTTTTTCTCGTATGCATTTTTAAGTTTCTTAAGTAAGTCTTTACAGAAATTGCGATACCTCGTATAAGTGATCCTTAAAATCATATTGTTAGGATTTTTCCCAGACCTAAGATGCATTTTATCGCGGTTTCTAATGCATCTCAGTAATCCTGGAGTAATCCATGGTTTAATGTTTTTGTTTTTACGTGGTACTTTAATTATTTTTGTGTGGTCCCTGACAACACGTGAGAGTAATGGGACCAGGCTGTCTGCAGCCGAGTTGGCATCTGTTATACCTAAAATTGGGTAGAATGAAGTATCTTTAAGAGTTGTAATAGCAGATTTAAAGTCGGTGTAAGTACTCCATACAGAGAAGTGTAGGCAAATGATCCGTAATAAACGATTTTAATATGAGTACAGTAGTTTTGTCATATGTTTTTATGATAATGTGGTCCAAGCAACTCTGTTCACGTGTAGGGAATAGGTGAGCTGGTAGTAGTCCGTGAGAAACCACAGCGTTTAAGTAATTATCACAGTTCCGATCACCAGAGTTTGGTTAGTCCAAACTCTATTTATATTTATGTCTCCCACTAGAGCAATAGTTAGGAAAGATTTAAGTTAAATCATACTACTATACCGCGCTAGTCAGACGTGTTGCTATAGGGTTTTATGTCGAGTTTTTCTTCTCTTGCATAGATGTTACGTGCTTGTGGTGGCAAACGAGCAAGCAGCATACCTGATGCTAAGTGTCACTGCCGCCCATGGACTTTTGCAATACTAAGGGTATAGCTAGGCCGCTGCCTACCAATACACACCCAAACCCACCCAGATGGTACCGGCTCTCTCGCTCACCAGACGAAGCGCAATAGTACATTGCCATTACTCAGACGTCGATCTTCTACGAGAGTGTGGTACTACCGCGGACGCACCGGCCCGCGACTGTAGACAGAAAACTGCCAACAGCGTGGTCCTACCACTATAAAAAAGATAGAATATCGAGTAAGTGAGCAAATAATTTTACGTACCCATTAAAACCCAATAAAAATAATATAGTATAAAAATCTTAAAAACACGAGAAAGATTATTAAACTGAAAAGTGCGACGTAGAAAATAGGGACAGCGACATCTATCGAAGTACACCAAAAGCTCCTTCACAAATATTATAAAAAAAACGCTATTTGGGGATAAACCATTGCATTGTCATTGGTCCTTGATAAATGTACACTTTTCAAATTCATCCTATGTTTAGGAGGGGATGAAAGACATATACAGGGATTCGGTTACATAAAAACCAAGTTATTACTAGTGTGTTATTAATTCTTACTTTGTTACCACAGGATCTGTGAAACTACTTCTGCATATAAAACATCTGAAAGGCAGCTCATCCTCGCTGGACACCTCGTAGTCTGAGTCTCCACCTGCGGCGGTGGCTTCCGCTTCCTCCCTCTCCAACTGCCATCCATGTTTATAGTCTGACCGATCGTGGAGGAACTTACAGGAGTCTGGCAGAGCATAAATAAGATTATCATTATTGTGGATGTTTATTACTAGAAAATGCAAGAACGGATGAACGGATTTAGATAAAATTTGACATAGAATTCATAGGTTAATTGTCAAAAAAAGAATTGGTATATTGTGAGAAAAAAACAAAAAAAAAACGCTTTTTAAAATAACCAAACTAAAAGGTGCGATACAGAAAATAGGAATAGCGACATCTATCGAGATATGCCAAACTCGCTTTCAGTTGATTGTCTTTTTGTTTTGAGTGTCTTTTAGCTGTTAGCCGCAGATGGTTTTCACAGCTTAACCCGGAGTCCCGGACTATGAGTGAGCGTTGAGGGCTATCATCTCGGAAGGTTGATTGCCAAAAAACAAATAGGTAATATATAAAGAAAACTAAATAACATGCTTTTGAAAATAACGAAACCAAAAGGTGCGATACAGAAAATAGGAATAGCGACATCTATCGAAGCACGCCAAAATCTTATTCATAGAAACAACCAACCTGTACGAATAAAGGGACAAATTATAAGCATTTTTGCATTCAAATTAATACAAGTTACGAAAAGTTTCAAATTAATACGACGATGAAATTCACGTTCAAAGATTTCATTACATACAAATTAAGTTAATTAAACAAAGACAGGCATAAGCTAATTAAAAAAAACCTATTGGATATAATTATTTTCTAAAAAGTACAAATTACTGAAATGTAGCATTAAATATGCTTAATTATTTATAAAAACCCGATAACGAAGCGAAAAATAATGTCACAAGCGAGATTCGAACCCGCGCCTATTGGGATTCCGGCCCAATCGTACTGCCACTACACCACCGTGAACTATTGTAGGACATGCAAATCTCGCTTCGTATCATATTTACGTCTTAAGGTGACGTATGCCATCTACCCGACAATGTTTACACATTGTTATAGGCTGGCATTGATATATGTTTACACATTGTGTAGTGGCAGCACCATTGGGCCGGAATCCCAATAAGCGCGGGTTCGAATCCCGTTTGTGTCATCATTTTTCGCTTCATTATCGGGTTTCTAAAAAGTATTTTGACTGCACAGATGGCGTAGTGGTTAAGTTACAGACTTTCTGTGGCAGTACCGTGGGTTCGTTTCCTACGCAGTACAATACTTTGTGCGATCAACAAAGTGTTGTTCTAGGTGTAATTTGCCTGCGTTAAATATTTGTTTGTAAAGTGCCCCGTAATACAAGGATTTCTATAGCGCAAAGTGGTATCTTATAAAAAAAAAAAATAGTAAGTACATATTTAAGTGTGTCTCTGATATAAGCCTTCATCTACGGGGGATTCCTGTGAGAAATATCTTCATCATCATCTCGGCTCTTATGTATTCCACTGTTGGGCTTGAGGCTACTCCACAATAAGAGAGAAATTGACCTAAGTATGCCACTGAACAGAAATATTGGTATAGGATTTAATTTAGTCATCTAGTCAACTTATACAATTAACAAACTCAAGATTACATTCAGACTCAAAACAATCAGTGGATAGTACAATGTATTATCCTGCATGAGAATCTAACCAGTGACACTTGGGACCGTAAGTCGGTATCTTAACCAATACGCTATCGTATCATTGTAATTTTATGTTATAAAACATAATAAATATCATTCATATTCTTACCTCCAAATCCACAAAAACCCGTTTCTTTATAATCCTTACATATGTCCGGTTGATAGTCCCACCTAGGAAAAATAAAAAAATATGTAAAACAACGAAGGTGTTAGTTGCAGCATATTAAATTGGACAGTGCTAAATCAATAATTATTGGTATAGTATAATGTTATCATAAAAATGTTTGACCAAAAATAATATATAACATATATTTTTTTATATTGTTTATGGTAGCAGAAGAGCAAACAGCATACCTGATAATAAGTATTACTGCCGGTCATGAACTTTGCTATACCAGAGGTACGATTAGACCATTGCCTACCAACCAACACCCACCTAGAAAGTTAGGCCTCCGTCTGTCTCGCTCACCGAATAAACCACAACAGCCAAATGCTCAGACATAGATTTTCTATGAGATTGTAGTACTACCCCGGACAGACTGGCCCGCAGCCAAACTACTACTAAATAAAACTATATATATGCCTATACAGAATCATTTTCTTTATTACTGGCAATGTTTTTATATCAATATGTAACTCAAAATTTAATAACTAATACTGTAGCGGATAGATATAAATTTCTGTAATAACTATGACTTATTGGGCGTGAGACACCACAGTCCTCCCGTGACCATAAACGTTGTAGTGCTTGAAATGTTGGGAAATTATAAAATCAAATACACACGCAATAGAGTCGATATAAGTCTATTTTTTTAAATGTGTAATACTCGCGTATACAGAAAACATTATCAATAAATAAAAAAAATTATAATTAACCTCAATATGACAATTAGATGTGTTGGTGACAGCGCTGTGCGATAGCAGCTATGAATACTACCAACCTTTACTCTCTTGTGGATGTCGTAAAAGACGACTAAGAGCCTTATAGCGATCTGGGCCAACTCCATCTGATGTTGTTTGGTTAACAATTACATTCCCAAGGAGGGTTGACATCTGGCAGGCGGCCGGTCATAAAACTATTGCCAATAACTTTTACAATATATACATAGTAAAGAGGAGTAAATATTGTATCGACCCCAAGTAATTGGGATAACAGTAGAATTATGATGACAATTAGATTGTTATAGGTGTCACCTAAAATTTAAGAATCATTTATGAAAATGAGCATAACTTTACTTTCCCATTATGACGGAGAGAGAGGAAAATGTTGGAAGAAACTACTCTATGTAAATATATTTAAAATGTTATCTTACCGAACAGTGGCCCTCAGATTAGCAGGTGCTCTTATTGGACCTTTCCTAACAAGACCAGAGCTTGCATTACCAGCAGCCGTATCTCTCTTCTTGTAATACTGTGCATAATTATTTATACCCCTGTACACCTGGAAAAGAAAATATATAGTTAATATTTTCATCTATTACATCAGCTTTTCAAAATCTTAGTACATATACGTCTAACTGCTGGGCTCCAGCTTCCTACACATTAGGAAGGCAATTGACCTACTATGTCACTGGTCCATATAAGGTCTCATTTCGAGATTTCTTTTTCTTACATATAATATCTGAATGACCAATCCCTATATTATCTTTTTACTGTTTTTTTTTTATTTGGAAAATATACCTTAGATATTAATAAAATAAGTAACAAAAAAAAATTTTAGATATAAAAGGAAAGACCATGGATTGAACTGGAACTGTTTAGATTGGACTGCTCTATTTCCCAACTGAGTTATGTCAATTTACAATGACAGCACACAAACAAATATGCCTTTAAATTTTAATAATTTTCAGCCAATGACAAAATATTTATTTTTGTAGATCGAAAACACTAATAAAACAGTATTTTCTATAAATAAAACCTATAAATGAATTTTCCCATTATGTAACAATATTCATTGACACTTCTATCGAAGCATTATATTATATAGACTACAAGCTTCCTTGATAAATGGGCTATCCAACATCAAAAGAATTCTTCAATTCAAGCACATAGTTCCTGAGATTAGTGTGTACAAACAAATATACTTTCCTGCTATATAATATTAAGTATAGTTATTGATTCATGTGGTACCTTATCATCAGCTTGACCATTTAATTCTTCGTTAATCTTCTGCGCTTTCTCAAATATAGCTTGTGCATCTCTATCTCTTTCTGTGTCCATTTCATATGTGGCTGTGGCATTCTCTCTCTGCTGTTGTACAGATAATGTTGTCCGCTGCTTAGCCTGTAAGTAACAAAGAGATTTATTACTATTATATATTTTTAAAGCTTACTCCACCAAACTCAAAAATCCAAATCTAACTTTCTATTATAATAATTTCACCTAATCACTGAAAGTGTATTCAGACCATAAGTCTTAAAAAAATTGGACATACTTATTTCTTACTCAGTATTTAAACAGTGAGAGTGCTAAAGTGTTGCAATAGAGAAATACAAGTACTCTCAATTAAATTTTATTCATGCAATTTGGTTTTTTTTTGCTGTCTGTTTTGAGGCAGTAGAATGGTATATATTAATGGTTTAGTATATTTTATATAGTAACGCAGAAAGAAAAAAATGTAATGTGTGAGAAAATTAAAGATAAATCATCATTATCTAGCCTTTTGCTATCCATTGATGAAGGTATGTTTGAATTTAAAAAGTAGGCTTTGTAAGTCCATAAGTCCATAATTAGTAAAATATACCAACTTTTCCGTGTGGTGACGGAGTAAGAATACTATTCACCACCCCAAATCATACCCGTGGGTGATCGTACGAGACGACTAAGGGATATTAAATGCATATAACATCTATGCGAGAGAAGGAAAACTCGAAACAAAACTCTATACCAACACGTCTGACCAGCGTGGTATAGTAGGTTAATTTCCCTCCCGTTACGGAGGAGGCCCGAGACCAACAGTGGGACTTTATGGGCTGTGATGATGATGATGATGATGATGACCAACTTTTACTTGGAAAATCTTTAAATTATAGCAATGAAATCTAAATGGAATGTTTCTAATCTATTGTTTGTACTTAATATACATCAATAACCTTTTTTAACAACTTAAAATCACACCATTGTAAGTCGAAATTTTGGCAATTACATCCTCTGTATCTTTAAAATACTTGATGAGTTGAAAACTCATTAACTGCAATTTTTTCCATTTTGATAATCGATTTATTGAGACTCCACTGCACTTACTTTTTCATCATCATTACTTGAACTTTCACCATCATCAATCTCCAGTTTACTTTTCTTAGTACCCGCAGAAGTACTTTGTATATTAGGATTGTTTTTCTGTTGTCTTTTAGTTGGAAGCACTACTGCTTGTTCATCAGAATCAGAGCTGTTTTTCTCTGGAAAAAATTCATAAAAAAAATATTATTTTAAACTCGCTATTTTTATATTAGAAAGTGGATATATCAGGGATGTTTATAGATTATTTTAATGACATTGAATTGTGGACTAATAAGTATACCAGGGCATTCCGCAAACCTTTTTATGTTGTCCTTGTATTGCAAGGCACTTTGTAAACATATACTTTAACACACAAATTACACCAAGTCTCAGAACAACCATTTCTGGTTAACAGAAACTATTGTCCTGCCTGAAAATTGAACCCATAACACTGGTATGGCAGGTCGGTATCTTAACCACTACACCATCTATGAGGTCTTAATTAAAAAAATATAGTCATTGAGATTTAATAATAACTAAATTAACAACAGCAAAAAAACATGGCCAGTATCTCAATTTGAGATTCATTTCACATTTAAAAATTAATTTCAACAATTTCTCTGTATGGTGACAGAGTAAAAAAAATACAAGTTACCTTCTCTATCTTGCCCCTTCATAGTTTTTATAAAAGTTTTACGGCCTTAGTCCTGACTAAGGACATAATATACATACATTACCTATTTAATAGAAGTAACACTCAATAGAAAATACTGTACCAATACATCTAACCGGTGTGGTATAGTAGATCAAATTTTCTCTCACTGTTGAGGAGGTTCAAACACAGCAGTGGACGTATAGGTGCTAAAATGTTATCTATTAATTATTATTTTTATCTATTTCTGCAAGCATCCCATTCCGACATAAAAAAAATAATGGACACATCCATAGCACAAAAACTTATTCCTTAATGCTGGTTGATGTTTAAAAGTAAACAAAAAGAAACCAATTTTTGACATTGGTGGGAGCCATATCGATAAAAGAAGTAGAAGTGAGAGTGTATATAAAACTAATTTAGTACTAATATTACTATGAAAGTAGAACATAACCTCAAATTTTCAGAACAAATTTTGAATAAGATTAGGTTTGTAAGATAATGTAGCATTTTAAATTACCTTCTGAACTAGATGTTTTTCGCTTCCTGCCGCCTCTACCTCTAATATTACGCTTCTTAAATGTTGTATGTACATCTACTTCAACGTCGGACATTGTGAGATTTTAAACTTAGTTTCTGATATTAATTCGTTAACAATAAACTTAAATAATTATTACATTAATGAATGTTAATCTATGCTCTTATTAAACATTTGTGTTAGTTATCTAAATAAGATGAAATAACAGAAAATGTTTACATACTCCTTTTGACACTTAAAGAATAGTTCGGTACCTACAATTGACATAATGACATTGAGATAATCGTTCAAAAATTATAGTAATGTTTATTCATTTTTTTATAAATATCGGACCAAAATTTTAAAGGTCCTATAAATTCAAAGTCAGTCAGTTTAACAATTTATTTAAATATTAAGAATTAATTTCTATCTCACCTTAAATAATAACTAGTATGTTTGAATAAAAGACCACTCTTAAAAAAGCTTTGCTACTTATAACTCGTGAAAATGGCTGCTACTTATGTATTAAACAACATTTCAGCTTAGATTGATACATGTCAAAGTTCATTGCTATATAATCTTCCAGCTTATATGTCCGTGTCCGATACACGGACATATTATAGGCTGGAAGTCTTTATAAGGTTATTCAATGATTTCCTCAAATAGTGACGGGTTAAGGATACAATATCTCACGTTTTAAATAAATTCGGCTTAACGATCGAGAGGAAAATAGGTAACAAAATTTTCTTAGGTAAATTATATTAACTGCGATGGACTTGGACAAACAGCCTTCCAACTGTGGCACTAGCGTCATTACAGCATTTTGGATTATCTAAATGATAACACACCACAATGCTGATGATTATTATAAGCTGCTTCATTCAGTAATTTCTTTATTGTGACTGTTTTTCCGTTTAGTGACGGTGTTAGAATACAATTCATCACCTACTATTTTGTCCGTGGGTGTCATAAAAGACGAATAAGAGATATATGGAATATAATATAATATGCATATAACATTGTGTGAGACACAAAGAGGTTTTAGGAGTGGAAGGGGATGCATGGATCAAGTGTTCTCTCTGCGCAACATTATGGAGAAGCATCTGGCTCTAGGTCAGAGAGTTTTCTGCAGTTTTGTGGATCTGGAGAAAGCATTTGACACGGTTGTACGAAAGAAATTTTGGGATATTTTACAGGAGTATGGTATTAACGGTAAACTGCTACGGGCTGTGCAGTCCAGTTACATGGGCTGTAGAGCCTGTGTGCGGCTGGATGATGGAATGTCGCCTTGGTTTGACGTCAATATCGGCGTTAAGCAGGGGTGCGTTCTGTCAGCCAGGCTGCTTATCATATATCTGGATAAATGTCTCCAAAGGTTGAGCGATATGAATGTGGGAGTCCAGATGGGCGACTCAGTGCTCACTGCTCTGCTTTATGCAGATGATGCAGTCCTGCTGGCACAGTCAGCGACTGACCTGCAGACCCTAGTCGACACAATGACAGAAGATTGTAAGAAAAGGAGTCTACGCGTGAATGTGAGCAAAACCAAAATAATGGTCTTTGAAAGAGATGAAGCCAGAACAGATGTAAGAGTAACAATAGGCAATGATGTACTAGAGCAAGTGGATGAATTTGTATATCTTGACTGTGGATTTAGCCGAGATGGAAGGTACACCACTGATATAGAGCGAAGAGTGAATGCGGGAAATAGAGTCAACGGAGCGTTGAGGCAACTTCTCGGCAGCCACCACCTCAGCCAGAAGGCACGTGTAGCAATACATAACGCAGTGCTTGTCCCAACATTGCTGTATGGAAGCGAGAGTTGGGTAGGCAGAAAAGAGTATGAAAGTAAAATTAATGCGGTCGAAATGCGATCTCTGCGGAAAATCTGTGGAGTTAGGCTGACCAACCGCATTCGTAACGACGATGTAAGAGAGCGAGTAGGTGTGAAAGAGAGTATTGGTGTAAAGATGCGAAAGGGAATGCTCCCATGGTTCGGACATGTGGAAAGAATGCCGAACGAACGTCTGGTTAAGAAGATATACAATGCGAAAGTGGAAGGATGTAGGTACCGAGGGAGACCGAGACTAACCTACCTAGACCAGATCGGTCATGTACTGAAGGAAGGTGGAGTCAAGAGTCTCCGAAACCGGCGAGCGTGTATGAACAGAATTATGAATGTTGAGGAAGCGAGTGAAGTATGCAGAGATAGAGTTCTCTGGCACTCTGTTCTCTCTGCCTACCCTGCAAGGGATATGGCGTGATGATATGTATGTATGTATGTATGCATATAACATCTATTCAAGGGAAAGAGATCTTGAAATAAAACCTTATACCAAATGTCTGACCAGCAAGGTATAGTAACCCGACGGGCTACCGCAGACTAAGACCGGGTTCCGGTGGCCTGCTCGCTAGGCCTAGAGAGGTACATGTAGGCCGGGTCTATGGGGTCACGCGCCACTTCTTCTGTCGCCCCGGACGGATTTAGCGGGGTGTGACCACTTCATAGCCCGCCGCCCAAAAAAAAGCGTGGTATAGTAGGCCAATTTCCTATACAGGGTGGAAGAGGACCGCTCCCGCAAACAAAGACAGATGACCCTACTAGTCCTACTTGTAATGATAGGCTAGACAAAATCGATTCGGATGCAATTTTTTTTTTTTCACAACGATTTTTAAGTTTTTTTTACATTCCATCGTATTAGGACAGTGCCATATAACGATAATTCCATAAAAATACGTAACTATATTCAGATGAGAAAAGACGCTATCTATTCAAAACTCACGTGAAGTACGTTTTTCCTTTGCCTATAATATGTGCGTTGAGAGAAGGATGGCTGCTCTAGCCTCTAGTAGTTAACTCGTGATCGACTGCCGCTTGTAAAATATTTTTCAGCCATATTTTTTTTTTACATTTAAAAAAAAAAGAAACGGCCTCAGTGCTAGGTTCGAGCTTTCTCTCTAAAGAGAGAAATTAATCTATTACACCACGCTAGTCAGACGTATATTTTTTAATCTATATTTCTCTAAGGACTTTTATTAATATGTTGGCCCCACCGCATCTTAATCATTTTTAAATTATAGCATCGATGTTATTTTTTTTATTACTTATAATGGCAAACGAGCTAGCAACACACCTGATGGTAAGTGTCACTGCTGCCCATGGATCTCAATACCACTATAACCAAGGCTATATAGCTAGGCCGCAGCCTACCGTTACAATCCCCAAAACCCACACAGTTGGGCTTCCGGCTCTGTCGCTCACCGAACGAAGCGCAATAACACATTGCCATTACTCATACATCGATCTTCTGCGAGAGTGTGGTACTACCCCGGGCGGACCGGCCCGCGGCTGTAGACAGAGAACAGTCAACAGCGTGGTCCTACCACCAAGGGAGTCGCCAGCTTATGACTAATTGGGGGCAATATTATGGAGGATAAAAAATATGAACGCCTGGTACAGTCGAAAGCATGGAGCGTTACACTTTGGAAGTCTTTGTCTCGATGACGATTGTAATAAGAACGGTTCTATGCGATGCGGAATATATTAATAGGTAAAGAAGTCAATTGCCCGCACTTTGGTCGCTTTGCGGCTAGCTACATTTGATCTCTTGCAGCCTGCACCCCCCTGCCTTCCCTTGGCGACGCCCTTGCCTACCACTATAAAAACATATCTGTCTTTTATATCACTTATTCGGCTTTTACAACTCCAAAAAAAAGGCAATGGTATTAATAAATAATTTAAGATGTTTCCTTGTAATACAAAATATTCAAGTATAACACCGTGTCTAGATTTTTATATCTGAATTAAAAGTAATTGTTGAATTACCGTAATGAATCTGTATTATGCAGAACTAATATATTATAACCATTATTATGAATAGAATCGATTTTCTTGATAATTTTAAATTAGTTTATAATAATTAGATATGTTTTTGTTTTATTGAAGTAAATAGCTCCAGTTAGTGTGATAACAATTCCCGAATATGGGTGAGTGTACTATTTTTTTTTATTTCTTTTTACTCGTATTTCGTGACTGTGAAGAGATTAGAGACTATTTTGTTGTTATGAAGAAGTAGTTTTAAAAATTATGATGTAACGCTAAATAATTATCAGCTATCTTACCCGCGTCATGTCTTTAACGACGACTAAGAGATATAATATTTGCTAGAAGATGATTTCTTCTTCGATCAGATTACAATTTTATATCACAAGGACAATGGACAGAGAATGTTTGCTAGATATATTCGTAACACCTACTGTGATTGCCAAAACGCTCATTAAGCATTCATTCATCATTCATTACAGCTACAGCCCATAAATGTCCCACTGTTGGGCTCGGACCTTCTCCGTAATGGGAGGGAAATTAACCTACTATAACACGCTGGTCAGACGTATTGGTATAGGGTTTTGTTTCAGAGTTTTCCTTCTCTCGCATAGATGTTATATGCGTTTTATATCCTTTAGTCGTCTCGTACGATCACCCACGGGTAAGATATGGGGCGTTGAATAGTATTCTTACTCCGTCACCACACGGCAAATTAAGCATTATGACTATGTATCAAGTATTAGGACTATGGAATTGTCCCTCATTGTTATACCAAAACCCAGCAAGAGACGTCGTCAACCCAATAGTTTATTTTTCTTTTAAGGCCAATTGGTACTAAGGCAATAATCCTTGTATTACAGTGGGAATTTACAAACTTATAATTAACTAGCTTCTGCCCGCGGCTTTGCCCGCGTAAAAGGTTACTTTCCTAAAGTTTTTGATCCCCTATTTTTATTTTTGACCGTCGGTAATACAGTGCAACGGTATTACAATACTCAGGGTTGGAACTTCATTGCTGGACTGCTAGATGGCGTTGAAGGATTTTGAGATTTTTTGACAAACAATTTTTTATTTTTCATATAAAAATTTCGTTTTTTTTTTTAAAAGTATCCTATTGTAAGGTTCCATTACATTACACAATAAAATGGTATTATTAAATAATTATAATGGCAATATTAGTGCGAGAATTATCTATTCTAAATTAGTCGGTAGATCACACTGATTGCGCTGGCCACACTTTTACGGCACTTGGTAGGAAAAATCGTTCGAAGAAGACACTCAGTACTAGGCTTGGCGAGCGAAAGGTTAAAAGAGTATAAGGCAGTGCTATTCGGAACAACTCTAGTGTTTATAAATCAGTTTGGAAGAATAAAATTAATCTAAAAGGAATCATTTTTATTATTGAAGAATACTACCCGTTTTATCTCAGAAAGCGGGATTGAATCCGTAAGTAAACGCCTGCAATATTATTTTCTTTTAGCTATAACGCTAAAACACCGTAACCGCTGGTATTTGATTTACTCTAATAGAGAAATTGACAATTGCTTATGTTCTACTATTTGCGTTGGTCTTCGTATTTCAAATAAAACGGTATGGGGTGCATAAAAACATGCGCATTGCTTCGTATAAATATACTACATTTTGCTGTTGCTATAAATTTCACGTCTACCCTACGGCACTAGAAGTAATGTGGCAAAAGGTGAATGTGTAAAATAACAAATTGTTGTTCTCAGTCTGGGTGTGATTGGACTGGGTGTGATTGTGTGAAGTGACGTCTGTTAAGTGCATCCTAATAAAGGCTCCACATTATAGGAGATAATTCTTTAAAATAGGATAACCAAGAAAAAAAAATAATATACAAATAAATAAATATTGTTGCATATTTCCTAACTTAAGTTATTGAATACTGATTATGAAAAAAAAAACTGTTTAGATCAATAGCTGCAAATAGAATGATTTATTAGCATAAGCAATTATGCATTAGCAGCAAGGCAATCTACGTGGACGTATTAAGTGGACAAAATCTCATCAAGTTTTCTCTTCGATGTATAATAGTTTTTGAGAGTTTATAGTTTTTGAGATAATTAGTACATTTCTCTTTCCTTTCATTTTTCTTCTTATTTTTTTTCATATTACTAACATGTTACTATTGTGACGAGTTTAAGGGAATGGAGGAAAGGGACGGACGTCGTTGCCTGAATACACCTCGATGTGGCAGCTTGCGCTCCAGGCATAGCCAGGTTAGCGTACGTCAAAAAGGAAGCCGAAGTCGCAGTCGTAGCCAGGACTATTATCGGCTGTTGACAGAACGGGAACGACCGCTAAACAGAAAACAGGCATGAGTTCGGCAGCTGGAAGTAGACCTACAAAGGGAACGCGATAAGGAGCAACGACAACGGAGTAGACATCAGGGTTCATCAAATACCGATGCTAGCCGCGAGCGACGTGGTCGTGATGCAAACGACCGTACATCTGTGGATAAGCGCACTAAAAGGTCATGTAGCCCTACATTTTTATTTAAAACCCTAATATAAATAATACAGTCCATTAGAGATTTTGTACCATCACATTCTAATCGATATGCATTAGCTGTTAGTAGAAGCCTAGATCACAAAAATATTATTCCTGAATTTAATCCCTCTGAAAAAAAAACAACGTATAGATGTATGGCTCAAAAAGGTGAATGAATGCGCTGCAGTTTATGGTTAGGGCGAGAGGACAATTGTACAACTTTGATGTTGATTGACAAAAACTTACAGGTAACGTTAAGACCTGGTATGAAATCCTCAACTCTATACTCTTTACCCGAGATGAATGGCAATCAAAATTAAAGGATGTTTTTCCATCGGAACAAAATTACGGTCAGCTCTTGGATGATATGTCGAAAAGGAAGAGTATAATACTTTTACGAAAAACTAGTGTTATTAAATCAATGTGAAATAGTGCGTAAGCAGGCCGTCGACTGTATTATCCACGGTATCGGTTATAAGACCTTTCGATCAAGCGCTTGGGCTCTAAGTTGTGAACAAACTAATCGGATCTTGAAATTTCTGTTAAGGAGCGATAGAAAATTCGTTATGCAGCAACTATTGTTTAGGGATAGAAGTTTCGGCACAGTATAGGGCAGACAAAATAATAAGATAGGTTTGATTATCCGATTAATCAGTCTTTACATTGCTATAATTGTAAGGAAAAGGGACATCCGTTTTCCAAATGTCCCCAATTATCAACTAAATGTATCCATTGCAATAAAGTGGGTCATAATTCTGAGGTCTGTAGGTACAAACAGAATATAGAATCTACGAAAGCCGACGTAGTAGTAAAAACCTAAGGTAAATTCCAGATATGCATTTTCTCGAATTTTTACCCGAGCAGTAAATTTATAAAAAGTGAATGTTAATAGTTTGCTTCGTGAGGCATTTATTGACTTCGGCAGCGAAGGTACGCTTATAAAACAATCTACCTTCTCGAATCTTGGGCTTAGTTATGATGGTACTCCGTCAATAATGAAGGGGTTCGGCAATAATCTCCTGTGGTCTATAGGTTCTATTAATTTGGTCTTAAGTATAGATGGTGTAACTGCTAGTGTCCCATGCAAAGTTGTAGACGATCATCTGCTAGAGAAGTCAATGCTAGTTGGCCAAACTTATTCAGAGCAGTTGCACATTATTGTCTATAAGGATGTTAATAAACTACAATTCCTACATACTAGTGATGGATGAATACCCGGCGTAGACGAGCAATATGAACCTCTGGCAAAGGGGAAAGTGAAGAGTTCTAGCATAATTTATGGCACTGCAAGTGTAAAAGCTGAACTAGGATCGTCGTCGTTTACCGGTAGTATAGTATTGGGTACTAAGATAGTAGTAGTATAATAGTGTAGTAGTAGATAGTAGTGAAGTATGCAAGGATAGATTTCTCTGGCACTCTGTTCTCTCTGCCTACCCTGCAAGGGATATGGCGTGATGGTATGTATTTATGTATATATGTAAGATAGTAGGGAAGCCCTATGAACAGTTTTCGGTTTGTGGTGGTATTTATGAAGTGAGGCAAGGTTTGTTTTTGTTATTGTGATACCGTGTTCAATACCATGTTCCTTTACGAAAATTTTGTGTTCTCCCGTGCTCAAAAGGTACATTCTATATTTGGTCTTACAGAAGTAGAGCCAGTTTATTAAAGGAATTAATTGATGAGATTCGGATAGTTATAGGCGATGCAGTATCAATTTGTGATAGGGCCAAGCTCTTAGAACTTCTCCAACAATTCCAGGACTGGTTTGCTAACAAATTAAGCGATCTAACAGGTACAAAGGCCGCTGAAATGAAAATCGAGTTGAGTAGTACACGTCCGGTAGTTTACAGACCTCACCGCTTGTCTCACCACTAACGTGAAAAGGTTCGAATAATTGTATACGAAATGTTACAAGCAGGTATTATACGGGAGTCTGTATCGTAACAATGCTAGCCCAATCATTTTGTTAGACAAAAAAGGGAAGATGATGCCTTTTTGTGTGTCGAATGCTAAATTTAGGCACTGTAAAAGAAAGATATCCCGTACTTCTAATAGAAGATGAAGTAGCTAGATTGTCAGGACAGGGCTGGTTCATCACACTTAATCTGATCTCTAGTTATTATCAGGTGCCCAGCTCTGAGGGCAGCAAGTACTTGACAGCCTTCGTTAAGCAGGATGATCATTACGAGTACAACCGAATGCCGTTTGGTTTGGCCAACGCCCCCGCTGTATTCCAACGTGTGATGAAACCTGTCCTAAGCCCCGCGCAATTTGACAAAAGCCACTATGTATATTGATGTCGTGCTAATCTTTGGTAGGAACCCAGCGGAATGTTTAGATCGCTTAGAAGAAATTCATCTTCTATTACGAAATGCGAATCTTAGATTAAACTTGTCACAGTGTAGCTTCCTACAAAACACTATAAATTATTTAGGCTCTGAAATTAGTTCAGCTAGTATGATCTGTTAAAGCGAATATTCAATCTGTGATTGATTTTCCCCATCCAATCTGTGGTTGAATTTCTTCATCCAATTAATGTGCATGGTGTGAGACAAATCTTAGGCCTTGTTAGCTATTTTCAAAAATTTATACAAAGTTTCGCACAAATAGCCCGGCCTCTCACAGAATTGCTTAAAAAGAACGTCCCATTGCAATGGATTAACGACCAAAACGAAGCATTCAATATGCTGAAAGCTAAACTTATAGAAAGGCCCGGACTTGCTATATATGACCCGATAGCTGAAACTGAACTTCGTACCGACGCCAGTAGATTGGGCATTGGCAATATCTTTTTACAACGCCTTGAAGGAAGCCAAAGTTCCTTTCACCCCGTGGCTTACTTTAGTCGTCAGATGACGCCGGAAGAAAGGAACTTTTATTCCTATGAATTTGAGACGTTGGCAGCTATCTGTTCCCTGAAAAAAAACTGAGGGTATACGTCTTAGGTAAGGCATTTAAAATCGTCACTGACTGTAGTGCACTACATTCCACTTTCACCAAGCGCGACCTCGTACCCAGGATCGCTCGATGGTGGTTAGCATTACTAGAGTTTGATTGTTCGATAGAATATAGGATAGGTACGAAGATGACTCATGTTGATGCACTATCCAGAAACCCAATAACTGACGTGGAATCTCGAAATGATCAAGTTCCCACCATTATGTCTATAAGTGAAGAGGACTGGTCACTCACGCTACAATTAGGAGATTCAGAATTACGTAGGATTCGTGACATTGTCACTAGTGATTTAGACCCGCAAGGCTTGGAATACCTTAAAGATAATTATGTTTTGAAGGATCTTTTGAGATATGTGGGCAACTATAAAGAATGTCTGAGATGGGCGGTCCCTAAGGGTGCAAGATGGCAGTTGTGTAAAAGTAATCACGATGATATAGGATATCATGTGGATTTTGAAAAAAAACTTTAGAAAAGGGTTAAAAGACATTATTGGTTTGCAAAAATGAAACGATTTAAAAAAAAAAAAGTATGTAGAATCTTGCATCGATTGCGCATATGCAAAGAAATCTTCTGTGCGTGAAGGTTGCCTTCACGCTATCGAAGAGATAGAAAAGCCTTTTCACACATTACAGGTCGCGACCACCTTGGGCCCTTTATGAGATCACAAAAGTGACATTTCAAAATAACGGTCAAAGTACGAAACTTTTGACGAGGGTCCTTTTAGAGTTGTTGACATTCTAGGTAATGATAGGTACAAAGTAGAAGTCAGTCAGTCAGTCAAAAACAAGACAGACTACCGTTGCCGCAGATCGCATACGACCATGGATTCATGTTTATTCTTTAGAAATTGACAATGATACTGATAATGATACTGAAGTAAATAAGAGCGAGGACGACAACACATCTATTTTATAATTCTTCTGTGTATGTACTATAACTCTTCTGTCTGTACGATAATTATGTTATAGTAAAACGTGATTAACTAAACAAGTCGACATTAATGAATTCTTATATTGTTCATATATTTTGGTTGTTTCAGGCAAGAATTTTGGATACATGGATAATTGGTTAAAGGTTAATCGGTTAAAGGATAATCGGTTAATGGATAATTGGTTAAAGGTTAATCGGTTAAAGGATAATCGGTTAAAGGATACTCGGTTAATGGATAATTGGTTAAAGGTTAATCGGTTAAAGGATAATCGGTAAATGGATAATTGGTTAAAGGTTAATCGGTTAAAGGATAACCGGTTAATGGATAATTGGTTAAAGGTTAATCGGTTTAAGGATAATCGGTTAAAGGATAATCGGTTAAAGGATAATAGGTTAAAGGATAATCGGTTAAAGGATAGTAGGTTAAAGGATAATCGGTTAAAGGATAATCGGTTAAAGGATAATCGGTTAAAGGATAATCGGTTAAAGGATGATCGGTTAAAGGATGATCGGTTAAAGGATGATCGGTTAAAGGATAATCGGTTAAAAGATAATCGGTTAAAGGTTAATTGGTTAAAGGTTTATTGGTTGGTTGAAGGATGATTGGTTTTAAGGGGATTTGGATCGAAGGATAATTTAAGAGGGATTAAAAAAAAATTGTCAAGATTAATTAAGAGGATAAATTAAAATAATAGTTAAGGTTAATTGGCTACATAGATAAACTTACAGATTTGTTAGTTACAAGGCTAATTGTATACAGAGATAATTTAATATATGACTAAGTGCGAAGAAGATTGTCCAGAATGATAATTGGTTATAAAATTATTTGTCAAATATTATAAATTATATTATTCCAGGGTATTATAAACATTATATTTTTACCATAAGTCTGATATATTTTGTTCGAATATTATTGTTGTATAAAATGATAGTTTAAATTTTAATGCTGTATATTATATAACAAATTGTAATTTAAATCTTTGAGCGATTTTTTTTGCCGAGTGTAAGGTTTCACCAGAGACGCACATGGGGACATGCACGTTGTCAGGATGGTCGAGTGTAAGGTTCCATTACATTACACAATAAAATGGTATTATTAAATAATTATAATGGCAATATTAGTGCGAGAATTATCTATTCTAAATTAGTCGGTAGATCACACTGATTGCGCTGGCCACACTTTTACGGCACTTGGTAGGAAAAATCGTTCGAAGAAGACACTCAGTACTAGGCTTGGCGAGCGAAAGGTTAAAAGAGTATAAGCCAGTGCTATTCGGAACAACTCTAGTGTTTATAAATCAGTTTGGAAGAATAAAATTAATCTAAAAGGAATCATTTTTATTATTGAAGAATACTACCCCTTTTACTATGTTACTTTTAATACCTCCAAAAATATGTGTGCAATGTTTCATGATGATCGGTTGAGTAGTTTTAGCGTGAAAGCGTAACAAACAAACTTACATTCACATTTATATATTAGTAGGGATAGGGATGGCCACAAATTACACAGACTTAGAAAAACAATTTGTGAACCGTAGAGAGTACTATCTTGTATTGAAATCAAACCGACGAAATCTGGTATATACTGCATACATAACTGCGCCAACTATGCAGTTATCAGTCATTCTCGATTAAAAATAAGTGTATTTCTTCCACAGATTTTCATTTCATTCTATTGCTGGTACATCTCTCTTTATTATACCCAAGCTCATGCGAAGATCTTCAGAAGACGACCATTCCTTATTCAGGAGGCTGCAGCAAGAATGTCTGTAATAATAATATCACTATTAAAAACGAGTGTCTTGATTTAATTGTCTTTAATATAGATTCACAGGTAAAGACATAATTTTGTTATATATATTTATAAACAGACTCTAAAACAGGAATTTCTCGTTACGTCTGTATTTTTGTTTAATGTTAATTACTCGCTGAGTTTGCCGTCAATCGCCACATTGTACAGGATGCTACGGAAGAACAGCGTTGTGGTTCTCATGTGAGCTACCACAATATTATGCTGAGTAGCGATCCTTTTACTTACTCGCGGGCGGGACTCCAGATCTTACGTGTTATGTTTACATATCTCTCGGCACATCGATTAGTTCATCAATATTCACTATATTGTATACATATGTGTCCCCCTGCGAGGGAGAAATAAACTATTTTTCTTTCTTTCTTTCTGTTAGGTACTTCAAAACTTTTTCTAGGTTAACCAATTTTGATGTATCACCTTTAACTTAAAAATTAATGATTCCCATATGGTCACATATAAATTTAATCATGAGCTGTGTGTTCTCCTCATAGTGGTATGTCTATACTGTCGACAGTCTTCTGTCTACAGCCGCGGGCCGATCCGTCTGGAGTAGTATCACACTCTCGTACAAAATCGACGTCTGAGCAGTGGCAATATGTTGTTACGCTTCGTTCGGTGAGCAAGAGATCTGGCAGACTAAGATTTTCTAGATGGGTTTTCATTAGTAGAGGCCTAGTTGTGCCTTTGGTATTGCAAAGGTCCATGGGCGGCAGTGACACTTACCATCAGGTGTGCTGCTTGCTCGTTTGCCACGATCAGCAATAAAAAATAGAATTTTTTAAATAATTAATAAATAATTAAGAATAATGCATAAATAATTAAGAATACTATTTGATTAATTGATTTGAAGTCATGTTTTTTTTAATATAATTTCATATTCTGTACTTTCAGATGACCCAGTAAAAATACAATTCACCATTTCCTATCTTCACCCAGGGGTGTTGTAAAAGACTAAAGAATAAATATGTAAGAGAAGGTATACTCGAAATAAAACCTTTTACCAACACGTCTGATCACCGTGGTATATTTGATTAATTTCTCTCTCACAGTGAAGGAGCCTCATGCCCAGTATTGGGACGAATATGAACTGATATGATGATGAGTAAAATAGCGTTTTTCTGCTGCCCGTGTGATGATCGATCTGGACACGTACAATTCGATCCATCGTATAGAAGATTTCGACAAGCTGATGGATGAATGTTAGACATTTGGAAGAATGGTTACAACATCAGCGCGTATACGTTCCACTAATGGGTCGAGATCTCCTCTTTATCATCATTATTCTCCTGCTCTTATCCAAAATACTTTGAGTTGCAATATGTACTCGTACATATTTCAAAAGTTATTGGCTATAGTTTTATGATCGACCGCCTGTTTGACATCAACCCTCTTTGAAAATGGAATTTTAGTAGTTAACTCGTGATCAAGTGCCACTTGCGGGTTCTGGTCCAACCATCATCTTTTATATTGTATTTGATTTTTATCATCGTGGTTCAAAGGGCATCACACTGAAGCTACTTGTTACTAAACATGTTGTAATATCTTTTTATAAAAAAAAACGGATAATAATAATAAGAAGAGACCTTTAGTAATTCTATCAAAATGGAGTTTGGTGTAGATAAATGTGCTATCATGCATGTAAAGCATGGTGGGATAGTGGAGGTTGATAGAGGTCAACTTATCAATACTCTACAATTTAGGCCGCTTCACGTAACTGATAACTATAAGTACTTGGGTATGTCACAGGCTTTGAACATCAATGAAGCGGACATGAAACAAGCGTTGCGGGAACGTTTCGAAGGTTTTAAACAGTCTTTTATCGGGCGGCAATAAGTTACGTGCCTGCAACGCGTGGGTCATGCCGATTTTGATGTACTCCTTTGGCATACTCAAGTGGACTCAAACCGAATTGGACGCCCTTTTTTTTTTTTTTTTTTTTTTTTTTTTTTTTTTTTTTTTTTTTTTTGGGAGGGTGGGTTACGGTCGGCACACTCCTCGCACCACTCCGTCCGGGGTGACAGAGGGGCGTAAGCGCGCACACCCGTAACCCACCCGTGACGTCGCCTTCGTCGTTGGGCCAACCACCGGAGCAGAGTGACTTGACGTCAGTGGCTGGCCCGACGGAATACCCCTGAGGAGTACCCTCTCCTCGACCGACGTCCCCCCCTCGGGTAGGATGTCGGTCTTTCCTCACGCGGTCGGCCTCTCTCTGGCTCTCCTCTCTGGTTACAATTCGGTAATTTCTTTGGAGAAACCGAAGGTTTTGTCTGTGCAATTGCTGACGAAGTTATCAAGGCGAATAACTACCGGAAATATATCTTGAGGGATGGCACGGCTGATATTTGTCGGTTGTGTCACCTACCAGGCGAGTCCCTCAGGCATATCGTTTCCGGTTGTTCACGTCTTGCTAACGGCGAGTACTTGCATAGACATAACCAAGTAGCCAGGATCATTCACCAGCAACTTGCTTTGTTATACAAACTTGTAAGCGTAGAAGTGCCGTACTACAAGTATATACCTAAGCCGGTTCTCGAAAACGGTCGTGTCACATTGTACTGGGACCGATCTATTATCACTGATAGAACTATCGTGGCTAATAAACCAGACATCGTGGTGATAGATCGGCTACAGCGCCGTGCAATGATTGTCGATGTTACTGTTCCTCATGACGGGAATCCCGTGAAAGCTGAGAAAGATAAACAAATAAAATATCAAGACTTAGCTCACGAGATTGTCGACATGTGGGATGTAGACACGGCAATCGTTGTACCGATAGTTATTTCGACCAACGGTCTAATCGCCAAGAGCCTCGCTCAACATCTTAAGAGGCTCGCGTTAGGTAGTTGGATTGGGGGTCTGGTGCAGAAAGCGGTGTTGCTCCACACGGCACGCATCGTGAGAAATATCCTCTCTTTGGAGCCCTAACCACCGGCGGCTTGGTCCCTGTATCAGCTGCTTGTGGGTCAACACGCTTTTTATATTTTAAATATATTTTTTTTTATATTATATATTTAGAAATATAGGATGGAGGATGGAGGATGGGGGTATGGAAAGCGGAATGTTGGTGGTGAGACGCTGCTTCAAGTAGCCTCGTCGTTTCACCTGGCTATCGTAAACACGTGGTTCCAGAAAAGCGAGGAGCACCTTATTACCTACAAAAGTAGTAACCACTGTACGCAAATTGACTACTTTCTTGTCAAAAGAAGTAAACTCAGTTCTGTAAAGGATTGTAAGGTGCTGCCAGGTGAGGCTCTAGTATCACAACACAGGCTTCTGATACTAGATATCAAAATAAAAACATGCGCTATTAAACGCAAAAACCGACCCCCTCCTAAGGTAAGATGGAGTATGCTGGAAAGAAAAGAGTATGCAAGTCGATTTCAACAAAGTATGATTGGTAAAATGAATGAAATGAAAGATATGAAGGATAAATCTGTGATTGAAAGTTGGAATGATATAGCTAGTTGTATTAGGAGTACGGCTAAAGTAATACTAGGTGAAACGAAAGGGAAGGGTATAATTGATAGAGATACATGGTGGTGGAATGAAGATGTACAAAAGATTCTGAAAGAAAAGAAGGAAAAGTTTAAAGCGTGGCAGAAAGAAGATAATGAAAGGTTGAAGAAAGCGAAAAATATTGAATACAAGGAATGTAAGAAAAAAGCTAAACGGGCAATAGCTACAGCGAGAACCCAGGCCCCAGACAGAATTTATAATTCGTTAGATGGGCCTCGAGGACAAAAGGCGCTGTACCGTATTACGAAAGCCCGAGAGGAACGAGCGAGAGATATTAGGCATGTCAAGTGCATGAAAGATGGAGATGGTAAAGTTTTAATAAAAGACGAGGAAATAAGGCAGCGTTGGAAGGAATATTTTGAAAGATTAATGAATGAAGAGAATTTATGGAGTGGAGAGTTAAAAGATGTACCTGAGAACGTCGGTCTAGTAAAAGAAATTACAATAGATGAGGTAAGAAAGGCAGTGATAAGTATGAAAAACGGAAAGTCTGTAGGGCCGGACGGTATACCAGTGGAAGTATGGAAAGTTTTGGGTGAGGATGGATATATGTGGCTGACTTTGTTCCTCAATAAGTTGCTGCAGGATGAAGTAATTCCCAATGAATGGTGCAGTAGTGCGCTAGTGCCCATTTTTAAAAACAAGGGTGATGTTCAGGACTGCGGCAGTTATCGGGGAATAAAGCTCATGTCACATAGTATGAAAGTGTGGGAAAAAGTAGTTGAGAAGCGATTGCGAGAAGAAAGCAAGATCACCCAAAACCAGTTCGGTTTTATGCCGGGCCGCGGGACAACGGATGCCATATTTGCACTGCGCCAACTGTGCGAAAAATATCGTGGTGCACATAAAAACTTGCATATGGTATACGTTGACCTCGAGAAGGCCTACGACAGAATACCGAGAACAGTTTTGTGGTGGGCACTGAAAGAGAAAAGTGTGCCTGTGAAGTATACTAGGTTAATCTGTGCTATGTACCAACGATCTAGGTCGTACGTAAAATCAGCGGCTGGAGACTCCGACGAGTTCAGTGTGCAGGTGGGTTTGCACCAAGGGTCGGCGTTAAGTCCTTACCTCTTCCTGTTGATAATGGATGCGTTAACATCGGAGATACAGGAAGAGGCACCCTGGTGCATGCTATTCGCTGATGACATTGTTCTCGTTGGAGAAGAAGGACCTGAGGTACAGAGCTTGCTGGAGAAGTGGCGCTGTAAATTGGAGAATGTTGGCTTGAAAATCAGCAGACCTAAAACAGAGTACATGTTCTGCGATTTCGGCGGTCTCTCCAATTTTACACCCATATCTCTAGATGGAGTACCTATACCAGTATGCTCGGATTTTCGATACCTCGGTTCTCTTATCCAAAGCGATGGCGACCTGGATCGTGCGGTGAAACACAGAATGGATGCGGGATGGATGAAATGGCGGCAGGTCACGGGTACAACATGCGACCCCAAAGTACCCCCTAAATTAAAGGGTAAAATATATAAAACCCTAATAAGACCTGCTGTACTGTATGGATCAGCATGTTGGGCGATAAAAGCGACGGATGAGAGACGACTGCATGTAGCGGAGATGCGAATGTTGAGATGGATGTGTGGTGTGACGAGATTAGATAAAATAAGAAATGAGCATATAAGAGGAAGTTTGAAAGTTGCGCCAGTGACGGAAAAGTTAAGGAGTGAAAGGTTAACATGGTATGGACATGTGATGAGACGGGATGAAAGAAATGTTGTGAGGAAAGTTTTAAATATGAATGTTGAAGGCTTTAGGGGTAAAGGAAGACCAAAGAAAAGATGGATGGACTGCGTGAGGTATGACATGGATAGACAGGGAGTGACTGCAGAGATGACGTCTGATAGGACTGTATGGAGGAAGATGACATATTGCGTCGACCCCAAGTAATTGGGATAAGAGCAGGATGATGATGATGATATTTAGAAATATAGTAAGTAGTTATAAGTTTTAGTAAAGAGAATAATAATAATAGACAAACCCGCTGATTTTTTCCGGATTATCTCAGTAGCGGTTGCGTTCCTTTCCAGTGGTAGTTTATTGTATTAAATTAAAATGTTAAATCTGACAATATGTGAGCGCCCTCGCAGGGTTTATAATAAATGAATTAGAATTTGACTAAACGCCATCAAAAAACGCCAAAGATGGAGTTGGCACAGAGATCTAAGGCTCTTAGTCGTCTTTTACGACATCCACAAGAAAAGCAAAGGTTGATAGTATTCGTAGCCGCTACCACACAACGCAAGAAATTTCATAACAGTTACACTTTATTTTTAATAGAAATGTCAGCCGGATGATAAGACAAATTGTAATAATTCTATAATAACAACTCAATTGAAGAATTCAAGCGATATGTCAGAAGTAATTCTAAGAAATCAATGTCTTCCAAATAATATATGGCTCGAACGTGATCCTAAAGATTGCAGACAATATTACGCCTGCATCTTTGGTATTATGCTACATATGAAATGCTTATACGGTTTAGAATTCAGTTCGACACAACATGTAAGTATATTTATAATAAGCTTGACTTAAAATTTTATATTATAATTAATTATCATTCTCCTACTCTTATCCCAATTATTTGGGGTCGATACAATATGTATTCTTTTTTCATAGTACATATTGTAAAAGTTATTGGCAATAGTTTTATGACCGGCCGCCTGCCAGACGTTAACGCTCCTTGGAAATGCAATTGTTGACCAAACGGCATCAGATGGAGTTGGCCCAAGTCGTTATAAAGCTCTTAGTCATCTTTTAAGACATCCACGAGCAAAGTAAGGGTTGGTAGTATTTGTAGCCGCTATCATACAGCTTTTTTTATATTATAATTGAATCTTATAAAATTAAAACCGACGTTTTGAATTTTGAATGAATTTTGGTAATTAAATAAATTAATACATTATACCACTGAAATTTAGAATTGAACATGCGAGATTATTTGTAAAAACTTGTTTATGAGCGAATAATAATTGTCATACGTGAACCTCGAACCTACACCTATTGGAAACCCGTTCCAAACGCAAGACAAGTGCAAGCTGTCCTATAACAATCAATTTGTGGATCATATTATTTTGTCGTCTTTATGGGAGACGTGCGCCATCTACCGGACATTGATTACACTTTGTACCGATTTAATACTTTCTTTTGTATAATCTTTTCAGTTATAATCTTATTAAACGATGACACGACTATTATCCAAATTATTAAGATTTAGTATTTAACTTATTAAGTTATTTATTAAAACTTGTTCAATACAAATTTAACTGCAAAATAATAGATTTGGTAGAATGTGTGATTTTGACACGAAAGAGGAAATGCAGTACGGTTTAAATTTCTCGAGTGACCCTAAACAAAATCTAATTGTTGACATGTTTAAAAGATTACCTTCTTTGTTTTTATACAACTCAATTGTTATTATAATTCAAATTCATAATTTGAATGCACAGTAGGTGTAATGGTTAATATACAGTCTCAAATGCAATGGGTTCGATTCGAATAGGTACAATACTTTATGTGATATACAATTTTTTTTAAGAGTTTTAATGTAATTTGTGTTCGGTAATTGTATGTGTATCCCTTGCAATACAAGAATCCTTAGTACCGGGTAGGTATAGTTTAAAAAATATGTACTTACAGATATGTGTAGATAAAGAAAAATCTGATTGTAAAGTAACAACAATACCTGCAAGTACCACCAGTCCAACAA
Source organism: Lymantria monacha (assembly GCA_905163515.2). Lineage (NCBI taxonomy): Eukaryota > Metazoa > Arthropoda > Insecta > Lepidoptera > Erebidae > Lymantria > Lymantria monacha. The sequence continues at coordinate 30,128,578 of LR991095.1, read as the reverse complement.
CAGAATTGAACCCGTACTACATATGTCACTCATACGATACATGGATCAAACCGGACATACAAGACTGCAGACGTTACTATAAATGTAGATTCGGCACACTTCAACACGCCACGTGTACATTTAATTACGAATTCAGTCAAAAATGGCGGGTGAGTTTATATCTTCTTAGTCTTAAACTCATATACGTGCTAAATTACTGAAAACAGCATGTTAAATACATGCTAGTTTATTTATAAAAAAATATTATGCAAGTGAAAAATAATTGCCATACTTGGGATTTATTTGTTTTGATCACATAGTTGACAGTTCTTTGACGACCCATAACATTTATGCAAGAAAAAGAAAACTCGAAACAAAACCATTAACCGTGGGTCAATTTCTCTCCCATTACGGAGAAGGCTTGAGCCCAACAGTGGAACATATATGAGCTGAATTGATGATTGCTGTTTAATCTGTGATTAATTTATATTATTTATCATATTAAATTACAGATTTGCGTGCCTAAACAAAAATCTGATTGCACATTATCCCCAACAACAATATTGAGTACCACTTCATCAACAACGTTGACAACCATCTCCCCATCAACAGTTGTTACTATAAAACCGAATGCCCAGTGTAATTTACACGATGTCTGGATTCAGTCTGACTTGGAAGATTGCAGGCGTTATTATGTTTGTGCTTTTGGTGTTTTTACCCCTATGATGTGTCAATTAAATTATGAATTTAATGCAAAATTAAAGGTGAGTTTAAACATTAAACTTAAATAATACAATATTTGACATAAAATATTGTATTTCCTGGGTCAAGAAGTCTGTTGAGCAAGTCTCTTGTACAAAATAGCAAAAATTATTGGCTTTGATCCTTCTTTGTCCTGAATAAAACTTTACTTACTATTCTAACCAGAGATTCTCTCGCAGTCATATTATTTCTTAAATGTGGTATTTTATGCCTTAGTTAATATATGACTCTTATAAAAAAATAAACCTTAGTTTGCATTTACTCTTTATTCAATACCACAAGAAAAATATTTATTAATGATAACAAATTTCAGATTTGTGTCAACAAAGAAAAATCTGGTTGTAATATAACAGTAACGTCCAGTCCCACCAATCCATCAATAGCCACTCACAAAACAACGACTACTAATAAACCTACAACTGCTCAAATAACAACAACTAGTTTAAAACCACAATTCAAGTGTGATTTACTTGATGTATGGATACTATCTGATGTAGAAGATTGCAGGCGTTATTACGTCTGTGCTTTTGGTACCTTTACCCATATGACGTGTCAATTAAATTATGAATTCAATGCAAAATTAAAGGTGAGTCATTAAATTTCTTACAAGCGCTATATGACTACTCAATCAGGTCTATTGAGCAAGTCTCTGGTTCAAAATGACAAAAACTATCGGCTTTAAACCAATTTGCCCTGAAGAAACTATTACTTCTACTACTTTGTATTCTTACCAGACATTCTCTCGCAGTTATGTTATATCCTTATGTATAATGTTTTATTCAATCTATATAAATAAAAATGAATAGCTGTAATATATGAACGCGCATAACTTCTGAACGAGTGAAGTGAACGAACTACTGAAAGTGACTCTGTGGTTATTTATGTATGTATATGTATGTGCATTAGTATGATATATGTATATATGTGTATATATATTTATATATAGTATTACTACACCATCATCTACCACACAACCTCTTACATTCCACGTGCCCACCCGGCACTCCGTTCTCCTCGACTCGCCTAACTGGGCAAGGCGTGATGGGTGGCGGCCCCCATCGCCGCAACTGCCCATGTTCGTACCGACGTACCGACGACCGCATTCGTAACGACGACGTAAGAGAGCGAGTAGGTATGAAAGAGAGTATTGGTGTAAAGATGCGAAAGGGAATGCTCCGATGGTTCGGACATGTGGAAAGAATGCCGAACGAATGCCTGGTTAAGAAGATATACAATGCGAAAGTGGAAGGATGTAGGTACCGAGGGAGACCGAGACTAACCTACCTAGACCAGATCGGTCATGTACTGAAGGAAGGTGGAGTCAAGAGTCTCCGAAACCGGCGAGCGTGTATGAAGAGAATTATGAATGTTGAGGAAGCGAGTGAAGTATGCAGAGATAGAGTTCTCTGGCACTCTGTTCTCTCTGCCTACCCTGCAAGGGATATGGCGTGATGATATATATGTATGTATGTATGTATCATCTACCACTTTCTCTCTGTATGATAATTTTATCCATACAAAGATTGCCTGGAAGAGATCGCTGTTAGCGATAAGGCCGCCCATTGTAACTACTATAGTTATTTTAAGTTTCTACTTTGTATGTAATATGGTGTACCTACAATAAAGCGTAAATAAATTAAAAAAAAATACAACCTCAAATGCAATGAGTTCGATTCGAATACAATACTTTATATGATACACATTTTTTTTATGAGTTTTAATGTAATTTGTGTCTGGTAATTGTATGTGTATCCCTTGCAATACAAGAATCCTTAGAACAGGGTATAGATTAAAAAAATATCCTTACAGATATGTGTAACTAAAGAAAAATCTGATTGTAAAGTAACAACAATACCTGCAAGTACCACCAGTCCAACAACAGAATTGAACCCGTACTACATATGTCGCTCATACGATACATGGATCAAACCGGACATACAAGACTGCAGACGTTACTACAAATGTAGATTCGGCACACTTCAACACGCCACGTGTACATTTAATTACGAATTCAGTCAAAAATGGCGGGTGAGTTTATATCTTCTTATACTACTACCATTACTGAAAGCATTTAACATGCTAGTTTATTTATAAAAAAAAATATCATGCGAGCGAAAAAATATTTGCCATACTTGGGATTTATTGATGATAGGACCGCATAGCTAGCAGTTCTCAGTCTACAGCCGCGGGCCGGTCCGTCCGGGGTAGTACCACACTGAGCAGAAGATCGACGTCTGAGTAATGGCAATGTGCTATCATGTTTCGTTCAGTGAGCACAAGAGCCGGCAGCTCAATCCCGAACCCACCGAAAGGGTGGGTTCATTTTCATTGGTAGGCAGCTGTACCATTAGTATTACAAAAGTACATGGGTGGCAGTAACACTTACATCAAGTGTGCTGTTTGTTCGTTTGCCACCACCAGTAATAAGAAAAAATATGACCCCACACATATTAGAAATTCGTTCCAATCATCTTAGTAATAAGACAAGTGTGGCCTACATATAAAAACCAAATTTTCACTCGTATTGTCGTCTTTACGGGTGACGTATACGATATGCATATAACGTTATAAGTGGTAGGACCACGTTGTTAACAGTTCTCTGTGTACAGCCGCGGGCCGGTACGTCCGGGGAAATACCATACTCTCGCAGAAGATCGACGTCTGAGTAATGGCAATGTGCTATTGCGCTTCGTTCGATGAGCGAGAGAGTCGGCAACCCAACTGGGGCGGGTTTGGGGATTGTAATAGTAGGCAGCGGCCTAGTTTATAGCCTTGATTATAACAAAGGTCCATGGGCGGCAGTGACACTTAGCATCAGGTGTGCTGCTTGCTAGTTTGCCACCATATTAAAAAAATGTTAGTACAAATCGACATAAAAACCATTTGGCATTTCATCTAACCAGCGTAGTATATAAGATTTTGTATTTACACAGCCTATAAGATAAGATTTACAAAATACAAGAAAAAAATGCGTAAAATTTTCACCGTGCAATGGTGGTGTGTGCTGTTTATCCGCGTGGTGGCGGAGTAAGAATACAATTCTCCACACCCTATTTTACCTGTAGGTGATCGCAAGAGACGACTAAAGGATATAAAACGCATATAACTTCTATGCAAAAAAAGGAAAACTCGAATCAAAACCATTAACCGTAGGTCAATTTCCCTCCCATTACGGAGTAGGCTTGAGCCCAACAGTGGGACATATATGAGCTGAGATGGTGATTGCTGTTTAATCTGTGATTAATTTATTTTATCTTTCATATTAAATTACAGATATGCGTGCCTAAACAAAAATCTGATTGCACATTATCCCCAACAACAATGTTGAGTACCACTTCATCAACAACGTTGACAACCATCTCCCCATCAACAGTTGTTACTATAAAACCGAATGCCCAGTGTAATTTACACGATGTCAGGATTCAGTCTGACTTGGAAGATTGCAGGCGTTATTACGTCTGTGCTTTTGGTGTTTTCACCCATATGACGTGTCAATTAAATTATGAATTTAATGCAAATTTAAAGGTGAGTTTAAACATTAAATTTTCGAACCCTATGTGGCTTCTCAATTCGATTTAAACACTTCAACGCATAAAATACAAAAAATATATTGTTTGACATAAAATATTGTATTTCCTAGGTAAAGTTTGTTGAGCAAGTCTCTTGTACAAAATAGCAAAAATTATTGGCTTTAAACATTCTTTGCCGTGAAGAAAATTTTAATTACTATTCTAACAAGAGATTCTGTCACAGTCATGTTATTTCTTTATATGTGGTGTTTTATGCCTTACGACTCTTATAAAATGCCTATACGACTCTTATAAAAAAGGAAACTTCAGTAGCGTTTACTCTTTTTTCAATACCACAAGAAAATATTTACATACGATAACAAATTTCCGATTTGTGTCAACAAAGAAAAATCTGGTTATAATATAACAGTAACGTCCAGTCCCACCAATCCATCAATAACCACTCACAAAACAACGACTACTAATAAACCTACAACTACTCAAATAACAACAACTAGTTTAAAACCACAATTCAAGTGTGATTTACTTGATGTATGGATACTATCTGATGTAGAAGATTGCAGGCGTTATTACATCTGTGCTTTTGGTGTTTTTACCCATATGACGTGTCAATTAAATTATGAATTCAATGCAAAATTAAAGGTGAGTTTAATCATTAAATTTCTTACAAGCGCTATATGACCACTCAATCAAGTCTATCGAGCATTTCTCTGGTTCAAAATGACAAAAACTATCGGTTTTAAACCTCTTTGCCCTAAAGAAACTTTTACTTTAACTACTTTAGTATTCTAACCAGACATTCTCTCGCAGTTATGTTATATCCTTATTATTCCTTATGTATAATGTTTTATTTAATCTTAATATATATAAATTACGCGTCACGTTGTTTCTCCGCGGTGGACTCCTAAAGTACTTAACCGATTTTATTAAAATTTGCACAGCATGTGTAGTTTGATCCAACTTGAAATATAGGTTAGCTTCCATCACAATTTATAGTAGCAATATTATTTTATTGCAAATTACTTGTCTATTATTTGACAGCCACAATTATCTGTTATCTCCAAACGATTCTAACAGATACCGATATCTGTTGACTGGATCCAGTAAGTATTTAATAGATGGCGCTATGTTAAACGTACAAACGTTTCATATAAGCTACAATTTATTAGCATAACCACCACGTGTTACTGAGACTACCTAAGCCACAGCAACGCGTGGCCAGGTCTGCTAGTCTTAATGTATATAAATTACGCGTCACGTTGTTTGTCCACGATGGACTCCTAAAGTACTTTACCGATTTTAATCAAATTTGCACATCATGTGTAGTTTGATCCAACTTAAAAGATAGGATAGCTTTCATCTCAATTTATAGTCGCAATATTATTTTATTGCAAGTTATATATATTGTATCTGTTATCTCCGAAAGATTCTAAAAGATGGCGGTATCTGTTGACTGGATTTAGTAAGTATTTAATAGATGGCGCTATGTTAAACGTACAAACGTTTCATATATGCTACAATTTGTTAGCATAACCACCACGTGTTGCTGCGGCTATCTTAGCCACAGTAACGCGTGGCTGGGTCTGCTAGTCTATATAAATAAAAATGAATAGCTGAAATGTATGTACACGTATAATTTCTGAACAAGTGCACCAAATTGGATAATTTTATTTTAATATTCGTTATTGTCAGGACAAGGTTTGTATAATAGAAAATTTAAAATCTTGCAGGTTTTTTTTTTAACCTCATAATATGTAGAGTTCGTGAATGAGAAAATGGTCTATGAGAGATTTTCTTCTTCTTCTTCTTCTTATATATTGGCAATCGGCTACATATACGAGCTATTGGTGCCAGTGTCAAGTTATAAATATTTTCACGTTTTTAGTCTTTGAAGTCGGTCGTTGTCCAAGTCAAATTGTCACCATTAACAGTGCAATGGCCACACTGTTAATGGTATTTTGTGGGAATTTTGATGGAAAACGAAAACGTTGTAAAGCACTTTTATATGATATTCACTACATCCCAGTATTTCCGCACATCACATTACATAAAATGCCATCAAAATTATCTAATATAACACGTTAAAACACTAAGATATCGAATATAATACAAGAGCACCACATGACGTTTTCAAATTCCCGTCAAAAGTCGAGAGATTTTCAATATATTGACAGAACGTTGACAGATTGACGTATCAGAAATAACTTCAAAAATATTTAAAAAAAAGATTAATTTTTGATTCAAATTGTTTTATGATATAAAAACCCCGCGAAAGATACTTGCACGTTGTCAACTTTAACATTTTAATTAATAAAATAAATTACCACTGGAGCGGAACGTAATTGCTTGTTACTACAAGAAACTCAAGGAGTTTGTCTATTATTATTATTTCTTTACTGACTCATAAAGAAATGTTCAACATGTTTAGTAAGAATAAGCTCCAGTGTAATGTCCTTCGAACCACAATATAATATGAAATTCAAATACAAGGTAAAAGATTATGGCTGGACCAGATCCCAGAGACAAGCGGTACTCGATCACGACTATAAATAACTACTATTATTATTGATATTTATTTAATTATACAATTAAATTTAATTATGAAATAAAATTGAAACATTGCATTAAAAAATGCAGACGAAGTTGCGAGGGTCAGCTAGTAATTGATAAATACAACACTCACGAATAAGCAAGCGATATTTTACGTTTTATTCAATGAAACCACAAGAAATATATTTAAGATATGAATAACATATTACAGATGTGTGTGAATAAAGAAAAATCTGGTTGTAATATAACAGCAACATCAAGTCCCACCAATCCATCAATAACAACTCACAAAACAACGACTACTAATAAACCAACAACCACTCAAATAACAACAACTAGTTTAAAACCACAATTTAAATGTGATTCACTTGATGTATGGATACTATCTGATGTAGAAAATTGCAGGCGTTATTACATTTGTGCTTTTGGTGTTTTTACCCATATGACGTGTCAGTTAGATTATGAATTTAATGCAAAATTAAAGGTGAGTTTAATCATTAAACTTTTTTTACAAGCGTTATATGACTACTTCATTCAATTTCAACTCCTCAACGCATCAAATATATAAAATACAATGTTTGACATAAAATAACGAGTTTTCTAGGTCAGATCTGTCGAGCAAGTCTCTCATCTCGTATGAGAGACTTGCTGCATAACAAAAACTTATTGGCTTTGATCCTTCTTTATCCTAAAGAAAATTTTATTTACTGTTCTAACGAATAAAAAATAACATAAGAAAATGTCTGATTTTCTTATGTTATTTCTTTATGTATGGTGTTTTAGGCTTTAGTTAATATATCTTATGAAAAAAGAAACGATAGTAGCATTTACTTTTTATTCAATACCACAAGAAAAACATTTACTTCATCATTCTCCTACTCTTATCCCAATTACTTAAGGTTGATAGAATATGTACTCTTCTTTCATAGTAGGTACATATTGTAAAAGTTATTGGCAATAGTTTTATGACCGGCCGCCTGCCAGACGTCAGGAGGATGTAATTGTTGACCAAACGGCATCAGATGGAGTCAGCTCAGGTTGTTATAAGGCTCTTAGTGGTCTTTTACGACATCCACGAGCAAAGTAAGGATTAGTTGTATTAGTATCCGCTACCACACAGCTAAAAAAAATATTTACTTACAATAACAAATTACAGATCTGTATCAATAAAGAAAAATCTGGTTGTAATATAACAGTGACGTCAAGGCCCACCAATTCATCAACAACCACTCACAAAACAATCACTACTAATAAACCAACAATCACTCAAATATTAACAACTAGTTTAAAACCACAATTTAAATGTGATTTACTTGATGTGTGGATACTATCTGATGCAGAAGATTGCAGGCGTTATTACATTTGTGCTTTTGGTACTTTTACCCATATGACGTGTCAATTAAATTATGAATTTAATGCAAAATTAAAGGTGAGTTTAATCATTAGATTTCTTACAAGCGCTATAGGAATACTTGGTTCAATTTCAACTCCTCGACGTATAAAATACTATGCAATATTAGTCATACAATAAAAAACTACGTTTAAAAATACCGACTTCAATAACTAAAAGGTATAAAATAACTTAATAAAAATTTAATTTAATACACCTCTTATGCAAACGGAATACCTTTAATATTTAGAATAAAATACCATTATTTGTATGTGCTACTTATTCATAGGTTTGAAGTCGGTTCCGAGCTCTAAGCAAAATAATATCTACTAAATATCATAAACAGCTTACTTACTGTAATGAAATTCCTACACTAAAGATTAATCTACGTAAATAAACCTAAAGAATATCGGCGTTAAGCAGGGGTGCGTTCTGTCAGCCAGGCTGTTTATCATATACCTGGATAAATGTCTCCAAAGGTTGAACGATATGAATGTGGGAGTCCAGATGGGCGACTCAGTGGTCACTGCTCTGCTCTATGCAGATGATGCAGTCCTGCTGGCACAGTCAGCGACTGACCTGCAGACCCTAGTCGTGTCACAATGACAGAAGATTGTAAAAAAAGGGGTCTACGCATGAATGTGAGCAAAACCAAAATAATGGGCTTAAAAAGAGATGAAGCCAGAACAGATGTAAGAGTAACAATAGGTAATGGTGTACTGGAGCAAGTGAATGAATTTGTATATCTTGGATGTGGATTTAGCCGAGATGGAAGGTACACCACTGATATAGAGCGAAGAATGAATGCGGGAAATAGAGTGAACGGAGTGTTGGGGCAACTTCTCGGTAGCCACCACCTCAGCCAGAAGGCACGTGTAGCATATTGCAGTGCTTGTCCCAACATTACTGTATGGAAGCGAGAGTTGGGTATGCAGAAAAGAGTATGAAAGTAAAATTAATGAGGTCGAAATTCGATTTCTACGGAAAATCTGTGGGAGTTAGGCTGATCGATCGCATTTGTAACGACGACGTAAGAAAGCGAGTAGGTATGAAAGAGAGTATAGGTGTAAAGATGCAAAAGGGAATGTTTCGATGGTTCGGACATGTGGAAAGAATGCCGAACGAACGTCTGTTTAAGAAGATATACAATGCGAAATTGAAAGAATGTAGGTACCGGGGGAGATCGAGACTAACCTACCTAGACCAGATCGGTCATGTACTGAAGGAAGTTGGAGTCAAGAGTCTCCGAAACCAGCGAGCGTGTATGAAGAGAATTATGAATGTTGAGGAAGCGAGTGAAGTATGCAAGGATAGAGTTCTCTGGCACTCTGTTCTCTCTGCCTACATGGCGTGATGGTATGTATGTATGTAAACCTAAAGAAAAAGGACAGTTTGAGTATGTGAAACAGATGAAAACTTCATGATAAAAATATGTATAGTATTAATACCTGAACGAGTAGCTATAGCCATATTATTATTTATCAGTGTGGTGACGACGTGACGGTTTTTTTTAAGTAGCTATGGGTAGGCCTACGAAAGGTGCCGTGCTTTAAACAATATAGATTCCAAGAAACGGGAATGGAAAAAGAATTTGACTCCGAAAAAATGCTGTTCGAAACTCCATTTTACGTTCTTGTGAGACAGTGAAACATAGTGAAAAGCATTTGTTAGCTATGAAAAATTACATAAAATTACGTTTACGCCAAAAGAAACTTGAACGGTATGAGTCTTGACTCGCTAAAATTAAAGAACAGCCTGCCAAAGAGACGTCTGAACAGCAAGCGCATACGTTAGGCTTCATTTATGACCGTCTAGCCAACGGGTATGCTCAGAAACGTGAAAACCGGCTGGCAACCGCACGACAGACGTAACAAAGACTACGTTCAATGATTGAGCGTAATTTTCTGAACACTATAAATAAGTACCCTGTACAGTTTGTAAGGAATTATTATTTCCAAAACAACAAATATTATTATTGCCAGCACTTTTCGATTTCACCATTCTCAACTAGCATAAAAAAAGAAAAGTTCCTTCTCAGGCCTACTAAGGACCCCGTGCTGCCGATCCGACCACTCCATCAGCACCGGCTGGAAGGCCTCGACGGTCCGAACACCGAACCGAGGTCTCTTCAGCCGGATTGCCCAACGAGTAATGACGCTACGTTAGCCGTCGCTCCGCCAGGCGACCAAAACCTCCTCCGTTTTGAAGAAAATTTTATTTTTACTACTTACTATTCTAACCAGACATTCTCTCGCAATTATGTTATTTCCATATGTATAATGTTTTATTCAATATTATTGATAAATGCAACTCTCACGAATAAACAAGCGATATTTTACGTTTTATTCAAAACCGCAAGAAAAATATTCACTTGTAATAACATATTACAGATCTGTGTCAGCAAAGAAAAATCTGGTTGTAGTATAACAGTGACGTCAAGTCCTACCATTCCATCCATAACCACTCACAAAACAACGACTACTAATAAACCAACAACCGCTCAAATAACAACAACTAGTTTAAAACCACAATTCAAATGTGATTTACTTGATGTGTGGATACTATCTGATGTAGAAGATTGCAGTCGTTATTATATTTGTGCTTTTGGTGTTTTTACCCATATGAAGTGTCAATTAAATTATGAATTCAATGCAAAGTTAAAGGTGAGTTTGATTATTAAATTTCTTACAAGAGCTATATAACTACTTGATTCAATTTCAACTTCTCGACGCAAACACAAACATAGACCACTGACGAAATATTTTTACTTACCATGGCCAACCGCGCGCACATCTACACTCGCCGAGCGCTAGCGCGGTACTTATCTTTTTAATAGTACGATGGATACTGATGGGTGTGCAGAAAAGATATATAGACGCGCACTGTCGCACGACACATACAGATCAAGATATTTGAATTTATAAAATACGTTGTGGTCTCAAAGACCCGTGGTAGATGGTTAAGGGTTAATATATACGACTCTTATGAAAAAAGAAACGATAGTAGCATTAACTCTTTGTTCAATACCACAAGAAAAATATTTACTTATGATAACAAATTACAAATGTGTGTCAACAAAGAAAAATCTGGTTGTAATATAACAGTAACATCAAGTCCCACCAATCCATCAATAACCACTCACAAAACAACGACTACTCACAAAACAATAACCACTCAAATAACATATTACAGATCTGTGTCAGCAAAGAAAAATCTGGTTGTAGTATAACAGTGACGTCAAGTCCTACCATTCCATCCATAACCACTCACAAAACAACGACTACTAATAAACCAACAACCGCTCAAATAACAACAACTAGTTTAAAACCACAATTCAAATGTGATTTAATTGATGTATGGATACTATCTGATATAGAAGATTGCAGGCGTTATTATATTTGTGCTTTTGGTGTTTTTACCCATATGATGTGTCAATTAAATTATTTATTCGATGCAAAATTAAAGGTGAGTTAATCATTAATTATATAAGCTCTATATGTCTGCTCAATTCGATTTCAACTCTTCGACGCGTGAAATTCATAAAATACAATGTTTGACATAAAATAACGAGTTTTCTACCATCTGTCTCATACCAGATAGAAAAAACTGATTAACCTTGAGCCTCTTTGCCCTGAAGAAAACTTTAATTAAGATTCTGACCAGACATTCTCTTGCAGTCATGTGTTTCATTTTTTTCAAAACCACAAGGAAAATATTTACTTATAATAACAAATTACAGATCTGTGTCAACAAAGAAAAATCTAGTTGTAATGTAACAGTGACCTCAAGTCCCGCCAATCTATCAACAACTACTTACAAAACAATAACTACTAATAAACAAACAACTTTAAAACCACAATTCAAATGTGATCTACTTGATGTATGGATGCTATCCGATGTAGAAGACTGCAGGCGTTATTACGTCTGTGCTTTTGGCACAATTCACCATAGCACCTGTCCATTGGATTATGAATTCAGTTCAAAATTACGGGTAAGGTTAATTTTGTTTTTTTTTAAATAAGATACATACATACATACCATCACGCCATGTCCTTTGCAGAGTAGGCAGAGAGAACAGAGTGCCAGAGAACTCTATCCTTACATACTTCACTCGCTTCCTCAACATTCATAATTCTCTTCATACACGCTCGCCGGTTTCGGAGACTCTTGACTCCACCTTCCTTCAGTACATGACCGATCTAGTCTAGGTAGGTTAGTCTCGGTCTCCCTCGGTACCTACATCCTTCCACTTTCTTTAAATAAGATGATAATACAGGTAAGTCAACAGATTTAAGATAAACTTCCAACTCCGTAGACAGTGACGTGGAATGTGACGGTAGATGTCCCATCCCATTTTCGGGTTCATTTTTTTTAAAGATCTCTGCGTTTTAGACCATTGGCCCCATATAAGGCTACCAGAGAAGCGTATTTGCCCAATTGAAAGATTCCGTAAAAACAGGAGATATAATATATATAATAATAAAGGCATTAAACTGTAGAATAAATTATTGCGAGCTGAATGTGAGTGGCGACACGTATCCACCTTGCCATCATTATCTGGCTTTAGTGGAAACCGAAGTGTACCTGCAGCACTCTCGACTCTGGCTTGCCTTACTGATCAGAGAGAGGTTGTCAGAGCTATATATTCAGGGATAGAAGTATATATAGAAGAAGATTTTCAAGGGCATAATTATGGGGAAACCATTGTGTGTCTCCGTTTATCGGCAATTCTCAGTGGTGAACGCTCACCATCCTTTTTTTTTTAGACTTAATTGTTGGCCTCAGATGGCTATGACAACTTTACCCGGACTATGGGTGAGCGCTGAGCGCTCTCAACCCGCCTCACCACCCTTAGCCACACACACCAATATTGCGTCCTGGTGGCCCTGCGGATGTGTGCCTGTGGCAACCGTTTGGAGGCCTACTTAGTGAGTTGACGCGTCACCGTCTGCCAAAGTTCAAATCTATATGATAGGGAAGGCAGACGATAGTTTTAAAAACCATAGTTTTTAAGTTAAGTGGTCCATTTAAACACCGAACCTCATAGGTAGATTTTATTTATTTATTTATTTATTTTATTCAACTGCTCATTACACTTACAGTTTCACAATACGTGTAGTGAGCCATTACAATTCTATAATTTAAGTGTATAATTATAAGATAAAAAGTATAAACAAAATTTTAAAAATAAATCAAATTTTAAATAACATTAACAGCTAATTGCTTTGTTATCTATCGTTGGCAGTTCATGAGTGTTATGTGCAGACATGTAGGGTCATCGCCAGATGTCCCATTCTATTCTTTGACTTTACTAAAAGTGTCACTACAAAATTTTATCCCCTACATTACACATCCTTAGAGTATGAAAATTGACAAAGAGTGGAACACGTGTTATTTATTTTTGCTGACATGTATTTGTTGTTGCCCGTGTGGCGACGGGAATAGAATACAAAGGTCGTCACCCCTTACTTGCCCGTGGGAGTCGTAAAAATCGGCTGAGGGTCTCACCGGGAGATTGGGCAGCGGCTATCTCCCGGGAAACTTAATAACATCTACCGCGATCGCCAATCCGCTCGCCAAGCGTGGCGATTATGGCATTATTACCCCCCCAAAAATAAATATGGATGCACAAATAGTCACGGCCCCCAGTCACGGCAGTTCCGCTGTTCCACGGGCTCATTTTGGTAGCGGGCCTGTTGGTGGCGGGGCAGGGGTGCTAGGAATCTCCGGCCGCGATCCGGCTACCAAAAAAATCGACCCTTGGCCCTGGTAACACACAACGTTCGGACGCTTAGGACCAACGAGAGGGTCATCGAACTGGAAGAGGAATTGAGCAAAATCCGATGGGACATTGTAGGATTATCAGAAGTGCGAAGAGAGGGGGAGGGCACGATAATCCTCCGGTCTGGCAATTTGCTCTTCTACCGGGAGGGAGATCACCCATCCCAAGGCGGTGTAGGGTTTATCGTTCGTAAGTCTCTCGTAGAGAACGTGGAGAGGATCGAAAGTATGTCAACAAGGGTAGCGTACCTTATACTCAGAATTACCAAACGGTATTCGTTGAAGGTCATACAGGTTTACGCACCGACTTCGACATACTCCGACGACGTAGTGGAGGCCTTATACGAGGATATCTCGAAAGCCATCCACACGTCCAAAACCCACTTCACGGTAGTTATGGGAGACTTCAACGCAAAACTAGGCAAAAGGACAGACGATGAGTTGAGAGTGGGGCAATATGGATTTGGACAGAGAAACCAAAGGGGCCAAAAACTGGCCGACTTTTTGGAGAGGGAAGGCCTCTTTATGATGAATTCCTTCTTCAAGAAACGGCCACAAAGGAAGTGGACCTGGATTAGCCCTGATGGATCCACTAAAAATGAGATAGACTTCATTTTGACGGACAAACGACAAATATTCACTGATGTCTCTGTGATCAGCAGGATTAAAACTGGGAGTGATCACCGGATGGTTCGAGGCACATTCTTCGTACGAAAGTCGAGCGGTCCCGCTTGAAGAAGTCTACACTCCGACCTACACCTGTCCAATACCAGAACCCCGATAGCTTTACTCGAATTACATAATCGCTTCCAATGCCTGGAAGAGTGCGAATCTTCGAACGATATGAACAACAGGTTCGTGGAAACTGTCCACGCGGTCGGGTCAAAATTCTTTAAGGCCCGTCGCGCTACTAGAACAAAAAAGCTTTCTGACCAGACTCTTCAACTCATGGAGAGGAGAAAGTAAATGACGGTACAGTCTTCAGCCGATTGGTCCGAACTCAGGCAGCTTAATAGACAAATCTCTAAATCTATGCGACGCGATATTCGCCGATTCAATACACTGCGTATTGAAGAGGCGATAGAGCGAAATCGAGGCTCCAAAGTGTTCGCACGAGATTTGTCTATCGGGCAGAGCCAAATGACTAAGCTGAAGACCGATAACGGTACTGTCATTTCATCCCAGAGTGAGATCTTGGGAGAGGTCGAAAGGTTCTATGGGCAGTTGTACAAATCATCCCTGAATCCTGTTGTCAGCTTGGTCCAAGACCCCAGATCCAAGCTAACTCGGCACTATACCGAAGAAATCCCGGACGTCAGCTTGTACGAGATCAGAATGGCTCTAAAACAATTAAAGAACGGAAAGGCACCGGGAGATGACGGAATTACCACAGAGCTCCTGAGGGCAGGCGGCAAGCCAGTATTAAAAGCCCTACAGAAGCTATTTAATTCTGTCATTCTCGGGGGCTACGTTCCAGAGTCGTGGACCAGGAGTGTGGTGGTGCTGTTTTTCAAGAAGGGCGATAAAACGCTCTTAAAGAATTACAGACCCATCTCACTCCTGAGCCACGTGTACAAACTGTTTTCAAGAGTCATTACGAACCGACTCGCGCGCAAGCTAGACGACTTCCAGCCGCCCGAACAAGCCGGTTGCCGAAAAGGTTATAGTACCATAGACCACATCCACACGCTACGCCAGATTATACAGAAGACCGAGGAGTATAATCGGCCTCTGTGTCTAGCGTTTGTGGACTATGAGAAAGCCTTTGATTCTGTCGAAACTTGGGCAGTGCTGCAGTCCCTTCAGAGGTGCCAAATTGACTATCGATATATCGAAGTGCTGAAGTGTTTGTATAAAGACGCTACTATGTCAGTCCGCATCCAGGATAAGAGTACGAAACCGATCCAGCTGCAGAAAGGCGTGAGACGGGGAGACGTTATCTCTCCGAAACTGTTCACCACTGCGCTGGAAGATGTCTTCAAGCTCTTAGACTGGACCGGACTCGGCATCAACATCAATGGCGAATACATCACTCACCTTCGATTCGCAGATGATATCGTAGTCATGGCAGAATCCCTGGAGGACCTTGGCACCATGCTCAATGACCTCAGCAAGGTGTCCCAACTAGTAGGGCTGAAAATGAACATGGACAAGACGAAAATCATGTCTAATGCCCATGTCATTTCTGTACCGGTCCTGGTTGGGAATGCGATTCTCGAAGTTGTCGATCACTATGTTTACCTAGGACAAACAGTCCAATTAGGTAGATCCAATTTCGAGAAAGAGGTCAGCCGACGAATCCAACTCGGCTGGGCAGCGTTCGGGAAACTTAGGAGGATCTTCTCGTCTAATATTCCGCAGTGTCTGAAAACAAAGGTTTATAACCAGTGTGTGTTACCAGCGATGACTTACGGCACTGAAACGTGGTCTCTAAATGTCGGCCTCATAAAAAGGCTCAAAGTCGCTCAGCGTGCTATGGAGAGGGCTATGCTCGGTATTTCTCTACGTGATAAAATCCGAAATACGGAAATCCGTAGAAGGACGGGTGTAACCGACATAGCCCGAAGAATTAGCACGTTGAAGTGGCAATGGGCAGGCCACATCGCTCGACGAACCGACAACCGTTGGGGAAAAAAGGTTCTCGAGTGGCGACCACGAATCGGACGACGCAGCGTAGGACGACCCCCCACTCGGTGGACTGATGACCTCATCAAGGTCGCAGGAAACCGCTGGATGCAGGTGGCACAGGACCGTTATAGATGGCATTCTCGTGGGGAGGCCTATGTCCAACAGTGGACGTTTACGGGCTGATGGATGGATGGATGGATTTGTTTTTTCTTTTATTTCTTATGGTGGTTAACGAGGAAACAGAATATCTGATCTTGATTGTTACTGTTTACTTATGGATTTGCAATACTAGGAACACAGCTAGGCCGCTGCCTACCAACCAAAACCCATCCAGAAACTTGGACTTGAACGAATGAAGCGCTACAGTACATTTCCTCAGTTAAGATGTCAATTTTCTCCAAGACTGTAGTACTACCCTGGACGTAGACAGAAAATTGTCAATTGTTTATTCTTATCACTATTAAAAAATGTACTTATAATATTAATTTACAGGATTGCGTCGAAAAGGAATATTCAAACTGTAACGTGTATACAGCAAAGGAGGCAAATAATATTATATTAAGCAATACAGCAAACACTAACAAAACAAGTACTATAATACCAACAGCTTATAATATATTTACTTCCATTAATGCATCAACAGCTACTAAAAAAGCAAGTGACACAATCATAAACAGAATAAAACAAGTTGATGGTCTACCAAGAATGTCTAACGCACTTACAAATATTTACAAAAAACCAACAAGTATTCATGAAGGACCAACTACTATTAACGAAGGACCAACAACTATTAACGAAGGTCCAATAGCTAATTACGAAGGACCAATAACTATTCATGAAGAACCAACAAGTGTTAACACACAAATACAAAATCCGCATTACGAGTGCGATGTAAACAATGAATGGCTTGACCCTGACGTACAAGACTGCAGATCTTACTATATTTGTACCTTTGGACTTATTACACACGCAACATGTCCAATGAATTACGAATTCAGTCCAACATTACGGGTAAGTATCGGTCCATCCATCAGCTTCGCGATTTCTACTGTTGGGTATGAACCACGTTAATAATGAAATATATTATTATAATCTCCACACTTGTGAGGTGGATATTTAAAAGAAGGAAATTAAGATAAGGATTGTCCTTGTATCTATTATCTTTACAAACATTTAAGCAATAGATACAAATGATGCCCAGACTTTGGAGCAAGAATTAATTAATTAACCTTGCGTGGGATCTGAGCCCGTGATACTTGCTGTAATATAGAAAGAAGGAAAGAATTTATTGTGAGAATTTTGAAAGGTAATGCTAAAGGCATTACAAAATAGAATTTGATGGAGTAAAAATACAAGACGACTAATGGATATAATATGCATATAACATACACACACACATTTTTCTTAAGAAATTACTTGCTGCTCTTACACCGGGTGACCCCATATCCGGGTTTGCCGACTAAAAAGAAAATTAAGGCGTGGCGATAATAATGCATTATTAATCTATCGTTATACAAAGCGGGTTTATTTTATACCTTAATCAATTTTGATACCCTTCTTAAATTTTCGTTTTAGAAAAGGCATGTCATGGTAGGCATCGCGTTGGCTGTATCCTTGATATTGTAGAAGTCTATGAGTGGTAATTACCAATTACCATTAGGAAAGTACCTGCTAAAAATAAGTACATTTTTATTACAGAAATGCGTTGACAAAGCCATAGCTAATTGTCTACCAAATGATTTCAACGCAAGACGGTCCGAAATCGCTTTCGGAAAAGATCATCTCGAGAGTTATTCACTTTCTACGAACAAGTGTAAATTAAAGTCTATTCTGGTATATTTTGAACCTGATGAAGAAGATCCGAAGAAATATTACGCTTGCATTAATGGCAAGGCACGTCGAATGGATTGCCCAAATGGTTATATATTCAACGTAAAAGATCTAGTAAGTATAAAGCAAATTTTAACGACGACTAAGGGAATGTTGCTATAATACGCTGAAAATCTTTGCAAATAAAAGGAACACTCCAAACCAAACCCTTTATTACATGGAATTCGTGGTATAGTAGGTCGATTTTCCTAATATTGTGAGGTAGATTCAAGCCCAGCAGTGGAACATGATGATGATGGACATACAGTCCATCCATTTTTCCATTCTTATGTCTTATGGACTACCATCCTTTAGTCCTTCTGTCTTTGAGTATCTCTATCATCATGTTATTCAATTTTCGCTCCATCGTTTCTTTAGTTTGATTGTTCTTTTATCTATTCATCTATCTTTCTGTATAACGGTCGAAATCTCATGAACCATAAAAGGTAAGCAGTTAAAATGTTGACAAAGTAGAGTTAAATATATGACAACTATTCAAGAAGTGTTGTTTTTGCCATTTATACATCAAACAGTCTATCAACTTGAACCGTTATACATAAACTTTCCCACGAAGGCGTGACTATACCACTACAGATGTATACCTATACAGGTTTTTTTTACCTTATAAAAAGAAACATACAATTTTTGTATAGATATTAATTACCACCATATCTAATGTTTCTATTTGTTTAATTATGATTTATATGGCTATGAATACTACTATTGCTTATATTTCTCGTGGATGTTATAAAAAACGATTAGGAGCTTTACATCGACCTCGCTCAATTCCATTTGATGCCATCTGATTCGCAATTACATTCGCAGGAAGGGTTCCCAAGGAGAGTTGAAGGAGGGTTGACGTCAGGTTGGCGGGCAGTCATAAAATTAAAGTTAATATTTTTTGTAATATGTACGATGAAAGTAGAGTACATATTGTGCGGACTCCAAGTAATTTAATAAGACGCCGCGATGTTGAGCGGGAGGGCCAGCTGTACGAGGCGTACCGCAGTGCGCGTACTGCCTTTCGGCTGGCCATCCGGTCCGCCAAGGACGCAAGTTGGCAGGAGATGCTGGACGGTCTCGACCGTGACCCCTGGGGTCGCCCGTATCGCGCGTCGCTGAATAAGCTTCGCGCGCAGGGCCCCCCCCTCACCGAGACCCTCCAGCCCGACCTCCTTCGTAGAGTGGTCGAGGAGCTGTTCCCGCGGCAGCCGGAGCACACGCCCCCGGTCATGGCTTCGCCAGATCACGACCGGGAGGCCGTCGAGAGTGTTCCGCCCGTGACGGAGTCGGAAGTGGGGGCAGCCGTGGCTAAGATTCGTTCCGCCACCACGGCCCCCGGCCCGGACGGAATCCCAGTCCGGGTGTTGACGTTGCTCCTCGAGCATCTCGAACCTCGCCTCAGGCGACTGTTCAACGCCTGTCTGACGTCTGGACAGTTTCCTGAGTGCTGGAAGGAAGGGAGGTTGGTTCTCCTGCCAAAGCCGGGACGGCCCCCGGATTCGCCGTCGGCCTACAGGCCCATTGTGCTTCTGGACGATGTGGGTAAGCTGCTGGAGCGTGTCCTCGCTGCCCGCATCGTCCAGCACCTGGAGGAGGTGGGGCCCGATCTGTCGGACGCTCAATTTGGGTTTCGGAGGGGGCGTTCGACCATCGGGGCCCTGCTACGCCTGAGGCAGACGGCCGCGGAGGCTGTCGCCAGCAAAGGAGTGTTGTTGGCGGTGTCGTTGGACATCGCCAACGCCTTCAATAGTCTGCCATTCAGCTGCATCAGGGAGGCGCTCCGGTTCCATGGAGTGCCCCTGTACCTCAGGCGGCTAGTGGCAGACTATTTGGAGGGGCGCAGTGTTCTCTACGCGAGCCCCGCAGGGGACATTGTGCGGACGCCCATGTCGTGCGGTGTTCCACAGGGGTCGGTTCTGGGGCCGACTCTGTGGGACATCGGGTACGACTGGGCGTTGAGAGGGAGTCTCCCCCCCGGGCTGAGCGTTATTTGCTATGCTGACGACACGCTCGTCACAGCCCGGGGCAGGACATTCGAAGAGGCGGCGAGCCTGGCCACTCTCGGCACCGAGGAGATGGTCAGGCGAATCGAGGCGCTGGGGCTCAGGGTGGCCCTAAATAAGACGGAGGCCCTACTATTCCATGGGCCCCGTGTGAGGCTGCCCATCGGCGCCTCGTTAGTCGTCAACTCCATCCACATCAGTATCCAGGCCCATATGAGGTACTTGGGTCTGGTGCTCGACGGGCGATGGTGGTTCCGGGAGCATTTTCGCCAAATTGCTCCCCGGCTGGTCGGCGCGGCGTCCGCCCTTTCTCGACTCATGCCGAATGTGGGCGGACCCAGTTTCGAGGGCCGACGGCTGTATGCGGGGGTGATCCGCTCAATGGCCATGTACGGCGCACCCGTGTGGGCGAGGGCTCTGAACGCCCAGCTCAGGGCGGTGCTGTGGAGGCCACAGCGAGCCATGGCGGTCAGAGCCATTCGCGGGTACCGCACGGTGTCGACAGAGGCGGCGTGCCTATTGGCCGGGACACCCCCGTGGGACCTAGAGGCGGAGATGCTCTCCGACCTCTACCGGCGGGTTACCTCAGTGCGCGACGAAGGTGGCTCCCCATCGTTGAGCGAGATAGCCACCTGGCGCGAGGACGCCCGCCGAGACGTCATCGCCCGTTGGGTTACGCGGCTGGAGAGGCCAAGACACGGTGTCGTCACCGTCGAGGCCCTCCGGCCCGTACTGATGGAATGGATGGAGCGGCGGCACGGAGTCCTCTCCTTTCGGCTGGTGCAGGTATTGTCAGGGCACGGGTGTTTCGGTCTGTACCTGCACACGGTCGCGTATAGGGAGTGGACTCCGGCCTGCCACCATTGCAGCAGTGACGAGGACACGGCGAGACACACACTGGAGGTGTGTCCGAGTTGGGACGGGCAGCGCCGTGACCTCGTCGCTGTAATCGGTGCCGACCTGACGCTGCCGGCTGTCGCGAGGGCGATGGTCGACAGCATCAGGAACTGGGACGCGGTCGCCGCCTTCTGCGAGGCTGTTATCTCGCAGAAGGAGACGGCGGAACGAGTCCGGGAGGATTCCCGTGACCCGGGCCGCCGTCAGCGGCCGGGGCGGCGCAGGCGCGAATACCTGCGCCTGATGCCGCCCTAACCGAGGCTTCGGGTGATCGGACCGGGGAATTGTCCGGTCACCCGACGTGAGGCCACCGCGTGAGGACGACGCCTCGACGGCGAAAGCTGTCGGGGCGTCAACAGGAGAGGAGCCCGAGAGGGCATACCGCCGAGCGGGCCACCGAAGACAAAAATCGGGTACCGGTGGCCCGCTTGCACGGCGAAGAAGAGGTGCTTGCAGGGTGGGTCAATGGGGTTGCGCGCCGCCTCTTCCGTCACCCCGGACCGACTTGGCGGGGTGCGACGTCCATGGCCCACGGCAAAAAAAAAAAAAAAAAAAAAGTAATTTAATAAGAGCTTGATGATAATCTGTTTCTATTTCTAAAAGCAGTAGATAATAATTAGTAATGTCATTTTGAGTCTGTAATCTAATGATTTATCCAAATTTTGATCGAATTTTACAAAATAGAATAAAAATTAATAATGTTTTTTTATTACTTATGGTGGCAAACGAGCTAGCAGCGTACTTGATGGTAAGTGTTACTGCTGGTCTTAGGCCTTTGCAATACCAACCGCACAGCTTAACTGTTGTCTACCAACTCAAACCTACCCAGAAAGTTGGGCTTCCGACTCTCTCGCTTACCGAACGAAGCACAACAGCGCATTGCCACTGCTTAGACGTCGATTTTCTACGAGATTGTGGTACGGATCTCGAACGGGCCGGCCCGTGGCTGTAGATAGAAAACTATTAACAGTGTAGCCCTACCATGAATTTGTAGAAGGAGGCATATCCGAAGGAATATGACGATAGAGAATTAGTAATTTATATAAACCTCTCTTTTCAGAAATGTATCGAAGCTAAAGAAAGTTGCTCTTTAAAAGGTGACAAGATGTAATGGAGCTATTTATAAAATAGTTTATTCTAAACAAAATATATGATGAAATTAATAAACTTTATATGTATTAATTCATTCTATCATTTTCCCGTTGTTAGACAAAGTGAGAGTAGTATTCTCACTTTAGCCTAGCCTAGCGCCTAGCTAAACTACTGAAGCTAGAAACGTGAAATTTTGACAGTACTTTCTTTTTATGAGATCTTTTATGAGATTCTTTTTATAAGAGAGAATTTTACGAAATTTTGCCCCTAAGGGGTGAAGCATAGTAGCAAAGTTTATATGGGGAGAAAAATCTATATAGATTCTTTTTTTTATATTTTCACCTTTTTTTGTGGTGGGCTATGGAATGGCCACGCTCCGCCAAATCAATCCGGGACGACGGAAGAGGCGGCGCGCGACCCCATTAACCCACCCTGCAAGCACCCCTCTTCGTTGTGCGAGCGGGCCACCGGTACCCGATCTTTGTCTTCGGTGGCCCGCCCGGCGGTTTACCCTCCCCGGGCATCGACTCGGGTTTCACTCGGGTCGATGCCCCACGCGTGTCCTCACGCACTGTTCTCATTTCGGGAGACCAGACTAGTAGTTATATTTTCACCCTAGAATACAAATAATAAAAATCAATTTTACCCTAATATTCGCCAACAGTCAGGTAATTCTTGCACAGAGAGTTAATTTCTGAGACTCAACACTAACATATATATATATATATATATATATATATGTTAATTTTTTTTAAACAACAGAAACAGAACATATTCCGTTCACTGTTGGACTTAGCCAATGCCACAGATGATACGAGTGCCGCAATCGCTACGTTTGGTGCATACCAAATACTACATACTTCTATGCTAACCCGCATGGGTTAGCATAGAAGTTGGGTGTTAT
The DNA here is from genome assembly GCA_905163515.2 of Lymantria monacha. Classification (NCBI taxonomy): domain Eukaryota; kingdom Metazoa; phylum Arthropoda; class Insecta; order Lepidoptera; family Erebidae; genus Lymantria; species Lymantria monacha. Next base: position 30,105,190 of record LR991095.1, on the reverse strand, counting down.
ACGTTTTTCAGGAGGCTGCAGCACATTCTGCTGGTGAGATCAACTTTAAAACGATGAAATAAGGAGTGGTGAAAATTATATTCTTATCCCATCGTCATATGGTAAATAGAATATTAAAGGCAGTGTAATTTGTAGAATGAATAAAAATACAAAAATATGCCCTGAGTTTTTATGGTTCAATCCACCTTAAACAACCTTTTACTTTGATGACCGGCTATGGTATACCGCAACCGGATATTTGTCAGCTGTGGCCCGTCCAGTGGATTGCTCTTTGGAGTATCATCTCGTGTCGTAGCTCTGGAAGCTTTCACTGTCAAGGCATCATCGCCCGCAGTGAATCTTACTATGGGTGACGGCCAAATCACCGGTCCAATCACCTACGGTCTTGGCTAGGGCGGCATTTGGCACAGGTACTCACACCTGCGCCGCCCAATGCACTAGCAGCAGAGCATGCCATTGTAGAGGATTTTTCTCCCGGGGCCCGCCTATCCCCTAATTCTGCGATAACTACATTACAGAAGGTGGTGACCGCATCCCAGTTTCTGACGCTGTCAACCATCGCCCTAACGATAAACCTTCAACACCTTGCATTGCTTTTTCTTTTTAACTGTGTCAAAGATGACTTCTGTGTGGACGACAAAAGGGCAAAATATAAAAGACTTCATATAATTTCGTGTAAAAATATCAGGTTATGGGCCCAGGCATTTTATTATACTTATTACCTATGTATCTATAATTACAAAACTGCAAGCCGTAATGAATATTGAAAAGCTCTCCGGCCAAGCTAATTATGGCACATGGGCATTTGCAATGGAAATGTTTTTGATTGATATGGATTTGTGGGCGTGTATAAACGAGGATTTAAATTGGACACTGCTGAAGCCAAGAAAAAGGATGCTAACGATGCACGTAGCAAAATTTGCCTTATGTGTACCGAGAAAATATATCCTATGATTATGCATGTCAGTACAGCAAGAGATACATGGTTGGCGCTGCAGCGTGCATATGCTGATTGTGGACTACTGCGGCGGCTCTATCTATTGCGGAAGCTGTTTAATGTTAAGTTAACTGCATTCAATACTATGGAGGATTATTTAAATGACATTCAAACTACGAGTCAAGCATTATTAAGTATCAAAGCTGGTCTTGAATCATCAAGTCACGTCAACGTCATCACTAAAGAGTTGTATGCATCAGTCAAACCAGCCAGCATTATAATTCCGATAAACTCATCAGAGTTTATCGGAATTATAATGCTGGCTGGTTTGACTGATGCATACAACTCTTTAGTGATGACGTTAGAACATTCTAGCATAAAAATTTCATCAGAATCCGTTATGGTGGCTCTTCTAAAAGAAAGTATGAGAAAGAACACTATGGAAGATGATTCTGCATTGCTGTCAAAGACTGGTAAATCTAAGAAGGTGGTTATATATCATCTATGTAAGAAGAAAGGACACTATAAATGGCAGTGCAGGGGAAGAAAATACAAGGACAATAGCGATACTATAGATCGTCATAAGGCGAATAGTAAAGAAAAAGTTGGATTGATAGCTGCTGTATCAGCTACTGATACTATTGGTCAAGATCAATGGGTTATAGATTCTGGAGCTACATCTCATATGACATTGGACACACATATCCTGGAGAATAAGAAATACATGGACTCCAAAACTGTTTCTACTGCGAACAATGACAAGATTATGTCTAATTTGAAAGGGGATGTATATACTAAGGGACGTTCTATAAGATTTGAAGATGTTCTCTTGTTACCGGGCTTAATGACTAATTTACTTCCAGTTAGTAAGATGTGTAGTCAAGGTTGTATTGTAACTTTTGATAATACTTGTTGTAAAGTTTATAAAGCAAAAGATGTTACTATATCTGGTAATGCATTACTTTCAGCACCACTGAAAAATGGGTTATATGTTTTACATAGCGAAGCAGCTATGATTCTTTCGTCTTCTTCAAAAAACTATAGCTCATGTGTTTCTAATACCTTTGATTTATGGCATAGAAGATTGGGTCACTTGAGTCGGCCTTTGATGGAAAAATTAAAAGGTATAACAAATGGTATTTCATATGGAGCGGTGAGTACGAAACCTTGTGAAGTATGCTGTAAAGGAAAAGAGTGTGTTAAAAAGTTTCCGAAAACAAAAGGAAATAAAGTTAAGAGAGCAAAGGCTCTGCTTGAACTGGTACATTCGGATTTAGCAGGACCAATGGAAGTAGATTCCTTTGCCGGCAATAGATACTTTTTGGTTTTTATCGACGATTTTAGCAGAAAAGTATTTGTATATTTATTAAAATCTAAAACCGAAGTATTTGCCAAGTTTAAAGAATTTAAGGCACTCCTGGAGAATCAGACAGGTAAGAAAATTAAAAAGTTACGTAGTGATAACGGGACAGAATATACTAATAATGAATTTAAAGCTTTTCTAAGAAAGAACGGCATCCTACATCAGACGTCAGTACCATATATTCCACAGCAGAATGGAGTTGCTGAGCGTACAATTCGCACCTCTTGTCCCAATTGCTTGGGGTCGACGCAATATGTACGAGTACATACTATATTACAAAAATTATTGACAATATTTTCATGACCGGCCGCCTGCCTGACGTCAACCCTCCTTGGAAATGTAATTGTTGACCAAACGGCATCAGGTGGAGTTCGCCCTGGTCTATTTTAAGCTCTTAGTCGTCTTTTACGACACCCGCGAGCAAAGTAAGGGTTGGTAGTATTCGTAACCGTTACCACACAGCCAAAAATACTTGGTAACCATTTTATAAAAACATGATGCTTACGCAAATACAAGGTCATACTGGACTGAGAATAAGATAGAAATGGGACAATCGATAAACGTAAATCGACAACATTTTTATTTATTATTTATAAAACAAGTAAAACCAATACATTACCTATATAAACCACTTAGTTACTCTATAAAATAAGTAAATTGTGTTAATTTAGTATTCAGACATCAGTTATAATATGAATAAGACCATTTCTTTTATATTAAAAATTTAAATTCTTTTATAAAATAAACATGATTATTCATGAAATAATCAGTGACCAAGAACTTATAATCAACTACAGGAATGCTCCAGTGATGACGATAATAGTGACGATGAACTTGTATGTACTCCTTTCGAATAATAAAAATAGTTAATTAACAGCTTTGGTTTAAATTAAATAAAATCCATTGATTTAAATTCAATAAGATTTTCATAGATTGTTTTCCATTTATGATCGATTCACCCATGCATTTGATTGAAATTCAATAAGATTTTCATACATTGTTTTTCAATTGCAGTAGCAAATAACTTTAAAAAAATAAGGAATTATATCGACAAAAATATGGACTACATTGTAAGCGTCCGACACTACTGAGAACTGTCACAGAGATCAAGCTATATTTTATAGACTATAAGTCCTTTATACTATCTTCATTTCTAAATTTCCAAATCATTTAAAGTAATTGTCCGTCAATAAGTCAAATCTAATTTAACACTCATGCCGCCATGGCCGCACTGTTAATGGTATCTTCTTCAAATTTATGTTGCAAAACACAACATGTAAAGCACTGTTATATCACACTCACTATAGCGCAGCACTTCCTTTGCATCACTGATTTAATATAACAAGTTAAAACACTAACATATCTATACATATAATAAAAATGTAACGGATCGTTGTCTGTAGATGGAAGATATAAATATTACTGGTACCTTTATCAACACGAATAGAACCCAAAACTTTAATTTAAAAAATTTTGTCTGTTTATCTGTTTGTCTGTGCGTCGAACCAAATATTCTATGGTAATATCCGGCATTTGTCAATTTTTACTTTCTGGTTGTATAAATTAAGCCTGTGAAGCGGGTTGAACGACTCATTACCGCCAAACCGAAACTATTAAAGCTAGAAACATTAAATTTTGACGCACGTTTCTTTTTATGACATAGAGATTCAATATGAAAGGATTTTATGAATTCCGCCCCTAAGGGGGTGTAACAAAGTGGTAAAGTGTGTATGGGGAGAATATTTTTTTTCGATTCTTTTTAAATCACGTAAAAATATTCTTCGGTGAAAATAAATAAACACGTGTTTCTCTCTCCCTCTCCATCAACTCCGCACCAGTGGCTTCGTGGCGACCAGTGCCGGCGTGAGAGCTCACACGATACATATAGTAGACGGCAATAGGTTCTTGCCCAAGGGTTTAAGATACAGGTTAAGTTTAGTTTCAAAAATGTTCACTCTATAACTCAAATAATAAATCATATCTAACGAGGTCGCAACTCTGCTGGTGAAACAAAACAGTCAAATAAAGGGTGGAGATAGTTATATTTTTATCCCATGATCATACTGTAAATAGTATATTAAAGGCAATATAATTTGTAGAATGAATAGAACTTTAAACAATCTATTCCTTCAGTGACCGGCTATGGTATATAGACACACCGCACCCACTCCGCCTGAGGTGACGCGTGATCCCATAGTGCGCCGCAAACGAGTATCATCTCGAGTCGAAGCCCTCATGCAATCAAAATTGAACCAACATGTACTCACGCTTGCGTTGCCCAAAGCACCGACGGTAGAGAGTGTCAACGTAGAGTATTTTCTCTCGGACCCACCATATTGTTTAATTCCGTTAGACAACTAACTCGCAGAAGGCGGCGACTGCATCCCAGTTTCTGACGCTGTTAATCATCGTCCTGGCGACAAACCTTCAACACCTTGCATTGCTTTTTCTATTTAACTCTGTCAGAGATGACTTCTGCGTGGACGAAGTCACGGGCAAAAGCTAGTTAAATATAAAACAAGACAAGCTGTGTGGTAGCGGCTACGAATACTATCCACCCTTACTTTGCTCGTGAATGTCGTAAAAGACGACTAAGAGCCTTATAACGATCTGGGCCAACTCCATCTGATGCCGATTGGTCAACAATTACATTCCCAAGGAGGGTTGACGTCTGGCAGGTGGCCGGACATGAAACTATTGCCAATAACTTTTACAATATGTAATATGAAAGAAGAGATAATATATGTGTATAAATTAAATAAATATATATGTATAAATATTATATGTACAAATGATATATATGTGTATATATGTCTATGTTTAAATATATATATGTATGTAGGTATATATAGTTTACCAACTGTATATTGATTTTTTTATCATTTTATGTTTTCCTTTTTAAAAAAGTAGGAAATGAATATTTTGTTTTAAAGAGTTTAAGTAACATTTAGTTAGTTGTGGTTACCTGTAAATGAAAGAGCACAAAACATGATCCATGTGATTCTTTTTTTACTATATTGTATGTTTGTGTATTTTTCGTTGGTAATCCTAAAAATAAATAAATAAATAAAGAGTACATATTGTATCGACCCCAAGTAACCGGGATAAGAGTAGGAGAATGATGCTATTAAATATAAAACAAGACCACCATTTGACCCTTTCACATTGTTACCAAAACTCCAGATTATGATAATAATGATTAAACACAGAGCATTTAAAATCATTACACAACACCAAAATTTAAATACTCTGTGATAACACCCACGTGAATTTAAACCGATGCATAAAAGTTTAATCGCTAATCGAACAATGTATTGTAACCAATTAATTAAATCCATTGTAAATATAAATACATTAATTAGCACTGACCTAAATCAGTTTATCACTAATAATAAGAAAATAAGAACAAATATGATTTTTAAATTATATTGTGAGTATTCATTTATTTTTATAAGTAGTAGGAGGAGTGATGGCGGCTGCGAATATTGCTAATACTTTGCTCGTGGGTGTCGTAAAAGACGTCTAAGAGCTTTATATCAACCTGGCTGACACCGTCTGCTCAACAAAACTATTCGCAAGAAGGGTTAACGTCTGGTTACGTCATAAAATTAACATCAAAATCTTTTGCAGTATTTACGATGAAAGTAAATAAGTAAGTATACAGGGTGCCGATTTTATTACTAGAATAACTTAAACTAGGCGTAGGAATGACGTCATAAAAAACATAAAAGTTAGGTGCAGATTCCTAGCTCTGCCCAATCCCGAGATAAAGTGATTTGTTTCTTATCAAAACAGTAGGTTTGTCAGCGTACATTGACCTGTAGGTACATTTCGACCGACTGTGCGGCGGTGAACGCAGCGAGAGCGGGACTATTTGCCTACTAGTTCAGTGTCACACGCATGAGTATATACCTACATCGAATTTTTATAGTACAAGTGTATTGACCGCTTATCAGTATGGCAATTTAATCAAAACTTAAGTACTATTTTTTTTTACTGATTTGGATAGTGTATCATGATCTGATACACCCCCTTCAAGGATTCTACTAATTAAATCGACAACCTGTATATTGCAGTCAATACCAAGTACCTATGTAAATACTTATAATACCAAATATTGTGTGACAGCGTACATGTCAGAGAATATCTCTCTGCCATGTACAGTCGTTTCTTATCAATCGCTTTTATAGGAAATATGGTGTTCAAGAGAGGATACTGTGGCATAATAAGCTACACTACACAATAATTTGTCGTGTGGTTACGAAGTAAGAATACAATTCACCACCTCCTATCTTACCGGTGGGTGAGCGTAAGAGACGAGAGTGATATAAAACGCATATAACATCTATGCAAGAGAAGTAAAACTCGAAGCAAAACCCTATACCAGCATGTCTGATCAGCGTGGTATAGTAGGTCAATTTTCCTCCCATTATGGAGGAGGCTCGAGCCTAACAGTGGTCCCACTGTTAGGTTGTTAGGCTAATATATGTCCATATATGAGCTGAGATGATTCACAATAATTAATAATAATAATGATGTACTTCAGTTGCAGGTATAATTATCACCTTGTACATTATCACTGAAACTATTGTCACTTCATCTGAAAGTTTTGAAAGGACGATAAATCCACAGGTATATTTTATGTATTCTGTTCTTTTTTATTAATTGTGTAATTACGTAGTAAAATGTAATGGTCAACCAACCATTTCTTGCCCGTGGGTGATGATTAAAGTGTCCCGTGTAGCGAGGTGATAAGAATAGACTGCGAAGATGGCGTAGTGGTTAAGAATTGACCTTTAGTGCCAGTGCCATGGGTTCGATCCCTACGTAGGACTTTGTGCGATCTGCAAAATGTTGTTCTGACTCTAGGTGTAGTGGCGCATTTAAAAAAAATAATACAATTATAGCCGCTTACTCACTTGTGGGACTCGTAAAAATTGGTTGAGGGTCTCTCCATGAGACTTGCAACAGCTCTCTTCTGTTTCTAGACTGTATAAAAAACTCACAGCGATAGCTGATCCACCTGCCAGTCATGGTAATATGGTACTATCACAACATTTATTGGGAAAACCAATGTCCAGAGTGAATAATGAGAGGCTGAATGATGATGATGATGATAATCATAGTCGTTTCTTTACTAAGACATTGTTTACACATTGTACAGGCTTAATACTCAAACTTTGCAGTTAGAATTGTATTAAACGTTGACACAACCCTGTTATTCAAATTACTGAAATTTAGCATTAAATATGCTTGATTATTTATAAAAACCCGGTGAAGAGAATAATATCGGGTAGATGGGACACGTCTCCTTAAAGACGTAAATATAATACGATGCGAGAATTGAATGCCCTACAGTAGTTCACAGTGGTGTAAATGGCAGCACGATTGGGCCGGATTTCCAATGGGTGTAGGTTCGAATCCCACTTGTGACAATCATTTTTCGCTCGTAATCAGGTTTTTATAAATAATCAAACATATTAAATGCTAAATTTCAGTAATTTAAATTTCATTTGGTTGAGTATCGTATGGCGACGGAGTGAGAACACAATTCATCACCACTTTCTTTTCCACGGGTGTTGAAGAAAAACTATTAAGCAGAATATAGATAAGGTTAAGAAACCAAAGATAATATGACCTTGGTTTCTCTAACCCTGTACGTTGATTTCTTTACAAGCACTTCCATCGATTTTATTTCTAGTAACTGTTTCGCTTTAATCAAAATGCTAAAGGATATTCAAAGTGCAGATATTTATTTTTATATGAGATTATGATGTTTTTCATTGTTATTTATGTTAAAGCATGAAAATGAAGAAGGAGCTATAATTAAAGTGTACGGAAACAATGAATATCAGAAAAAAGGATCCCAAATGAAAAGAAGAAATGCATATGACCAGATGGACGAAATAAATACTGGTGAAGTGAATACAGATATTGACAATGATCTCATAGATAATTATATTATGAAATTACTAAATATTACAAAAAACATGGAGAGTAAACATAATCTTGAAATAGCAAATTATACAAACCATGAAAATATAAATGATAGCAAAATTAATAATAATTTTAACATTGAACATGAATCATCAGAATACGCTTTACCTTCAAAATCCAATAACAGAGAATCTAGTTTACAAAAGCAAGTTATCAGTAACAATATAGCAACTAATGATACAATGGCTATAAGCGACAATAATTTAAATCAAAATCACGCATTAAAAAGCAATGGCTTAGATACAGATAATACAATTCATAAAAATAACACATTGAATCAAATCGCATATACATCAAATGACATAGACATTTATCATGAAAATGAAGGGACGCAGTTTTTAAATAATAATGATGTCATCAAAAATTCTCGAAACATAATAATAATAAACACAGGAGTTATTATAAACTGCACCATCAGTTTTTCATTAAAAGGAGAAAAGTTTATATTTAACAATGACACTATAGAACCGGGCGTCCATTTTGTAAACGTTAGTACTACAAATATTGACCAAACTAAAACAATAAACGACATTATTGCTAAATCAAACATTTGGACAGAATCCAATATCAAATTACTTGATAAGAAAGGCAAAAAGAAACTCCTTAAATCAATAACAAATAAAATAGCTGCAGGCACGGCGTTGATTTTTAATAGTGGCTATATTAATGGACTGAATCTTACTCTCTTAAATTGAAATAAGAATATAACTTTACATCAGTGGGATAATTTTTTTATTAATAATTCTATAAATCATATATTGACAACTGCCCATGGAAACTGTTCAATTAATCCTTTAATCAAAGCATAAGAAAGTAATTTATTTAAAAAATTGAGGCAAAAGAATTTGGACTAATTTCGCACAGTACCCTTGTTAAAGTTTCTGTAATAAAAACGCTTAGCCAACCAACATTACCACACAAACAAGGGTCGTTGAATCCTAGATATTTACACAATAAATTTAGGGCATAATTAAGCAATAAAACATTTATTTTAAAAAACAACAAAAGAAAGAAGTAACTTGAATATGATAAGTTAACATTCTTCGCATATATTTTTGTTTGCCTGCAACAGTTCATACCAATTTATTTTAATTAAAAATAATAGCAGCCATTTTTGATGTATACCTCATCATTCGCCTACTCTTATCCCAATTATTTGGGTCGATACAATATGTACTCTTCTTTCACAGTACATATTGTAGAAGTTATTGGCAATAGTTTTATGACCGGCCGCCTGCCAGACGTCAACCCTCCTTGGGAATGTAATTGTTGACCAAACGGCATCAGATGGAGTTGGCCCAGGTCGTTATAAGGCTCTTAGTCGTCTTTTACGACATCCACGAGCAAAGTAATGGTTGGTTAGTATTTGCAGCGGCTACCACACAGCCTATATGTACCTAACACACGCAATATTGTATGCCGCGTTTATACCTAATTATAAATAAAATTGGATTTATAAAATTTAATTACATACACAACTGCCCTTCCCTGCTGAGAGTATATATAGGATGTCATATGGTACCGGCATCATCTTTATTGGAAGGGTTATTGGCATAATCACTACTAGGCAAGCGAGTTAGTAATCGCAGTATATTGTTATAAATTTCTCAGAAAAGCGCTACTGCTCACTCTCCTAGTAAGATTTTTACCGCTTTCTACGAATCCAATTGGCCAAATAAAGAGACCATTACTGTATTCTTATATCATTTTCACACAGGCAATACTAAAACATATTTAAATATAAGAAACACCTTTTGTCTTGTTAAATCTTTTTCTGCAAATAAATTCATTTAAATTTCTAATATTTATGCGAGTAATATGTGTAATATTTATTGAAACTATTTTTACGGATTTTATCGTCGGGCAAGTAAAAATTAAACGCAAGCACAATAATACCCATAAATTAGAAATAAAACTATTTTTACGAATTTTATCGTATTTAATTTTTAATTTCCTGACGTTTCGAACACTTCACAGCATGAAGGCCACGCGACTCTTTCTGTAGAATGGAATTCGTAAAAATATTTTCATTTCAAATGTGTAATACTCGCATAAGCATCAGAAATCATTATCCGTAAATTATTTTATTTTATATAGGCAATATTTTTATCCTAAAATAAAAACAAAAAGAAAACAAATAAAATAATGTCAATAAAACATAAAACTCTTTATTTTTTTTTAGCATTTTGTTTATCATATATCACATTTTAATAGGAATACAATTTATTTTTAATATATTTTTTTAACATAACAATATATTTTTTGAATTAAATTAATTCAATTTTCAACATTTATCATTAAATTTTCAACAACAATAATAACATATTTTATTAAAGCATTATTTTTCATTTTATTCACATATGCCGAGTAAACTAATTAAATGTTAGAATGCGAACTTATAATTCATATTAATACCTCAAAGAGCATATCAAAAATATTTGTATATAAACCCGTACCACAATTTACCCGTACTCTAGTGCCTTAAACTATGTGCAAAATATTTCGTGAAAAACTAGTACAGATTTCCAGCAAACATAAAAATATTTTTAATACTGTTTTAAAAGTTTACTCAACAAAAAATTATATAGTGCCAAGGTCGTTTGTTCATTATATAAAATGCTATAAAGTCAATTCAGTCTTGCAATACAGCCATTTGTAGGTTATTCTTCTTCATGCCTGGAAAGATAAGAATAAATACAACTTAAAAAACTTTTTTTTATTTTTTAAAGTGAAACTTTTATTATATCGCCTCAAACTTTTTCGTTCACCTATTGCATGTCGTGTGACGGTCGGCCGCGGAGTAGGGGTAAACTGAAAGGCGCTCGAGAGCAGCCGAAGTCAATATGGCGACGCCTATGGTTCGCATCAGCTGACCGGGTAGTATATAGACTATTACTCATTTGTGCTAGTGCTCCAAGCTATTTGTTTGTTTTTAATATATGTATATCATCTAAATAATTGTATAAATGTATATATTGTATTATGTATGTCGTACTCTAAAACACAGAGTTAAATTAAAATATTAGTTGGAGATCTAGTTATCATTTCCCATAATCATTTCCATTTTCCAAGTATAAAATTAAGATTGATGGTGCGATTTTAATACCCTAAAATGAATATTTTCATAAAAAAAATAGTTAAATGCCTACAATGCGAAAAATGTTTCACTTTTACCGTAGTTTCATAAAACCACAATTTTATTCTTTTTTATGACTAATCTCACTGCACATTCCGATAATTACTGTAAGCTAGGATCTACAATGATCTCCATAGACGTCACCAACGCTTAACTCCCAAGCAGTCTCAGGCAACGATTGAATCGTTTTGGGTCCCAAAACAAATTTAAAAGTTAAACAAGAAGAATTGAAAGATATTGATTATACTTTGCTCCTTTGCGATTCGGGAGACAGAAATCAAAACTGAATAGTTATCCAATAAATAAAAGGATGTACAGAGACAATAAGCGATAAAGCTTAAAACAAATTAAATTTAGTTAACAGGGGATGCTACATGATAAAGTAACCGTTGGGCGAGCAAATGATGTCAAGGATAGGAGGTGGTTAATGATGGTCAGGCCAAATGGTGATTGGGAGGAAATGTGGCTGGTTATAGAGTTCTACGTCGACCTTACATCACCGATGAGCATTCGAGAGGATGTCTCTAGGCTTTAGCTAGCCCAAAAAAATTAGGATTGCATGAAGTGAAATCACGCATGTAGATATGTACATACCTTATCTGTATCGATCAACCTCTCGTCCTCACATCTTCTGGAGTCTCCTTCTCTTCTGTTTTAGCTTTAAAGGTACACCCTCCTTCAGATATATGCACACACATCTGTAAATGAAATATTTCAGTAATTATCTGAGAAACTTGTATGACAAAAATTATTGTAACACAAATAACTGCGATCGTCAACCTGCCTGCCGATGGTGGTAATTAGAACATTATCCGCCTACCTGTGAGAAGGGATAGCCTAAGGGCATTGTTGATAAAGTCCGTGGGTATATTAGGGTTTAATCCTTAGCTATCAACTGTGAGGATGAGAGAAGAACACACATAAGAGTATTCTTACGATCAAGTAAGGGGCAACGAGAAGTATATACTTCTCGTTGCCCCTTACTTGATCGTGCGAATCATAAAGATCAGTTAAGAGATCATGAAGAAAATATGTCCATTCGTGATAGTGATCCCTTAGCTGGTCTTACTCCTAGGAAATGAAACCCTTACTACAATTGTTAATCCTTTTAACAAACATGGCAATTATGTGAATAAGTCCAATAACCGTGACTTTGTGATTTTAACACGTATATATTTGATTTTCACTTGCCCAATGTTTCAAACAATTTCAACATTTATGATCACGAAACGACTGATATTTTTAACAGAAACTTCACTCACCTTTTTCACGGGATCGAACTCCTCTCCTTTATTGCAATTCATCAATATTGGTATTCCATTATGGCATACGTAAAACTGTTCACAGTTATCACTATGATCCATAGTTCCGGAATAATCTGGTGCACATATGTTAGACCCATCCGTATTACCATTTTCCAATGTCGGGCTTAATGATTTTAGAATTTTGGTAGCCTCAGAAAGAATATTTACACTTTTAAGATTTGATCCCAGTGTACAGCCTCCTTCAGCAATTGCGACGCACTCCTGTAAAAATAATCAACAAATTTATATATATAAAGGAGCCAGTTGACTGAGTCACCTACTAAAGCTAGAAACATGAAATTTTTACAATAGTTTATTTTAGGATTTAGGGACAAACTAATAAAAGACTTTACGAAATTCAATTTTAAAGGGGATGAGATACAGTGACAAACTTTGCATAAATAGGAAATATCTTTCTCTATTGTCTTCAAATTAAACATATATGTTCTTAAGGGAAAAAAAATCCATCTGATTTTTAGAATATTCCATTTTCGTCAGTCTCTAGATCACAAAAGTAAGACAATCTAGTACTTATTTGTTTTAATATTTTATAAATAGGAAATATACCCGACAGATGTCAGTCATACCATCCTTCAAGAAATATTTCAGTTGATTATTGATCATAATAAATTTGTCTACAATTACAAAGACAAAACTTTTAGTTTACCCCGAGGGAATTTCAAAACGGAGCCAAATTATTATTATGATGAAATATTTAATAAATATTTAATAGAAATATTTAATACTGCTTACAAATTTGTGAATAGAATTTTGAAAGGCGACTTTACTTATTGAAATTAATCACTATTTATGGACAAAGTAATTTATGGATAAAGTATGGCTACGTATATAGTATATATATACTATGTGCGTAGCCATACGGAAAACTATAAAGAAATAGCACTACTATGCATTCATTAAAGACACACTGAAAAAATCTACTATTATTATTTTAGCTTTGAAACTAATCCGTAAAAGTACCTATATAAAACTAACTACGCACCTTTCTGTCAGGATCGTATTCAAAATTCTCACTACAATGTAGCAGTAATGGTTCTCCATTTCCTACGCACATGTAGAATGAACTACATTCATTCGGATGCACAATATTACCGATATAACCCGCTGGGCATAAAACATCATCATCTTCAGAAACAGTAGTTGTTTCCAGCTTCGAACCATCATGTGAAGAGCCGAGCGTACAACCACCTTCCGTAATCGCAACGCATCCCTAAAAACAAGATAATACAAATTTTATATTTGAATTTCATCATAAAACAATATTTATAATAATGTTTACCATTGTAATAGACAAGCTCAAGATGGAAGATCTTGAACCAGAAGGTTGCCATAGGTGGAACTATTTATCTCTAGTATAAACAGCAGTAAGTATACCGATGAAAATATCTCTATATCTTATTGAAGGTATGTTGTATAGAATCACCATTTCAATTTATTAAGCTTCTGAGCAGTCTTTGGTTTACTGAACCAAAAAAAGATTCCACAAATTGTCAAGCTCAATGACACTGTGTTCTGCATTTTACTTATAATAATTTTTGAGTTTACATACTTTTCAAGTACCATACAAAAGTTTCCTTCACACTAAGAAGAAAATTGACTTACTGTGCTATACTTATTAGGACGTTGTGGAGTTTGATTAATTTTACAGTTATGTTAACTATGTACGTACCTTAGTCACTTATTTCGATAAAAGTGGACAAATAGAGGATGGTGAATCATTGTCTATCACCACATGGATAGCTTACCAATAACTACATGGTAGAAAATATAATTGTTAATTCTATATTTCAACTAAAATAGTCTTACCTGGGTAACAGAGTCAAATTCCCAACCAGAAGTGCACCACACTTGAATTGGAATACCACCCATACACATATAATAGGAATCGCAATATTCTGGATGATGCACATTGCCCCATACGCCTACAGGACAAATTTCTACAGGAGTTTCTGCAGTTGATTCGTCAATTTCCGTGATGTCTGTAGTACTTATATCTTTTGGTGCATTCGTTGAAATAGGATCTTCTGAAGATTCGGTTGTATGAGAGTTAGCATCGTCAGAAATAATATCACGTTCTGTAGTAGTGTCTGAAATCTTCTCTGTTGTTGTATAATCTTCTAAAGTTGATGTTATTGTTATAATATCTTCTGAAGAAGTTGTTGATTCACCAAGAGTACATCCGCCTACAGCAATTTCAACGCAAGTCTAGAAAAATATAAAATAGGTATAATGTTAAGATTCTCATTTATCTCAATTAAATGGTTTAACATAATAAGAGATACTAATTGCTCTTGTGAGATTTTAACTTTATTCATTCCTATTATAAAGATGCGATATTTCTCCTCACAACTCTTATCTGGGGTGTGGTAAAAGTAAAAAGAATGTAGAAGTCACCTTTAATTTGCCTTTACTTACGTTTTCTCCGAAGGAGATTTGTAATATTCCTAAATTTAGTCACGAAACCTTTTAATTTCATCAAATCAGCGACGTATGAATTGTTTATTAATACTAGGTTTTTTCTTAAGGTAACTCACTAAGAGGCATAACATCTGAGGCATCGGATGGCCGGACCGGGGATTAGTCCGGTCACCCGGAGTGAGGCCACTGCCTGAGGACGATGCCCCGACGGCGAAAGCTGCCTACAGTCGAGACAATTATTTGTGGATTGAACAAATATTTACTTATATGAGAATCAAACCATTGACATACGTCACAGCAAGGGTGGCAGCAAATACGTGTATACAACTAAGCACCATCAGAGCTCCAAGTCAATATGGACGTTACACACTTTGGTCTGGTCTGTCTCCTCCTGCTATGAAATTATGGCCTAGAAAGAGGTGGCGGCAGCAACATAGCTCTCGATGCCACTAATCATGGCTCTAATGAAAATTCATGGTTACAGATCAACACCGATAATCACAACCAATTTATTGATGAGTGTGTCCAGATGAGTTCTGTATTGCCCAGGCCGTAACTTAAGCTTGTGCTGCGCCTAATCTACTCAGCAAAATATTACGGCCCTTATGCCGCTGCACTCGCTGAATCTATATCAGCCTACAACTACGCTTTCAAGTTGCCTTATTGTCTTTGATTGGATTGCTATTTAGCGTTTGATGGTATTTAGTTCAGTAACGGATTGCTTTATCTATATAAAAAAATACACAGTACCTGTGTTTCAGGATTGAATTCCCATCCAGCGGTACACCATACTTGTATAGCGTCACCAGCAATACACATATAATATGAATCACATAGTTGTGGATGAGGAATATTGCCCCACATTCCTATAGAACAAATTTCAGCTGGTTCTGTTATAGACTCAGGTGGTAGATCGGTCGTTTCTATAGGAGCTGTTGTAGTATTTATATTACCCCCAGATTCATCATTCGTATCTGTTGTAGTATTATCATCATCTGATAATATATCACGCTCTGTAGTTGTGTGTGAATGTTCTGTAATTATTTCCACTTCATCTAAAATTGTGGTAGATGTTGGAATGGTTTCATCTGGGTTTGACACTTCTGATTCAGGATTTGATGGTGTTATAGTTGTAGTAGATTGTTGTGAATCTATTGTTGAGATATCTGTAGATGATGTTGCAGGTCCAAGAGTGCACCCTCCTTCAGCTATTTCCACGCACGTCTGAAAATAGATTAATAAATTTACTAATGTTAGACACATTGTTTAATCTTGTTGCAGACACTGATGTGTTTTGATAGTATTATTTGAGTCAATTGTTGTCACAAATCCCAGGAACCTTCAGATACCACCACACATATCTGCAAATAAATCTACTGCTTACGGGTATCTAATATATACATAATTCAACAGATATATCTGTGAAGCTGTAAGCGCTGAAACTCTAAATTGCACCACTGTATTCAGAAAATATTATTGTGTACATAATAATCTTTATCAATACGATCAAAAGGTGTACGAAATTAATTATAAGGTTTGGATAAAACAGGCTAACTGATAATTATCAAATCTCTGGCTCGAGTTTCAACATAAAAGAAAGCAAACTTATATCCAATATAGAGTAATAGACGTTAGTGATACAAGTTTTTTAAATGTAATATTTGTATCTCCTCATCATCATCACTATTATCATCCTATCAGCTCCTATACGTTCTACTGCTGGACTCAAGTCTCTAGAATATGAAGAAAATTGATCTATTACACCACGCTGGCCAAATGCGTTTGTACACGATTATATATCAAGTTTTTTTTCTCTCGCTAGTGTTGTACGCGTATCATACCCTATAATTATCTTTTACAATACCCAAGGTTACGCTAGAGCAGTGGGTGGTGAAATGCATTCTTATTCTGTCACCAGACGGTGAGTTACGTTAGAGACGGTGGTTTGTATGTATTGTATAAAAACTTGTATAAATTTTGCACCTAATTTATAATGACGAATTAAGTATTGATTTATTACCGTTACTTTGTCTCCTATTCAATATTGTCTATTTTTTTATAAAACCGATTACGAAGTGAAAAATGATGTCACAAGCGGGATTCGAACCCGCGCCTATTGGGATTCCGGCCCAATCGTCACGGTGGTGTAGTGGTAGCACGATTGGGCCGGCATCCCAATAGGCGCGGGTTCGAATCCCGCTTGTGACATCATTTTTCACTTCGTAATCGATTTTATAAATAATTAAGCATATTAAATGCTAAATTTCAGTAATTTAAATTGTCTATTTTTACTCGAATGAAGAGATACAAATACAATAATCTAACCTCTGATTTAGGATCAAATTCCCATCCAGAAGTACACCATACTTGTATAGCATTACCACCAATACACATATAATATGAATCACAAAGCTCTGGATGTGGAACATTTCCCCTTACTCCTACAGGACAGAGTTCAGCTGGTGATTCAGTAGGAATTGAATTCACATTATCAGATTCTGTTGAGGATGGAGATGGCTGTGTTGTGACTGTAATATCTTCCGTAGTTGATGTCGATTCTGTCACGATTGAAGTTTCTATAGTATTCGTTGCTGGATTATCATTTTGTAAATCATCTCGTCCTGTAGTTGTCTGTATATCATCAGTAGTTGGAGTGGGAGTGGCATCGATGATTTCCGAAGTCGATTCTATTATACTATTGTCAGTTGATGAATCGTTTTCTATACTTGAAGAAGTCGTTGTAGTTGTCTGTATATCATTAGTAGTTGGAGTGTGAGTGGCATCGATAATTTCTGAAGTCGATGCTGTTATACTATTATCTGTTGATGAATCGTTTTCTATACTTGAAGTAGTATCTATAGTGGTTTCACTTTCATCATTCGAATCATTTTCTGTTGTTGGAGAGTTCTCTGTAGTAGTTATACTTTGCGTAGTTGAAGTACTTTCTGATATAGACTCTGTAGCTGCAGGTTCTGTATTTGTCGCACCTGAGGTCGTGGTTTCAGTATCAGTAAGTGTTGATGTGCTCGGACCAAGTGTACATCCGCCTTCTGATATTGCTACGCAATTCTGGAAAATAATTAGAATTATACTAATATTGTTAATTATATAAATTTTGGCTGATGATTCTCTAAGGACTGGCTCTCTAAGGATTTATTGAAATGCAACTTTCAAGTTGCGATATAATTCAAATTCAATTAGTAATATAATATTAATATTTATTATAGAAGTTTCATTTATCCATCAGCCTGTTGACGTACACTGTTAGACCCAGTGCAATATCTGCTATGTTCGGCAGATGGATTAGAAATCGCATTTGATGTTACTAGTTTCTCAAGAGAATGCTGTAATCAGTTCTTCTGGTGATACCTCAGCCGATATTATGGCTCCCACGGCTAGTATCACTTTATATTTTTAAGCAGACAGTGCATAGAATTAAGACAATTGGAGATTTAGTAAAGGAGAAAAACAGGGTTCAAACATAGAGATATTTGTAACTTATATGTAATAATTTAATATAATCGTTTGTCATTACTAACAGTAAGAGAATGGGATATGTACACTATTTTTAACTGTTACATATACAAAACCTGCCGTAGTAGGCAAACTTAATACTCGTTTAATCGAACAAACTCACCTGTGACTGTGGATCAAATTCCCAACCAGATGTGCACCAAACTTGAATAGCGTTGCCTCCGACACACATATAGTACGAGTCACATTGCTCTGGGTGTGGTACATTGCCCCATGATCCTGGTGGACATAGTTCTGCTATCTCAGTGGTAGTCTCAGGAAGCACAGTCGTAGTGGCAGACCCGAGAGTGCAACCACCTTCAGCTATTTCCACACACATCTGTAAATAGTTTAATAATTGACTATTGTTAAACGCCTTATTATATACGTTATTAATTTAAAATATTTCATCATTTATTACATGTTAATTATAATCCAGTACATATTTATATCATAATGAAATATGAATTTCCATGTGGTGACGGGGTAAGAATACAAATCACCACCTCCTATCATACCCGTGGGTAATCGTAAGAGACGACTAAGGGATATAAAACGCATATAACTATGTAAGAGAAGAAAAACTCGAAACTAAACCCGATACCAATACGTCTAACCAGCGTGGTATAGTAGGTTAATTGCCCTCCCATTACGAAGGAGGCTTGAGCCCAACAGTGGGAAGTATATGAGCTGAAATAAAGAATGATGAACTATGAATATATAATATTCTTTTTCCCCGGCTATCGTCTGGTCACAAACCATTCAATTATTCGGAGTGATGGCATAATTGAAGAAGTTTCATAACATTTTTCAGCTAAACCTATTAAGCGAGCCAACGGGCACTGATCGCTTGAATTGAATGATCGCCTCACGAGTTACTTATCCTTTCGGATATCTATCCTTGCCAAGTTCCTGGCAATAAACCTTTGGGACGTTACTCTCACGTAGTCGACTTTTCTAGTGGAAAGTGGATGCCCAATTTGAAAAGTATTTGATTGATAGGCAATGGCCTAGCTATACCCCTGAGATTGCAAAGGTCCATGAGCGGTAGTAACACTTACCATCAGGTGTGCTGCTTACTCGTTTACTACCATAAGAAATAAAGAAGAAAAAACCACCCGCAGCCTCGGCTTAGTAATTTATAGGGATACTATTATTTAATCATTTAATTTTCGCATTGAAAGCTTCTCTCTATGCAATTGGACATTATTTAGACAACGAAAGCACTACCAGATAAAACTCACCAATAATTCTGGATCGAATTCGAACCCTTCATTACAGTAGACCTGGATGGCATTACCACCAGCACATATATAATAGGAGTTACATAATTCTTCATGAGGTACATTACCCCAATCTCCGACTGGACATACTTCTGCTATGGGTTCATCCGTAGTTGAATTTTCTGTTGTGGTGTCTGTATGATCGGAAGTCGTTTGGCTAGAATCGGAGGTTGTCTGAGAACTTGTTACAGTTGTCTGTACACTATCAGTTGTTATTTCTGCAGAATCAGTAGTGGTCTCAAATGGATGATTTGTAGTTTGAATACTTTCTGTAGATTGATCACTCTCCGTAACCGAAGATTCTGATGTAGTTTCTTCTATAATGGAATCTGTTGTTTCTGGAGTAGATACTGTAGGCAAAATAGTAGTTACGCTTTCAGTGTCTGTAGAATCTGGGTTTGCTTCGGTAGTAACTTCTGCTATGGGTTCATCCGTAGTTGTATTTTCTGTTGTGGTATCTGCATGATCAGAAGTCGTTTGGCTAGAATCGGAGGTTGTCTGAGAACTTGTTACAGTTGTCTGTACACTATCAGTTGTTATTTCTGCAGAATCAGTAGTGGTCTCAAATGGATGATTTGTAGTTTGAATACTTTCTGTAGATTGATCACTCTCCGTAACCGAAGATTCTGATGTACTTTCTTCTATAATGGAATCTGTTGTTTCTGGAGTAGATACTGTAGGCACAATAGTAGTTCCGCTTTCAGTGTCTGTAGAATCTGGGTTTGCTTCGGTAGTAACTTCTGCTATGGGTTCATCCGTAGTTGTATTTTCTGTTGTGGTATCTGCATGATCAGAAGTCGTTTGGCTAGAATCGGAGGTTGTCTGAGAACTTGTTACAGTTGTCTGTACACTATCAGTTGTTATTTGTGCAGAATCAGTAGTGGTCTCAAATGGATGATTTGTAGTTTGAATACTTTCTGTAGATTGATCACTCTCCGTAACCGAAGATTCTGATGTACTTTCTTCTATAATGGAATCTGTTGTTTCTGGAGTAGATACTGTAGGCAAAATAGTAGTTCCGCTTTCAGTGTCTGTAGAATCTGGGTTTGCTTCGGTAGTAACTTCTGCTATGGGTTCATCCGTAATTATATTTTCTGTTGTGGTATCTGCATGATCAGAAGTCGTTTGGCTAGAATCGGAGGTTGGCCGAGAACTTGTTACAGTTGTCTGTACACTATCAGTTGTTATTTCTGCAGAATCAGTAGTGGTCTCAAATGGATGATTTGTAGTTTGAATACTTTCTGTAGACTGATCACTCTCCGTAACCGAAGATTCTGATGTAGTTTCTTCTATAATGGAATCTGTAGTTTCTGGAGTAGATACTGTAGGCAAAATAGTAGTTCCACTTTCGGTGTCAGTAGATTCTGAGTTTGCTTCGGTAGTATTATCTGAGTCAGTTACTGTCACAGATCCCAGAGTACATCCACCTTCAGATATCACGACACATACCTGCAAAAAATGTAATGCTTAAGGTATCTTATATATAACGTAGCTCAACATATATGAATATTACAGAAACCTTTAAATCGCACCACTGCACTCAAGAGATTTTGTTGTGTAGATCTACAATCCACGATCGTGAACCTTACGATCAAAATGTGTACGAATTTACTTATATTTAAATTTGGCATAATCATTGTATTAAAGTAGAGTAGTAGTAGTAGAGTAGAGAGAGAATACTTAGAGAATGCATAATTTCGCCTAATACAAACTAATAAAACTCAGTAACTTTAATGTAACGATATTAAACAAGTTTCTAAGAAGTTTTTGATTGTCTCTCTTAATATTAAGTATATTTAGTACCAATATTAAGTGTTAGTATATTGGTTTTTATTCGAATAAAAAAATAAAAATATAATAATCTCACCTGTGATTCAGGATCAAATTCCCATCCAGAAGTACACCATACTTGTATAGCATTACCACCAACACACATATAATATGAATCACAAAGCTCCGGATGTGGGACATTTCCCCATACTCCTATAGGACAGATTTCAGCTGGTGATTCAGTAGGAATTGTATTCACATCTTCAGATTCTGTTGAGGATGGGGATTGCTGTGTTGTAGCTGCAATACCTTCTGTAGTGGATACCGATTCTGTCACCACTGAAGTTTCTATAGTATTCGTTGGTGGATTATCATTTTGCAAATCATCTCGATCTGTAGTTGTCTGTATATCATCAGTAGTTGGAGTGTGAGTGGCATCGATGATTTCCGAAGTCGATTCTGTTATACTATTATCTGTTGATGAACCGTTTTCTATACTTAAAGAAGTCGTTGTAGTTGTGACACTTTCATCATTTGAATCATTTTCTGTAGATGAAAAGTTTTCTGTTGTTGTTATACTTGGCGTAGTGGAAGTATTTTCTGATATAGACTCTGTAGCAGTAGGTTCTGTATTTGTAGCAGATGAAGTGGTGGTTTCGGTACCAAGAATTGTTGATGTACCCGATCCAAGTGTACATCCGCCTTCTGCTATTGCTACGCAATTCTGGAATATAATTAGATATATATTAATATTTTAAAAGGTATTCTAGGGATTTTTTATGGTTTTGGTTTACTTAAACAAACTCACCTGTGACTGAGCATCGAATTCCCAACCAGACGTGCACCAGACTTGAATGGCATTACCACTAATACACATGTAGTATGAGTCACAGAACTCTGGATGTGGTACATTGCCCCATGTTCCTGGTGGACATAATTCCGCTATCTCAGTGGTAGTCTCAGGTAGCGTAGTTGTGGTGGCAGACCCAAGAGTGCAACCACCTTCAGCTATAGCCACGCATGTCTGTAAATAGTTTAATAATAAATAATCCGCCCGATTACTGGTCTGTTTTCTGACCAGCTATGATGTAACCACACTTTGCCCGACTATGTAGAATAATAGCAAGTTTGCATGGCAACTAGATAGTTTTTTTTCTACATGTTTCTACATTACGCATCATCATCATCATTTTGCTCTTATTCCAATTACTTGGGATACGCAACATGTCCCCTTTTTCCATACCGTTCTGTCAGACGTCATCTCTGTGGTCACTCCCTTTCTATCCATGGCATGCTTCACGCAGTTTATCTGTCTTTTATTTGGTCTTCCTTTACCCTTAAAACCTTTGACATTCATACTTATAACTTTCCTTACAACATTACTTTCATCTCGTCTCATCACATATCCACTGTGTCTACCAATACTACACTGTATTCACTACACTATTTATAATATTTATATATCTTACATTTTACTTAGATTATATATTAATAAATAAATCTATGTTCAAAATACCTAGTGCTTAGATTTGTAAAAGCATTTGCAAAATTCACCATATATTTTCTCTTGTTAAATGTATCTCAAGATACGATCCAAGAATAATAATAATACTAAAGCAATCCTTGCTTTATTATTAAAAAAATCTGGTGGTTACCGTACCGTTCGTTTTTATTAATTATCCCATTAGATGACCGGTTAACAACACAATGGATCACCATCATATACTCTCCCGTATGAGTCATAAAAACCGGCCGTGAGATCAGCAGGCAAATAGGTGACAACTTTTTGGGACTTCTACAATATCAGTTGCAGTCGCTAACCCCTCTGTCAAGGATGGTAATTATAGCTTTATGCATTTGAGCAGATATGCCTAACATTAAAATCGACCGGGCTGATAGATCAACTTACTCGAGAATTTGGATCAAACTCGAATCCATCATTACAGTAAAGTTGGAAGGCATTACCACCGGCACACAAGTAATAAGAGTTACATAATTCCTCATGAGGTACATTGCCCCAAACACCAACTGGACATATTTCTATTTCGGCTTCATCAGTAGTCGCGCTTGCCGTTGTTAAGTCTGCATCTTCAGAAGTCGTTTGGTCAGATTCAGAAGTTGTTTGAGTACTATCTGTAGTTACTTCTATGATATCAGAAGTGGTCTCAGAATCATCAGATGTTGTTTGAATGTTTTCCGTAGTAGATTGCACATTCTCCGTAAACGACGTTTCTGCTGTGGTTTCATCTGCATCAGAATCTGTTGATTCCGGAGTCGATATTGTTGGTATGATAGTAGTGGAGCTCTCATTTTGTGTAGAATCTGGTATAGAGTATTGATTTTCTTCAGTTGTTGATGTATCCTCAGTACTTGCTGTCACAGAGCCTAGCGTACATCCTCCTTCGGATATGACTGTGCATACCTGAAATGATATGACATATTGTTATATATGATATGATATATGGCTATAGTTGTTTAAATTGGCTGAAACTCTCTACGTGCACTTAATAAGTATGATTTAGGGTGTTTCATAAAACTCTATTTGAAACGGCAAGATTATTAAAATTCTGTCTTGCCAATTTTACTTATTTCATTGAAATAGCCCTGGTATTTCATCTACGTTTATAACAATCTATAATAAAAATCCATTTCCTAATTTTGCGTAATTAAATAAATGAAATAAAAAAAAATAAACCAAAAAGCTTTTATTTTATTATTTTCTACTTTTCAGGATTATATGAATGAAATATTGAAATTGATTTTCAATATTTTGATTTCAAATACTTTATTAATGTTTTTAATGATATTTTTTTTTGTTTCTTTTTTTCACATTTTCGTGCATTTTTATTCATTTCCGAGATATTTTAAGTAGCAAGGTCATATAGCAGTTAGTATAAAATGTATTACAAAAGTCCACCCGGACAGATATATTAGAAAGCAAGTTAAAAAACGTAATAATAAACTTAGTACTAATTAACTTATTAGTTATTTTTTTCCGTTCCTTATCAGACCATTTACTAGCAGATAAGATGCACCCCTTGGAGCTTCACTATAACAGGGAAGAAATTGACCTACTCTATCACGGTGTTCAGATGAGTTGGCAAAGGGTTTCATTTCGAGTTTTGCTTCTCTTGCAGTAATTAAATTATAACAGTTTTTCTTCCAAGAGTAAATAAAAGACGGCCACTTAAACTTAGTCGTCATTTATAACACTCTTGAAAGAAAATCTGCTGGTGACGTAATACATTCTTATGTCGCCATATCGTGCAATGTCTACGCTAAAACCCATAGATACTAAATAATTACGCATCCAAAGGTTGACTGTGGCAAATACTTTTAAATGGTGATTAAAGAAACTCACCTGTGATTGCGGATCAAATTCCCAACCAGATGTGCACCAAACTTGAATAGCGTTGCCACTGATACACATATAGTACGAGTCACATAACTCTGGGTGTGGTACATTGCCCCATGTTCCTGGTGGACATAATTCCGCCGTCTCAGTGGTGGTTTCTGGAAGTATTGTTGTGGTAGCAGATCCAAGAGTACAACCACCTTCAGATATTTCTACGCACGTCTGTAAATGAATTAATAATACAGAACTTAGACTCAAAAACGAAGCGAACCAAAAGAACAGTCTTTTGTTGGCAGACTATATAATTAAACTCACCTGTAGCTCTGGATCAAACTCAAACCCATCATTACAGAAAAGCTGGAAGGCATTTCCACCGGCACATAAGTAATAAGAGTTACATAATTCCTCATGCGGTACATTTCCCAAAACACCAACTGGACAAACTTCTGTCTCGGCTTCATCAGTAGTTGCACTTTCTGTTGTTAAATCTGCATCTTCGGAAGTAGTTTGATAATGTTCGGAAGTTGTTTCGGAACTTTCTACAGTAGTCTGAGCATTTTCTGTAGTTACTTCTATGATATCAGAAGTGGTCTCATATTCATCAGATGTTGTTTGAGTGTTTTCTGTAGTAGATAATTCATTCTCCGTAGTTGATGATACTGTAGTGTTTTCATCTGAATCCGAATCTGTTGGAGCCGGAGTAGATACTGTTGGTATAACAGTAGTTACGTTCTCAATTTCTGTAGTATCAGATTGTGCATTTGTTGTTGTTGAGATATCGATGGTAGCTGTTGTCGCTGATCCTAGAGTACATCCTCCTTCAGATATGACTACGCATACCTGAAAAAATATTTTCGATTAAATACTAGTTTATATATAATATTAGTTAAAGCACCCAGACGGAACATTATACATATTTACCTTATTACCTTAAATATATTATATACATCACGTTATTGCGTAAGAGTCTCTCACGAGCACTCTGGACATTGGAAAGGAAATTAGCCTGTTATACCACATCGGCGATATTGAGATTTAGGACTATATTTAAAATTTTGTTACTTATGGGAATTAATGTAATAGTAACAGTAATCAAGATTAGTTAAGTTTGGAAGTTAAGGGTGATGACCCTTTTATGAAGCGAAGATAGAGAAATCATGACAGGTTATTGGGTCGTACGCTATGCTTCTGTTACTCTTCATAGACGAGGAAAGATGTATGGTATTCTTAGTTTGCTAGCATATAGTGTGTGAAATATATAGTTACTAAATAATTGGCCATCCCAAAGCCCGAACCAAAAACCAAACTGCGTGCTAAACTTGGTTTGATGGAAAAACTCACCTGTGACTGAGGATCGAATTCCCAACCAGACGTGCACCAAACTTGAATGGCGTTACCACCAACACACATATAGTACGAGTCACATAGCTCTGGGTGTGGAACATTACCCCATGTTCCTGGTGGACATAGTTCCGCTGGCTCAGTTGTAGTTTCTGGAAGCACAGTCGTAGTGGCAGACCCGAGAGTACAACCGCCTTCAGCTATTTCCACGCACATCTGACAAATAGATTGAGAATGTTATAGAATGTTTCGTTATTTAAATTTGATAAACGTAAGCCTACGATTTGTAATAACTAACAGCCAATCCGTTGGATCACTTCTCCCTATGATAAAAAAGGGTTATTTTTTTCTAATCTCAGTGAAAATTTTATTGCAATTGATCTGGAATTAAATCAAAACTTAAAAATAATAAATGGCAAATCAAATTTTACACTTTTTCAGAATTTATTTATATCTAATTAACTATCAGGTAAATTGACAAAATCTAAGCCTAAAATTAATAAATTACTAATAAAGTCCATACTACTAACATTAAGACTTAATGTATTTACGAACTGAAATTGATTACACGAACATCGTCCCTCTTGAGTACCTTGCAAGATACTTAAGGGAATTAGTCCTTATTTTTGCGCACTCGTACACTAGCTCTACTAGGTGGGAGGCTTGATTACTTGTGTAAAATTTTGACATTAATAAAATACAAAAAGAATTTCTTTTTTAAAAATTCAGGATATATTTTATGTATGTTTAGCAAATATATTTGATGATGGTAATATCAGCTAAAAGTTACCTGTGCTTCTGGACTAAATTCGAATCCTTCACTACAGAATAATTGAATGGCAAGACCACCGGCGCACATGTAATACGAATTGCATAATTCTTCATGAGGTATATTACCCCATACACCGACTGGACATAATACTGTCTCACCTCCATCTGTTGTTGTGCTATCGGTTGTTGTATCTACAGCAATTGAAGTTGTTTGTGTGTTTTCTGAAGTAGTTGACTGTGAACTATCTATAGTTGTTTGAGTACTACTCTCTGCATCTTCATCAGGTATAGTTTCAGAATTATCAATTGTTGTTTGCGTACTTTCTGTAGTAGTTTGTGCATTCTCCGTACTTATCTCAGTAACCTCTGTTGTGGGAACTGTTTCATAAATTGTAGAACCATCTGAAGATGTCTGGGAAGGATCTGAAGTTGTTTCTATGGCGTCGGTGGTTGTTATTACAATTTCTGTAGTTACTTCAGCGCTATCGGAAGTTGACTGATAGTTATCTGACGCATTATCTGTAGGTATGCCATCATTTTGTGTGTTCGTTGTTATCGATGGATTATTAGTTGTAGGATATGTATCAGTGGCACTAACTGTTGTCGTACTTAGACCATATGTACAACCACCCTCAGCTATTTCTATACAAGTCTGTAGAAAAAACAAACTTTTATAATAAAAGTTGATACTATAAGTAGACGGAAATTCAGTAAGTTAAAACTAAGCATATTACAGATACGAATATACATAATACGGTTCAGATGCATGTGTATTATCTGAAAAAATTGTGCTTGAAAATCATTTTTATGTCTGATCATAAGAAATAAGGCAATAAAATCGATGGCTCTGAGATATGAATCTGGTGTAATCATTATTTGTTAGCTAGATTTAAAGCCGTCACGCGGAAGAAAGTAAAGCAAAAGCAGATTATGTATACTTTAACTGCTACTGTACTATATGATGAGGGCAGTGATGAGGTTTTTTTTGTAGTCACCAATCTGCACTAAGGAAATAATCCTTTTATTGCGGGGACTTTACAAACATACAATTAACGCAGACAAATTACACTCAGACTCAGAATAGCACTTTGTGGATTGCACAAAATATTGTCCTGCATGGGAATCAAACCCACGACATTGGCGCGGAACGTCTGTATCTTAATTGCTACGCCATCTGTGCAGTCAAATTAGTTTTATAGTCCATTCATCTATTAACCTATCGACTTCCATTAACATGATACATTGACTTATACTCAATAGGTAGTATTAATAATAATGATATAAGATGATACTCATAACAAAAAATAATAATAACTTACCCTTAATTCTGGATCAAATTCGAACCCATCACTACAATATAACTGGATAGCTGAACCACCAGTGCATAAGAAGAACGAATCACATAACTCTGGATGTGGTACGTTACCCCACGTACCAACAGGACAGATCTGACTGATTAAGTCTAAAGTAGTTGATGGAATTGCCTCTGTGGTTGTTGCTGAACCGAGAGTACAGCCTCCTTCAGCAATAGGAATGCAAGTCTGAAAATGTAAATAAGATGACATCCATAAGTTTAATATTGGTAAGCTTGTAGTGGTAGGACCACGCTGTTGACCAGTTTTCTGTCTACAGACGCGGGCCGGTCCGTCCGGGGTAGTACCACACTCTCGCAGAAGATCGATGTCTGAGCAATGTCTGTTGTGCTTCGTTCGGTAGGCGAGAGAGCCGGAAGCCCAACTAGATGGGTTTGGGCTTTATATCGGTAGGCAGCGGTCTAGCTATACCTTTGGTATTGCAAAGGTCTATGGGCAGCTGAGACACTTACCATTAGGTGTGCTGCTTGCTCGTTTGTCACCAAAAGCAATAAATAAAAATCCTCTACCCGCGCAATTATATGCAACTTAAAGTGAAACTGATAATATTACATTGACTTTACCATTTTATTTTTCAGCGAAGGTGTACTTCCTTGACATAAAAAATATTATCAAAAAATTTAAATTTAATTACACCACTCGATAGTTAAAGTATTAAAGAATTTACAACGTTGAGTGAAAGCTATCACGTATTATAAATTAGCGACTTTCCACGAGGTAGTTACACCATATATTTTTTAGATACTTAGTTATTCCTTAGAGTTTTCTCTTTTTCCTTTAACTATAACAGTATTTAGGCTAAAGAAATCAACAAAAAATGTTCAAAATGATCAAGCCATTTTAAAGGATTTGCAAGACTAAAGGCAATTGGTTTATAAGCATATCAGTATATATTTTATATTATGGTAATCAATAATAAACTTGACTTACTTTTGTCTCAGGATCAAATTCAAATCCTGTACTGCACCAAAGCTGTATTGTGTTTCCACCAGCGCACATGTAAAATGAATCGCAGAGTGTTGGATGAGGTATATTGCCCCATACTCCAACATCGCATAACTCAGGTGTTGTACTGGGCTCTGTACTCGTTACTGTACTATCAGTAGTCATATCAGTAGAGTAGTCTGTATTGGATGAATCCGTAGTAGATCCTGTCGCAGGTGTTGTTGGTCCAAGGGTACAACCACCGGGAGCAATTGCTTGACAAGACTAAAATAAAATAGACTCATCATTAAATTTATGAAGGTTATTAATTGTAGTTATGAGTTGAGTGATTATGATATCGCAAAAGTTGACCAAAAAGACTAAGTAATATTTTTTTACGAGGAGAAGAAAACAGAAATTAATTTAATTTGGTATAGGTCACTGTTGACAGGATTTGGATACAAATTAGATTTCGGATTTCTTAATAGATCTTCAGTCTTCACTATTTTAACTGGTTTACAATCAATAATGGCAGGACAATTCCACTATTGTCTTTCCTAGCGTCACTATAATGTTTGATTTTCAAAAAAAATCAGCTTTGCATATAAAATGCTGAAGTGACTACTACAAATAGACAATAAAAAGAGTTTGGCGAGGCTAGGATAAGTTTAGTTAATGGGCGTCCATATAAATCGGGGGATTTTTTCTCTTTTGTTTGTTATCATACTGATTGTATAACTTTATATACAAAGTCCATTATCAAATATATGATGTTATGTTGTGAAGAGACAGAATTGAAATTGTTAATGAATGAATTGTTATTGAAATTGAAAATCTAATTTAAAGTTACATACATCTAAACGTTTACATTTTTGCAAAAAGAGCAATTAAAGTTCAGATCTTAAACAAAACTTGCATATCAATTGCCTGATCATTCAATAAAATTGATATTAATTTCATTTTATATTTTCTTCAGAAAATTATTATACTATTTTTTTGTACAAAGTTAAATACAAGAAATATATAGCGCCATGAAGATAAAATATGAAAATATGTGTCACAACCTATTACCTTCCTGGGGGATTTATACAAGGCGGTTGCAAGATCACTAGGAATAAACAATTGCTCTCTCAGACAGAAAATATAAAGGCTATAATGATTGCTGACACCGTTTACCAAGAATGGTAATTAGGGCCTTATCTCTCTAGGAAAGACTAATGCTTAACAATAGACTTCGGTAGGGCGGAAAAATATTACAGAAAAAGGTATCCTCGAAGGAACGTTATATTTTAAGCCTTCAGGCCAGTCTGAAATAGAAGGTTTTTTCCCCCTATTGCGGAGGAAGCTTATTTCTAATATCAATAGACAAAAAAGAAATAAAAAGCCTCACCTGTGAAATAGGATCAAATTCATATCCAGATACACACCATAATTGAACAGCAACTCCATTAATACAAAGATAGAATGAATCACATAGATCAGGATGTGGAACGTTCCCAAAAATTTCTGGAGGACAAATTTCATCAGATTCTGTTGTGGTAGATATTTCAGTTGTAACACTATCTATTGTAGTAGGTATATCAGCATCTGAAGTTGAAGGTTCTACTGTTGTAGGGGCATCGGTAGTAATAGATTCCTCTACGGTAGTGGTCTCAATTGTAGTGGGATCTATTGTAGTAGAACTTTCAGTTGTAGTTGGAATGTCCGAAGTGGCACTATCAGTTGTAGTGGGCTCTACTGAGGTAGAGTCTTCTGTTGTAGTGGGACCGTCTGTAGTAATTCCATCAGTTGTAGGTTCTACAGTGTTATAATCTTCTGTAAGAGTTGAGCCGTCTGTGGTGGTACTATCAGTCGTAGTGGGCTCCACAGTGATAGAATCGTCTGTTGTAGTGGGACCGTCTGTAGTGGTGCTCTCAGTTATAGTGGGCCCCACTGTGGAAGAATCTTCTGTTGTAGTGGGGCCGTCTGTTGTAGTACTATCAGTCGTAGTGGGCTCCACTGTGGTAGAATCCTCTGTTGTAGTGAAACCATCTGTTGTAGTACTATAAGTCGTAGTGGGCTCCACTGTAGTGGAATCTTCTGTTGCAGTAGTACCGTCTGTAGTGATACCCTCAGTCGTAGTGGGCTCCATTGTGGTAGAATCTTCTGTTGTAGATGGGGCGTTAGTAGTTATCTCTACAGTGATAGAATCTTCTGTTGTAGTGGGACCATCTGTTGTAGTACTTTCAATCGTAGTGGGCTCCACTGTGGTAGAATCTTCTGTTGTAGTGGGACCGTCTGTTGTAGTACTATCAGTCGTAGTGGGCTCCACTATGGTAGAGTTTTCTGTTGTAGTAGGACCGTCTGTAGTGATGCCCTCAGTTGTAGTGGGCTCCATTGTAGTAGAATATTCTGTTGTAGATGGGGCGTTAGTGGTTATCTCCACAGTGGTAGAGTCATCTGTTGTAGTGGGACCATCTGTTGTAGTACTTTCAGACGTAGTGGGACCGTCTGTTGTAGTACTATCAGTCGTAGTGGGCTCCACTATGGTAGAGTTTTCTGTTGTAGTAGGACCGTCTGTAGTGATGCCCTCAGTTGTAGTGGGCTTCATTGTAGTAGAATATTCTGTTGTAGATGGGGCGTTAGTGGTTATCTCCACAGTGGTAGAGTCATCTGTTGTAGTGGGACCATCTGTTGTAGTACTTTCAGACGTAGTGGGACCGTCTGTTGTAGTACTATCAGTCGTAGTGGGCTCCACTATGGTAGAGTCTTCTGTTGTAGTAGGACCGTCTGTAGTGATGCCCTCAGTTGTAGTGGGCTCCATTGTAGTAGAATATTCTGTTGAAGATGGGGCGTTAGTGGTTATCTCCACAGTGGTAGAATCTTCTGTTGAAGTGGGACCATCTGTTGTAGTACTATCAGTCGTAGTGGGCTCCACAGTCGTAGAATCTTCTGTTGTAGTGGGACCGTCTGTAGTGATGCCCTCAGTTGTAGTGGGCTCTATTGTGGTAGAATCTTCTGTTGTAGATGGGCCGTCAGTAGTTATCTCTACAGTGGTAGAATCTTCTGTTGTAATAGGACCATCTGTTGCTGTACTTTCAGTCGTAGTGGGCTCTACTGTGGTAGAATCCTCTGTTGTAGTGGGACCGTCTGTTGTAGTACTATCAGTCGTAGTGGGCTCCACTGTGGTAGAATCCTCTGTTGTAGTGGGACCATCTGTTGTAGTACTATCAGTCGTAGTGGATTCTACTGTGGTAGAATCTTCTATTGTAGTAGGACCGTCTGTGGTAGTACTATCAGTTGTAGCGGGCTCTACTGTGGTAGAATTTTCTGTTGTAGTGGGACCGTCTGTAATGATGTTCTCGGTTGTAGAGGGCTCTACTGTAGTAGAATTTTCTGTTGTAGTGGAGCCGTCTGTGGTAGTACTATCAGTTGTAGTGGGCTCCACTGTGGTAGAATCCTCTGTTGTAGTGGGACCGTCTGTTGTAGTACTATCAGTCGTAGTGGGCTCCAATGTGGTAGAATCTTCTGTTATAGTGGGACCGTCTGTGGTAGTACTATCAGTCGTAGTGGGCTCTACTGTGGTAGAATCTTCTATTGTAGTGGGACTGTCTGTGGTAGTACTATCAGTTGTAGTGGGCTCTACTGTCGTAGACTCTTCTGTTGTAGTGGGACCGTCTGTTATAGTACTATCAGTCGTATAGGGCTCTACTGTGGTAGAATCTTCTGTTGTAGTAGGACCGTCTGTAATGATGTTCTCGGTTGTAGAGGGCTCTACTGTGGTAGAATTTTCTGTTGTAGTGGGGCCGTCTGTGGTAGTACTATCAGTTGTAGTGGGCTCCACTGTGGTAGAATCCTCTGTTGTAGTGGGACCGTCTGTTGTAGTACTATCAGTCGTAGTGGGCTCCAATGTGGTAGAATCTTCTGTTGTAGTGGGACCGTCTGTGGTAGTACTATCAGTCGTAGTGGGCTCTACTGTGGTAGAATCTTCTATTGTAGTGGTACCGTCTGTGGTAGTACTATCAGTTGTAGCAGAATCTACTGTGGTAGAATCTTCTGTTGTAGTGGGACCGTCTGTAATGATGTTCTCGGTTGTAGAGGGCTCTACTGTGGTAGAATTTTCTGTTGTAGTGGGGCCGTCTGTGGTAGTACTATCAGTTGCAGTGGGCTCCACTGTGGTAGAATCCTCTGTTGTAGTGGGACCGTCTGTTGTAGTACTAACAGTCGTAGTGGGCTGCAATGTGGTGGAATCTTCTGTTGTAGTGGGACCGTCTGTTGTAGTACTATCAGTCGTAGTGGGCTCTACTGTGGTAGAATTTTCTGTTGCAGTGGGGCCGTCTGTGGTGGTACTATCAGTCGTTGTGGGCTCTACTGTGGTAGAATCTTCTATTGTAGTGAGACCGTCTGTGGTAGTACTATCAGTTGTAGCGGGCTCTACTGTGGGAGAACCTTCTGTTGTAGTGGGGCCGTCTGTGGTAGTACTATCAGTTGTAGTGGGCTCCACTGTGGTAGAATCCTCTGTTGTAGTGGGACCGTCTGTTGTAGTACTATCCGTCGTAGTGGGTTCTACTGTGGTAGAATCTTCTATTGTAGTGGGACTGTCTATGGTAGCACTATCAGTTGTAGTGGGCTCTACTGTGGTAGAACCCTCTGTTGTAGTGGGACCGTCTGGTGTAGTACTATCAGTCGTAGTGGGCTCTACTGTGGGAGAATCTTCTGTTGTAGTGGGACCGTCTGTGGTAGTACTATCAGTTGTAGTGGGCTCTACTGTGGTAGAATCCTCTGTTGTAGTGGGTCCGTCTGTTGTAGTACTATCAGTTGTAGTGGGCTCTACTGTGGTAGAATCCTCTGTTGTAGTGGGGCCGTCTGTGGTAGTACTATCAGTCGTAGTGGGCTCTACTGTGATAGAATTTTCTGTTGTAGTGGGGCCGTCTGTGGTAGTACTATCAGTTGTAGTGGACTCCACTGTGGTTGAATCCTCTGTTGTAGTAAGACCATTTGTAGTGATGCCCTCGGTTGTAGTGGGCTCTACTGTGGTAGAATCCTCTGTTGTAGTGGGACCGTCTGTTGTAGTACTACTATCAGTCGTAGTGGGCTCTACTGTGGTAGAATCTTCTATTGTAGTGGGACTGTCTGTGGTAGTACTATCAATTGTAGTGGGCTCTACTGTGGTAGAATCTTCTGTTGTACTGGGACCGCCTGTAGTGATGTTCTCAGTTGTAGTGGGCTCTACTGTGGTAGAATCTTCTGTTGTAGTGGGACCGTCTGTTGTAGTACTACTATCAGTCGTAGTGGGCTCTACTGTGGTAGAATCTTCTATTGTAGTGGGACCGTCTGTGGTAGTACTATCAATTGTAGTGGGCTCTACTGTGGTAGAATCTTCTGTTGTACTGGGACCGCCTGTAGTGATGTTCTCAGTTGTAGTGGGCTCTACTGTGGTAGAATCTTCTATTGTAGTGGGACCGTCTGTGGTAGTACTATCAGTTGTAGCGGGCTCTACTGTGGTAGAACCTTCTGTTGTAGTGGGGCCGTCTGTGGTAGTACTATCAGTCGTAGTGGGCTCTACTGTGGTAGAAATTTCTGTTGTAGTGGGGCCGTCTGTGGTAGTACTATCAGTTGTAGTGGGCTCCACTGTGGTAGAATCTTCTGTTGTAGTGGGACCGTCTGTTGTAGTACTATCAGTCGTAGTGAGCTCTACTGTGGTAGAATCTTCTATTGTAGTGGGACTGTCTGTGGTAGTACTATCATTTGTAGTGGGCTCTACTGTGGTAGAACCCTCTGTTGTAGTAGGACTGTCTGGTGTAGTACTATCAGTCGTAGTGGGCTCTACTGTGGTAGAATCTTCTGTTGTAGTGGGACCGTCTGTGGTAGTACTATTAGTTGTAGTGGGCTCCACTGTGGTAGAATCTTCTGTTGTAGTGGACTCCACTGTGGTTGAATCCTCTGTTGTAGTGAGACCGTCTGTTGTAGTACTATCAGTCGTAGAGGGCTCCACTGTGGTAGAATCTTCTGTTGTAGTAAGACCATCTGTAGTGATGCCCTCGGTTGTAGTGGGCTCTACTGTGGTAGAATCCTCTGTTGTAGTGGGACCGTCTGTTGTAGTAGTATCAGTCGTAGTGGGCTCTACTGTGGTAGAATCTTCTATTGTAGTGGGACCGTCTGTCGTAGTACTATCAGTTGTAGTGGGCTCTACTGTGGTAGAATCTTCTGTTGTACTGGGACTGCCTGTAGTGATGTTCTCAGTTGTAGTGGGCTCTACTGTGGTAGATTCCTCTGTTGTAATGGGTCCGTCTGTTGTAGTACTATCAGTTGTACTGGGCTCTACTGTGGTAGAATCTTCTATTGTAGTGGGACCGTCTGTGGTAGTACTATCAGTTGTAGTGGGCTCTACTGTGGTAGAATCCTCTGTTGTAGTGGGTCCGTCTGTTGTAGTACTATCAGTTGTAGTGGGCTCCACTGTGGTAGAATCTTCTGTTGTAGTGGGGCCGTCTGTGGTAGTACTATCAGTTGTAGTGGGCTCTACTGTGGTAGAATCTTCTATTGTAGTGGGACCGTCTGTGGTAGTACTATCAGTTGTAGTGGGCTCTACTGTGGTAGAATCCTCTGTTGTAGTGGGTCCGTCTGTTGTAGTACTATCAGTTGTAGTGGGCTCCACTGTGGTAGAATCTTCTGTTGTAGTGGGGCCGTCTGTGGTAGTACTATCAGTTGTAGTGGACTCTACTGTGGTAGAATCTTCTGTTGTGGTGGGACCGTCTGTGATAGTACTATCAGTTGTAGTGGGCTCCACTGTGGTAGAACCTTCTGTTGTAGTGGGGCCGTCTGTGGTAGTACTATCAGTTGTAGTGGGCTCCACTGTGGTAGAACCTTCTGTTGTAGTGGGACCGTCTGTGATAGTACTATCAGTTGTAGTGGGCTCCACTGTGGTAGAACCTTCTGTTGTAGTCGGGCCGTCTGTGGTAGTACTATCAGTTGTATTGGGCTCCACTGTGGTAGAATCTTCTATTGTAGTGTAACTGTCTGTTGTAGTGCTATCAGTCGTAGTGGGCTCCACTATGGTAGAATCCTCTGTTGTAGTGGGACCGTCTGTTGTAGTACTATCAGTCGTAGTGGGCTCTACTGTGGTAGAATCTTCTATTGTAGTGGGACCATCTGTTGTAGTACTATCAGTCGTAGTGGGCTCTACTGTGGTAGCATCTTCTGTCGTAATGGGACCGTCTGTAGTGATGGTCTCGGTTGTAGTGGGCTCTACTGTGGTAGAATCCTCTGTTGTAGTGGGACCATCTGTTGTAGTACCCTCCGTCGTAGAGGGCTCCACTGTTGTAGAATCTTCTGTTGTAGTAGGACCATCTGTAGTGATTTCCTCGGTTGTAGTGGGCTCTACTGTGGTAGAATCTTCTATTGTAGTGGGACCGTCTGTGGTAGTACTATCAGTTGTAGTGGGCTCTACTGTGGTAGAATCTTCTGTTGTAGTGGGACCGTCTGTAGTGATGTTCTCGGTTGTAGTGGGCTCTACTGTGGTAGAATCCTCTGTTGTAGTGGGACCGTCTGTTGTAGTACTATCAGTAGTAGTGGGCCCTACTGTGGTAGAATCTTCTATTGTAGTGGAACCGTCTGTGGTAGTACTATCAGTTGTAGTGGGCTCTACTGTGGTAGAATCTTCTGTTGTAGTGGGACCGTCTGTAGTGATGTTCTCGGTTGTAGTGGGCTCTACTGTGGTAGAATCCTCTGTTGTAGTGGGACCGTCTGTTGTAGTACTATCAGTCGTAGTGGGCTCTACTGTGGTAGAATCTTCTATTGTAGTGGCACCGTCTGTGGTAGTACTATAAGTTGTAGTGGGCTCTACTGTGGTAGAATCTTCTGTTGTAGTGGGACCGTCTGTAGTGATGTTCTCGGTTGTAGTGGGCTCTACTGTGGTAGAATCCTCTGTTGTAATGGGACCGTCTGTTGTAGTACTATCAGTCGTAGTGGGCTCTACTGTGGTAGAATCTTCTATTGTAGTGGCACCGTCTGTGGTAGTACTATAAGTTGTAGTAGGCTCTACTGTGGTAGAATCTTCTGTTGTAGTGGGACCGTCTGTAGTGATGTTCTCGGTTGTAGTGGGTTTTACTGTGGTAGAATCCTCTGTTGTAGTGGGACCGTCAGTTGTAGTACTATCAGTCGTAGTGGGCTCTACTGTGGTAGAATCTTCTATTGTAGTGGGACCGTCTGTGGTAGTACTATCAGTGTTAGTGGGCTCCACTGTGGTAGAATCTTCTGTACTAGTGGGGCCCTCTGTGGTAGTACTTTCAGTTGTAGTGGGCTCCACTGTGGTAGTATCCTCTGTTGTAGTGGGACCGTCTGTTGTAGTACTATCAGTCGTAGAGGGCTCCACTGTGGTAGAATCTTCTGTTGTAGTAAGACCATCTGTAGTGATGCTCTCGGTTGTAGTGGGCTCTACTGTGGTAGAATACTCTGTTGTAGTGGGACCGTCTGTTGTAGTACTATCAGTCGTAGTGGGCTCTACTGTGGTAGAATCTTCTGTTGTAGTGGGACCGTCTGTTGTAGTACTATCAGTCGTAGTGGGCTCTACTGTGGTAGAATCTTCTATTGTAGTGGGGCCGTCTGTGGTAGTACTATCAGTTGTAGTGGGCTCTACTGTGGTAGAATCTTCTGTTGTAGTGTGACCGTCTATTGTAGTACTATCAGTTGTAGTGGGCTCTACTGTGGTAGAATCTTCTGTTGTAGTAAGACCATCTGTAGTGATGACCTCGGTTGTAGTGGGCTCTACTGTGGTAGAATACTCTGTTGTAGTGGGACCGTATGTTGTAGTACTATCAGTCGTAGTGGGCTCTACTGTGGTAGAATCTTCTGTTGTAGTGGGACCGTCTGTTGTAGTACTATCAGTTGTAGTGGGCTTTACTGTGGTAGAATCTTCTGTTGTAGTGGGGCCGTCTGTGGTAGTACTATCAGTTGTAGTGGGCTCTACTGTGGTAGAATCTTCTGTTGTAGTGGGACCGTCTGTTGTAGTACTATCAGTTGTAGTGGGCTCTACTGTGGTAGAATCTTCTGTTGTAGTGGGACCGTCTGTTGTAGTACTATCAGTTGTAGTGGGCACTACTGACGTAAAATCTTCTGTTGTAGTGGGGCCGTCTGTGGTAGTACTATTAGTTGTAGTGGGCTCTACTGTGGTAGAATCTTCTGTTGTAGTGGGGCCGTCTGTTGTAGTACTATCAGTTGTAGTGGGCTCTACTGTGGTAGAATCTTCTGTTGTAGTGGGACCGTCTGTTGTAGTACTATCAGTTGTAGTGGGCTCTACTGTGGTAGAATCTTCTGTTGTAGTGGGACCGTCTGTTGTAGTACTATCAGTTGTAGTGGGCTCTACTGTGGTAAAATCTTCTGTTGTAGTGGGACCGTCTGTTGTAGTACTATCAGTTGTAGTGGGCTCCACTGTGGTAGAATCTTCTGTTGTAGTGGGGCCGTCTGTGGTAGTACTATCAGTTGTAGTGGGCTCTACTGTGGTAGAATCTTCTGTTGTAGTGGGACCGTCTGTTGTAGTACTATCAGTTGTAGTGGGCTCTTCTGTGGTAGAATCTTCTGTTGTAGTGGGGCCGTTTGTTGTAGTACTATCAGTTGTAGTGGGCTCCACTGTGGTAGAATCTTCTGTTGTATTGAGGCCGTCTGTGGTAGTACTATCAGTTGTAGTGGGCTCTACTGTGGTAGAATCTTCTGTTGTTGTGGGACCGTCTGTTGTAGTACTATCAGTTGTAGTGGGTTCTACTGTGGTAGAATCCTCTGTTGTAGTGGGACCGTCTGTTGTAGTACTATCAGTTGTAGTGGGCTCCACTGTGGTAGAATCTTCTGTTGTAGTGGGACCGTCTGTTGTAGTACTATCAGTCGTAGAGGGCTCCACTGTGGTAGAATCTTCTGTTGTAGTGGGATCGTCCGTGGCAGTACTATCAGTCGTAGTGGGCTCTACTGTGGTAGAATCGTCTGTTGTAGTGGGACCGTCTGTGGTAGTACTATCAGTTGTTGTGGGCTCCACTGTGGTAGAATCTTCTGTTGTAGTGGGACCGTCTGTTGTAGTACTATCAGTCGTAGAGGGCTCCACTGTGGTAGAATCTTCTGTTGTAGTAAGACCATTTGTAGTGATGCACTCGGGTGTAGTGGGCTCTACTGTGGTAGAATCCTCTGTTGTAGTGGGACCGTCTGTTGTAGTACTATCAGTCGTAGTGGGCTCTACTGTGGTAGAATCCTCTGTTGTAGTGGGACCGTCTGTGGTAGTACTATCAGTCGTAGAGGGCTCCACTGTGGTAGAATCTTCTGTTGTAGTGGGACCGTCTGTTGTAGTACTATCAGTCGTAGTGGGCTCTACTGTGGTAGAATCCTCTGTTGTAGTGGGACCGTCTGTGGTAGTACTATCAGTCGTAGAGGGCTCCACTGTGGTAGAATCCTCTGTTGTAGTGGGACCGTCTGTTGTAGTACTATCAGTCGTAGTGGGCTCTACTGTGGTAGAATCCTCTGTTGTAGTGGGACCGTCTGTGGTAGTACTATCAGTCGTAGAGGGCTCCACTGTGGTAGAATCTTCTGTTGTAGTGGGACCGTCTGTTGTAGTACTATCAGTCGTAGTGGGCTCTACTGTGGTAGAATCCTCTGTTGTAGTGGGACCGTCTGTGGTAGTACTATCAGTTGTTGTGGGCTCCACTGTGGTAGAATCTTCTGTTGTAGTGGGACCGTCTGTTGTAGTACTATCAGTCGTAGAGGGCTCCACTGGGGTAGAATCTTCTGTTGTAGTAAGACCATCTGTAGTGATGCACTCGGGTGTAGTGGGCTCTACTGTGGTAGAATCCTCTGTTGTAGTGGGACCGTCTGTTGTAGTACTATCAGTCGTAGTGGGCTCTACTGTGGTAGAATCCTCTGTTGTAGTGGGACCGTCTGTGGTAGTACTATCAGTCGTAGAGGGCTCCACTGTGGTAGAATCTTCTGTTGTAGTGGGACCGTCTGTTGTAGTACTATCAGTCGTAGTGGGCTCTACTGTGGTAGAATCCTCTGTTGTAGTGGGCCCGTCTGTGGTAGTACTATCAGTCGTAGAGGGCTCCACTGTGGTAGAATCCTCTGTTGTAGTGGGACCGTCTGTTGTAGTACTATCAGTCGTAGTGGGCTCTACTGTGGTAGAATCCTCTGTTGTAGTGGGACCGTCTGTGGTAGTACTATCAGTCGTAGAGGGCTCCACTGTGGTAGAATCTTCTGTTGTAGTGGGACCGTCTGTTGTAGTACTATCAGTCGTAGTGGGCTCTACTGTGGTAGAATCCTCTGTTGTAGTGGGACCGTCTGTGGTAGTACTATCAGTCGTAGAGGGCTCCACTGTGGTAGAATCTTCTGTTGTAGTTGGGCCATCTGTAGTGTTGCCCTCAGTAGTAGTGATCTCCACAGTGGTAGAGCCTTCTGTTGTAGTGGGACTGTCTGTTGTAGTACTATCAATCGTAGTTGGTTCTACTGTGGTAAATTCTTCTGTTGTAGTGGGACCGTTTGTAGAGATGTCCTCAGTTGTAGTAGGCTCCACTGTTGTAGAATCTTCTATTGTATTTGGATGGCCTGTAGTCGCACTTTCTGCTGTAGTGAGCTTCTCAGTCGTAGAGGGTTCTATTGTGGTTGTATCTTCTGTAGTAGGTAGAAGTGTAGTAATACTTTCTGTCGTTGGATGTTCTGTTGGATCTTTAGTTTCACTTGACGTTGGAGCGTCTGTATTAGTCTCTTCATGTGGACATTCTACCAGATTAGGCCAGTTGCATTCCTGTACAAAATATCAAATATAAAATATAATAGTAAACATGTAGAGAGTTTCCTATTTATAATTGAAATAAGAAAAATATCAAAATTTATTTTGCACATTCGTGGCTTTAGAAAGAACATATTATAAACTAACTAAAAGATCATTATTAGGTGGTAATATTAATATATAACGTACGGTGCCCTCTTATTTGAGCATTAGAACCTGCATAATTTATAAAATCCAAAGGGTTCTTGTTTAATACTTAAAGACGTATTAAACAATAATTTATTAATTTTTAACTTGGTAATAGATAACTATTATATATATTATCCGTGTGGTGACGGAGTACGAATACAATTCACCACCCCCTATCTTACCCGAGGGTGATCGTAAGAGACGACTAAGGAATATAAAACGCATATAACATCTATGCAAGAGAAGGAAATCTCGTAACAAAACCCTATACCAACACGTCTGACCAGCATGGTATAGTAGGTTAATTTCTCTCCCATTACGAAGGAGGCTCGAGCCCAACAGTGGGACATTTATGAGCTGAGATGATGATGATGAATAGATAGCTATAAACAAAAGATATCAAACCGTCGCTTAGTAACAAATAAGCTACGTTGTAAATTTTATATTGATGATGAAATATTTGCATCGATGACTAAGAAGTTACATTTCATAATATTGGTTAAACTATCTGGAAAATTTGAGTTTGTTTTAGCGTAAAATAGTTTTTTTTTGTATTTTCTTAAATATTGTTGAAGAAATCACTGTAAATAAAGTATTTATTTAGTGGCTCTATCTCTCGACTCTCATAGAGAAGATAATTTCGATTTCAAACTTTACATAAACCAGAAAGATTTTTCTTACCTGAATTTCAAAATCGAACCATGTTCCAGTCGCACAATCTCTTTCCACTTTATTCCCATTGACGCATTGGTAATACTTAGCACAGTCAGTTTCATGAGGTAGTAAATAATGTACTTCGAAGTCAGCTGGGCACCCATTGGGTAGTAACTCAATTGGTTTATTTGTTGTAGGGGATGAGGTAGTCATTGTAATAGGATCATTAGTAACTGCGTCAGTGGTTAGGGTATTTGACTCAGTAGCTGTTGGAGTAGCTGTATCACATTCGGTAGTCATCGTACCCCCAGTGGTTACTGTACCCTCTTCAGTAGTTATTGTAGTGGATTCAGTAGTCGTCGTAGTTGATTCAGTAGTTACTGTTGACGCTTCAGTGGATATTGTAGACGAAACAGTTGTCGCTGTTTCTGATGACGTAGGCAATTCCTCAGACGTTGTTGTTGGAAGTTCCGTAGTTGAAGATGCCTCAGTAGTTGGATTTGTTGTAGTTGTTGTTACGTTGCATTGTACCAATGATGGCCAATTACATTCCTATAAAGAATCTATATTTTAATAAATACATATTATGTTTTGATTCCTATCCTAATAAATCAAATTTTATATAAATATGTGGTATAGAATTATTAGACTACAATGGAAGAAGTGCAACTTCGGTAAACAATATTTTTATTTGTAGTTATATTTTGACCGATATGTGCGAATGAAACTAATGCCGAAGATTCGATTCGTAGCCAAAAATATTTTTGGGCAATCTATAAACAATTTGAATGACTGCACGGGTAGCAGAGTGATTAAGATACCTTACCATATCAAGTATCAAGGATTCGATTCCCCTACCCTTTCTTACCCGTAGTTGATCGTAAAAAACGACTAAGGGATATAAAACGCATATAACTGCAAGAGAAGGAAAACTCGAAACAAAACCCTATACCAACACGTCTGACCAGCGTGGTATAGTAGGTCAATTTCCCTCCCTTTATGTAGGAGGCTCGAGCTCATCAGTGGGACATGTATGAGCTGAGATGAGATGAGGTGATAAAAGTCCCCCTAAAAGTAAGCGATACAGGAATTATTTTATTTAGCGATACAGGAATTATTTTATTTATTATATATTTAAAAAAATAACATGGGTCTGGATATAATTTATGTCCGTTATATGTATTTTTGTGAAGTACCTTGCTATACAAGATTTTGTTCTTTAATAAGCAAAAATTTGCTCACCTGTAAATGAAAGTCAAACCAGGTACCATGGGCACAATCTTTTTCCACCTTATTACCGTGGGTACACTGATAAAACTTGGCACAATCCGACTCATGAGGCAATAGTTGTTCAATCGTATAGTCGGCCGGACATCCATTCGGCAATAATTCAATTTCCGGATGAACTGTTGGAATTTCCGTTGTTGTTATTTCGGATTCTGTTGTTGGAATTGCAGTTGTTGTTGAAGTTGTCGTTGTTGTTGGAATTGCTGTTGTTGTTGTTGATGATAGATCCAGAGTGCAGTCTACCATGGCGATGTGATTGCAAACCTTTTGATAAAATAAAATATATTTATTAAATTGATTTCTAAATGTTTGTAAGTTTTTAGAAATATAGTTTTTATTATTGTAAGATAACAATTCATGTTAAATAAAAATTACTAAAATTTTAATAATGATAAGATACTGACCTGTAAATTAAAGTCGAACCAGGTTCCAGGTCCACAATTCATCTCTACTTTATTACCATGCACGCACTGATAGTACTTCGCACAATCTGCCTCGTGCGGTAATAATAAATGTACATGCATATCTGCTGGGCAACCATTAGGAAGATAATCTATTCCAGGTGTTGTTGAATATTCTGTTGTTGGGATTGCTGTGGTTGGGGTTGCTGTCGTTGTTGGTGCTGCTGAAGTTGTTTGACATGTGACGAAAAATGGAAAATTACAAATCTGAAAAACAAGATAACATATTTTGTTCTTATTAAACATCTAATGTGTTGATATTATTTTGAGAGGCTAGCTGGTGTGGCGATCGCGATGGCGATCGTGTGGCGAAAAAATTGCGTATGTTTCGTATCTCAGTTGTTTTAAAACTAAATGAGAAAACTCCGTATCTCAGTTGTTTTAAAACTAAATGAGCTGTATTTTGCACTCATATACTTGAATGTTTAAAGTTTAAAGGGAATAACTTTGATTTTAAAAATTCTGTATATAAATTATTAAAAAAATAAAAATACATGCATTATATAAGAAAACTACCAAATATGCTTATTTAATTTATGTAAAATGGCAGAACATAATACCA
Organism: Lymantria monacha; assembly: GCA_905163515.2. Taxonomy (NCBI): domain Eukaryota; kingdom Metazoa; phylum Arthropoda; class Insecta; order Lepidoptera; family Erebidae; genus Lymantria; species Lymantria monacha. The sequence continues at coordinate 30,060,797 of LR991095.1, read as the reverse complement.
AACTAGAAAAAAATATATTTACACAATTCACCAATTCCTACAGATTTTCATTGACGTCTAGAAGGGCCTTAGCTTTATCTAAAAGCTCTTTCGATATTGTTTCTGAGGAATTTCTCAAACTTGATATATATGGATCAGAAGTGTACAATAAGGTATGGAACACGTCTTCATTGGTAGCCACTTTTGAACACTTTCTAGATAGATGCAGCCTAAACGTTTTGTAATACTTATTTCGGGATTCTTGCGCGTCTCCGGACAATTCACCGATAGGTAAAATAGTATAGTACTCAATGATTTTTTTCTCCGTGAATAAGTATTTTATGCACGGAACAAGGCATATAATACCAATTATAATTATTTACGTATAATTGGGCTGTGCTATATGCGTATTCACTGAACTTTTTTGAATCAATAGCCATTCCAGATGACGTAGTTTGTAGTATTATGTACATTCGTTTTATAAGTTCTACGTCTACACCTGTAATATCTGCAGAGCACGAGTAATTCTGAAAAAATGTCCGAGCTGTGTTTCCGTCATTACTATTTCCAGTGTCTTGACGAGGTTTATCGACATGCAGTCCCATTTCTTCCCTAAACCGCTTTTGCACCAGTTTATCTTTTCGTCTTTGAATTTTTTATTTTCAGGTGTAGTAGCTGACCACTTTTCGAAAGACAAGTTATAGGAAATGTATAAGATCATCTCCATACTCCTAATCCAAGCATGTAGTGTTGACAGTCCATATTGAAATGAACTTTCGTTCACATCTCATGTCCTAACTGCCTCTAAGTTATTCATTTGCTGAGGAGTAGCACCACGAACTGTACAAGAAGCGCTCTAACGAGTTTCAGTTAAAACTTATGCCACTTTACCATCAATCATGGTTAAAAATAGGTCATGAGTAATTTCGATTACCTTACCATTCTTATTTATCAGGAAAGGAGACGTTTTTTTTATATTGTTGATATCAGCCACAACAGACGTGGTTTTTTCAAGAGTTTCTTTGGCAAACTCTAACAATATAGGTCTGCGATATCTAACAGATGAGCAGGTTTCATTCTTCCAAACAGCAGTATTAGTTATCTCTTCTATGAGTCTAATGGGTACAAGTGAAGCAATAAAAAGGTTTGCATCTGATATAAAATCGCTTTCTTGCGGCATAACTTGCTTGTATACACTCTGCTCTGATGACCCGTCACAACCCCATTTACAGAATAGTTTCAACTTTCTTAAACCGTTTTGGAAACTAACCAATTTGTAATATACGTGCCACAGTATGATCCAACAAGTCTTGCAGATTCCCTTTTGCACTTATGTTAGTAATTGCTATGCTCAAATCTGGTGGGTAACACATTTTCTTCACTTCCAGTAAAGTTGGATAAGAAGGAAACACTGAGCAGTTTTTGTCCTTCAAACAAAGTCGAAGTTTCCAATACTGTTCTTTGTTAAGGTCTAAGTCAATAAATGTCCGTAGTGCTTCTTTCTTTGTAAAAGGTGTAACGTCTTCAGGGTTCTCAGTTACGTATTTAAGTTTTTTTTTTTTATCATTTCTTGATGAAGTTCGCATAATATTTACGATTGTGGCCTCCTCCGTCTCATCCATAGACCGTAACTCTTGAGCATATGCATTCAGGACACAATCCAGTCTGTACTCTTGTATCAATTCCATGTTTTTTCGTTTCTTTGTTTTTTCTGAAGATGCTTCGTATGGTTCCGAAGGTCTGCAACCACCACCACTTCCAGACGTATTAGGGTCAGTAACTGTGACTCGACACTCTAGTGGAACACAAAATTGACCATCTAACCAGTTAGCGTTCTTACTTTCAAAGCGTTCTTTTATTCGAGATGCATTTCTCCAGCGTTTGTTACATTTAGATACCAAGTTTCTTTGAATGTAGGAGACCATAGTAGCCATATCCTCTGGTGACAAATTGAAATTTTCTTGTATGTAGTCTTCTATATTATGCCGATTTATCAATAAATTGCACAACTTCCGTTTGCTACAAACAAATTCACCCATTTTTCAAATCAGTCAACTTCTGCGAATATTTGAAAATAAGTATAATCTACGGCAACGACAACTGAATGTCTAACCAACAACTCAGAATGTTTCAAGGTATGCCATCCTTTTATGGGCCAATGAAATAGTGATATGTGCAAAAAGCTAGGGAACTCTAATAATTTACACTCTTCCCATAACCAACCTGTTATCAATTTGACCTTAATAGATAATAAGTGACCATATTTTATCAAGTAAAGTGGTCAAACTGTATCAAAACCACAAAAAATACTGCACTTGTAATTAACTCAACCGTAATAGATACAAAATAATTTTATGAAAAATAAAACAAAATTATTTTTTTTATTTTTATTTCGCGATATATTTTGGCCCCGTGTATGAAAAAGTGCAAGTATGAGCAAATTTTTTTTTCTCCTTGCATTTACTAATGTATAAAGATCTTAAAACAACAGATATCTCGACAGCGGCAAGCAGCGGTAAAGGGTAAAAGTCTCGTTAAAAATATGAGCACTAAAAATATACCATCTTAAACTGTACCTATTGGTTAATTGTATTTTATTAAACCAATATTTATAATATTAATAATGAAAAGTTGTGAGGAGATCATAAGCATTCCAAAAATGTATAATACTTGTACATTTATATGAAAAACTTCTGAGTAATGTGGCGTTGAATTGTAGTAACGTATTGCATCAAAATTACATTATTAAACGTGAGTTAGCTTTGATGCCTATTTATATACATCATGATTACTAAAAAAACTAAAAAAATGCGAAAAGAAAGCTTATTTATTAGACTATATTAATTTATTCATTTCATTCCATTACAACGACTTTCACATGAAACGGTTTTCAGACGGCTTTGTATGGGGCTTTACTACAGAGCGGCGCTGCAGTACAATACAGACTATTATAGTCCACTCGGCTCTGTAAAGCCCCTTCTTTCTCACCGCTGAGTGTATCTTTAGCGCATAAGTTTGATCATTGAGAATAAGCTAGTAGATATATTTAAAAATATTTTCCATTTTCTATTAAATTAATTTGCATATATTTAAAAAGACAGAGAGTCATTTAGTCTTTCGCTGTCTACTATTAAATGTAAGCCTCTTTCACAAATGAAGGGATCTTGCCGTAATCGCCAACCTTGGCGAGCAGGTTGATCTCTGCAGCCAGTTGTTATACATTTCCCAGAAGATTGACTGCTATCTGTTCTCCTGGTGACCCTTAGCTGATTTTACGTTACTCTTGAATTTAAGCGAATATCTTCTTATGAATATAATTCTCAATTTGGAATAGCCAGATGTAACTACCGACGGCATAAAACATTGATAGTAAAGCTTTTCGTGTGGTGACGGAGTAAGAATACAATTCACCACCACTTATCTTACCCGTGGACATAAAACGAACATAAGATCTATGTCAGAGAAGGAAAACTCGAAACAGTAGATCAATTTCCCTCCCATTATGGAGGAGGCTCGAGCCCAACAGTGGGACATATATGGGCTGAGATGATGAAGGCTTTATAACGAAAACTTGAATATTTCGATTTTAATCATCGCGTAATTATTTTCATTAATGTATCATAAGATTTCTCAATTGCTCAGATGCTTTATTTCTTCCTTGCTCAGATGCTTTATTTTTTTTATATAATACTCTCATTAAAAACAAATACATACATGTTTTTTTGATGAATAAGCATGCAACCATTAGCTATATTTTACTAAAACTACTGGCAAGCGAGTACTCTTATCATAAAATACTCTTGCCATTAAAAAGATCGTTAATAGCTGTGTGGTAGCGGCTAAGAATACTACCAACCCTTACTTTGCTCGTGGATGGCGTAAAAGACGACTAAGAGCATTATAAAGACCTCGGCCCACTCCATGTGATGCCATTTGGTCAACAATTACATTCCCAAGGTGGGTTGACGTCTAGCAGGCGGCCGGTCATAAAACTATTACCAATAACTTTTACAATGTATACTATGAAACAAGAGTACATATTGTATCGACCACAAGTAATTTTTTTAATTTTTTTTTTTAAATAAGAATAAAATCTATTAAAGCCCTTGTAAGATCCTTATGATAATGATGATAAGAATATCGTTAATATTATTTCTTTAAGTATTACTTACTTGAAAATTATTATCAAAAAGAGTACCAGGAGCGCAGCTCATCTCAATTTTGTTTCCATTACTACATTGGTAGTATTTAGCGCAGTCGTACTCGTGAGGTAGTAGTAAATGAACGTCAAAATCTGCTGGACAGCCGTTGGGTAGAAATTCCAAGGCTGGACTTGTTGGAGCTGCTGTAGTTGTAGTTGTTGCAGCTGTTGTTGTAGTTGTAGTTGTTGCAGCTGTTGTTGTTGTTGTTGGAGCTGCTGTTGATGTGGTCGTTGTGCTTACACTTGCACAATTTGCAAACATAGGAAAAGTGCATACCTGGAAATAGTGGGCAAGTTAATAAAGAAAAGTCATGTCAACTAAGAACTAGTCGAACTTCCTAATGAAGGGTTCCGTATCATATTTACTTTTTATTTATTTAGTTTATATATATTAAATACTATATTTATTAATTTGAAATGCTGTGTTGTGGTACGAATAATACCAACTCTTACAGTGGTCGTAGTTGTCGTAAAATACTAAGAGTTTTATATCAACCTGGGTGGTCCGTCCGTGTCGCCGTCTGAGTAAAAATTACATTCCTTAGGATGTTTAACGTCAAACAGGCATAAATCTATTACCAACATTTACAAAATATGTGCGATGGTAGAAAAGTGCATATTGTATCAACCAAGTTATTGGGATAAGAGCAAGAAGATGATGATGATGATTTATTAATAAGAACTAAAAAGACTGTTCTCGATGCTTCTGTAAATATAAACGCTAAAATTTTTTGAAACGTCAGACAATTAAAAATCGAATTTAATGGCGACAAATTTCGTAAAAAAAAAATATTTTATTTCCTTCGCGTAAACATCAGATATGTATAACTTAATCTTAAAATACAGAAATGTTCTACTTATTACTGAAATAATTGAATAGGTATAAATCTAGTAGGTACCAATTCTCATATAGCCATCTTCTTTTCTTTTCAAAAATAAAAACAAAATATCTTACCTTTTACAGAGGGTTACAAGTAATAATTGCTGATGTTTACGCGAACATTACACATAGGAAATAAAACTATTTTTACCGATTTTATCACATTTATATTTGATTTTTAATTTCCCGACTCTGTAAAGTGAGTTTCGAACGCTTTCGAACGTTGTTCGAAAGGTACGAGAAATTAAAAAACAAATACAAACGCGATAGAATCCATAAAAATAGTTTTATATCAAAAGGTTACAAGATATTTTTGTTTTTGCTGAAAATCGCCTGTAACCCTACTAAATATTTATCTTATATGTAACATATTTAAATAATTATAATATATAGCTGTGTGGTAGCGGCTATGAGTACTACCAACCCTTACTTTGCTCGTGGATGTCGTGAAAGACAAATAAGAGCATTATAACGACCTGAGCCAACTCCATCTGATGCCGTTTGGTCAACAATTACATTCCCAAGGAGGGACGACGTCTAACAGGCGACCGGTCATAAAACTATTGCCAATAACTTTTACAATATGTACTATGAAAGAAGAGTACATATTGTATCGACCCCAAGTAATTGGGATAAGAGTAGAAGAATGATGAATGATGATTTAAATAATTATAAATATAAGTTACCTGTGAGCCACTATCGAACAATGTTCCAGGCGCACAGGACATTTCTATCCTGACTCCATTACTGCATTGATAAAATTTGGAACAATCTGTATCGTGCGGTAATAGTAGATGTATGTGAAAATTTGACGGGCAACCGTTTGGTAAATATTGTGCTGAAGACGCAGCTATTAACGTTAATATTATTATTACTTTGTACATATCTGTGGAACAAAAATATATCAATAATTAATTAATTATACATTTTATTTCCGTGTGGTGACGGAGTAAGAATACTATTCACTACCCCATATCTTACCCGTGGGTGATCGTACGAGACGACTAAGGGATATAAAACGCATATAACATCTATGCGAGAGAAGGAAACCTTGAAACAAAACCCTATACCAAAACGTTTGACCAGCGCGGTATAGTAGGTTAATTTCACTCTCATTATGGAGGAAGCCCGAGCCCAACAGTGGGACATTTATGGGCTGTGATGATGATGATGATGATGATGATATACATTTTAGTAGTGGTAGGGTGATACTGTTACAATTTTCTGTCTACAGCCGCGGGTCTATCCTTCCAGGGTAGTACCACACTCTCGCAAAAATTCGACGTCTGAGTAATGGCAATGTGTTGTTGCGCTTCGTTTTATGAGCGAGGCAGCTGAAAGCTCAGATTTCTACGTCGGTTTTACTTGGTAAGCAGCAGCCTAGATGTATCTCTGGTATTGCAAAGGTCCATGGGCGGCAGTAACACTTATCATCAGATGTGCTGCTTGCTCGTTTGCCACCATAAGTACTAAAAAAGATTGTATGGGATGGCGGTGAGTTAAGAATGATAGTCGTTACTGTCCTTTACTTGCCCGTGGCAGTTGAAAACGTCCAGCTAAGGGCGAAATGGTCGGTAGTGTTCTCCCTATAAACTTATAACAGCAACATTAATGATCGTCCATCCGCTTGTCATCCGTGGCGCCTACGGTAGTATACCCCACTTCGTTGACAGATTTATGTCCACCAATAGAGATCAACCAATATGCTGATACATGGATGGATGTATAAGTTTAAAAATTTATTCCACAATGAAGTGGTTTTAATATTTTTCATCTAATGAGATCAGATAGTCGTGAAATAATAATTCTTTGCTTTCCACGAAATGATTATTTTTGTGTTAATATTTGTAAAGTCCCCCGCTACTCAACTATTTATTCCTCATTATTGTGTGTGTGTGTGTTTGTTAATCATATATGTATTTGTAAAGTCCTCCGCGACTCAACTAATTATTTCTCTATGAGTTATTTAATTTAAGAAAAAGATACGTGCGTTTAATTACAGTTATTAAGATCTGTTTCTTTTTTCAGTTATATATTTCTAAGTTTCCTTTTATTTTACATGAGTACCTTTCTTTGTGGGAATAACAAAAATAAATGATAAAATTATATTTATTTTCTTTAGTATACAAATGTAGACTATTTCTCTTTACTTTATAGTAAATAAATTACAAATTTAATAACTTTTTATTAGTCGAAAATAATCTTTACAAAAATATTCTACAATGCTAAAAAAGGTTCTAATTAAAAATCTAACTATTTCTTTGTTCCGTTTAATTTGTATAGCATCAAATATTCATCTGGAAGTCTTTTAGGCAAAGGGGTAAGTAAACGTGAAACATGACAGCATTTCGTCAAGTAATTTTAATCCACGTATGTAATAGAAACAAGTCTATTGCGTGAATCATATTTACACTTGATAATGAGAATATTGTAATAAAAATTTAAAAATTCAAAGTAATATACAGAAAATCCTTATACTATTATTAAGGAACAAGAAAAGATTTCTTTTTTTCAAGAGCGTAAAATCATTTTTTCAAAAACAAAAAGGCCCAACAGTTTTATTAATCAATATTTTTTTTAACACATTTTACTTACCTATATGCATATTATTATATTAATAACACAACAATTAATAGTCAACATTGGCACTACCCGAACGCACTATTTGAAAAACAAGACAAATTTTCTCAAAAGTTTTGAACGTAAGGAGTCTTTTATGCCTTATGTAAATCACTGTTCGGTAATGAACAAAATGTAGTAGATATCAGCAAATATATCAGTATGCTACTCACCTATTATCATTTGATCTACAAAACGTCACTGTGAGTTTTCAGTTAAGCACATTAGGCTGATTAGAATGTGTTTGTTGTAACCGATACTGAAATAACAAAAAAAAAATTAAAAAGTTAACTTGACAGCTCTGATATTTACGCGCGTATGAAATAAAAGATATAATTACAAATTTTATTATTGTTTTAATTCTGCTGTTATTATTATAGTAATTATAAGAAAATCTCGTAAAAATACTTTTAATTTATGCCAGATCTTTTTTTTTTTGTTAGATTATTTTTTGTATTGTAACCTGTATATGTGACATATTAAAAACTTTTTTATTTGTAACGATTTTTTTCACGACTCGTTTGGTTTGAGAGCTTTTCCTATTTAAACGTTAGATATGTTTAACGCGTTTGGTGTTCTCGTTTGTAATTAATTAATCCTATTATCACTTAATTGGATAATTATGATAATATTTTACATTTATATATATATCGATTTCTTCGTAGACTAAACGGCGCAGTGATTTCAAGGTGTGCCAAAAATCTGTCAGAGATTGATAAAAAGATATCTCATTTTAAAAGTTTTATTACAAATTATATTAATTAAATTACATGAGATAATTTTAAGTACATGTTTTTAATTATATGATGGCCTATATGTAGGCCTGCGATCAAGAGAAGGCTGAAAAAAAAAAGTAGAAAATTTGATCTTTTTATTATATAGCTTATAGGAGAAGCGCACGAACAAAATTGAAACGCAACTGAAGACAATTGTATCTGACAATTTTATCAATGATAGTTTACTTAATAATGAATACTAATAATGTTTAATGTTTACGCGAGTATTACACATTCGAAATAAAACTACTTTTACGGATTCTATCCGCGTTTGTATTTGATTTTTAATTGCCCGACGATTACAATTTTCGAAAGTGTTCGAAACTCACTTTACAGCGTCGGGAAGTTACACAACTACAGTTACAGCTTATAGCGTTCATGGTCACGGGAGGACAAGCCTCCCTCTAAAGTAAACAAACAAAATAGAATCTGTAAAAATAATTTAATTTGAAATAATTAATTCTATTTAAAGATTTCTGTGTGATGACGGAGTTAGAATAACAATTTACTATCCGCTTTCTTGCGTCTGGATGTTTTAGAAAACAAATCAGGGATGTGATATATAAATTACATTAAGGAACAGTACTGAAAAAGATTAATAGTGGTAGGACAATTCTCTGTCTACAGCCGCGAGCCGATGCGTCCAGGGTAGTACCACACTGAGCAGAAAATCGACGTCTGAGTAATGGCAATGTGCTATTGCGCTTCGTTCGATGAGCGAGAGCCAGAAGCCTAACTGGGGTGAGTTTATGGTTTATATTGATAAGCAGCGACCTAGCTATACACTTGGTATTGCAAAGTTCCATGGGCGGCAGTGCCGCTTACCATCGGGTGTGCTGTTGGCTCGTTTGCCACCATAAGCAATAAATAAAAAAAAGAAACTAAACTCTACATGAAACCCAATGCTTATGTCAAGTCATCTGATCAACGTGGTATCTTTCATCACAGTGGCGTTCTGAATCTAACAGAATATGTATGGGCTCAGAACAAGAATAATATTAAAAGTATAGAACAACTGGTATTTAAAGAAACATCTGTTTGAAATTGCTTTGAACTGCTCTAAATTACTTAAAAATGCAATCTATATGTGTGTACCACTTTAGTTTAATTTATAATATAAAATTATTATAATTTAGCAAGTTAAATGATAAATTTATTTATAAAAAAATATTTTACTATCGAAATATAATTGTCAGACGTGGTATTTGAACCCATATCTACTGGCAAGCCATTTCAATCGTTTTACCAATTAGACGAATATAACAACCAAATTCTTGCTAGTATTGCTATTTTTTTAGAGACGTTCTACACGCCATCTATCGAGGAAACATTTACAATGTTTCTTTTTCGATTGTAAAAAAATATTTTTGTGTATATCTATAATATTAGGGTCTTCATGCTAACAATACATTTAGGCAAAACCCCAAAGGGTAGGCCCCAATAGGCTTTAAGTATCTACTAATTTTACTTTTTTTATTTCTTATGGTGGTAAACAGACGTGCAGCTCATCATCATCACAGTCCATTTATATCCCATTGCTGGGCTCGGGCCTCCCCCGTAATAGGAAGGAAATTAACTTCCTATACCACGCTGGTCAGACGTGTTGGTATAAGGTTTGGTTTCGAGTTTTCCTTTTCTCGCATAGATGTTATATGCGTTTTATATCCCTTAGTCGTCTCGTACGATCACCCACGGGTAAGATAGGGGTGCTGAATTGCATTCTTACTCCGTCACCACACAGCTCATCTAATGGTAATTGTTACTGCTGCTCATAGACCTGTGCAATACTAGTGGTATAACTAGGTCATTGTCTACCAATGAAAACCCCGAACGGACCGGCCTGCTGTTGAAGACTGCCAACAGTGTAAACCTATTACTAAGGTTCACTGTTAATTTATTGTCCTTATTATCTATTGGTCTTCCAAATAAAATACATCAAAATTATAATGGTAGAGGTATACCGCTAATATTATTCCGTCTGCAGCCATGAATGGCTAACTCATCCGGGGTCGTAGTACCACCCTAAAGCAGAAAATTGACGTTTGAAATGTTTGGGCAGACCGCAAGTAATTGGGATTGCAGCAGAATGATGATATTTTTAAGTTACAATAAGTGTGTTTTTATTTCTATTTCGATAAACTTACCGTTCTATCTTCAAGAGAAGTTTTGTGGAACGATTGTTTAGTTCTAAAATATTTAAAAACTTCAAAGAACTGCCCATTACTGAAACAAAAGTAACAAATTGTTATAAAATACATTTATAGGGCAATTATGAAAAAACACTACCAAAATATGGATGAACTCACACCTTTACCTATCGGTTAGGGGTCTGTAATGTCTCAAGATTTCTACACAGAAAAAAAAATTAGTTATAGGGGCATAATTCCCTAGTATTGGGGAGATACCTAACGCAGTTGCAGTATCAAATACTTATCTTTTATAATGGCAAACAGCTACTAATTTGAGCTCATTGTTGGCAGTGCCTTTGAAATCATTATCCATCAGCATGTCAAATTGTCGCCTTTACTGTGCTCTTATTGCCATCTTTAGGAAATTTTGGTGGAAAACGAAAATATGTAAAAAAGAACTGTTATATCATATTCATTATACACCAGCACTTCCTACGCATAACAATACATAAAACTCCATCACAATTATATAACACAAACAACTTATCCAAATAATGTGCTCCCAATAGGCAACGTACCCAAAAAGCTGGCAGCATTGTCACGTTGAATGGCAATGCTTTATCTCTGTACTGAGTGAAGGCATTCCAGTTGTGTGATGCTTCAATGAGACACATACTTTTTGTTTTTAAAAATGTTATGTGCATTAGATCTTTAAGACCCAATCGTTTCCACATCAAAAAGCCCAAATATATATACTGTTTATGTATTTGGACATTTTGAAACCATTATTATGTTTTGAATTTATATTTTTTATCTATTTCTTTCATTGTTATATACATTTCGTGTTTATTAAATTTTACAGAGTTTCTTGTACAGAGAGATGTTTTATGTCTGTAGGTGAGAAGTATGTGGAGGCACTGACCATTAGCAGTAGTATATGTTGATCCAAGTTTATTATATTTTATCTACATACATACATACATACATATCATCACGCCATATCCCTTGCAGGGTAGGCAGAGAGAACAGAGTGCCAGAGAACTCTATCTCTGCATACTTCACTCGCTTCCTCAACATTCATAATTCTCTTCATACACGCTCGCCGGTATATTTTATCTTTATTGAAATTATTCAATACATCTTTTATAATATGTTATTCTCCTCAGTGTGTATAAAAATATTATCTGTTATTGCGTATGGCACGCTGTTAGCAATAATGAAATTAAATAAATAAATAAATTTATTTAATATTCTTAATAAACAAAGACATATAAATACATGAGATACAAACGCTATTGGCGGCTGTGTAGTGGCGGTGAACAATACCACCAACCTTTGGGTATCGTAAAAGATAACTAAGAATTTTCATCTATCTGAATCAACTGTATCTGACGATTATATTCCTAAAGAGGATTGACGTCAGGTAAGCAGCCAATCAAAAATCTAATTGGGAAAATTTTTGCCAATATTTACGATAGAAAAAGAGTACATATTGCGACCACAAGTAATTGGGATAAGAGCAGGATAATATTGATGGTGGTCTATAAATAACAGATACCAGTACCAACGTATTAATCCCAGATCTGATCTGACTGTAATCCTTACTAATATTATAAATGCGAAAGTAACTCTGCCTGTCTGTCTGTCGCTCTTTCACGCCAAAACTACTGAAATGATCTAAATGAAATTTGGTGCACAGATAGTCTAGAGCCTGATAAAGGATATAGGCTACTTTTTAATGCAAATAAATGGTTGTAAAGGGACATGAAAAGTTGTAAGAAATTATCATTTTTAAAGCCAGAAGCTTGAAACTTATTTTTGGCTATTGATTAAATGTAAATAAATATGACATTAAAATTTTGTAAAAAATTTACCCTTAAGGAAAACTTTAGGAAAGTAACCTTTTACGCGGGCCACGAGCCACGGGCAGAAGCTAGTCACAAAATATATCTTTTTTTTTGACAGAATATGGCATAAAATCCCTCTCTAAGCACGATATAGTCCCATAACCTATCCGTGTTCTTCATCATCATGACCTGATCATCATTAGCGATTCTCCTTAACATCGATGCTGCAAATACCATACGGCACGAAATAATATTTCATTTGCAGACAGCTTTATGCTATTTTTTTTATATTAAAATAATCAGATAAAGTATACAATAAATTGTTATTAAATAATGCAGATAATGGTGCATTTGAAATTGTGATAGCGTAAGTGCCGGATTTTTTATGTAAGTAGCTAATTTTCAAGGATCGAATATAATAAAGTCGGCCAGAATTAAGGTTGAAAGGATACATACATACACAGTCTCACGTTTATTTCCCAAGGGGGTAGGCATATACTACAGATTACCATATGCCACGATCCTGACATACCTCCATCGCTTCATTCACACTCGTCACAGTCTTCATACATGCTTTACGGTTACGCGTACTCTTAATATGACCTCTCGTAGAAATGTATGACGTGGTCCTGCCCTTGGTATCGTCCCTCACACTTGCTTTGTATATTTGCTGCCCCTCTTCACTATTTTGTCTATATGTCGAAATCACCTCAAAATATCCTTCTGTATATATCAGTACTTCTTCATTCACACCACAGAACTCTCTTATAACACTTTTCAAAGATCGAGTATATAGAGATAGATACATACATACATACATATCATCACGCCATATCCCTTGCAGGGTAGGCAGAGAGAACACAGTGCCAGAGAACTCTATCTCTGCATACTTTACTCGCTTCCTCAACATTCATAATTCTCTTCATACACGCTCGCCGGTTTCGGAGACTCTTGACTCCACCTTCCTTCAGTACATGACCGATCTGGTCTAGGTAGGTTAGTCTCGGTCTCCCTCGGTACCTACATCCTTCCACTTTCGCATTGTATATCTTCTTAGCCAGAAACAAATAACAACTTAAACCGTATATAGAGATGATTAGAATAATAGGTGAATGGAAATAACAAGATCAAATAGATCCTACCATAAATTTTAAAGAGCTACCTTGCATGGAAAGTTCCATTACCCGTAGGGTAGAAAATTTGTGGCAAGTGCCTAAGTCAAGTTTTGGTACCGATTGCCCGCTCAGAGATCAGTCCTTTATAATTCGAGAGATCAATACCCTATAATTCGAAAGTTCACACATTTAGGAGGAATTTAGTCTCATATATATATACAGATTTATATAAATAAAAATGGTCTTTTCAAACCTCGTTTATAGAAGCTTGAACTTTTGACACTTACAAATCGAATTGTTTAGAATTCCCACTATATACACTCTATATACTTCTCCATACTATTTCGAGAATTCCATTTAAATAACATCAGCTTGTATAAAAAAAAGATAACTGTTATACAGCTCAACTCAATTTAAAAAATGAAGTCTATTATAGAAAATAAGAAACTATGTTATTCAGCTTCCATAGTCATCATATTCATATAAATTTCTGTTAGAAAAAGTTTGTAGGTATGTTTATTTATTTCCAATAAATCCATCAGCATGTAGACGGCCACTATCGACCATAGGCGTCTCTAAGAGAATGCTGCTCAGAACGGTCCCATGCCACCTGCATCCAAACGCTCTCTATGATTTTTAAACTATCATTAGTAGGGATCGTTCTATTCGTGGTCGCCTCTCGAGAACCTTTCTCTGCCAACAACTGTCGGTTCAGCGAGCAATGTGACCTCTCCTTTGTCATTTCAAGGTGCTAATTCTTCAATGTGTGTGTCAGTTCTAGCCATCCTTTTACGGATTTTCGTACTCTAAACTTTATTACATAGAGAAATACCGAGCGTAGCTCTCTCTGTAATTCACTGAGTAACTGTCTCTGCTTGAGGCCGACAATTAGAGATATTTATTTATGTAGCTCTGTCAAAATTTACTCTGAACCATTTATCCATTAGAAAGCCTGCCTAAGGCTTTAAGCTGAGTATGCCTAACGAGATCTATCCTATAGATAAGAGAAGAAGAAAAGATAAATAATATAATATCTGCCTAATTTAATATTTTTATTGCTTTAACTTCCAGTCATTATCATCGTCATCCTGCTCTTATTCCAATTACTTCAGGTTAATGTAATATTTCTTTTTTTTTACTGCTTATGTTGACAAATGAGCAAGTATACTTGATGGTAAGTGTTAATAAGTTGGAATATGCTGTTGCACTTCGTTTCATGATTGAGAGAGCTGAATTCAATTTTGTAAGTGGATTATGGTGGGTAGGTGGTATTGCAAATATTTGTGAGCAACGGTAACAATTACCAACACGTATAGTATACGTGATGGTAATTGTTCTTACTTCTTTGTCATAAACAATCAAAAAATAATAATAACAACCTACAGAAAAGAAGAACTAATGAATTTTAATTTCACTCCATCTATTATTATAAACAAAAATATAATAAAAAAAAACATTGATAGTGAAAAAATCGCATTATCTCGTCCTAATTTTAATTTTGACTACTATTTATCAAGAGTCAAGTGAAGCCAGGGTACTATAGTTAAAGATAACTTAACAATTAATGATAACAATGTGACGAATGATACATATATTCCATATTACACGTACATATTGATAACGTGAACTTGACTATAGTTAAATAATAGATAGTAATACAATATAATTTGTCACAGATTATTGTAATGAAGGTCGAGGGTAATTTCGCAAACTTGACCGTCCAAGCAAATCAAGGAATCGAATTCAACAACCCGCTTAGTTATCGTTGTAGTTAACTCGTGAGTAGTTAACTCGTAATCGGGTGCCGCTTGTGGGATTTGCTCCAGCCATAATCTTTTAAATTGTATTTGATTTTTATATTATATTGTGGTTCGAAGAGCTGTGTGGTAGCGGCTACAAATACTACCAACCCTTACTTTGCTCGTGGACGCCGTAAAAGACGACTAAGCGCCTTATAACGACCTAGGTCAACTTCATCTGATGCCGCTTGGTCAACAATTACATTTCCAAGAAGGGTTGACGTCTGGCAGGCGGCCGGTCATAAAACTATTACCAATAACTTTTACAATATGTACTATGAATGAAGAGTACATTCTGTATCGACCCCAAGTAATTGGGATAAGAGTGGGAGAATGATGATGATGAGGATCGTGGTTCGAAACGCATCACACTGGAGCTAATTATTACTAAACAATAACAAGTTGTACTATTTTTATAAAAAAGGTGATTAAAGAAATAATAATAATAGACAAACCCACTGAGTTTCTTGCCGGATCTTCTCAGTAGCAGTTACGTTCCGATTCGGTGTTTATTTATTGTATTAATTTAAAATGTTAAAATTGACAATATGTAAGTGCTCTCACAGGGTTTATACGTAATAAATAAAATTGATTTTTTTGTGTAATTTATTCTGTTTTTTGTTCTTATCGCCCGGATATTTTGAGCATATAAAGTGACCCAATGGTCTCTTTATATGTTCTGTGACAGATTCTAGCTTCGGCCTGCGGCACCTAAATTTTGGAATTGGCGAAAATTTGTAATCGGCTTTTTTTTTTAATACCCATTTTTTTGTTTTGCATGTTCTCTTATTTTCTTGTTTTCTTGCATGTTCTCTTGCTTTTATAAAACAACATTCTTAATAGGCCAAAAGTAGAAAAAGTAAAAAAACTATTTTGTTAAAACGATTGTGTGATTAATGATCACGTAGGTACCAAATTTTAAAATAAATTAAGAAATTGGCACTAAAAAATTATATAAAGGGGCGTTATATAAATATAAGAGATATATTCAAATACGGTTTTAATAGAGCAATTTTGAACGTCTCTTACTCTACTAAAGTAGTCGATGAGAGTAATGATGGTTCTAATAGTTTACTTGTGATACCGCTAGCCTCGAATCTGGTCCAGTCATGATCTTTTGCATATATATTTAAGAATTATGTCATGGTTTGAATTGCATCGCACTGGAGCTAAAACTTGATAAAGATGTTGTATAAAATTTTAAGAAGTTAATAGAAAAAAAGTAGACAACCTCGCTGAATTTCTCGCCGGATCTTCTCGGTAGCAATCGCGTTCGGATTCGGTACTAGTTTATTAAACTAAATTAAGTTAAAATATTAAAATTAACAACATATTAGTTAAATTAGAGAATATTTTTTAGTTAGATTTTTAAATAGTAAATGATTTTGAATAATCCCTCAAAAGAAAAAAAAAAAGAATAAATTTATAACATCTTTTACTGCGTTTGTCTTCTTATATCATCACCACGTCGAGTACTCTGCCTGATTACTGGTTAATAATAGCTTCATATTATTCTTTTGCCGTATGGTGATGGAATACGAATACATTTAACTTGCCCATGGCTGTCGTAAAAGACGACTAAGGAATATAATATGTATATAACATCTATGAAAAAGAAAACCCGAAATAAAACCCTATACCGACCCATCTGATCAGCGTGATATCACATATCCATTTTCCTGCAACTATGAAAACGGTCCGACCTCAGCAGTGGGATGTATATAAAGTGAGATATTCATGTTATATTTCCGTGTGGTGACGGAGTAAGAATACTATTCACCACCCCATATCTTACCCGTGGGTGATCGTACGAGACGACTAAGGGATATAAAACGCATATAACATCTATGCGAGAGAAAGAAAACTCGAAACAAACCAATATACCAACACGTCTGACTAGCGCGGTATAGTAGGTTAATTTCCTTCCCATTACGGAGTAGGCTCGACCCCAACAGTGGGATATTTATGGGCTGTGATGATGATGATGATGATTCATCTTAACTCTAAAGTTCTTTAAAAATCTTAACTCTCCAAGTCTTTACTCTAACTAAAAAGTTAGAGTATTAAATCGGTACAGTATATTAACGTTGTCCGGTAGATAGCAGATATCTGCCATAAAGACGATAAAATAATACGAGCCACAATTTAATTGTCATACGACAGCTCACACTTGTCTTAGTGGTAGGATGATTGGAACGTAATGCTAATAGGTGTGGGTTCGAGCCCCATACATGTAAACAAGTTTTTAACAGTATAATTTTCTATATATAATCATTTTCTTTTTCTACTAGCGATAAATTTTTATCAAAAATGTGGGTCAAAATTTAATAACTAATACTGTAGCGGGTAGATTGCTGTGTGGTAGCGGCTACGAATACTACGAACCAACCCTTACTTTGCTCGTGGACGCCGTAAAAGACAACTAAGAGCCTTATAACGACCTGGGCGAACTCTATCTGATGCCGTTTGATCAACGATTACATTCCCAAGGAGGGTTGACGTCTGGCAGACGGCCGGTCATAAAACTATTGCCAATAACTTTTACAATATGTACTATGAAAGAAGAGTACATATTGTATCGACACCAAGTAATTGGGATAAGAGTAGGAGAATGACGACTGTAGAGGGTAGATATAAATCTCTGTAATAACGATGGCTTGTTGGACGTAAAACACCTTAGTCCATGACCATAAAACTGTTTAAAATATAAGGAAAGTAAAAATCAAATGCTAACGCGATAAAAACGATAAAAGAAATATATATTTTATTTCATACGTGTAATAATAATTGCGTAAACATAAGAAATCATAAATATTCGTCATAATATTCCAAGTAATCAGCTTATCATGATATTAATTCAATTAATAAAAACAATACGAGACATTTACGAACCGGTTTAACAGTACCTTGATCGGTAAATACCATTCCTATATTTCCTTACTTGATAAGTGCATATCACCGAAGACAAAGATCGGGTACCGGTGGCCCGCTCGCACGGCGAAGAGAGGTGTTTGCAGGGTGGGTCTATGGGGTTGCGCGCCGCCTATTCCGTCGCTCCGGATCAATTTGACGGGACTCGACCACGTCCATAGCTCACCACAAAAAAAGCGCATATAATTTAATAATATTTATTTATAATTATTATAACTTTTGATTCCAGACGAGTAAACAGTTCTATATATCCCTACTAATATATAAATGTGAATGTAAGTTTGTTTGTTACGCTTTCACGCTAAAACTACTCAACCGATCATCATGAAACATTGTACACATATTCTTGGAGGTATTAAAAGTAACATAGGATACTTTTTATTAAAAAAAATCAAAATTTTTATATGAAAAATAAAAAAATTGTTTGTCAAAAAATCTCAAAATCTAGCTTCTTCAACGCCATCTAGCAGTCCAGTAATGAAGTTCCAACCCTAAGTATTGTAATACCGTTGCACTGTATTACCGACGGTCAAAAATAAAAATAGGGGATCAAAAACTTTAGGAAAGTAACCTTTTACGCCGGCGAAGCCGTGGGCAGAAGCTAGTATATATATATATATATATATATATATATATATATATATATATATATATATATATATATATATATATATAGGAAGTTTAATAAATGCTCAGAGACAAACCTAAACTCATTACAATAGTGTTAGGGTCACGCTGTTGACAGTTTTCTGTCTACAGCCGCGACGAAAATCGATGGCTAAGCAATGGCAATGCTGCAGTACTTCTTTCAGTGAGCGAAAGAGCCAGTAGCAATTTTCTGAGTGGTTTTGGGATATTCATTAATAGGCAGCGGCCTAGCTATACTTTATTTTTTTTTTTTGCTTTGGGCTATGGATGCGTCTCACCCCGCCAAATCGGTCTGGGGTGACGGAAAAGGCGGCGCGTGACCCCATAGACCCACCGTGCACCTCCTCTCTTCACCGTGCGAGCGGGCCACCGTTGCCCGATCTTTGTCTTCGGTGGCCCCTATATCTCTGGTATTGCAAATATCCATGCGCATCAGTAACAATTACCAACACGTGTGCTACTTAATCGTTTGCCACCAAGAGCAATAAAAAAAAATTCTTATATATGCACTTATATACTATCAATTCTAACACATTACTCTAAATTAATTTAATGAACTAACACCGAATCGGAATAAGACCGCTCTGAGAAAATCCGGTGAGAAACTCAGCGGGTTTGTCGAATAATTTTACATATATTTTTAACTACTTTTTTATATGAATATTGACTATAACAACTACCAACCCTTACATTAGTCGTGGTGAGATTGGAGAGTTTTACAACGATCTGGGCGAACTTTATATGATAATGATTGATCAATAATTACATTCCCAAAGACGATTCATGTAAAGCAGGCGGTCATAATGATTTCTGACGCCTACGTGACCACTAAACATATAAAATAAAACTATTACTACGGATTCTATCGTGTTTCATTTTTAATTTCCCAAAGTTTTGAAAACGTGACCATGAACGCGTCCTCCGTGACCATGAACGCTATAAAATGTTCGAAACGTCGAAAAATTAAAAAACAAAAGCAATAGAATCCGTAAAAATATTTTATTTCAAATTATTGTCAAATTGTTTTCAATATTTACGATTGTAGAGTAGCTACATATTGCGTCGATCACAAGTGATAGTGAAAAGCTGGATGATAAAGACGACTTTCATTGCAATGCACTATAAACTACAATATAATTCTCGAATATATTACAGATACTGGCTAAACCGTGTGGCGTGTGATGACGAAGTAAGAATACTATTCACCACCCCATATCTTACCCGTGGGTGATCGTACGAGACGACTAAGGGATGTAAAACGCATATAACATCTATGCGAGAGAAGGAAAATTCGGAACAAAACCCTATAACAACACGTCTGACCAGCGTGGTATAGTAGGTTCATTTCGCTTCCATTACGGAGGAGGCCTGAGCACAACAGTGGAATATTTAAGGGCTGTGATGATGATGATAATGATGACTGGCTAAACCAGATACAACAAGCGGCATCCAATCACGAGTTAACACTAGATCAACTGTCACTGCCCTCAATCGGTTCAATATCAGAACAATAGGTACAGATTAGCTACCATAAATCGAGGTTCGAAACTCTGGCTCTTTGGTTCGCAAAATAATATTATAAATTACATTTTCTTTTTTTACTTCATCAACTTCGGACAGGATTGAGTGGATGAAAAGGATATATTGCGTTGACCCCAAGTAATTGGTATAAGAGCAGGGTAAAGATGATGATGATGATGATTTTCTTTTTTTACGTCAAGAACAACACCCGGCACTGAGGAAATAATCCTTGTATTGCGTTGAGATTTTAAGAGGTGTGTGTTTTTTAAAGAAAAAATAAAATAACACCCATGGGCGGGATAGAGGGTTATAAATGGTATTCCTAAATCGTAAATCAATCACCACACAGAGATATAGTGTTTTAATAATTACAAACTTCAGATATTTTGGCACTGTTAGAAGAACTCAGTTCTGCCGTGATTATGGCGTGTGCATAAGATACATTGTATGAATCCCATTAAGTATAATTTTGCTATTACACATATATACAAATATTTTTGTTAACGTTAGAGTAAGAAGACTTTTTATATCCTTTTCCAACTTTATCTTACCTCGTATTTCTTGAGTTGTGTGGCATATTGATAGGCCATGGGAAAATGGTAGATCTCATTTCCCTCCTCCATTTCCAAAATAATAATGGATTTCCATTTATAGTCTAATTCAATCAATTAAAACAATGTGGGTCAACATTTAATAATTAATACTATAGAGGGTAGTAACGATGACTTGTTGGACGTGAGACATCTTAATCGTCTCGTAACCTATGTACGCTGTAAAGTGTTGGAAAGGTAAGGAAATTAAAAATCCGTAAAAATAGTTTTATTTCAAATTCTCGCGTAAACATAAGAAATCAACTCAGAAAGTGATAATTCAGCATCCTTTCTTTGAGATAGGCTACCGTAACCCACCCAATCCGTCCGGAGCGAAGAAAGGGGCGGCACGTGAACCCAAAATCTACTGTACACATGCATCTCTGCGCCATAGGGACGGGTCACTAGAACTCGGTGTATCGTCTCGTAACTCATCGGTGACCTGTCCCGCGGATATTATTAATTATGTACCCTATGATTCAAAACCAAGACCTCTATATAATATCATATTTATTACCTCAACCTTTGCTGCTTCTATATAAAAAAAAAACCATTATTAATAAAATTGAAACTCGCAAATCAAGATTGAAATCTTTTAATTAATTAAAACATATTGTCAATAGAATCTCAAAGATCAACAGATAACATTTTACACGAAAATTTAATTGGATATAATTAAAATGTGTGATATTTATCATTATTTTTGTCTGATATATTTTCAGCCAATTGCAATGCCTTATTGTTTTTGTTTATTATTTATAGGTGAGTATACTATCTACCTATCTGTTTAATAATGGAGGAAGAATACGAAAATGTTTATATTTTTTTTATCTTTACCATACTTTATTACATTTTTTTTACCTTCTTCCCTCTCAGTGACCATCGTACATAACACAAAGATCCCTCCCATCCTTTTATTTTCTGGTAGGCTATGGTCTGGACACTCGCTATTGTTCCGTACGTGGTTCTGCAACTCACCGTATTCCCTCCCCATCGCCATTGGGCCAGCCCGCCCCACTGCCAAGTTCCGCAAGACGACTGTCTGGCAGAAGACAGCAACCGCGTCCCAGTTCCTGACGCTGTCGGCAGCGTCAGGTCGGCACCGATGCTTACGAGGCCAGACCACACAGAACTCGAGTGTGTCGCAATCGTAGTGGTGAGAGGATGGTGTCCTATCCCTCCTTGCGATTATGTGAAGGTACTTTCTGAAGCAACCATGTCCCGTCAAGAGCTGCACCAGTTTGAAAGAGTGGATGCTATGCCGCCGATCCAATCACTCCATCAGCACCGACCAGAATGCCTCCACAGCCCAACCGAGGCTTCTCTAGTCGGACTGCCTAACGGCTGATGACCTCCTGACGGGCGTCGCACTGCCAGGCGGCCTACTCGCGGGGTGAGATATTGCTACCCCCTTCCAGCATCACCGACACCCGCCGTTAAGGTTCGGTGAGCACCTCCGCCTACAAGTCTCATAGGGTCCACCCCGTGTTCAATTGTCAGCTCATGGTGCTGGGTGTGCCTACATTCGGTATAGGCCATGAAAGGATGGACGCCACGTCGACAAGTCGCGGAGCAAGTTGGCGAAAATGCTCCCGGAACCACCATCGCCCGTCGAGCACCAGACCGAGATATTTCACCTGGGCCCAGATGCTGATAGTGGCCCAATTGACAGTAGTCGAGGCGCCAGCGGGTGGACCGTTGCGGGGCCCATAGAATAACAAGGCCTGCGTCTTATTAACCGCCACTCTCAGCCCTAACGCCTCGATCCGCCTTACAATCTCTTCGGTGCCAAGAGTTACCAGGCGTGCCGCCTCTTCTAGCGTCCCACCCTGGGCTGTGACGATCGTGTCGTTGGCGTAACAAATTATGCCCAGCCCAGGAGGGAGGCTGCCTCCTAATGTCCAGTCGTAGCCAATACTCCACAGGGTCGAACCTAAAACCAGTCCCTACCATCCTACTCTTGTTTTGTACGAAGTAATTGTTACTCTTTTAAATAATCTTACGCAATTAAAAAGTAATAAAAAAGCAGGTCGTGCTTGATGATGAACAAATTTAGCTCGATTACGTGACGAAAACCTAACCCCCTATCCCGCTCCTGTGGTTCTATAATATATATTCTTTTTGGAACTAGCAATGGTCACGCCCCGCCCAATCTGTCCGGTGTGACAGAAGGTACAGCGCGTGACCTCATAACCTGCCGTATATGTATCTCTCTACATCATGTGGACATGCCACCGAAACCTGGTGCATGTAATATACCCCTAGACTGTGCATCATTCTCTCAACTCATATACATCACAATACAGCAACAATAGCAGCGAAATTGACCTTCTATTATCACAGAATATATATTATATTATTCCACGCTAATAATTTGGCTTAGTATCATCATCATCTCAGCTCATATATGGTCCACTGTTAGGCGCGAGCCGCCGGCGGGAGAGAAATTGAACTACTATACCGCACTCGTCAGACGTGTTGGTACAGGGTTTTGTTTCGAGTTTTCTTTCTCTTGGATAGATGTTATATGCGTTTTATATCCCTTAGTCGTCTCTTACACCGTCGCCACACGAATAATTGAATAAGATTTTTCTTTTTTTTTCATCATTCATTTCATCATTTCATTCCAGATCTTGCACATACGTGGGAGAAATGATCGCTGAAAACGTAAAGTCAACGACTGTATCGTTTCCAGGTAAATTGGATGAACCCTGCAACGATGTCAAGTGGTACGACGATAAAATGGTGACGGTGGTACCAAGTCAATCAGTTCCTCAAAGCACTCCCCGTGAAAGAGCCTGTAGAGTACACAAAGCGACCCAAAGTCTCTCCGCTTCTCCAAAGACTCCAATCCTTCCGTTGGAATCCCTGACAATTCGAACAGCACGTCTTTGCAGGGAGTCAAGCGGGTCTAGCTGATACTTGGGCGCATCTGCCCAAAGATGTGAGCATTTGCTCTCCACGCTCCACGTGAGGGTGAGCTTCTGCTTTATATAGCACAAGACGTTGTCTCGGTGTGAAATACCGCCTGGCTCTGTTCAGGACGCCTAGCTTTTTGCTTGCCGATTTGGCTTTATCCTCTAAATGATTCCCAAATTGGACTTTGCTTGATAGTTCGACGCCGAAGATCCTAATCCTCTCAGAAATTTGGAGAGTTACTTTTTGGAACTGAGGCGCCATGACTAACAGGTCCTCCTTTGCAGTGAACGCGCAAACTTACGTCTTATTCAATCACCACTTGGAGGACTGAAGACCACTCAATAGTGGTCTCAGTGGCGTATCTAGCATGGGTGGCACCCAGGGTAGATATTGTAGGACACCTCTAAACTCAATTGAAACTGTTAAAATAAAAAATAAAAGTAATAATAAAATTTATGTTTTATTAAATTAGGTACGAGTATTACAGATTTTAATTTTTGCAATCTCTATTTCAAGGGAATCCCCTGACTTCTGACTAGCGACAGTTATGCGCGAATGTGATATTACGTTTTGAGGAAATCCCCGATCGAATAATGATGTGTACACTAAAAAAACAAGATTTATAATGCTCAAATAGTTTCACTATTTGAGCTTGCTGTAAAACATGGCCTTGAATGAAGAAAACTTACTAGGCAAGTAGGTATCTACATAATTATTGTTATATAAATGATTTTAGAGAGAAGGAAAACTTGAAATTAAACCCTATACCAACACGTCTGACTAACGTGGTATAATAGGTTAATTTCCCTTCCATTACGGAGGAGGCCCGAGCTCAATAGTGGGATATATATGGGCTGTGATGATGATGAAATTATTTTATTAGTGGCGGTTATACAAACTACCACAGTTGTACATTTTTTTATAGGTAGGTAGGTAGGTAGGTACCCTACCTATAACTGATGTTCACGATCGGTCCGTTGCGGGCTGCTGCCAATAGCTACGCCACCGGGTGGATGTTTACGGGATGGATGGATATATGGAAATTAAATCTCATGCGAAGTCTAAATGGATCAGATAAAAACATAGATATTAAAAACACATCACATACGCCCGCTAAATAAATCTAGTAGGTATTACTTTTATTTTCTTTATCAATTAAAGATATTTTCTGTGATAATAATTGATACTTATAAATCTATATATGTTATATTTTAGTTTTATAATTGTAAATTTGATAACTACAGTTATTTTATATATAAAAAAACGAACGTAACATTATTCGTGTGGTCACAGAGTAAAAATACAGTTCATCATCCATTTTCTTACTCATGGATGATGATAAGAGATGACTATGGGACACAAGCGGTATATCGATATAAAACTCTTAATCGTCTTTTACGACTTTCACGAGCAAAATAAGGGTTGGTATTATTCGTAGTCACTACCATACAGCAACATTTAAAAAAAAATGTACAATTAACCAAGATATGAATCGTATATATAATCCAATTACAATTACATAATTTTTAAATTAATTTACGATAAATATTAATTGAAATCAAAAATCGACATATCTTCCTGATGTATATCGAAATAATGAAATAATTCTATGAAGAATTATATATACTGATACCGAGTTATATCAACCGGTTAACCAAATATTCAATTAAAATCAAAGTGCAACTGATATGGAATTATTACATTCATACTGACTTAGTTATTTATGAAAACTATTATATAAAGACGAATTTTAATATATGGTACGTAATTGGATTTCCACAACCACAATCATAATTGGATTTCCAAGCTTAGCTTGGGTAATTTTTATCGCCATTTTTATTTTTGTATATTTTTGGAAATATTTAGATATTAAAATGCTGTGACAGAGTTTCGACAGTATATTTAGATGGATTGTTTATACTCTATCGATATAAGAAAGTTCGTAACTGGTTATTTAAATAAAAAGAAAGTTGATGAAATTTAAAAAATAATATGAAAAGTTATAAAATAAAAAAATATAGAAAAGGAACTATTCGATTTTCCAACTGAGCTATTTCTATTATCGACGACAGTGACTAAATTTACCTTCATGATCTAAATTTGATTTTTTTTGTTTCATTGCCTGAAAACAAAACAATATTTTCTATAAATAAAGCCTAGCTAAATTGATTTATCTCCCGCGTAACCTCCTCTATGATTTTTATAAAAATCATTGGTGCCATTGCCGAGAGTGAATATATAAAAATATACAAATATATTTAGTTTAATAGAAGTATACAAGTCTAAAGATAATAGTCAGATTAGATAGACAGATAGATAAATAAAAAAACCCTTGAGGATAAGAATTTTCTTTTACTGTTTAGTGACGTCTATGAATATTATCAACCTTCATATTGTCTGTGAGCGTCAGAAAAGGAGACTAAAGCTTTAAATTGACCCACGCTGACTCCATATGTCTTGTCAACAACTACATTCCTAAGGAGATTGAACGTCAAGCAGGCGGTTGGTCATAAAACTATTGCCAATAACTTTTGCAATATGTATGATGGAAGATGAGTACATATTGTGTCGACCACAAATAAATGGGATAAAAGCAGGATGATAGCAATGATGTTTAAAAGTTTTCGTCAATTCCTGAATTATCTAATTGAGATGTTTCATAAGCTTTTTATTTTTATTCTCTTGTATAATGACGGAGATAGAATACAATACACTACCCCCTTTTTTATCTGTAATTGTCATGTGTAGACAGTTACTAGCCCCGACTATCATGACTATTTATGACGGTCGATAGTACATTCAAATATACAGATAAGAAGTTTTGAAAAAAAAAATGTTAGATTTCTGATGTTTAACGAGAGTATTACACATTTTTGAAATAAAACTATTTTTACGGCTATGATCACGTTTGTATTTAATTTTTAATATCCTAACGTTTCGAACATTTCACAACGTTCAAGGTCACGGGCGGTTTCGAACGCCGTGTATTCGAAATATTCAAAACGTTGGGAAATTAAATATCGAATACAAACGCGATGAAATCTTTAAAAATAAGTTTACATACATACATACATATCATCACGCTATATCCCTTGCAGGGTAGGCAGAGAGAACAGAGTGCCAGAGAACTCTATCCTTGCATACTTCACTCGCTTCTTCAACATTCATAATTCTCTTCATACACGCCCGCCGGTTTCGGAGAGTCTTGACTCCACCTTCCTTCAGTACATGACCGATCTGGTCTAGGTAGGTTAGTCTCAGTCTCCCCCGGTACCTACATCCTTCCATTTTCGCATTGTATATCTTCTTAACCAGACGTTCGTTCGGCATTCTTTCCACATGTGTGGAAAATAAGTTAAATTAAGTTTAATTATAAAATAAGTTTAATTTCAAAAAGAAAATGAGTCAATATCTAATTATCTACGTTGTGAAGTATAGGCATAAACGCTTGAAATGATGTAATACGTAAAAAAATACTGATTTGCGATGTTCTATCTTGAATAAATTCCATTAATTTTACAATTGATTTTATCTAATTATTAATTTTTTGAATGTATAATACGATTAGATTCTGATCAATATTAATTGATAATAATCTATAAATTACATAAAATCATTATCTTTAATGTTTGTCCGGCATTTCAATTTGACTGATGAAGACTACGCAGTCTTCATCAGTCAGCTACGCAGCTGGCTTAGTGGTTAAGACCCACCTGATGTGCCA
Source organism: Lymantria monacha (assembly GCA_905163515.2). Classification (NCBI taxonomy): domain Eukaryota; kingdom Metazoa; phylum Arthropoda; class Insecta; order Lepidoptera; family Erebidae; genus Lymantria; species Lymantria monacha. The sequence goes on along the minus strand of LR991095.1, from coordinate 30,033,119 downwards.
GTGTTGCAGATTTGATTCCCAGAACAATATACTTTGTGCGATTCATAATTGTTTTTCTAAGTTTGAGTGTCATTTGTATATGTTAATTCCATGTTTGTAAAATCTCTAGCAAAACAAAGCTTATTTTCTTTCATCATCATCATCATCACAGTTCATATATGCCCCACTGTTGGGCTCGAGCTTCCTCCATAATAGGAGAGAAATTGACCTACTGTTCCACACTAGTCAGACGTGTTGGTATAGTGTTTTGTTTGGAGTTTCCCTTCTCTTGCCTAGATGTTATATGCGTTTTACATCCCTTAGTAGGTTAGTGATTTGTATTCTTACTCTGTCACCACACGGAAAATTATTTCCTTAGTAAACGGTATTTATTGTCTTTAAATAAAAATAGGTTCAGACCTTAGACAATTTGGTCTTCCCGTTTTAACTTATAAAAGTCTCATTGGGGTCGTGCTTCCTCCACCGTGAAATGAGAATTAACTTAATATACCACGCTGATGAGGTTTTATATCGTTTTTATTCTCATCTCTTTTTTTTGGGAGGCTATGGTCTGCACACACGCCGTCCATTCCATCTGGGCGATGAAAAAGCAGCGCGTGACCCCATAACCCACCGTATTCCCTTTTCATCGACATTGGGCCTGCCACTGGTACCGATTCCTTGACGTCCGTGGCCAGCCCCGCAGGTTTTCTTCTCTTTCATACCGGGCCGCCGCCCGCGGCCGGGGCGGCGCAGGCGCGAGTACCTGCGCCTGATGCCGCCCTAACCGAGGCTTCGGGTGATCGGACCGGGGAATTGTCCGATCACCCGACGTGAGGCCACCGCGTGAGGACGACGCCTCGACGGCGAAAGCTGTCGGGGCGTCGACAAGAGAGGAGCCCGAGAGGGCATACCGCCGAGCGGGCCACCGAAGACAAAGATCGGGTACCGGTGGCCCGCTCGCACGGCGAAGAAGAGGTGCTTGCAGGGTGGGTCAATGGGGTTGTGCGCCGCCTCTTCCGTCACCCCGGACCGATTTGGCGGGGTGCGACGTCCATAACCCACCGCAAAAAAAAAAAAAAAAAAAAAAAAAAAAGGTTTTCTTCTCTTTCATAGATGTTATATGCATATCATATCCTTTAATCGATTTTTACAACATCCAAGGACAAGATGATGGGGTGATAAATTATTTTTATAGTCCGTCACGACACTCCTTATTAATTTTACAAACCGATTTGCATTTGTTTTTAAAAAAAATACTGTTTCTCTCGCATTTGTATTTGATTTTTAATTTCCCAACGTTTCGAACACTTTACAGCGTTGATGGTCACGGGTGTACTGACGTGTTTCACGTCCAACAAGTCATCGTTATTACAGAGATTTATATCTACCCGCTACAGTATCAGTTATTAAAATTTGATCCACTTTTTGATACAAATTCATTGCTATTGGTAGTACAAAAAGAAAATGATTCTAAATTATTAAGAAAATATTTTATTTCTTTAGTTTAAAATAGTTTTATTCCGAAATGATTCCGTATCAAAATCTAAAAAAAAACTGATTTTGCTCTGAAGAACACGTAAGAGAACAAAGTAACCCGTTAATAAATGCCAGCACATCAACGCGTGGCTGCTGGAAGTAGATATTTTTGTTGTTAAAAAAGCATTTTTTTTAAACAACCTCTAACAACACCTATTCTCGTGGGGGATTTAACAAATATAGAACTATCCTTACTAATATTATAAATGCGAAAGCAACTCTGTCTGTCTGTCGCTCTTCCACGTAAAAACTACTGAACCGATCTAAATGAAATTTGGTACACAGATAGTCTAGAGCCTGACAAGGGCTTTTTAATACAAAAAAACCTGTTTACCTTCTTTTTGAACAAATATTATATGCAGAGATGTGACTTATCTAAGATACAAGTATCTGAAATACAGATACAAGATACAAAATACGTATTTCCATCTTGTATCTAAGATACTTTTTAAAAATTCATTTTGTATCTTCTACTTAGATACCTTTTGTTTGGTATCTAAGTATTTTATAAATACTTTTTCTGACAAAATACTTTTAGCAATATGTTAGCAGACATTTATAAAATTATTAGTCCAACATCTCATTGTTGTCACATTTTTTAACAAACTGTGCTTGGTCTTTTATAATTTTTGATGTTATTATTTTAAAATCCGCAAGCAACTCAAAACAAATAATATCGCCATACACTTTTACGAGTCACGTATTTCAAATGCAGTGTTGGTCAATTTCATTTTAGGGGACTTTGAAAATAATTATAGTTGTTTTAGCGTTATTTAACTAACATTATTTTTTAGATTGAATTTATAGTTATATTAATAAGCATTGACGTTTAGCAAATAAAATTTAAAATCTTTCTTTTGGTGCAAAATGTATCAAAAATCACTTTAGAGGGTTTTGAAACTATGTCTTTCATTTCAGTGATTAACACGATTTATTCGTAAATAACATTAATGTCAATTATCAAAAATGAACTTAAATTCATTAAAATAAAATCTTGTTTTCTTACAAAAGTATTTTCATCTTAAGAAGTATTTAGAAGATACCTATCTTGTATCTAGTATTTCAGATACTATTTTCAAAAGTATTTTGTATCTGGTATCTCAAATACTTAATTTAAAAGTATCTTGCATTTTGTATTTCAGATACTTTGTACAGGATATTTTGTACATATCTGATTATATGCATTTTATATCCCTAAGCCGTCTCTTACAATTACCCATGGTAACATAGGGGGTGGTGAATTATATTCTTACTCCGTCACCACACGGAAAATCTCAGCAGCCGCTTATTGAAATTTTCTTACCAACATATTTTGAGTTTTTGAGAAATTAATATTACATATTGGCAAAGTTCAAGATTAAACCTTGTTGAGATTAGTTTAATACCTTTTTTTTTTATTGCTAGTGGTGGCAAACGAGCAAGCAGCACATCTGATGGTAAGTATCACTGCCGCCATGGACCTTTGCAATACCAAGGGTATAGCTAGGCCGCTGCCAACCAATACAAACTCCAAACCCACCCAATTGGGCTTCCGGCTCTCTCGCTCACCGAACGAAGCGCAATAGCACATTGCCATTACTCATACGATCTTCTCGAGATCGTCGATCTTCTGCGAGAGTGTGGTACTACCCCAGATGGACCGGCCCGTGGCTGCAGACATAAAACTGTTAACAGTGTGGTCCTACCACTATTATACCTCATCTCTGCTCATCTATATTTCATTATAAGCCAAAAAAAGTTCTCTGAATTGAGAAGAATATTGTCCTATAAAGCTTTATCTAGAGTTTTCACTATTTTTTCAGTTATGATGTCTATATAGTATTATTAATAATCTGGAAAATCCAAAAGGGCACGACTCATATTTTTTATATTATTTATCATTTACTATTCTTCTTCTTCTTCTTCATCTTATGTATTGGCAATCAGCTACTTATACGAGCTATTGGTGCCAGTGTCGAGTTATAAATATCTTTACGTTTTTAGTCTTTCAGGTCAGTCATTGTCTAAATCAAATTCTCGCCATCAACAGTGCTATGTCCTTACTGTTAATGGTATCTTGTGGGAATTTTGATGGAAAACGAAAACGTTGTAAAGCACTTTTATATTATATTCACTACATCCCAGTAGTTCCGCCACATTACATTACATAAAATGCCATCAAAATTATCTAATATAACACGTTAAAATACTAAGATATCGAATATAATACAAGACCACCACATGACGTTTTCAAATTCCCATCAAAAGTCCCATCATTTACTATTATAGTTCATCTAATCTAAGAAGTGCATTTTAACTTGATCAAACGTATACATATTGCAAACTCATCATCATTCTCTTGCTCTTATCCCAACTACTTGGGGTCGACGCAATATGTCCTCTTTTTCCATACATCCCTATCAGACGTCATCTCTGTAGTCACTCCCTGTTTATACATATCATGCTTCACGCAGTCCATCCATCTTTTCTTTGGTCTCCCTTTACCCCTAGAGCCTTCAACATTCATACTCAAAACCTTCCTCGCAACATTACTTTCATCCCGTCTCATCACATGTCCATACTCTGTCACTGGCGCTACTTTCAAACATTCTCTTATACGCTCATTCCTTATCTTATCCATTCTCGTCACGCCGTACATCCATCTCAACATTCGCATCTCCGCTACATGTAATCGTCTCTCATCCATCGCTTTTGTCGCCCAACATGCTGATCCATACAATACAGCAGGTCTTATTAAAGTTTTGTAAATTTTTGCCTTTAATTTAAGGGGTACTCTGGGATCACATATTGTACCCGTGACCTGCCGCCATTTCATCCATCCCGCATCAACTCTGTGCTTCACCGCATCGCCGCTGCTTTGGATAAGCGAACCGAGGTATCGAAAGTTCGAGCATACTGGTATAAGTACTCCATCTAGAGATATGGGTGTAACATTGGAGAGACCGCCGAAATCGCAGAACATGTATTCTGTTTTAGGTCTGCTGATTTTCAAGCCAACATTCTCCAACTTACAGGGCCACTTTGCCAGCATGCTCTGGACCTCAAGCCCATCTTCTCCGACGAGAACAACGTCATCAGCGAATAGCATGCTGGTGCATGCTATTCGCTGATGACGCTGATACAGGAAGAGGCACCCTGGTGGGTGCCTCTTCCTGTATCTCCGATGTTAAAGCATCCATTATCAACAGGAAGAGGTAGGGACTTAGCGCCGACCCTTGGTGCAGGCCCATCTCAACGTTGAACCCATCGGAGTCTCCAACAGCAGATCTTACATACGACCTGGATCGCCAGTACATTGCACAGATTAACCTAATATACTTCACAGGCACACTTTTCTCTTTCAGAGCCCACCACAAAACCGCTCTCGGGATTCTGTCATAAGCCTTCTCGAGGTCAACGAATACCATGTGCAAGTTCCTATGTGGACCCCGATATTTTTCGCATAATTGGCGCAGTGCAAATATGGCATCCGTTGCCCCTCGGCCCGACATAAATCCGAACTGGTTTTGGGTTATCTCACTTTCTTCTCGCAATCGCTTCTCAATGACTTTTTCCCACAATTTCATACTGTGCGACAAGAGCTCTATTCCTCGATAACTGCCGCAGTCCTGGACATCACCCTTATTTTTAAAAATGGGCACTAGTGTACTATTGCACCATTCACTGGGGATTATACATATTGCAAACTATAAATCTGAAATTTTAAAGAACTATTACGTTATTTACATTATTAACGTTGCGGGTGACTTTCTTGTACAATAATCTAAAACTAATTTAAAATAAAAATAACATGATAAATAGTAATTATTATTGACGATCTTACAATGTAATATCATTACGTTCTATATGCTTGACAACTTCCAATTCACGAATATCCAAATAATCGGTAAAATTATTACAATAATATAATTAATCGAATAGAGATTTTGGCAGAGATGTACGTTTCGACAATTTTATTGATAATGAAATAATTATTATTGTTCGCGACTGTGATAATTCAAGTAATAGTAGTGATTCTGAAAAAATAGCTATTTTTAAATCCAGTTTTTGTTTTTACTTAACCTAATCCTACTAAATATGATGAATAGATCTTATGCTGAAATAATTAAATTTGTTAAATTAATACTAATAATTGATAGCACTTGATTAAAACATCTCTTTTTTGAAAAAATAAATTAAACCGATTATTAATTAAAAAGAATCAATATCGATTTCTCACTAAAATCGAATGATTTCGATATCCATTATTTGATTCACATACCTAGACGACTTACTCCGACAGCTGTCAAATTGTACTTCTTAGATTAGATAGACTATAGTCAATGCCATAAATGAAGGAAACAATCCCATACAGCCATGGGTTTACAATGTTGCAAGCATTGTAAATGAATAGCTATGTTTAGAACTACGTCGAGAATGGCACGAAATTCCAAAAGTTTTTTTTTTCATTATCATTTTATCATCATTCTCCTGCTCTTGTCCCAATTACTTGGAGTCGCCGCAATATGTACCCCTATTCCTACATATTGCAATAGTTAGCGTTGTCCTAAAGATTGTTTATTTAATTTGGGCATTTTCAAATAAAATATTATTGTTTCTTTTATATTTTCTATTGATACGTTTTTATACACTTTTAAAAAATTAAAAAATGTTTGATAAACGTTCAAAGCTTTCTCTCTCTCTCTCTCTCTATCCCTCCTCTCTAACCCTCCCCCTCTCTACCCCTTTCTCTCTCTCTACCCCCTCAATAAAATAAAAACTCTCTTTCTCTCTCTCTAACCCCCCTCTCTCTACCGCGTCTCTCTCTAACCCACTGATCAGACGTGTTGGTATAGGGATTTGTTTCAAGTTTTCCTTCTCTTACAAAGATGTTATATACGTTTTATATCCCTTAGTCGTCTCTTACGATCACCTACAGGTAAGATAGGGGGTAGCGATTTTTTTCTTAATCCGTCACCACACGAATAACCCTCATGCGCTTTACACTTCAAAATAAATATGGCGCGTAACAGAAAAACGTTACAATATAAAATTTCTCCCATTCGTCGATAAAAAATTTTCACTTCAAAAAGTTAGAGAAACTAAAACAAAATACAATTTTTTATGATACTGGAGTTAACAGACATGTGACAATTTTTTATTATTTTATTTATCATTTACTATTAGTCAATGCTATAAATGGAAATGAAAGAAAAATTTCGTGCCATTCTCGACGTAGTACTAAACATAGCTGTTCGTTTACAATAGGTTGTATGGGATCTATTTCCTTTGCCTGTCCCAATGGACGGACAAAAAAATTAAAACGAACCCAATTTACATAAAGTACCTATACATACACTAATGACTAAGCGGTTTAGTTTTTTATTAATTGCAATTAAACGACAAAGAATTACCAAGCCATTTTCGAAAGGAAACAACGCATTGCGATTATGAAGCTTTTAAAAAAATAAATATATTGATACATTAATTTTTAGGGGGGCATAGTCCGGAGCGTGCTCGTTCGCGTCCCCTGCCAGTCTAATTAGACTGCTAATCCGGCTCGAAATGCGTACCGCAATGCGGGTTAGGGCGTCCCCCGGAGGCGACGCGTACCGACCCGCCCCCGTCGGTACGAACTTCGGCAGTTGCGGCGATGGGGGCCGCCACCCATCACGCCTTGCCCGGTCAGGCGAGTCGAGGAGAGCAGAGTGCCGGGTGGGCACGTGGAATGTAAGAGGTTGTGTGGAAGGTACACGAGGGTTGCACGAGCTGATATCCGTCATGGCGGACAAACAGCTAGACGTGCTCTGTGTAACAGAGACCAAGCGAAGGGGCAGTGATGCCTGCGATCTTCCTGGTGGCGGGATGGAAGGCCAAGCGATCGAGCCAGCATGGGGGTGGGAGTACTGCTGTCCTCTCGCTTGGCCTCAGGTGTGAAGGATTACGGAATGTATGATCCCAGACTTCTTTGGGTCCGTATAAAACTTGGTGTCACCAAGGTATTCATGGTTGTAGCATATGCTCCCGTAGGATCCTCGGTGGCATCAGACCTAGAGAAGTTTTGGAATAATGTTAGGGAAGTTCTGGATATGGCAGAAACCAGTGAACGCGTGATTGTATGCGGAGATTTGAACGGATGGGTGGGGAGCAAGCGTCCCGACTATGAGGACGTACTTGGACGACACATTTGGTGATAAGAGAGTGAACGACGCAGGTAGGCTCATAGCGGATGTATGTATGGAGAGAAACCTTATTGTGTCAAACACATTTTTCCAACATAAGGACATCCATATGTATACATGGAGAAGGAATGAACAGAAAAGTATAATAGATTTAATTTTGGTAGACAGTCGCCTCCGAAGCAAAATATTGGACGCAAGGGCCTACAGGGGCCTCACAGTCGATACGGACCACTATCTCGTTATTGCGAGATTTAGTGGTCTGTTCAGAAAGTGGAGGCACTGGCGAGAGCGTGTCCACTTCGGAGGGCTTGAAAGAATAAAGGTTGAAAGGTTGCAAGAAGAGTGTGTAAGAGAAAAGTATGCAGAGGGTGTCCGAGAACGGCTGACGATGGCAAGCCAGCCGCAATCGGGCATTGAAGAATGCTGGAGAGTATTGAAAGAGAGTATGGTAGACACAGCGAAAGAAGTATGTGGAAGTTCAAAGAAGCATAGAAACACAAATGGTGATGCATGGTGGGATGCGGAAGTGGCAGCTTCCGTAGAGCAAAAGAAGAAAGCGTGGCTGGACTATGTCTCTTCTTTGAATCTGAATGACAGTATGACTGAACAGAAGAAAGAAATATATCGGCAATGTAAGAATGACACCAAAGCCTTAGTGAAAGAGAAACGTGATAGAGCAAATATGAGTGCAGAAGATAGGCTGACTAAAAACTTCGAGAGTAACACCAAACTCTTTTGGAGGGAGGTAAAGAAGTCTCGGGGTGGTTGGTCAGCCTTCAGAATGAATAAAATAAGGTCTAAAGGTGGAGACATTCTTACACAAACACAAGACGTGTTAAGCCGATGGAGTGAATATTTTGGCGATATGTATGCGGATACTACGGTTGCCGCCGGTGTCGCATGTGGTCTAGTAGATCAACATTCGGCGACGGTGTCCTCCGATGGCATTAGTACGGATGAAGTTGAATGGGCGATAAGAAGCCTGAAAAATGGTAAGGCAGCGGGCATTGATATGGTGTCTGCCGAGATGATCAAGCTTGGTGGCTCCTGTGTTCGGGAGGCGTTCCTGTTGCTCCTCAATTTATGTTGGAGCTCGGGAATGGTTCCCGGGGACTGGAATAGCGCAGTAATCGTGCCTTTGTTTAAAAACAAGGGTTCACGTTATGACTGCGCAAATTACAGAGCCATAAGCTTGACCAGTTCGGCAGCAAAAGTGTATGGTAAAATTATTGAAAGGAGAATGAGGATGGTGTCCGATGGTTTACTGTGTGAGACACAAGGAGGTTTCAGGAGTGGAAGGGGATGCATGGATCAAGTGTTCTCTCTGCGCAACATTGTGGAGAAGCATCTGGCCCTAGGTCAGAGGGTTTTCTGCAGTTTTGTGGATCTGGAGAGAGCATTTGACACGGTTGTACGAAAGGAACTTTGGGACATTTTACCGGAATATGGTATTAACGGTAAACTGCTGCAGGCTGTGCAATCCAGTTACATGGGCTGTAGAGCCTGTGTGCGGCTGGATGATGGAATGTCACCTTGGTTTGACGTCAATATCGGCGTTAAGCAGGGCTGCGTTCTATCAGCCAGGCTGTTTATCATATATCTGGATAAATGTCTCCAAAGGTTGAACGATATGAATGTGGGAGTCCAGATAGGTGACTCAGTGGTCTCTGCTCTGCTTTATGCAGATGACGCAGTCCTGCTGGTACAGTCAGCGACTGACCTGCAGACCCTAGTCGACACAATGACACAAGATTGTAAGAAAAGGGGTCTACGCGTGAATGTGAGCAAAACCAAAATAATGGTCTTTGAAAGAGATGAAGCCAGAACAGATGTAAGAGTAACAATAGGTAATGATGTACTAGAGCAAGTGGATGAATTTGTATATCTTGGATGTGGATTTAGCCGAGATGGACGGTACACCACCGATATAGAGCGAAGAGTGAATGCAGGAAATAGAGTGAACGGAGCGTTGGGGCAACTTCTCGGCAGCCACCACCTCAGCCAGAAGGCACGTGTAGCAATACATAACGCAGTGCTTGTCCCAACATTACTGTATGGAAGCGAGAGTTGGGTATGCAGAAAAGAGTATGAAAGTAAAATTAATGCGGTCGAAATGCGATCTCTTCGGAAAATCTGTGGAGTTAGGCTGACCGACCGCATTCGTAACGACGACGTAAGAGAGCGAGTACGTATGAAAGAGAGTATTGGTGTAAAGATGCGAAAGAGAATACTCCGATGGTTCGGACATGTGGAAAGAATGCCGAACGAACGCCTGGTTAAGAAGATATACAATGCGAAAGTGGAAGGATGTAGGTACCGAGGGAGACCGAGACTAACCTACCTAGACCAGATCGGTCAGGTACTGAAGGAAGGTTGAGTCAAGAGTCTCCGAAACCGGCGAGCGTGTATGAAGAGAATTATGAATGTTGAGGAAGCGAGTGAAGTATGCAGAGATAGAGTTCTCTGACACTCTGTTCTCTCTGCCTACCCTGCAAGGGATATGGCGTGATGATATATATGTATGTATGTATTAATTTTTACGGCCGTGATCCTGCCAGATGCAAAATATTTTATCCGACGTCCTCGAATATTTATTTTAATCAACTATTTTCTTACTTTAAACAAAATAATTGCTTTTTAAAAATATCAAATACGTTTTTTTTTTTTTTTTTTTGGGGGGTGGGCTACGGTCGGCGCACTCCTCGCACCACTCCATCCGGGGTGACAGAGGGGCGTAAGCGCGCACACCCGTAACCCACCCGTGACGTCGCCTTCGTCGTTGGGCCGACCACCGGAGCAGAGTGACTTGACGTCAGTGGTCGGCCCGACGGAATACCCCTGAGGAGTACCCTCTCCTCGACCGACATCCCCCCCTCGGGTAGGATGTCGGTCTTTCCTCACGCGGTCGGCCTCTCGGCGGGTGACGGACTAATTCCCCGATCCAGTCACCCGCGGCCTCGGCTAGGGCGGCATCAGGCGCAGGTAATCGCGCCTGCGCCGCCCCAGTCGCCGGCGGCGGCTCGCGCCGTCGAGGAGACGCTCCTCGCGCACGCGCTCCGCCGCCTCCTTCCGCGAGACTACTGCCTCGCAGAAGGTTGCGACCGCGTCCCAGTTCCTGACGCTGTCGAGCATCGCCCTGGCGATGGTCGGCAGCGTCAGGTCGGCACCGATGATTGCGACGAGTTCACGACGCTGCTCTGCCCAAGCGGCACAAACCTCGAGCGTATGCTGCGCCGTGTCTTCGTCGCAATCGCAGTGGTGGCAGGACGGTGTACTCTCCCTCCTGACGACCTTGTGCAGGTATTTGGCGAAGCATCCATGCCCCGTCAAAACCTGCACCAGTCGGAAGGAGAGCACCCCGTGCCGCCGTTCCAACCACTGCATCAGCACCGGCCGGAAGGCCTCTACGGTCCGCACACCGAACCGAGGCCTCTCCAGCCGGACTGCCCAACGGGCAATGACATCTAGGCGGGCGTCAACGCGCCAGGCGGTGAGTTCCCTCAAAGAGACCACACCGCCCTCCGCGCGCACCCCCGACACCCGCCGATACAAATCGGCGAGCATTTCCGCCTCCAGGTCCCACGGGGGACTCCCGGCCAACAGGCACGCTGCCTCCGTCGCCACCGTGCGGTACCCGCGTACAGCCCTGACCGCCATGGCCCTCTGTGGTCGCCACAGAAGAGCCCTGAGTCGGACGTTCAGGGACCCCGCCCACACCGGTGCGCCGTACAGGGCCATCGACCGGACGACCCCCGTGTACAGCTGTCGGCACGTAGCGCTCGGTCCGCCCACATTCGGCATTAGCCATGAAAGGGCGGACGCCGCGCCGACGAGCCGCGGAGCGAGCCTGCGGAAATGCTCCCGAAACCACCAATGCCCGTCGAGCACCAGGCCCAAATACCTCATATGGGCCCGGATGCTGATGTCAACCGAATTGACGGTGATCGAAACGCCGATGGGAGGGCCCATGCGGGGCCCATGGAACAAGAGGGCCTCCGTCTTGTCCAGGGCCACCCTCAACCCCAGCGCCTCGATCCGCCTGATGATCTCTTCGGTGCCGAGAGTCGCCAGGCCTGCCGCCTCCTCCAGCGTCCCACCGCGGGCTGTGACGAGCGTGTCGTCGGCGTAACAGATCACGCCCAGCCCGGGTGGGAGGCTCCCTCTCAACGCCCAGTCGTAGCCGATGTTCCACAGGGTGGGTCCAAGGACCGACCCCTGTGGGACACCGCACGTCATGGGCGTTCGCACAACGTCCCCTACTCGGTTGGTGTAGAGGACGCTGCGCCCCTCCAGATAGTCTGCCACTAGCCGCCTCAGGTAAACTGGCACTCCGTGGTATCGGAGCGCCTCCCTGATGCAGCTAAATGGCAGACTATTGAATGCGTTGGCGATGTCCAGGGACACCACCAACAGCACTCCTCCGCCGGCGACGGCCTCAGTCGCCACGGCCCTCAGGCGCAGCAGAGCCGCGATCGTCGAACGACCCCTCCTGAACCCAAACTGGGCGTCCGACAGATCGGGCCCCGTGCCAACGAGGTGCCGCTCGATGCGGGCAGCCAGCACCCTCTCCAATAGCTTGCCCGCATCGTCAAGCAGCACGATAGGCCTGTAGGCCGAGGCCAACTCTGGAGACCGTCCCGGCTTCGGCAGGAGCACCAGCCTCCCCTCCTTCCAGCACCCAGGGAACCGCCCGGACGCTAAACACGCGTCGAACAGCCCCCTGAGGCGGGGACACAGGTGGTCGAGGACCAGGGCCAGCACGCGGTTGGGAACACCGTCGGGCCCGGGGGCAGTGGATTTGCTGCGCATGCGCGCCACCGCCACCCCCATCTCGGTTGCCGTGATGGGCGGAACACTGTCATCGTCGGCCTCCCGGTCAGTGTCTGGCGAAGCCATGACCGGGGGCGTGTGCTCCGCCCGTCGCGGGAACAGGTCCTCGATGACCCTGGTGAGGAGGCCGGGCTGGAGGGTCTCGGTGAGGGGGGGGCCCCGCGCGCGGAGCTTACTCAGCGCCGCGCGATAGGGGCGACCCCAGGGGTCTCGATCGAGACCGTCCAGCATCTCCTGCCGACTGACGTCCTTGGCGGTACGGACGGCCAGCCTGAAGGCCGACCGCGCATTGCGGTAGCCCTCATAAAGCCGGCCCTCCCGCTCCTCATCACGATGGTGCCGCCGGCTGCGGGTGTAAGCCCTCCGGGCGCATATACATGCGGCCCGAAGATCCGCCAGCTCCCGGGACCACCAGTGGACAGCCCTTTTCGGGGGCAGACACCGTACACGGGGCATGGCCGCATCGCAAATCTGCGTCAACGCATTGCGGATGCGGCCAGCCTCGGCGTCCACCCCGTCCAACTGGTGGGCAGAGGACAGCCACGAGTGAACGATGGCTGCCTCCGCCAGCAGGTCCCGGTCCAAACGACCCACAGCCCATCGCGGGAACGCGGGACGTCCGTCCGCCTGATGACCCCTGCCGGGCGTCGGGAGGGTCCGGGAGACCTCCATCCGGATATACCGGTGGTCCGATAGGGTCTCAACCTCCTCCGCGACGCACCAGCTCCTCACGCGTGCGGCGACAATGGGGCTAGCGAACGACAAGTCCACTATCGACCCGCCCCGCTGCCGCACGCACGTATGCACCGAGCCCCTGTTCAACAAACAGAGGCCCAGTGCCGCCGCCCACTCCTCGACCGCCCGTCCTCGGTCGTCCGTCCTGGGGGACCCCCACGCCATGGACTTGGCGTTGAAGTCCCCCAGAACGAAGACTTGGCGCGGTGCCAGTCGCCGTAACGAGGCCCCTAAGATGGTCAGGGAGGCCCCAAAATCAGTCACGCTCCTGTTAGGGGAGAGATAGACTCCGAAAAGCGTAATCTCTCCCCAGTCCGCCGCGACGTATCCGACGCCCCTGTCCCTAAGGGTCAGGGACGACGAAGGCCACGACGTGGAGGCGACGATTGCCACAGTGCCGTCGGTGCTACCCAGCCAGTTAGGTCGGTCGGGCACCACGTACGGCTCTGCGGCTACGGCTACTGCTATCAACCACTCCGCTATGGCTTGCAGGAAAACGTCCTGCGCACCGGCGGAGTGGTTGAGATTGGCTTGGAGGAGACGGATGGCTTCGTGGTCCATTAACGGGCCGTATCCATCGTCTCCTCCTCCGCGCTAACGGGCGATCGGGTCGCGATCGGAGCGGGAGCGGGCCCGGTCGATGAGCCGCCCCGCCCCTTTGGGGCCGATGCCGGGGGTCTGCAGTCCCCAGAGCCCATGCGGTGCTTGGCAGGCCTATTGCCCGCCGCACACGCGGGGCAGTGGGGCACCGCAGAGCACGATGCTGCCTGGTGCCCAGCCTGACCGCAGCGGAAGCATAGCCCGCTGCAGTCAAAGCAGTTGCGACACGTCGGTCGGGTATGCCCGACCGCCATGCATTTGTAACACCTCGCGGGCCGGGGCTCCAGCACAGTTACCCGCGCCGAACTCCAGCCCACGAGGAGCCTGCCTGAGTCGGCCAATTTCTTGACCGACTCCACCGGGCACTGCACCCAGACAGCACCGACGCCGCCCGGACCAGGACGGATGGTGCCAATCCGGACGGTGTCCGAGGCACATCCGGTACGCACCATAATGGCCTCCCGGACGTCCTCCACCGTCACGGAATCGTCCAGACCCGTGAGGCGCATCTCTGCGCACTTGACGGGCCTGGCGATTCGGACTCCATCCTCCGGCCCGAACAGCCCCCTCAGCTTCGAGGCCACACTATCAGCCGCCTTGGCGCCCTCGGCCCCAGGGAACTCGAGAATTCGAGCCCCTGTCCGGGCCTTGCGGGTCCTCGCCTCGACGCCCCCGATGTCGGAGACGTCCAGCTCCCGCCGGGCGCGTCTTAGGACAGCCTCATAGTTGAGGCCCCTCTCGGCCGCCTCAGGCAGCACGGTGATAATGACCGCAGCTGTCTTCGGCGACTTGAGGCCCCTGCGCGACCTCTTTCCCCCTTTGTCGGCTCCCGCCTGTGGAGCAGCAGCCACAGCGGCACTCTTGGCTGCCGCTCTCCGTTTCTGACCGCGTTCCTTCCTGCTCCGCCCAGCCACCTGCCAGCCCTGTTCGAGCCTGGCAGCAGCGCTGGGCACAGCAGGCGCAGTCGCGGGTGCGCTGGCCGGAGCCTGCGGTGCAGCCGCTGGCGCCCGCCGCTGCCCGGTTTTGGCGGGAGCCGGCACCGTGCCGGCCTTCTTCTTGGCCCCCTTAGGCCCACCTACGGCCGCAGCATAGCTCACCACGCGGCCACCCTGACAGGGCAGCGGGGTGGGAGCTGACGCTTGCGGCCGCTTCGTCCTGTCTGTGGCGGGCGGCAGCCGGAGGGGTGGCTCGGGTGGAAGACGATCCGCCACGGCCTGGATGCGCGCATCCATCATCAACTCCAGCCTGGCGAAGATGACGCGCATCGCCTCCTCCGGCACACCGTGCACCGCAGGGAGCGGCTCCTCCCCTTTCTTGGGCCTGCCACGCTTCCTGACGGTGCTCACGGCCAGCGCCGCGGGCACAAGTGGCGCAGCAGGCACCACGGGCGCAGGCGGCGTCGCAGGCGCAGGCGGCGCCATGGGCGCAGAGGATGGGCCCGCCCTCTCCAGCGCAGCCCGCTTTTGCGGCGAGGCCAGTGTCGGCGGCATGGCTGGCACTAAAAGTGCGAATTGAGACCGCAGGTCGGCCACGTCCTTGGCCAACCCGCGGTTCTCCTTCCGCACCGCCGACAGCTCCGACTCGAGTCGCCGGTTTCGCTCCCGCAGGCCGGAGACCTCCCTATTGAGGCGTGCGTTCGCGCCCTGCAGGGCCGCCACCTCACCGCTTTTATTGGCCGGACTCGGAGTCACCGGCCTCGCTGCCACCGCCGATCCACGACCCCTACGCCCACGGCGTGCGGTCGGGACCTTGGGAGGAGGCATGATGACACTCCCCTCTGAGTCGGAGCTGCCGCCCTTATGCAGGGGGCGCTTCCGTACACTCGGGGGGAGGGCCTCCTCCCTCTCCCTGGCATTTAAGGCCGCCGTCAGAGTCTTCCCCGCGCGGTGCGGCTCAGACTCCTCGGCGGCCTCGGCAGCCAAGCTGCTCTCCTCCATACTGGACGGCTCTGCGGCATTGCCGCCCTCGTCCCGGCTTCGGCCGACCTCATCGTCGGACGACTCTGCAGCCTTACCGCCCTCGTCCGACGGCTTCTCCGAGGCCGTGTCGGTGTCGGAGTTCCCACAGCTCTCCGACAACGGCCCTGCGGCTTTACTGCCGCCCTCACTACGCGACGGCTCTGCGGTAGATCCGCCCTCGTCGCTCGACAGCTCCGTTGGGCTGCCACTCATTCTCCTCTCCTTGGACGGCCCTGCGACATCGTCGCCCTCATCCCGAGACACACACCCGTGGCCGCCCGCCCTCCGCGACGGCCCTGCGATGCTACCACCATCCACTTGCGACGGCTCTGCGGCTACTGTGCCGCCCTCGTCGCTGAGAACGCTGGTCTCGCGGCATGCCGCGGCCTCCAGCGCCTCCCTTTCCTTCTTGAGCCGGTTGGCGCGCCGTTTAGCGCGCTCGCCGGCTGGAGTGATGATCCGCCTACGTTTCTTTCTTTTTGGGGCCTCTTTAGTTTGTGCCGGGCCCTCGGCGGACGCCTCAAGTCCCAAGGACGAGGCGTCGTTTGTGCCAGTTTTATGTTGGCTTGGCAAGGCCTTAGGGTGGGAATCCGTAGGATCCCCGTCTTTTAATTGGTGTGAAAGTAGATCCATTTTGGTTCCCACGAGAATGGGAGAATTGACAGTCGACCCGAGCAGAGATCCCTGTACTCGGGCAAGCCTACATTTACCAACCAGGGGGGCAGCCGGTACCCTGGCTGGAGCGTGCTAAGAACTGAATACCCCATCAGCCATGCATCCTCTCGCCGCACGCCAGAACTTAGGATTCTGGGTAATTCTTTATAGAGGTTGTCTTCCTCGCGGTCCGGGCGGTTAAGCCAAGACCCTCGCTCCTGAAACTAAGACAAGCAAAGATCAGGTTTACAATCAAATACGTTTAAACTAATGTTTTTTCTTGACATATGTATTATAATATTATCCTATAAGTGCAATGTGATAAAAAAAAAAAAAAAAAAAAAAAAAAAAAAAAAAAAAAAAAAAAAAAAAAAAAAAAAAAAAAAATACAATCATTTTTAGGTTTAAAAAGTGCTTGATTTTCATATGTCGAGAGTAGAGCAATACCTCAACGCTTCGCTTATGAGGCGTGCAAAAATAATATTGTTACATGTATACCTTTTGTCGTGTTAGTTAATTTTTACTTTACTTATGTTTCAAACACTTTAACGTTCTTGATTATGGTAGAACTGAGATGATTCATAAACCAAGAAGGCTTTTATCTACCTGCCACAGAATTTGATATTAAAATTTAATCAGTACTTAAAAATTCATATTATGTCTTCTTTTCCGTGTGGTGACGGAGAAAGAGTACAATTCACCAGCCGTATTTTACCTTAGGTAATCGTAGAACGTCTAGGGGATATAAAACACATATAATATCTATGCAAGAGAAGGAAAACTCGAAACAGAACCCTATATCAACATCTCTGACCAGTGTGGTACATTAGGTCAATGTCCCTCCCATTACAGAGGAGGCTCGAGCCCAACAGTGGGACATATATAAGCTGACATGGTGATAATGACTATGTCTTCTGAGATTTTTTGCCGGATTTTTTTTCAGTGTAACCGCACTCCGATCTGGTGGTAGCTTATAAAATTTCTTATGTTTAAATTAATAAATTATCATAAAATAATATTTTTTTTTAATAAAATTTAACAATTTTTTTTTTTTTTTATATAAAATTATTTTATTTTACTACTATTAATGAATTCTTATTAATAATATCGAATAACTAATATTGTAGCGGGTAAATAAAAACTTCTGTAATAATGATGACGGGTTGGACATACAATAACTAAGTTCTGCCGTGACTATAAATGCTGAAAATTCCTGATTTTAACGCGAGTATTACACATTTGAAATAAATTTGATGGTCCTCCCGTGACCATGAACGCTGTAAAATGTTCGTAACGTCGGGCAATTAAAAATCAAATACAAACGCGAGAGAAACCATAAAAATAGTTTTATTTCAAATGCTGAAATTTTTTTTTAATTGCTTATGGTGGCAAACGAGCAGATAGCACACCTGATGGTAAATTTCACTGCCACCCATGGGCCTTTGCAATACAAAAGGTATAGCTAGGCCGCTGCCTACCAATACAAATCCCAAACCCACCCCGTTGGGCTTCCGGCTCTCTCGCTCCCCGAACGAAGCGCAATAGCACATTGCCATTACTCAGACGTCAATTTTCTGCGAGAGTGTGGTACTACCACGGACGGACCGGCCCGCGGTTGTAGACAGAGAACTGTCCACAGCGTGGTCCTACCATTATTCAATAAAATCAGTAAAAAATATTTTATTTCATATGTGTAATAATGGCGTAAGGTGACGTGTAGTAGAGGCTACACTACCAACCCTTACTTTGCTCGTGGACATCGTATAAGACGACTAAGAGACTTATATCGACCTGAGCCAACTACATCTGATGACTTCTGGTTGTCAATTACATTCCCAAGGAATGTTGACGTCAGGCAGGCGGCTAGTTGTAAAACTATTGCCAATAACTTTTACAATATGTATGATGATTAGAGAGTACATATTGTGTCGACCACAAATAAATGAGTAAGTACAGTATAATGATGAGAATCCTTATTATGATCAATTATAGTGAATTTCCGTGTGGTGACGGAGTAAGAATACTATTCACCACCATATCTTACCCGTGAGTGATCGTACGTGACGACTAAGGGATATAAAACGCATATAACATCTATGCGAGAGAAGGAAAACTCGAAACAAAACCCTATACCAACACGTCTGACCGGGGCGGTATATTAGGTTAATTTCTCCTCCCATTACGGAGGAGACCCGAGCCCAACAGTGGGACATTTATGGTCTATGGTGATGATGACGATGATTAGTTCAAAGTTCATTTTCACAAATCCATAAAATTATTAATTCATATAATATAAAAATTCGTTATCAATATGTAAATTGTCAAGTCCGATATATCGCTTCCATAGGCTTAGTTCCGTGAAATATTCAAAATATTGCGTTTTAAAGATACCTATTTAGATCATAATCGAACAGAAACGGTGATAATATTTTATTTAAAGTAAAAACCGCGAACTGTGCAACACATCCTTATATGGCGGTGGACTTTACAATGATATAATATAACAAGAATAATCTATAAATTCTAAATTATAAGAAATTCATATTTATTTTTATTGCTCTTAGTGGCAAACGAGCAAAAGCACACATGATGATAAATGTTATTGTCGCCCATGGACTACTACCTCAGACGGACCGGTGCGCGACTGTAATCAGAAAACTGTCAACAGTGAAGCCCTGCCTATAGACAAACCTTAATTTTAAAATCATTATCATTCTCCAGCTCTTATCCCAATTAGTTGTGGTCGACGCAATATGTCGTCATCAACATCATCACAGACCATAAATGTCCCACTGTTGGGCTCGGACCTCCTCCGTAATTGGAGGGAAATTAACCTACTATACCGCGCTGGTCAGACGTGTTGGTATAGGATTTTGTTTCGAGTTTTCCTTTTCTTGCATAGATGTTATATGCGTTTTATATTCCTTAGTCGTCTCGTACGATCACCCACGGGTAAGATATGGGGTGGTGATTAGAATTCTTACTCCGTCACCACACGGATATGTGTACTCGTACATATTGTAGAAGTTAATAGCAATAGTTTTATGACGTCTGACGTCAACACTACTTGTGAATGTAATTGTTGATCAGATGATATCAGATAGAGTAGGCCCAGATCGAAGTCGAAGCTGTTAGTCGTTTTTTAAGTCACCCACGAACAAATAAGCACTCCCAATAATGCCACAAATGTTGATGATATTCTTTTTTTTTAGCTATGCTGTGTAATAGCGGCTACGAACACTACCAATCCTTACTTTGCTCGTGGATGTCGTATAGACGACTAAGAGATTTATATAGATCTAGATCAACTCTAACTGATGCCGTTTGGTCAACAATTACATTCCCAAGGACGGTAGCCAATAACTTTTTCAATATGTACGAGTACGTACTGCACAAATAATTGAAATAAAAGCAGGAGAATGATGATGACTTTTTTTATAGCTATTATATATTGCCTCGTATTACTTGACATTCATCAGCTAAATCATTATCGTAGTTTTTTCAGATTATCATTAACAATCACACCTAGTACTCTAATACTTAACACTGATTGCTGATACGTATAATTAGGTACAGTCGCTAGTAAAAGTTACCCATACAATTATAAATAAGCAGTGTTAGGGCCACGCTGTTGATAGTTTTCTGTCTACAGCCGCGAGCCGGTTCGTCCGAGGTAGTACCATATTTTGGTAGAAAATGGACGTCTGAAAAGTGGTAATCTGTTGTGAGAATCGACAACCCAACTTTCTGGGCAAGTTTTGACTGGTAGGCAGCGGCCTAGTCCTACATTTAGTATTACAAAGGTCCATTAGCGCGAGTAACACTTACCTACCATCAGATGTGTTGCTTGCTCATTTACAACCATAAACAATAATAAAAAAAAAACTCTTGGCTTTTATATTGCTTTCGCCTTACTTTTCTTGTGGGTATTGTAAAAAAATTACTATAAAATCAAACTATTTTTACAGTTTTTATCGCGGAATTAAAAATCAAATACAAAATTTGATTTTTAATTCCTGCCGTGATCATGAACGTTGAAAAATGTTCGAAACGTTGGGCAATTTGTTATAACGTCAGGCAATCATTTTAAACTCTATCCGATGCCGTATAGTGATTTCTATTCGCAAGGAAGGTTGACATCATGCAGACGGCCGACCATAAAACTATTGCAGAAACTATTAAAAATATCTACTATGATAGAAGAGTACATATTGCATCGACACCAAGTAATCGAGATAAGAGCAAGATGGTGATAATTGTGGCTGATCTTAGCCTAAACAGCTTCGAAGTAATATCATGTTCACCAAGTATAAATTGCCGTATGATGTTTGAAGCATATTTCAGCTATATTTTATAGTTACTGGCGATAAAATATAGCTTATGTTACCCCTTGGTAGCGTAATTTTCAATGGGTGAATGAATTTCTAAATCGGTTTAGTGGTTAGGAGTGGGTGTGGATTAGATGTGGGTTGGGATCTTATTTAAATATCTACGATATAAAATAGCTTTACAAATATTTTAGTTATTAACAAATATTTACAGAAGATAGCGTTAACAATGACTGCAAAAATGACGTAGTGGTTAATATACTGACCTTCCGTGCCAATGCCGTGTGTTCGATTCCTAAGTAGAACAACACTTTGTGCGATTCACAAAGTGTTGTCGTAAGTCTGGGTGTATTTTTTTTTTTTGCAATAATTATATGTTTGCAAAATCGCCCGTAAAACAATGGTTATTTACTTAATGCAGCGTGGTATTTCAAGGCCACCGAAGACAAAGATCGGGTACCGGTGGCCCGCTTGCACGGCGAAGAAGAGGTGCTTGCAGGGTGGGTCAATGGGGTTGCGCGCCGCCTCTTCTGTCACCCCGGACCGATTTGGCGGGGTGCGACGTCCATGGCCCACCGCAAAAAAAAAAAAATAAGCGTGGTATTTCAAAACGAATATAAAAAATATGTAGCCATAGGACTGTCAAAGGTGACGATTTAAATTACTAACGGACAATGAGTTATATGAAGGATTTAAAGGTTTACACATTTAGATTTGGTTAAGACTTTTGACGGGAATTTGAAAACGTCACGTGGTGCTCTTGTATTATATTCGATATCTTAGTGTTATAACGTGTTATATTAGATAATTTTGATGGCATTTTATGTAATATGAAGCGGCGGAACTACTGGGATGTAGTGAATATCATATAATAGTGCTTTACAACGTTTTCGTTTTCCATCAAAATTCCCACAAGATACCATTAACAGTGTGGCCATTGCACTGTTAATGGCGACAATTTGACTTAGACAACGACTGACTTGAAAGACTAAAAACGTGAAAATATTTATAACTTGACACTGGCACCAATAGCTTGTATATGTAGCTGATTGCCAATACATAAGAAGAAGAAGAAGTAAGAAGAAGAAAAGTTCTAAATGAGTTGATTTTAATTCTGAAAAATAGTACTACTACTGTATGTATACATACGAATTAAGGAAAACGTATGATAGTAATTTGCCGTTTTATCAACAATTGCAATCACAAGCAGGGCCGGCTTTACCTATAGTGCACAGGGCGCGGTGCACCCGGGCGCCGGGTGTTAGGGGGCGCCGAGAGCCGCTTGTAACCATCAATCTATTCCATTTTGTTCACCCACTTTGGTACAAGAAGGCGCTAGGTTATTGATTGCACCCGGGCGCTACATATGCTTGAGCCGCGCCTGATCACAAGTAACGTTGACATTAGACAGGCGGCCGGTCATAAAACTAATGCCAATAAATTTTGCAATATTAAAGAGCACACATTGCGTCGACCACAAGTAATTGGGATAGCAGTAGGAGAATGACGATAATTATCGCTGGAATTAACGATGAAGTATAACGATGAAGCGTAATTGATTTTATTTTTGAGATTATTTCCAGAGCTTTTCTCGCAACTAGGTACAATATGTACGAGGATATTTTCAATGCACAGATTGGCGCAGTAGTCTAAGTAATGAGCTCCATAAAACGCTTGCCAAACATAGTAATTATGGCATTGGCTGCAACAAAGAATTAGCTGTCATGTGGCATTCTATGGAAGAGGCTTACTTTTGCTAGTATTAAAGATTTTTTATATAATTTTATGTAATGTGATGCAGAGGAACTGCTAAGGTGTAGTGAATATGATATAAAAGTGCTTTGCAAACGTTTTCATTTTTCATCAAAATTCACAAAATATAACATTAACAGTGTTGACATAGCAGCCAACATTTTAACTTACTAATATGAAAAACTAAAAATGTGAAGAGTCTGGTAATTTGGGAAGAAAAGTGTAACTCGATACTGGCAACAATAGGTTCGTATTGGTATGTGATTGCCAACACAAAAAAGAGAATAAAAAGAACTAATAACAAGACAAGTAAGTGTGTGTCGTTAAAAATATAAAATGTCAGCTAACAACCTTGTATTCGATTGTACATCAATATAAGTTTAGTTCAAAGAAATCATATCGTTTATCGTATATAATCTTTATTTCTTAGAAAACCTTTTAATAATGATCAGTCGTAGCAATTCGGCACCGTTTGTTTTTAACAAAGCTGATTATAATATATATATTATAAATAGTTATTACGTTTTATTACTAGGAAATACAGATTAAAAAATCACAGCGATTGTCGATTTTGTTAATATGAATATCGATTGAGGATAATAATGATTCATATATTGCCATTAATCTAAAGTCCTGTTTATTTTATTGAATGTGTGAATAAACTGAAAGCAGCGTTGCATAAAATGAAATGTTTTGTGGGTTTAATGCTATTTAGTACATTCATAACATATTTAAAATATCCAACTCAAATGCCTAGTATCTCAAATTATATTTATAAATGTTTTTTTTTAAATTTGGTAATAAAATTTACGTTCTGATTAATTTGGTAGTTGTGACATGAATGTGAAAATATTTTTACGTTAAAATATAAGCTATACATATAAGCTATATTTAAATATAAGATATATTTAATTATTTAGCGTTTTATAGTGTTCTATTAAATAATTTATTTTATATAATGTTATACAGAGAAGGTGCTAAAGTGTAGTGAATATGATGTAACAGTGTCTTAGGTGTGTTTTCATGTTTCACCGAAATTCCAAGCGGCATAGAATCGGGTTGTCAGCGCTCAATTAAAGGTAATGTTAACTAACTAACAATTAAAGTTAACTAACTTAACTTATGTGTAAGTCAATTCTAGAATTCCTAATAGTATTTCTGGTAGTAACTGATTTACTATATTTCTGGTAGTACATTTATAACTATGTTCATACTAGAGTAAGCACTGAGTGGTGGTGGTGTTTAACTGGCGAAAGTGTAAAAGAACAATGAAGTATTTCATTTGACAATTTAATTGAAAACATGGTAATGCAATTATTTTTTTAAAACAAAATTACCTACTAGAGGGCACTTCAACATTACAAGTTCTAATAAAATACTAGTTCGATAGATGGCGCTTTATTACCATGGAATCGCATTGTGCCTCCGTTACATCCTCTAAGTGATAACAATAAAATTGTTTACATGTGGATATTGAAAATGTTACTAAAATATAAACCTTTGTAATTTAATAAAAAAAAATAAGTATGGTAAATTTGCCTAGATTTTTTATTCTATTAAATGTAATATAAATCAACGCCATCTAGCGATGAATGTATGACAGTAGTGACGACATATCTGGACGAAGGCGTGTGGCTTTTGAGAGATTTTTAACCTTAGGCTTAGAATCTTATTTTTATATTTGTGATAATGTCTGTATTTCTGATACTATCTAGAACGTTAAAACGAAAAAAAGTACCTATAGTGCTATAGTGCTAACCTTGTGTTTTGTTTTGGCAATCATCTATCAGAATTGTAGTAGGTACCAGTAATAAGTAAATTTATGTGAAAATGTTATGCGATATATTGATAAGTTGAAGTATATCTCTATGTATTTATTTCAAAAAAGGTGATTTTGTATTTATGAAAATTCTTCCATAATACTACATAAATATAACACGTTTGTGTGTATTGGAAATTTACACACACGTGTATATTTCCAATAGTGTATATTTCCAAGATTATTTTCTTCCTAAATCATAAAAAATAAGAAGTTAATAAATTAAAATAAATATTTTCAATAAAATATAAAGTTTATAACAATTATATACTTTAACCATGGTCGCTAATATTATGTTTAAATCGTTATCAGCCAAATAAATGGCCCCATCTATTGGCAAGTCCTAATAAACGTTATGATTTTCACAAAAAAAGAGTAATTGTAAACTCGGTGAATAGATACAAGTCGCGAAGCAATAATTTGTGTGAATGTCGTTTTTCAAAATCTACAGAACTTGATCACCTCTGGTTACGAAGCTAATTATCTGCATTGCACATTATTACGTAGGTGTAATACAAGATAGATAATTATCTACATACGTCATAAATGAAGTCTCATTTTATCTGTTTCGGAAATATTTATTTGTAATTGATTATTGCGTTTTGTTACTGTGTTTATTATATAAAGTAAATATCTGTACCGATAATTACATTTTTAGTTTTAGCGGGAACGTGAAAATGTAGCCAGTCATAAATTCAACGCATTTGTTTACTGGTTATTTATATATTAAATAATTAAATATTTTTAAAATGGTATTTTATGTACCTATAGTTAATTGACATTTAAAAAAAGTGAAATAAAAAAAAAAGTATATGAATTTCCAATCCTTTCATACCAATTAAAATACTATTTTGTGTTATTTAAACACGCATTTTGCTATATTTTTTTTACTAAAATTGATGATTTAACTCAGAGGCCGTTCATAAATTATGTAAAGGATTTTGAAGAATGATTTGGCCTCCTCCAAACGGTAAGATACGATAAGATTGCAACTACTCCCCCCTACCCCTTAATAAGATTTTTTGTAAGACAAGGTCCTATTGATCAAATACAACTTTTATTCTGAAAATATCTTTTATTACAATCTTCTTACTATAAGTATCATTAACTCACTGCAATAAATATAATCTTATTAACCTATCACATTTTGACTAAATTAGTAATTTTCAATTTAATATCTTACGTAATGTTCACTACCCCTCCCCGCTGTCTATAGTAAGAAGTTGTAATATTCAGTCAACAATCAAGCAATTAAAACGCAAGCCTTACTGCCAAGATCGTTTAACATCTATCTACACTGTTTTAAACCTCTGTTTAAAACCGTGTAGCGCATGCTTTAAGAAATAAATTTACTCGACGCTAGCAACAATGTCATTGCATTTAACAGCGGTTGGTTAAAATTTAAAAAGTAAAAGAACTGAGTGTACATTGAAAAAAAAGTTCCATGTTATTTTTGGTATATCATCATATACCAAAAATAACATGGAACTTTTTTATTATCATCATATATATAAATATTATGGACTATTTATTTATGAAGTTTAATAGCATTAGGACCACAGTGTTGACAGTTTTCTATCTACAGCCGCGAACCGGTCCATCTAGAGTAGTACCACACTCTCGCCGAAAATCGACGTCTCAATTATGGCAATGTACTGGTGCACTTCGTTCAGGAAGCGAGAGAGCCGGAAGCCCAACTGGGTGGGTTTGGGGATTGTAATGGTAGGCAGCGACCTAGCTTATACCCTTAGTATAGCACAGGTTCATGGGCAGCAGTGACACTTACCATCAGGTGCTCCGCTTGCTCGTTTGCCGCCATAAGCAATAAAAAAATACTTAATGCTCGGTTACCTTGATAGTTCACTCTGTAGTTCATTGGTATAACGTTAAACCCATTGTACGTACTGTCGTAATGGAATTTCAAACATCAATCCATCTAAACTATCTAATTTATTATATTAAGATTATTCTAATCAATTCTCAAAACCCCGTTATCTTATTCTTTACGAGAAAACGATTTGTAATATGAATGATTATGCACAAATACAATTAATGATTAATTGTTTTCAATATTATAATGATTTAAAATTAGTTTCACGATATTAGCTTGCATATTATATGTACCTAATCATATTTCTGTGTAGTGACGATATCAGAAGACCATCACTAGTCTCCTGCTTTTATCATCATTACGATTGACTCAATATATGTTCTTCTAGCATCGTATGTATTGTAAAAGTTTTGGCAATAGTTTTATGATCGGTCACCGAACTGATCAAAATCTTCTTGTGAATGTAATTCTTGACCAAATACCATCGGATCGAATTACCTCAGGTTTATTTTAAGCTCTTGGATCTTTGACAACACTAACAAGTAATAGGATGGTTGGTAATATTCGTAGGTGCCATCACACAGACTTAATAAATACTTCAATATGCTTAGTTAGAAATAGCAAGAGTCTTGCGAATCTTACAACTCTCGCTGTTATAATAACACAGTCATTTGTTTTGAGCACATGCCATAGAAATGAAATACCCAACTAAATTAATGAAATTCTATTCACCTAGCGGGGCTAACTGCATAACTATCAATACTTAGGTACATATCACTTATCGGTAGGGAAGCCTATAATCACTATTGTGAGACTATTTAAAATAACATAAAATTATTTCTTGCAATATGTAGGAAGAGGGGTACATATTGCGTCGACCCCGAGTGATTGGGACGAGAGCAGGAGAATGATGATACTGGTATTAAGGATACAAAGTGTTGCTGTACGGAAGAAAGACTTCAATTTAATAATAGGTGATAAAAATATATGTGGAAACAGTGAAGTAGCAAGCGAATTTGAAAATTATTTCACTAATATACCTTTATTAACAACTAAATCGTTGATGACGTCTCCTATTTTAGCTGAATCACTCCTGAAACAGTGTATTTTAAAATGCGACATATCCTTTAAATTTTGAGATGTCACTAAGAATGATATCATAGACTCTTTTAAAAATCTTAATGTTAAGAAGACGGCAGATCCGTGGGGCTTGTCTGTAAAGACAGTTAGTTCCATAATTGATATTTTTGACCCCCATCTGGCATCTGTATTTAATGTTTGTATTGCTCGGGGCGTATTGCCTGATCTCATGAAAATTAGTAGAGTGATTCCTTTGTTCAAAGCGGGTAGCATGTCAGATCTCAATAATTATCGACTGATTTCCATACTGCCTACACTTGGTAAAGTTTTTGAAAAACTGATGCTTAGTCAAATGTTAAATCATTTTAAGAGACATAATATCTTTCACAAAAATCAATTTGGCTTCAAGAATTGCTCTACTACTGATGCGGGTGTGGAATGATTAAAAAATATATTTAGAGCTTGGGAGGAATCGCATGATGCTTTGGGTATATTTTGCGATTTATCCAAAGCGTTTGATTGCGTACACCACGAAACTCTCATCAAGAAATTATACCATTATGGCATCAGAAATAAGGCTCTCGAACTTTTAACATCATATTTAGGCAACAGAATTCAGAGGGTTGATGTTAATGGTGTACGATCACCTGGTTCTGTTGCAAGAATGGGCGTTTCCACAAGGATCCATTCTGGGGCCATTTCTGTTCCTTGTATATATTAATGACTTACCTTATTATATAGGGGATAACCAAAACATAGTGTTGTTCGCAGATGATACCTCTTTATTGTTCAAAATTAAAAGACAAATGCTTAATTATGACGATGTGAACAATGCTCTGTCAAATGTTGTTCATTGGTTCAGTACAAATAACTTGGTTCTTAATGAAAAGAAAACCAAATGTATTAAATTTACCACACTTAATATGAGACTAGTGGAAACCAATGTTCAAATTAATGGTGTGGCCCTAGAAATTGTGGAGTCCACCACATTCTTAGGTATTATTATTGATGCTAAACTCCATTAGGGCCCTCATATTGAGAAATTAGCAAGTAGGCTCAGCTCAGCGGCTTATGCGGTAAAAAAAAAATCGAATGTTAACCGATATTGAAACGGCTAGAATTGTTTATTTCGCTTACTTCCACAGTCTTATGTCTTATGGCATACTACTTTGGGGATGCTCTGCATATTTGAATAATATCTTTGTTTTCCAAAAACGGGCTGTCCGCGCGGTTTATAATTTAGGCCCAAGAGCGTCACTGCGCGAAAAATTTAGGGAAATAAACATTCTAACTGTTGTATCACAATTTATATTCGAAAACAAAATATTGATAAATTTGATAAATATAGTGACATTCATCACGTGAATACTAGGAATAGGGATAATCTAGTTATACATCATACTCGCCTACAAAAAATTAGTAGGTCTTTCATGGAGCAATGATACGCTTTTACAATAGAGATATGCCCATAAATAAGTTTAAAAAGGCTATCAAAAATAGACTTTGCAAAAAAGGATATTACAACATTTCGGATTATCTAAATGATAATACGGAATGGTTATGAGTTGCCCCTCTCTCAGCAATTACTTTATATAATTTTAACTTTTACATTGTTTTGGTACTGATCCTCACTGTCGGCTGAACTCTGTATATTTTTCATTGTCACAAATTGTACAGTGTAGGGTGTGTTGCCTAACGAGTTATTTATTTATTGATTTGATTGAGCTATCTGATTGTAATTTATAGATCTTGGTGTGGTCATGCTCACTAAAAATGTCTCTGCCTGCGGTAACTACGTGAGTGGATCTCTCCCTTCCCTCGAATGTGGTTGACGGGCGTGATGACTGCTTTAGTAGTTAACTCGTTATCAGGTGCCGCTTGTGGAATCTGGTCCAACCATTTCTGTTCTTTTTTGTTTTTTTTTTAATCTTGTATTTAACTTTTAAAAATAAATCTTTACTCGAAGAGCATCTCACTGGAGCTAATAGGGACTAAACATGTATCCAATAATATTTAAGAAAACATGTAATTTAAAAAAAAATGACGAGCCCGCTGAGTTTCTTGCCGGATCTTCTCAGTTTGTGGCGGCTTTCCGATCCGGTGGTAGATTAATTTTAAAAAATATTTAATATTGACAATATGTAAGTGCCCTTTTAGGGCTTATGCATAATGATTTAATTTGATTTGACAACCCTTCTTGCCCAAAGGAGTCGTAAAATGCTGACTAAGGAAACACTCGACGCACTCGAGCACGAGACTCTTGTATCAAGTTAGTGTAATGGCCTTTCAATGACAATATAACATAAAAGGTTATAGCTGGAGCAAACCCTAGCAGCACCCGAGCACGAATTAAATGCTGGAATAACCATTATTCCCCTCAATCACCTTGGACGGTAGGGATAGGCCTGCTCCACGTCAAAATTACCTATTTGGAGTATATTTAATAGTGGTAGGACCACGCTGTTGCTTTTTTCTGTGTACAGCCGCAGGCCGGTCCGTCCGGGGTAGTACCACACTCTCGCAGAAGATCGACGTCTCAGTAATGGCAATATGCTCTTGCACTTCGTTCGGTGAGCGAGAAAGCCGGAAGCCCAACTGGGTGGGTTTGGGGATTTTTTAGGTAGGCAGCGGCCTAAGCTATACCTTTGGTATAGCAAAGGTCCGTGGGCGGCAGTGACATTTACCATCAGGTGCGCTGTTTACTCGTTTGTCACCATAAGGAATAAAAAAAAATATCGACGTATTAAGAACAATAAAATAGAAGTTAAAACTTGGATAATATTATTAAAGTATAACAAGGACTCTTTATAATTTTGAATAGCCATATGCCCTGACGAGCTTCGTAACAGATAAAATTCAATTATATCTCGCTATTAATGTTATCATTATCAATTCTTAAAACCCTTTATCTTTTTTTTTGTTATTTTAAGAAAAGAAAAATGCAATTTGTATGATGAGTGATTACCGATCAGAATGTAATCGTTTTGAATGTGAATGACTTTGTGATAATATTACTTGAATATTAATTTATTCAATTGGGCAATTCATGGCGAAAATTACTTATTTTATCAAATTGGAGGATAATACAATTAGCTAGACTTAGTAGTAGTAGGGTCACGCTGTAGGTAGGTTTATATCTTCAGTCGCGGGACGGTCCATCCGGGGCAGTACTACACTCTGTAATATCAGAAAATCGATGTCTGAGGTAATGTGCGGTTTTGCTTCTTTCGGTAAGCGAGAGAGCCGGAAGCCCTATTTTCTAAGGTGGATCTTGGTTGATAGCGGCCTATTTGTACTTCTAGTATTGCAACGGTTTATAAACGGCAATAACACTTACTATCAGTTTTATTATCGTTGCCACCATAAGCAATACAATTTTCTAATGGTTTTTTTTTATTGGTTCCGATGGCAAAGAAACGAGCAGCCTATGTGTTGTTAAACAGCAAGCTTCTTATAAAACCTTGTAATATCAGAAGCACAGCCTAAACGCTGCTGCTACTATGTGATGAGGTTTGTGCTACCAACTCTCTCGCTCATAGAACGAAGTGCAGTAGCAAATTACTTACGAGCTATGATGTCGCAGTTCTATAAGAATATAGTACCTACTATCCCGAACGGCCCGTCTTATTTATGGCTGCAGACAAACTGTCAGTATCGTGGGCCTATAACTATGAAAATATTTTAAAATATACTACTCAAAATAGAAGCCTTGACTTCGAAGTTTGAAGTAACCCGAGCCGTTGTGAAGATACCTCGTTCAGAAGCGAAATTAGTACCGAATGAATAAACTACAGTTTACTAGAACAAGCACTTTTTTGGCCGCGGGCTATAGAACGGTTGCACCCCATTAAATCCGTTCGGAGCGATATAAGGAACAACGCGCGACCCTATCTTTCGCGAGTGGGCCACCGATACCCGATCTTTGTCTTCGGTGACCAGAACAAGACTTGGAAGTTACTCATCACATAGCAGTAAGAATTTTTATTATCTTCCATCATCATCTCAGCTCATATATGTCCCACTGTTGGGCTCGAGCCTCCTCCATATCGGGAGGGAAATTGACCTACTACACCACGCTGATCAGACGTGTTGGTATAGGATTTAGTTTCGAACTTTCCTTCTCTTTTATAGATATTATATGCGTTTTATATCACTTAGTCGTCTCGTACGATCACCCACGGGTAATATAGGGGGTGGTGAATTGTATTCTTACTCCATCACCACACGGAATATCTTCCAACCTTAATCCAATCTGTTTCTATTATTAAAGTCTTTACAAAAGATAAGAAATATACTATTTACATCAAAATGGGTAATTCAAAGTGTTCATAATCTCTATGGTTTAAATATAACTTAATTAATAAAACGAATTAACAATAATATCAACATTAATACCAGCGCTTTTAATCCAGAATTAAAAATGCATAAATCAATAAGGTTTTATTTATTTATTATCAATTAAAATGAGATAGTGATTATAATCTTTTAATACATTTGATGATTTCAATACTGAAATTATTGAATGATGACATTGTTTATATATTTTATATATTTTGCGTCATAACTACAAAATATTTTCATAACCTTTGAACATATATATTACCATAACCCTTTATCTTTCATTATAGAAGATCCCGAGCCCAGCAGTGGGAGGTATATGATCTGATGATGATGAGCAGTCCTTTAAGATTCCGTACCCAAACAGTAAAACGATACCCTATCACTAAGACTTCGCTGTCCGTTCTGTCCGTCACCAAGCTAGCTTAGCCGTGATAGTTAGATAATTGCAATTTTCACAGATAATGTATTTTTGTTGCCGTTATAACAACAAATACTATAAAAACAGAATGAAATGAATATCTAAGGGGCCATTCAACAAACGTACTTTTTGTGCGTCTTTTATAGATAATGGTACCTTCGAATGCGAGTCCGACTCGCACTTGACCGGTTTTTCTATTTATTCAGAATCTAGGCAACGAGTTCAACATTTTCCATCAAATTTAGTATGCAGAAGGTTTCGAAGGTTATACCTAAATTTATCTAGCTAGTTTTCATTTCAATTACCCTTCCATTATGGAGGAGGCCCGAGCCCAACAGGAGTGGGCCCGAGCCCAATACATATATGGGTTGTGATGATGATAGGGTTTCATTTATAGAAAATTTCGTTTTATCAGATTTAGAAAAAAATAAAATAATTAAAAAAATCAAAAAACCCGACTGTGTAAAATGTGAACCAAATTACGTACACAATAAAAAAAACTGAAAAGAAAAAACAAGCACTTAATTGTCCGGTGGTCTAGAATTCTATAAAATATTATCGAATGAATACTACTGCAGAAAATAAAATATATTTTAATAATGGAACATAACAACTGAACAGTCAGGATCCATTATTCGACAGCAAATCTATGGATAGCAGCAATCTTTCAATGGATCCCGACTGTTTAGTTGTTATGTGCCATTATTAAAATATATTTTATTTTCTGCAATAGTATTCATTCGATAATATATTATAGAATTCTAGACCACCGAACAATTAAGTGCTTGTTTTTTTCTTTTCAGTTTTTTTTTATTGTGTACGTAATTTGGTTCACATTTTACACAGTCGGGTTTTTTGATTTTTTTAATTATTTTGTTTTATTTTATACTTTTTAGTTATGAATACCTAGGTGGCTATAGTTATTTTATTTATTAATAAGTAGGTACCTAACTATATATAGATTTCGACTGAAGTTGAGTACTAAATCGTTAGAAGTTGAAGATGGGCGACCGCGTAAGACATTAGATACTTTAGGTAGTCAAATATACCTACTAGATA
This sequence comes from Lymantria monacha, assembly GCA_905163515.2. Taxonomy (NCBI): domain Eukaryota; kingdom Metazoa; phylum Arthropoda; class Insecta; order Lepidoptera; family Erebidae; genus Lymantria; species Lymantria monacha. The sequence goes on along the minus strand of LR991095.1, from coordinate 30,000,035 downwards.
CTTTGGTATATGTCCATCCACATTCACACGCACAGTCATACGATTTTTTCGTCTTTTCATCGTAAATTTCTACTGTCTGAAAACCTATATGTGAAAAAGGTTGTTACGAAACTTTAAATCGATATAGATCCTAAACGGCCTGTCAAATCTAAAAATGTTGAGAGAAACCTAATAATGATTTTTAAATACCTATTGAACGATACCCCACTCGACATAGTTTGTTGACTTTAATTTTTTTCATTTTCACAATATGGCGTCTAGTAGTCGCCATATTGAATTTTCACTAAGGTCATCTCTTTAGTGACACTCGCCGGACTAAGAGGAATCAATTGACGTGTGAATCATAAAAATCGGCCCAGGCGTTTGGTCTATATAGTGCTTCAAAGGAACATACAAACATACATACATAGACTGTTAAACACAATACCACTCCTTTGCGTTGCGCAGTCGGGTAAAAATAGGATATGAACGTAAATTTAGCTATCATTATTCGCCTGCTCTTATCTCAATTACTGGATCGCAGAAAGTATTGTTCTGTGTGAGAATCGAAACCACGGCACTGGCACGGAAGGTCGGTATTTTAACCACTACACCATCTGTGCAGTCATATTACTCAAGAGATGAAAAAATGTAAATATAATTTTATACCACGTTTGACCAGCGTGATATATTAGGTGAATGTCCCTTTTATTGCGAAGGAGGATTAAGACCGGCTGTGGTACCTACATGAGCTGAGATGATGATGACTGTATGTATATATTTTTCACTTGCTGATAACTTAAGAATAACGAAAGGAAATAATAATCATATAACATCTATGCAAGAGATGGAAAATTCGAAATTAAATCTTATACTTAACAAGCTTGACTAGCGTGGTATAATAGTAGGTTAATTTCTGTCCCGAATAATCAACGAGACAATATTCTTATAGCCAACTTATTATTCATCATCATCATCATCATCACAGCCCATATATGTCCCACTGTTGGGCTCGGGCCTCCTCCGTAATGGAAGGGAAATTAACCTACTATACCACGCTGGTCAGACGTGTTGGTATAGGGTTTTGCTCCGAGTTTTCCTTCTCTCACGTAGATGTTATATGCGTTTTATGTCCCTTAGTCGTCTCGTACGATCACCCACGGGTAAAATATGGGGTGATAAATAGTATTCTTACTCCGTCACCACACGAATACGGAATTTATTATTATCAACTGAAATTTAAAATGCATTTTCTAAGATGTATTGCGGAGAACATTTTATATTAATTGCACGGATTATATAGTGGTTAAAATAGCGACGTACCTTGCCAGTGTCATGAGTTCGATACTCAAGAAAATAATTTGTGTGATCCATAAATTTTTTATTGTTTTTTTTGCATGCTATGGTCTGAATACAGTCCGTTCCGTCCGGGGTGAAGGAAGACTGGCGCGTGGCCCCATAACCCACTGTATTCTCTCCCCAACACCATTGGGCCAGTATTTTGTTCGCGTTAAATTATATATCAGTATACTTCTCCACAAAATAAGGATTATTTCCTTAGTGCTGCGTGTTTCTTAAAAGGAAAAAAAAAATTTTTCGCCATATGAGATTGGGAACTGAGGGATTTCGATCTACTCCTTTGGGGACAAATTCGAGTGACTATAATTAATTGACCATCATCAATATTTAGCCCCTTATCTAGCATAATCGTTACGCGCCGGCGGGTGGTGAGTGCAGTGGCCCGCTCGTACGGCGAAGATAGGCGCTTTGCAGGGATAGACCCACTATGGGGTCGCGCGCCGTCTCTTCCGTCGCCCAGGACCTATTTGGCGCGGCGTGACCATAGTCCACCGCAAAATAAAACAAAAAAAAACGTATTATAGGTTACCCTAAACAAAATTGCCAGCTACTCTTTTAAAGCTGACGTTTACGATCCCCGTAGTCAAATAAGGCTTGACAACAATTATATTCTATCTCATTTACATGAAGGAATAACTAAATGCAATTTGGAAATTTTAATTATGCGAAATTGCTTGTACAATTTCAATTGATTTCCGTTAAACGATGTCGTAAATGCATTGACGATCACTTCCGTTTTAAACGACGCGTTCACAAACAATCTTTCGCAAAACAATTAATAGCTCTATTACGTGTATTTCCGTGTATTGACGGAGTAAGATAACAATTCACTACTTCTCTATCTTGCGACAGCCACTGGAAGGATACTGAGTAGTGAATTATATTCTTACACCGTCACCACACAGAAAATTACGAACGTGCCGATTTCACGTCGATGAATGGCCTAATTCATCAGATGTATTTCTCTAGCATCGTACATATTACAAAAGTTATTGGCAATAGTTTTGTGACCGGCCGTCTGTCTGACGTTAACCCTCTTTTGGAATGTAATTGATGAAAAAACGGCATCAGATGGAGTTAATAAAGCTGTCTTACATGCACTAGCAATGTAAAGGTTAATCGCACAAAGTATTGTCCTAAGAATCAATCTGCGATACTTGGCACTCTAGATTGGTGGTTGATCTTAACCTACATTCATCTGAGCAGTCAAATATTATTTATAAAAACCCGATTACGAGCGAAAAATTATAGTCACAAGTGGGATTCGAACTTCAGTAATTTGAATAACAGGGTTGTGTCATCGTTTAGTACAATTCTAACAGCAAAGTTTGAAGTATTAAGTCTGTACAATGTGTGAACATTGTCGGATAGACGGCACGTCTCCTTAAAAACGTAAATATAATACGATGCGAGAATTGAATGTCCTACAATAGTTCACGGTGGTGTAAGTGGCAGCACGATTGGGACGGATTTCCAATAGGTGTGGGTTCGAATTCCACTTGTGACAATCATTTTTCGCTCGTAATCGGGTTTTTATAAATAATCAAGCATATTTAATGCTAAATTTCAGTAATTTGAGCCAAATATGCTATTTATTTTAATAAATAATAAAATGCCTTACTTTAATATTCTTCATTGCGCTGGTAGGAAGAACGTGTCGAAAAGAGACACAAATATTACACAGACACAGACACAAATATTATTCTTCTAATTCTACCAAAATATCATAAAATCTGTTTTCGTCAGTAAAATATTTGTAAGTTGTTCTGAATAATTAACTAAAAAAATGAATTTCAAACCATTTAATATAAATAAACCTAAATTTTCCGTGTGGTGACGGAGTAAGAATGCGATTCACCTTATCCATAGATGATCCTAAGAGACGAGTAAGGGAAATACAATGCACATAACATCAATGCAGGAGAAGGAAAACTTAAAACAAAACACTATACCAACACGTTTGACTAACGTGGTATAGTAGGTTAATTTCCTTCCCATTAAGGAGAAATTCGAGCCCAACAGTGGGACATGTATAAGCTGAGATAATAATGAAATGCTATGAAATAAAACCCGCAAGGATAATTTCATACTATCAATTCTTACATATTTACCTTAAATTAATCTAAATAACTACTACCCTATCTGCACGCGACTACGCTGAGAAGATTCGGCAATAAACACAATCTCGGATAAGTCTATTTTTAATTATTTTTAGTAACTTATTTTAACAGATAAATTGCATACAAGCCAAGTAATAAATCTAGTGTGATACTCTTCGAACCACAATATAATATAATTTTAAAATATACATACATACATACATATCATCACGCCATATCCCTTGCAGGGTAGGCAGAGAGAACAGAGTGCCAGAGAACTCTATCTCTGCATACTTCACTCGCTTCCTCAACATTCATAATTCTCTTCATACACGCTCGCCGGTTTCGGAGACTCTTGACTCCACTTTCCTTCAGTACCTGACCGATCTGGTCTAGGTAGGTTAGTCTCGGTCTCCCTCGGTACCTACATCCTTCCACTTTCGCATTGTATATCTTCTTAACCAGACGTTCGTTCGGCATTCTTTCCACATTTTAAAATATAATGCATAAAATTCTAACTGGACCAGATACCAATTGACGCCAGTTTACGAGTTGTTTAGGTATACTACAAAATGTTGAATTGAGTCACTTTTATTCTCAGCATGCAATATATAGATAACCCTGATTAGTGGTAATCGCTTTTAGATATAATGATGTAAAGAATGAAGTAATAAACTATAAGTAATTACATCAATAAATTGTAATATAAGTATACAAATATATTATAATATAAGTATACAAATAAATTACAATATATGTATACAAATAAATGTAACACAATTATATAAATAAATTTATATATATCCTCATCATCGTCATCTCAGCCCAATCTAGGGCTCGAGCCTTCTCCATAATGGGAGGGAAATTGACCTACTATATACCATGCTGGTCAGACATATTGATTGTTTCGAGTCTTCCTTATCTCGCATAGTTGCTATATGCGTTTTATATCCTTTAGTCGTTTCGTACGATCACCCACGGATAAGATAGGTGGTGGAGAATTGTATTCTTACTCCGTCACCACACGTAATATATCTATATAAATCTATATAAATAAATTGTAATATAAGTATACAATTATACATACATACATACATATCATCACGCCATATCCCTTGAAGGATAGGCAGAGAGAACAGAGTGCCAGAGAACTCTATCCTTGCATACTTCCCTCGCTTCCTCAACATTCATAATTCTCTTCATACACGCTCGCCGGTTTCGGAGACTCTTGACTCCACCTTCCTTCAGTACGTGACCAATCTAGTCTAGGTAGGTGAGTCTAGGTCTACCCCGGTACCTACATACTTCCACTTTCTCATTGTATATCTTCTTAACCAGACGTTCGTTCGGCATTCTTTCTACATGTCCGAACCATCGGAGCATTCCCTTTCGCATCTTTACACGAATACTCTCTTTCATACCTACTCGCTCTCTTACGTCGTCGTTGCGAATGCGGTCGGTCAGCCTAAGTCCACAGATTTTCCGTAGAGATCGCATTTCGACCGCATTAATTTTACTTTCATGCTCTTTTCTTCATACCCAACTCTCGCTTCCATACAGTAATGTTGGGACAAGCACTGCGTCATGTATTGCTGCTGCTGCTGTTATGTACTGCGTTATGTATTATGGGTGAACGCTGAGGGCTCTCAACACAAGCACTGCGTTATTACTCGTGCCTTCTGGCTGAGGTGGTGGCTACCGAGAAGTTGTCCCAACGCTCCGTTCACTCTATTGCCCGCATTTACTCTTCGCTCTATATCAGTGGTGTACCTTCCATCTCGGTTAAATCCAAATCCAAGATATACAAATTCATCCACTTGCTCTAGTACATCATTACCTATTTTTACTCTTACATCTGTTCTGGCTTCATCTCTTTCAAAGACCATTATTTTGGTTTTGCTCACATTCATGCCCTTTTTACATTTATATTATAACATAAGTAGTATACAAATAAAATGTAATAAATTATAAATAAGAGAACTAAGTAGAAAGAGAACAATGTAACGAATATAAACAAGAATAAATTATAATACATACATACATATCATCACGCCATATCCCTTGCAGGGTAGGCAGAGAGAACAGAGTGCCAGAGAACTCTATCTCTACATACTTCACTCGCTTCCACAACATTCATAATTCTCTTCATACACGCTCGCCGCTTTCGGAGACTCTTGACTCCACCTTCCTTCAGTACATGACCGATCTGGTCTAGGTAGGTTAGTCTCGGTCTCCCTCGGTACCTACATCCTTCCACTTTCGCATTGTATATCTTCTTAACCAGGCGTTCGTTCGGCATTCTTTCCACATGTCCGAACCATCGGAGCATTCCCTTTCGCATCTTTACACCAATACTCTCTTTCATACCTACTCGCTCTCTTACGTCGTCGTTACGAATGCGGTCGGTCAGCCTAACTCCACAGATTTTCCGCAGAGATCGCATTTCGACCGCATTAATTTTACTATCATACTCTTTTCTGCATACCCAACTCTCGCTTCCATACAGTAATGTTGGGACAAGCACTGCGTTATGTATTGCTACACGTGCCTTCTGGCTGAGGTGGTGGCTGCCGAGAAGTTGCCCTAACGCTCCGTTCACTCTATTTCCCGCATTCACTCTTCGTTCTATATCAGTGGTATACCTTCCATCCCGGCTAAATCCACATCCAAGATATACAAATTCATTCACTTGCTCTATTACATCATTGCCTATTGTTACTCTTACATCTGTTCTGGCTTCATCTCTTTCAAAGACCATTATTTTGGTTTTGCTCACATTCACGCGTAAACCCCTTTTCTTACAATCTTCTCTCATTGTGTCGACTAGGGTCTGCAGGTTATTCGCTGACTGTGCCAGCAGGACTGCATCATCTGCATAAAGCAGAGCAGTGACCACTGAGTCGCCCATCTGGACTCCCACATTCATATCGTTCAAACTTTGGAGACATTTATCCAGATATATGATAAACAGCCTGCCTGACAGAACGCACCCCTGCTTAACGCCAATATTGACGTCAAACCAAGGCGACATTCCATCATCCAGCCGCACACAGGCTCTACAGCCCATGTAACTGGACTGCACAGCCTGTAGCAGTTTACCGCTAATACCATACTCCGGTAAAATGTCCCAAAGTTCCTTTCGTACAACCGTGTCAAATGCTCTCTCCAGATCCACAAAACTGCAGAAAACCCTCTGACCTAGAGCCAGATGCTTCTTCACAATGTTGCGCAGAGAGAACACTTGATCCATGCATCCCCTTCCACTCCTGAAACCTCCTTGTGTCTCACACAGTAAACCATCGGACACCATCCTCATTCTCCTTTCAATAATTTTACCATACACTTTTGCTGCCAAACTGGTCAAGCTTATGTCTCTGTAATTTGCGCAGTCATAACGTGAACCCTTGTTTTTAAACAAAGGTACGATGACTGCGCTATTCCAGTCCCTGGGAACCATTCCCGAGCTCCAACATGAATTGAGGAACAACAGGAACGCCTCCCAGACACAAGAGCCACCAAGCTTGATCATCTCGGCAGACACCATATCAATGCCCGCTGCCTTACCATTTCTCAAACTTCTTATCGCCCATTCAACTTCATCCATACTGATGCCATCGGAGGACGCCGTTATCGAATGTTGATCTACTAAACCACATCCAACACCGGCGCCAACCGTAGCATCCGCATACATATCGCCAAAATATTCACTCCATCGGCTTAACACGTCTTGTGTTTGTGTAAGAATGTCTCCACTTTTAGACCTTATTTTATTCATTCTGAAGGCTGACCAACCACCCCAAGACTTCTTCACCTCCCTCCAAAAGAGTTTGGTGTTACCCTCGAAGTTTTTGGTCAGCCTATCTTCTGCACTCATACTTGCTCTATCACGTTTCTCTTTCACTAAGGCCTTGGTGTCATTCTTACATTGTCGATATATTTCTTTCTTCTGTTCAGTCATACTGTCATTCAGATTCAAAGAAGAGACATAGTCCAGCCACGCTTTCTTCTTTTGCTCTACGGAAGCTGCCACTTCCGCATCCCACCATGCATCACCATTTGTTTTTCTATGCTTCTTTGAACTTCCACATACTTCTTTCGCTGTATCTACCATACTCTCTTTCAATACTCTACAGCATTCTTCAATGTCCGATTGCGGCTGGCTTGCCATCGTCAGCCGTTCTCGGACACCCTCTGCATACTTTTCTCTTACACACTCTTCTTGCAACCTTTCAACCTTTATTCTTTCAAGCCCTCCGAAGTGGACACGCTCTCGCCAGTGCCTCCACTTTCTGAACAGACCACTAAATCTCGCAATAACGAGATGGTGGTCCTTCTCCATGTATACATATGGATGTCCTTATGTTGGAAAAATGTGTTTGACTCAATAAGGCTTCTCTCCATGCATACATCCGCTATGAGCCTACCTGCGTCGTTCACTCTCTTATCACCAAATGGACCAAGTACGTCCTCATAGTCGGGACGCTCGGTCCCCACCCATCTGTTCAAATCTCCGCATACAATCACGCGTTCACTGATTTCTGCCATATCCAGAACTTCCCTAACATTGTCCCAAAACTTCTCTAGGTCTGATGCCACCGAGGATCCTACGGGAGCATATGCCACAACCATGAATAGCTTGGTGACACCTAGTTTTATACGGACCCAGAGAAGTCTGGGATCATACATTCCGTAATCCTTCACACCTGAGGCCAAGCGAGAGGACAACAGCACTCCTACCCCCATGCTGGCTCGATCGCTCTGTGGTATACCAGACCACAGAGGCATCCCGCCACCAGAAAGATCGCAGGCGTCGCTGCCCCTTCGCTTGGTCTCTGTTACACAGAGCACGTCTAGCTGATTGTCCGCCATGACGGATATCAGCTCGTGCAACTTACCTTCCACGCAACCTCTTACATTCCACGTGCCCACCCGGCACTCTGCTCTCCTCGACTCGCCTAACTGGGCAAGGCGTGATGGGTGGCGGCCCCCATCGCCGCAACTGCCGATGTTCGTACCGACGGGGGCGGGTCGGTACGCGTCGCCTCCGGGGGACGCCCTAACCCGCATTGCGGTACGCATATCGAGCCGGATTAGCAGTCTAATTAGACTGGCAGGGGACGCGAACGAGCACGCTCCGGACTATGCCTTCCATAAAATAGAATAATAAAGTAAATTATAATATAAATTATAATAATAAAGACAAACCCCAAAAGGGAAGACCAAAAATCTCAATCTCCTTTAATTATACAATAATAGAATAGGCAATATCTATTTATGTTGCTTCTTGCTTGTATGCTTCGCGGCCTAGGTTATTGCAATCGGACTAAAAACTGAAACTACTGACTAAAAATAAAAAAGAAAATATAGATAGGTGTATCACTTAGTAAGGTACCATAAAACATTATGAGACTCCATCATAACAATAGACAAACTAAAATCTAATTACTTACCGAATTATGGCTTGCAACTAACAGAATCAATTTATATGAAGCTACATGTCGTTTTTCACGCGTCAATGAAAACGTCCAGTGGATATGTGCGAATGACCTAATGTTTAAAAGGAAATAATTTATAAGAAAAATTCATATTGAATAAAACTATTTTTAGTATCGGTAGAAATAAAATGTCTCACGTTTAACATGTCATCGTTATTACATCAGTTATGTCACCACTACAGTAAGCCTACATCTTTCATACAAATTCATTACATTTTATTTCCAGTAGATGTGAATTAATAGTTAGAACTATTAAAAAAAAAAATTACATTTATTTAAATACTCTACAGATAATGTAGTGGTTATCGGCTTTCGACGCCGTACGGGTGGGTCACCGGAATTTCGATCTTTTTCTTCGGAGGCCCACTCCAGACCTACCGTACCAGTGGTTTGATTCCAACGCAGAATTTGCGATACATACAGCATTGTGCGATACAAAAACTGATATTCTAAGTCGAGGTTTAATTTGTGTGCGTTAATTTCTATGTTTATAAAGTCCCGGCAATACAAGGATTATTTCCTTAGTGCATGGTGGTGTTTAATAATAAAAAAAGGTATGAAATGAGAAATACTCTAAAAGAAAATAATATAGTATATACAGAATGTACTCTTCTTTCATCGCATAGTCGTAGAACTAGACCGGCCGCCACGTCAACCCACTTGTAATTTTTTTTTTCGTTATTGCTTATGGTCGCAAACGACCGTATAACACAAACCCTAAACCCACCCAGTTGGGTTTCCGGCTCTCTCACTCACCGAACGAAGCGCAATAGCACATTGCCATTACTCAGACGTCGATCTTCTGCGAGAGTGTGGTACTACCCCGGATGGACCGGCCCGCGTCTGTAGACAAAGAATTTACAACAGCGTGGTCCTACCACTTGAAATGTTATTGTTGACCAGAAGGCATTAAGGTATAATGAATATGCTATTAAATACGTTCTCATTTGTAATCACCATGATTCTCGCATTCAATCATCATTCTCCTCTTATCTCAATAACTGGAGATCGACGCAATATGTCTGCATATGTTAAATAGTTTTGGACAATAATTGTACGACTGGCCACTGGACCACAAACCTACTTTTGAATGTAATTGTTAACCAGAAGGCAATAGATTGCACAGATTAATATATAATACAGTCCGCACAGATTAATATATAGTTCAGGACCACCTAAGTTGAACGTGGCTGTGGCGAACACTTCGGCGATACCAAGTAGCACGTGGGCTAATATCGGCCTACTCGAATGGCCGGAGGTAATTCACGCGCTTGCCCACCGTTCCCCCAAACGTTCTGTAGGACCGGATGGTATACCACCCCTCATACTCAAAGATTGTCGAGTATGTCTGGGATTAGATAAACAAGGATGCAAGTGACTATAGACCTATAGCCATTTTATGTGCTCCAGCTAAAGTGTTTGAAGCTGCTATACTTAATTGTTTATATATACAGGTAAGTGCACATTTGTCAGATGCCCAGTACGGGTTCCGTCCAGGAAAGGGAACAACTGGCAATTTGCTACATTTAATGAATACATTAGTGCCATCTGCTGATGCAAGTTGATGTAGCATATTAAGATTTTAAAAAAGCAATAACGACATCCTACTACTGAAATTAGCTAACATGGGCTTCACACCCCACACATTAAAATTTTTTGCTTGTTACTTACGTGGCAGGCGTCAGTTCGTTGACTACGGTGGCTACCAGTCTAAGCCCTAATCTACCAAGTCTGGCGTCAGCCAAGGGAGTAGTTTAGGTCCTTTTCTCTTTATTATGATGATAAATGATTTTCTGAAAGTAATTAACAATGCCTCATGCCTATTGTTTGCCGACGATGTTAAGTTATTTATGGTACGAGAAGATGACATGGATTATAGCTTATTACAGAAGGACATTGATAGCGCTTTTCAGTGGAGTATAAAAAATGAACTTTATATATTCAACGAAATGTTCGGTGGTGTCAATCTCTCGGGTTAAGAGCCCGAGTCATTATTCTTATAGCATAGAAGGCCAACCGCTTCAGCGAGTCATAGAAGTTACAGACTGGAGCATTCGGTTTACTGCAAACTTGTCTTTTAAAAATCACATTATGGAAGTGTGTAAAAAGGCGTACCGCAACCTTGGTTTTGTTTTACGGAAAGCAAATGAGTTCACCAATATCTGTGCAATAAGGGCTTTATATGAGACATTAGTAAAAAGTCTGGAATATAATGCTACTGTTTGGAGCCCTAACGAAGTCAAGTATAAACCAATGTTTTTTTCTTATACTTTAAGTTATATGGAGTGTAGCCTGGATATCCAACAATATACCCAACATTGTTTCTGCTCAGCATGGTAGGATGTTATAAATTGGAAGTCGGACGGGAGGCAGCCTTAACCAGATATCTGCTTAAGGTGCTACGAGGAAGGACCCATAACCTAGCAAGCCTTGGTATGCTCCAGATAAACGTGCCTAATGAATTTGTTAAGCGACCACGGCACCTGAAGCTATTGGCGGGGCCGATTGCGCGTACCAACTTGCTGCAGAGGGCGCCATTGACACGTGCACTACACACGCTTAGTTCTATCGCTGAACGTATTGATATTTTTACTTGCTCATTGGGTGATTTCGAGAGAGCCATTTTTCTTGCATTTGTTATGAGATAAGGAGTGAATGTACAATAGAATAATGCTTTACTATCGCATTAGGGTAAGTCCCTGTAATGATAGTTTAAGCGTAAATGATCCATAATAAATAAATAAATATAAAGCCTTTAATCGTCTTTTACAACACTCAACAGTAATATAAATAATTAGTAGTATTCGCAGCCGCTTCTGCTTTCTAATATTCAATAGCAGAAGTAAATAATTATTGATCATGGTATACTGATAACGTACACAGATTTCCATATCGATAAAAAAAATTACGTCACGAGATCACCCAACAATTTTTTTTTATAACATAATAAATATCACTGATAAATTTATAACGAATAACATGATTTATCGAATATCATAATCTTATAAATCCTTATGTATCATTGTGATTATTTCAACTGGTCAGAAATGGCTATTAGTCGAATTAGAAATCATTTTTAAGTGCGTTCAGGCGTTTCTGCCGTATATACTGTTGCAATAAATGGCTTACGTAGACTCCATAGATTGCCTGTAATCATGGCGTTTATCTCTACAGATTCTCTTATTTATTAGTTCGTTAGTTAATTATTGCTCCATGTCTCTCGCTTGAAAAATTAAGTGAAATTTTCCTAACTCCAGTTTTTCTTTTGTAATTAAATTTTGATTTAAATGAAGATAAAAGTGTCATCCGGGATTTTATGAGGTGCAAACTTCGGTGGCATTCATTTAAACCATTGTAGTTCCTATTTTACAGGAATTACAATGTTTATGGAAACCATTGTAACTCTCGTTTTACAGGAATTACAATGTTGAGAATGTGTAATTTAGTGATTGGTCTCTAGAATATCATCAAAGCCGAGAAGATCTACTAAATCTTAAATGGGACTTCATATATTGGGTTTCGATCAAAATCATTCAGGTTAATAGACCTTTTATAAATATAAATAAATTTAGAACTTTTTTGAAGGCGATAAAATCTCGAATAAAGTGCTATTTCCCTCCGCGCCATAGTTTTTTAGTCACACTACAGACAAGATAACGTACGAGGCGCCTCGGATCTGGTTCCGTGATTGAACGTGTTACTTTGTCATGATTCGGGGGACTGCTTTTAATGTCAGATATATTTAAGCGTTATCGAATCCTTATCGTTCTTTAGGAAATACGGATTATATTATTATTCATCGTATTCTAAATCCTAGATCTTACTTCGTTTTAAATATAAAGGTACAAAGGTTTTCTTAGGAATAGTAAAAACTAGCTGAAGGAGCATTAAAGATATGAATACTGCAATTTCTTTGATAACTTTTAAAATTAACTATGACCCCCCCAAGCGTCTGCTAAGTGTAACGAATATAGTATTATCTCTTACTCATCATCATCTTGCTCTTATCCCAATTACTTGGGGTCGACGCAATATGTCATCTTCCTCCATACAGTCCTATCAGACGTCATCTCTGCAGTCACTCTCTGTCTATCCATGTCATACCTCACGCAGTCCATCCATATTTTCTTTGGTCTTCCTTTACCCCTAAAGCCTTCAACATTCATATTTAAAACTTTCCACACAACATTTCTTTCATCCCGTCTCATCACAAGTCCATACCATGTCAATCTTTCACTCCTTAACTTTTCCGTCACTGGCGCAACTTTCAAACATCCTCTTATATGCTCATTTCTTATTTTATCCAAAGTATTATCTCTTACTGGGGAGACGTAAATCCAACAATGGGGAGTGGATAGAATGGATGTATGGATGATGGAATATTATGATGATGATGACGAAATCTCAGCAAATACTCGATGTTTTAATGTTTTCCAGTATTTAAGTAGATATTACACAGCTATATATAGATATTAAAATCTTTTTGTGTATGTTCTATACGTACTCCAAAATGGCTTGACCGGTTTTAACGAAATTTTCAAAAAATCTTCATATTAGACTTGATAGTCCTGTGTAGTTTATTAGCGATCGGATCAATAGAAGCTTTCCCTTTAATTTTTTAGTTACTAATATCTATGATGAGTTAATTCATGAAATTATACGTTCTGAATGCCATATGGGAGATATGACGTTCTGAAAACAATATTTAAGTCTAAATTTGTATAAGTTAGATAAATAATAATGTATATGCTTTAAATATTTATCACTTTTTTACATACGAACAACATAATGCTATGCAATATGCCACAAGAAGTGGACATCGACAATTAGTTATGTATAAAACTATTTTTACAGACTTGAGTTCGCGGTTATAGGTAATTAAACTTTTTAAATGCAGGTACGTGTTAAAATGTTCGAAACCTTGAGCAAATAAAAATCAAAGACTTGATATAATTAGTAAAAATAGTTCAATTAAATATACAAAAATTGATTATGCCAAGGCTATGAAAATTGTAGCGACACATAATTTGATAAATTTATAGCGGAGCGGCTACGTAGTATTAAATTTAAAATTAGATATTAAACAGTTGTAACTAATTATCAGAGTATATTTAGATAAACATTACATACGTCATAATACGATTTATTAATATTTTATATCCCACTGGAAATCCTTTAAAAAGAAAACATAAAAAAAATTAAGAATAATATTCTCGCAAAAAAAATAGTAAAAAGGAAATCTAAGAATCAAATTGTAGGTATCTCTAGTAAAGGAATATACTCGATTCCTGAAATGAGCTATTTTTATTCTTGACTGCAGTGGCTAACTTTACCGCCATATTCTTAATTATATAACATAGATGAGACGAGATTTCTCTATAAATTAAACCTACCTGGATCGCTCTGAAACCTTCTGTATACAAAATTTAATGGAAATCGTTGGAAAGATTTTCGAGTTATTGAATATATAGAAAAGTATATAATAACTATTTATAAGCATTAAATTGATAAATATATGAAGTCGTGACGTAAAAAAATTATCGCTAAAATCACAACATAACCTCAACTTTAATTCTTCGCAAAACTACATATAATATGCGGCAATCTAGTCCTATAAGCTATGATTTATTACCAACTATTAAGTCCCTATGAGCGTGTGCTCTATCACAAGCTTTTAGAGTAAAACTATTCATTTATCTCGTTATATATATGTCCCATTGCTGGACTCAATCCTCATGTACAATTGAAGAAAAATTAACTAACTATACCACGCTGGTCAGACGTGTTTTATTTCAAGTTTTCCATCTGTTGCAGAGATCTGATACGCATTTTATATTTTTTATTCGTCATTTACGACAATCTTGGGTAAGAATTGCTATTGAATCGAAAAAGAAAACAAGTAAACATTCATTATTGAGATTCATTAAAAAACTACTAATTAGTTCTTGATCAAAATTATACGAATCCACATAGGAATCACCAGCTTCCAAAGAAAAAGAGAGAATCATCAAAATACATTTAAAAAAATCTGATATAACACACATAAAATTAAAATATTCGAATTGAGAACCTCCTCGTCTTTTGAAATCGATTAAAACACAAAGCAGTCACGAGGACTGCCAACAGAAGTGAAAATTTAACCCTATGAAAAAAAAACAAATACAAAAAAATTAAAAGCGTGCCCCAATGAGTATATATGGGTGTGACCATACAATAAAAACATATATTAAATATTATTATATTACATACGTAACTACATATTATATTATGACTTCTTATCCTACGGTCTAGTCACCCTCCGTCTTACGAATTTTCGATCAGATCACGTGTTCTGACGCGAGTTTAACATTTTTTAACTACAATAAAACCATGATAACTTAAACCTTGATAACGTAATAACCTCTATAAATTCATAAAATTTTATGTTCCTTCCCCTCGGAGTTTAATTTAAAACCTCTTTTACTTAAAACACGAACCCTCTATAACTTAAACGAATAATTTGAGCAGCGCACCTCAGTAACTCGAATTTATAACGACGATGACCTTTGTAACTTCAATCATCTATCAATGAGTCACTTGAAATGAATTTGCAAACAAAAAAGGTTTCCTGAAGACCTTTGTTATTGCTTACACGTGTTTACCAAATGGCTAAGCAAGGAAAGCTGTAAACACTTTACGAACTTTTATAGAGCAATGCAGTAGCACAGAGGATGATATCTTCTCTTCTTTATTTAATATTGAAAATAAAATTGATGTATGAATTGTTTGAAACAAAAAAAACTTAACCCAGCTCGTCTATCTCTATAATTCTTAAACAAATCTCACAAACGGACCTCTAAGTAAAGATATAAACCAATACAAACTCCTTAACTTAAACCCTTATAAAAATAAAAATAAAAAAATAAAAATAGCCTTTATTCTAAACCACAATCTTGCCTTAATAATATTAAAATAATAACTCAATTTAAAAGTAACTTAATCTAGATTTGTGGAAGTCGCCTCTTTGGCGTAGGCCTCTCTCAACTTAAACCCTTAGTAAGTAAAAATCTCAATAACTCAAATTATTTAACGTCTCCCTTGGTATTTATCTTATCGAGGTTCTGCTGTATTACAAAAAAGTGCACTGTGCGCTAAAAAGTTTTCACTACAAAAAATCCAGAACTATAATAAGAAATCAAGTCAAACCTATCAACTATATTGTAAATAATTAAATAAATATTGTAAAATAAAAATAAAACTTACGCTATTCAATGTAATATATCATTCACATAAATCACATAAACACAAAACAAAATACACATAAAATATATGAAGAGAACCGTATAATTGGTATATTATTTCACACAATCCCTTTGACTAATCACATACATCTGATAATATTCATATCATTATGTATACATGTGTTTCAATTAATCTAGCATCAATAAAATATTGATTACGTTAACTATCTCAAGCGTATTGTTTTTGACCATAGATAAAAAAAAAACGATTTAATCCGCAATTTTTTTAGCGCGCAAAATTAGTATTCTTAGCAATTTTGGCGGGAATATGAAAGTGTCATATGGTGGATTTGTATTATATTCTATCTTAATGTTTGAACGTGTTATATTCAATAATTTTGATGGTATTTTATGTAATGTGATGCGAACTAACTGCTGGACGGCAGGGAATATGATATAAAAGTGTTTTACAATGTTTTGGTTTTTTACCAAAATTTCCGGCAGGCACCATTAACACAGGCCATAGCACTGTTGATCCTGTTCCTCCGAGATTTGGCAAAAGTTCTCCTAAGGTCGTAGCCGTCTTTAGAAGCCTCAGGGTTAGCTGTGCGAAATGTAGCTTAAAGGCCTACCTCCTGTCTAGATGCAAGCCCAGATCCTTCATCAAGACTTGCACCAGTACATTAACCTCTGTAAATTATCGTGAAAGAACCCTTCGTTTTCTGTACGGAGACCCTTATAACCAGCTATATAATTCTATTTACGATTCGGTAGCCAGAGACTTCAGGACCACTTGGGCGTCGATTTTAAACCGAACCTACCTTGAATCCAAATCTTACAACTCTGGTTCAACTTCCTCAAGGTGCCGAGGGAGACACTTGGCGAGGATTGTTTTGAATAATTTCGCCGTCACGTTTAGTAACGTCAGTGGCTTGTAGGCGGAGGGCGAATCGACTGGAAGATCCTCTTTTTGGAGTAGACATAGTCTGCCGAGGCACACATCTAGCAGTTCTCGGGGGCTCTCCTTTATTTCTTGAGCGACGATGTTGATCACTTCTGGACCTGGACACCATCAGAATCAGGCGCTTTGTCTTTTCGTGAAGGCGAGTAAGAGCTCTGTCCAATGCCGCATTACTTACGAGAGGGAGTACCACCTCTTCCTCCATCACCGATGGGACAGCCATCACTGGGGGTGTGTATCCTATTGACAAAAAAACAGGAACAAATCCTCCACCAGCGCCGACACGAAATCCGCATCCATCGTTTCGATGACGGGGACAACATAGGCGCGTAGCTTGTTGCGCACCTACAGAGATTGACGCCCTCATCGATTCCAGTCAAGAACTCTCAATATAGCTCCCCTCAGGTGCTCTCCTTCACTTAACTGATGGGCAACTACAGCGCTTTCTTTCTGCTACGGTAGTGTTGCCACAGTTTGTCCCCTACAACGGCATTCTTGTGTCCCGGCCTACTACGACACCGTAAATAGGCAGATTATGTCAAGCTACAGGACGCCCGAAGGTCGAAAATATCAGGCAACCGCCAATACACCCGATGGCGCGGCAGATAACGTCAAGCTCTTGGCATCATCGCATTGCAAATGGCCGTGAACCCTCTCTCCATTCGGATCGCTAGTGCGGCGACATCTGTTTCATTCCGTTCAGACGTTGAGCTCCAGCGAAGCACTATAGCTACTTCCATAGCCATTTCTCTGTCAAGTTTATCGAGAACCCATAACGATAGTCTTTCATTGCTCCATCTCACTAGCTCAGGGAGGGTGGAGGCTACTAATTAGGGACAGACCGGTGTTTACTGACCACGTTTGGATTACCCCCTTATAGTATCCATGGCAGGGTTACCGCAAACCCGAGATTTCGCATTGAAGTTACCGAGAACAATGGTAAGTTTCGGCGACTGTCTACGGCCTGCGATGCTGCCAGAATCAAGGGATACCTCAAACTCTGCTAGTCTACGGTTGGAGGAGATATAAATACCTATAAAGATGAAACCTACCGCTTTTTCGTCAGTCCGGGTCGGTCTAAACCAGGTTTAGCCAACGAGTCGATCACTCGCAAGTTCCATGAGGGGACGAATAAAACTAAACACTGTTCTGTCCTGACCGATTCTCATACTGAGGACTAATTGTTATTGTCTTTGTCAGGATATACTCCAGATTATGATACATTAGTAAAAGAAATGCACTCAGGTTTCCCATTAATTTAAATTTAAACAGTTTGAATGAATAAATATTATTAATAATTACTCATGTTGTTTTAATTCCCCTGGACATAAGTTTTTTCACCCATTAAATAAATATTCATGTATGTTGCTTATTTACCCATAAATCATGGAACTCGCAAGACTGCACGTCGGTATAAAAACACATTGCATAAACGTCCCCGTTCTTACCTAAGAAATTGGTCGATCGCGACAAAATTTTAAAATAAAAAGTAGATCTTATATGCACAAAAGTTGGCCACACCTGGTCTAGACCTGGACCAGACTGTAACTCCTCGATAATTACATATATTTTTTGTCAAAGCATAAATTTATACAAAAACTGATAAATAAAGTATAAAACGTTGATTGTAAATTATCAAGCTAAATGTTAATTAATATCTTCTATTTATTTATGACTTTCGTGATATTAAATTTGCATGAATCTTGTTTGTAAAAATGTGATTTAGCTATAATAAAAAAAGTATTATGCCGTAAATCAATGTAGTTTTGCTTGTTTATTTTGAAGTACTATATAAAACCATTATTTTCTGCTTTTATCCTAATTATTTGTTCAATATATACTCTTCTTCCAGCATACCTACATATTGCAAAAGTTTCAACAATTTCATAACTCGCCGCCTACCCGAAGCCAACCCTCCTTGGGAATATAATTGTTAACCAGACGGTATTGGATGCAGTGGACTCAGGACAATATAAAGCTCATATTTTACGGCACTCACGAGCAGAGTAAGAGTTAGCAGTATTCGGAGCCACCAAAACACAGTACTGATACTTTATTTAACCCTTAAATGGACAATGTTGTTTTTAAACAACATACTAAACATCACAGATAAAATTGACCTTCTTTTAATTTTTTGTTAATTTTGACAACTAGTTCTTATTTCTGAACGAATTTTGTACTTTTTTTAATGTTGGCACTATCCAATATTTTTATGCATTGAAAATAAGTTAATGTCAAATGTCACTTTGAAGAAAACTTTTCTAGTGCCGCGAAACTAAGTTTTGTAGCTGTGTTCGGACTTTGATAAAATATAATGTAAGTATATAACATATTTTTATTTGCTTGATTATATCTTCAATTACATGTTGATGTTGTAAAACATTGAAAATCACTTGATGCTACTGTCGAATTAGGCGTAATCTGGTATGTTGTAGGAAAACTACAATGCGCATTGCCTGCTAAATAAATGCATGTTTGGTGAAGGATTTTTATTTTGCTTTTCAGCATGCCGCGATTACTAGAAAGCGAAATTACAAAGTATTTAGAAACTCTTGAAGATTCAGAAGATGGCTTAGACGGGTCAGACTCAGAAGTAGAGGATGAAGGTCACAATTATCAAACAGCTCGAGATGTTCTTCGAGACCTTGAAAATAGTGATGAAGGTGAGAATGCCCAGTCTGATGAAGTGGATGCTGATCCTCCTCTTGTAATCGACAACGATGAAAATATGCCAGACCCTCCTATTTTGGAAGCCGAAGAAGCAGCACCCCAGAGTAGATCACAAGGGATTTCTAAACGACCTCTGGTTTGGCGAAAACGGAATCTTGTTACTGCTGAAGACAGCCTTATTTTTAGGGGAGAAACTCAAATAACGGAAGCATTGATGTCTTGTAACACGCCGTATGTTTTTTTTTTCATTTTATTTTACATCAGATCTAAAAAAGCAAATTGTAGAACAAAGTAACTTATACGCAGCCCAGAAACAAATCTCCAATCCTGAAATTATAAATGAAAATATCCTAAATAAATTCCTAGGCATTCTGATTTACACCTCAGTTATAAAATTTCCAAACACCAGGGCTTACTGGAGTGAAAAATTTGGTTATGATCACATAAAAAATACTATGCCGTTAAAAAAATTTTAAAAAATAAGATCCACTCTCCATTTTGCCGACGATACGCTATGCTTGCCCAAAGATCATCCAGACTATGACAGGCTATTCAAAATAAGACCTCTTGAGGAAACGCTCAGCTGCCAGTTTGGGAAGGTTCCCTTAGACCAAAGGCTTTCCATAGACGAGCAGATGTGTGCAACCAAAATGAGCCATTACATAAAACAATACATGCCCAATAAACCCCACAAGTGGGGGTTCAAATTATATCTCATCTGCAGTCTACAAGGATATGCTCATAGATTTGAGGTTTACAGTGGAGGGGGCTCCAAAAATAACATCTTACCTAGTGAGCCAGATTTGGGAGAGTCTGGCAATACAGTCGTCAGGTTAGCTAGAATGGTACCACGCAATGTGAATCACATTATATACTTCGATAACTTCTATACTTCTGTGCCTCTCGTCACCTATTTAGCTAAGGAAGGAATTTTCTCACTGGGAACAGTAAGAGTAAACCGATTGAGAAACTGCAAATTGCCTGAAAAAAACACTATAATGAAAAAGAACGTACCCAGAGGATTCTATGAGGAAAACGTTGCGACTGTGGATGATATTGACGTAAGTGCTGTTGTGGGAGGCGTGGACTTATTAGATTCATTTATAGGTCGTTATCACATCACAATGAAGAGCCGCAAGTGGACCATGCGCTTATTTTATCATTTCCTGGACCTCGCAGTTATAAATTCATGGGTTATGTTCAAGAAGGTAAATAATATAAAAGGAAATGATCAACTTCTCAATTTGGGTACATTCAGACTAGAACTTGCTGAAACCCTCTGCAAATTGGGTCTACCTGCAAATGGCGCTAAACGTGTTCGAACTAGTGGCAGCACAATACAAAGAGAACTTGTAATGAAGAAGTTCCGAGGACCAGCTCAAGCAATTCCTTTGAAAGACGTCAGATTGGATCAGACATGTCATTGGGCAGTTTGGCTGGATAAGCAGCAGAGGTGCAAATTCCCAAAATGTTCAGGCTTTACATTCAAAATGTGCCAAAAATGTCGTGTATCTTTATGTGATACGAAAAAAAGCAATTGTTTTTATAAATATCATGATAAAGAATAAATAAATACATTTCAAAAACAATATCCACTCTTATTTTACCCATACTTGCAAAATCTCAATGAATGCGCAATGTAGTTTATAAACAACACTCACATTATTGCAAAAAAAAGTATAGTAATTCATGTCTAGATTTTTTTACTCATTTTTCCTAGACAGTAATACATGTCTATTACACAAATATATTTTTTTAAAACGTGAAACAAAAATCGTCCATTTAAGGGTTAATTAATTCCAACAACTGTCCGTGTGGTGACGGAGTATGAATACTATTCACCACCCCATATCTTTCCCGTAGGTAGGGGTGTCCACTTTGAAAAAACATTGATGTTTTTATCGTTTCGATAAATCGAAACTGTACATCGATGCATTTCGATGTATCGGATAAAAACATCGAGTACTTTTTCTAAAATATATTGCAAAGCTAAAAAAAAAGGTCTTTTTTGTGGCATTTATACTCATTCCAATCCCCTATAAAACAAAAAAAAAAAGGTCTTTTTTTATAGCATTTATACCTATTCCAATCCCTTATAAAACTGACTTCTAAAAAAAAAAGGTCTTTTTTGTGGCATTTATACCTATTCCAATCCCTTATAAAACTGTAATTTATTACATAAACTTGAGTTTTTGTGACATTAACTGGTTATCATCGATTCGATGTTTTATGAAAAAACATCGATACATCGAGTATTTCGATAGCTTTTCAAAACATTGGATCGATTCGATGTATCGCATTGTAAACATCGATGTTTTCGATGCATCGATGTATATCGAATATCCCTACCCGTTGGTGATCGTACGAGACGACTAAGGGGTATAAAACGCATATAACATCTATGCGAGAGAAGGAAAACTCGAAACAAAACCCTATACCAATACGTCTGACCAACGCGATATAGTAGGTTAATTTCGCTCCCATTATGGAGGAGGCCCGAGCCCAACAGTGGGACATTTATGGGCTGTGATGATAATGATGATGAATTCCAACACACCAGTATAAACTTCATCAAGCGAAACCACTCTACTTTAGTACGAAGATTCAAAAGTGCCGCATACTTGAATGGTCTTACTGATCACAAAGACGTTGTTGAATATCTGTCGTTTGTCCAATAAAATAGAGTCTGTATCTCGTTTTTATTTAAATCGTCGGAATTATTCTAGATTTATTCGTTTGTGGCTACTTCTTGAAAGGAATTTATCGAAAAGAACCTTCTCTAAAAATTCCACCAATGTCCCATTTCATTTCTCTATCCAAATCCATAGTGCCTCATTCTAAGCTCATCGTCTGTCCCTTTGTCAAGTTTCATATTGAAGTTCCCTTCATGGTTGTAGAGAACTTCAAATGTATGTCGATCGCTTGTAAGGCTTTCGAGATGTATTTGTAAAAAGATCTCCGCCTGGTCAGAGTATGGCAACGCGTAAACTTGTATAATCTTCAACAAATACCGTTTGACAATTCCAAGTATAAGTTATCCTGGTCAATACACTCCCGATCATCTCCACGCTGTCCACAAGAAACGAACGATAAACACCACACCGTTTTGGAACAGGTTCTCCTACCGTAAAAAAGATTTTCTTCGCGGTAGAACAGTTTGTCAAACCGGAGGATAATCGTAGCCTCACAATGTCCTCTCACCTTTCTGATAATCCTACAATGTCTCATCGGATTTGTACAATCCTTTTTAAATTCGATCATCCTCTCTTCGGTGCTAAATGGCTGAATATTATATATGTTATGAGGTTCAAAGTTCCATTATTTAGAACCCGGCAAAAGATTTTCATCACACTATCTCACCATCAATAGGCCTGCTATCAAAACTAACGGTGATGATTCGGTGAAACTGTTTTTTTTTTTCAGGAAAATAACGCCGAAGAGGAGATAACTGCTGACCACTCCCCCGTTGAGATCCCAAGCCGATTTTAGGAGTCATATTCCTTCGCCATGTTGAGATTAATATATCAACATTTCAGTTCATATACGTCCCACTACTGGGCTCGAGCCTTCTCCGCAATAGAAGGGAAATTGAACTTCTATACTACGCTGGTCAGACGTGTAGTTCTACTGTGTGGTTCTATTTCGTCTTTGCCCTCACATCAACTAATACGTGTAGACGGATATTTTAATACTTACGGATATATATAGGTATATATATTCGTAACGACGACGTAAGAAAGCGAGTAGGTATGAAAGAGAGTATTGGTGTAAAGATGCGAAAGGGAATGCTCCGATGGTTCGGACATGTGGAAAGAATGCCGAACGAACAGAATGCAGAACAGATGTAAGAGTAACAATAGGTAATGATGTACTAGAGCAAGTGGATGAATTTGTATATCTTGGATGTGGATTTAGCCGAGATGGACGGTACACCACTGATATAGAGCGAAGAGTGAATGCGGGAAATAGAGTCAACGGAGCGTTGGGGCAACTTCTCGGTAGCCACCACCTCAGCCAGAAGGCACGTGTAGCAATACATAATGCAGGCTTGTCCCAACATTACTGTTTACTGTATGGAAGCGAGAGTTGGGTATGCAGAAAAGAGTATAAAAGTAAAATTAATGCGGTCGAAATGCGGTCTCTGCGGAAAATCTGTGGAGTTAGGCTAACCGACCGCATTCGTAACGACGACGTAAGAGAGCGAGTAGGTATGAAAGAGAGTATTGGTGTAAAGATGCGAAAGAGAATGCTCCGATGGTTCGGACGTGTGGAAAGAATGCCGAACGAACGTCTGGTTAAGAAGATATACAATGCGAAAGTGGAAGGATGTAGGTACCGAGGGAGACCGAGACTAACCTACCTGGACCAGATCGGTCATGTACTGAAGGAAGGTGGAGTCAAGAGTCTCCGAAACCGGCGAGCGTGTATGAAGAGAATTATGAATGTTGAGGAAGCGAGTGAAGTATGCAGAGATAGAGTTCTCTGGCACTCTGTTCTCTCTGCCTACCCTGCAAGGGATATGGCGTGATGATATGTAAGTATGTATATATATATATATATATATATATATATATATATATATATATATATATATATATATATATAAGTTATTTCATTTTATTTCTTAAAACAATTGATAAAGTTAATCCAAAATAATAAAAATATAAATAACATAAATGATAATAACGATTATAAAATTGATAAATATAAGAATTGCTTATTGATCATAGCATTTCTAATTGTTTAATTTTTTTATCAACTACATTCTACGAATAATCGACTTTCGGGGAATAAAAGAAAACGTGTTACGTCCGCGCTGGCCGCTTCGTTGAGGCTGTGATACCGGCACCGTATTATTAGAATCATTTCTTGTATTATTGGAGAATAATATTTATTAAAACTACTAATTTATTAAAACATTTAAAGGTTTTTTTTTATAATATTATTGAATTTTAAATTATTATAAATACATACATACATATCATCACGCCATATCCCTTGCAGGGTAGGCAGAGAGAACAGAGTGCCAGAGAACTCTATCTTTGCATACTTCACTCGCTTCCTCAACATTCATAATTCTCTTCATACACGCTCGCCGGTTTCGGAGACTCTTGACTCCACCTTCCTTCAGTACATGACCGATCTGGTCTAGGTAGGTTAGTCTCGGTCTCCCTCGGTACCTACATCTTTCCACTTTCGCATTGTATATCTTCTTAACCAGGCGTTCGTTCGGCATTCTTTCCACATGTCCGAACCATCGGAGCATTCCCTTTCGCATCTTTACACCAATACTCTCTTTCATACCTACTTGCTCTCTTACGTCGTCGTTACGAATGCGGTCGGTCAGCCTAACTCCACAGATTTTCCGCAGAGATCGCATTTCGACCGCATTAATTTTACTTTCATACTCTTTTCTGCATACCCAACTCTCGCTTCCATACAGTAATGTTGGGACAAGCACTGCGTTATGTATTGCTACACGTGCCTTCTGGCTGAGGTGGTGGCTGCCGAGAAGTTGCCCCAACGCTCCGTTCACTCTATTTCCCGCATTCACTCTTCGCTCTATATCAGTGGTGTACCTTCCATCTCGGCTAAATCCACATCCAAGATATACAAATTCATCCACTTGCTCTAGTACATCATTACCTATTGTTACTCTTACATCTGTTCTGGTTTTATCTCTTTCAAAGACCATTATTTTGGTTTTGCTCACATTCACACGTAGACCCCTTTTCTTACAATCTTCTGTCATTGTGTCGACTAGGGTCTGCAGGTCAGTCGCTGACTGTGCCAGCAGGAATGCATCATCTGCATAAAGCAGAGCAGTGACCGCTGAGTCGCCCATCTGGACTCCCACATTCATATCGTTCAACCTTTGGAGACATTTATCCAGATATATGATAAACAGCCTGGCTGACAGAACGCACCCCTGCTTAATGCCGATATTGACATCAAACCAAGGCGACATTCCATCATCCAGCCGCACACAGGCTCTACAGCCCATGTAACTGGACTGCACAGCCCGTAGCAGTTTACCGCTAGTACCATACTCTGGTAAAATGTCCTAAAGTTCCTTTCGTACAACCGTGTCAAATGCTCTCTCCAGATCCAGAAAACTGCATAAAACCCTCTGACCTAGAGCCAGATGCTTCTCCACAATGTTGCGCAGAGAGAACACTTGATCCATGCATCCCCTTCCATTCCTGAAACCTCCTTGTGTCTCACACAGTAAACCATCGGACACCATCCTCATTCTCCTTTCAATAATTTTACCATACACTTTTGCTGCCAAACTGGTCAAGCTTATGGCTCTGTAATTTGCGCAGTCATAACGTGAACCCTTGTTTTTAAACAAAGGTACGATGACTGCGCTATTCCAGTCCCTGGGAACCATTCGCGAGCTCCAACATAAATTGAGGAGCAACAGGAACGCCTCCCAGACACAGGAGGCACCAAGCTTGATCATCTCGGCAGACGCCATATCAATGCCCGCTGCCTTACCATTTTTCAAACTTCTTATCGCCCATTCAACTTCATCCATACTGATGCCATCGGAGGACGCCGTTGTCGAATATTGATCTACTAAACCACATCCAACACCGGCGCCAACCGTAGCATCCGCATACATATCGCCAAAATATTCACTCCATCGGCTTAACACGTCTTGTGTTTGTGTAAGAATGTCTCCACCTTTAGACCTTATTTTATTCATTCTGAAGGCTGACCAACCACCCCGAGACTTCTTCACCTCCCTCCAAAAGAGTTTGGTGTTACCCTCGAAGTTTTTAGTCAGCCTATCTTCTGCACTCATACTTGCTCTATCACGTTTCTTCGTATTATAAATAAATATTGCAAATATAAATTGCAAAAAGAGTTTGACAGCGGTGGGATTCGAACCCACGTCCTTTCGGACTGGTGCCTAAAACCAGCGCCTTAGACCACTCGGCCACGCTTCCTGCCTAAAACTAATGCAAAATTGACTGGTGGTTTTCAACCATACAAGCTATCAAATAAACTAAATGGTAGGTGGGTATTAGGTTTTATTTTCGTTACGGAATTTCTTAATTCGGTCGCCGCGCTCAAAGCCCGCGATAAAAGCTATGCAATAGCTTAAAAATACCAATAAAACAAATCAAACACATTTTCTAACTGTATATTTATTAAAAACATAGCAACAATATCTTATAATATAATAATTACATATGGCGTTTTGTCTACTAGTTCTAAGCTTTATAGAGTGCATGGGGGTATCACACTATATACGAGGGGCCACAAGTGTTACTAAAATGAAACCATAATGGTGTCATTACGACTATTGGAATGACAAAATTGTAGGGAGTCGTCGAATGCAGGCAACACAGGAGCGTTCTAAGAGGCATTCTCGTGGTGAGGGTTTTGCTAGCTGATAGTGGTAATAATGAGAAAACTTCTTTAGTTAAATGTCATTTTAAAAGTTGGACTCACAGCAATTATGTGTGTACCGCAAATATGTGTCCTGCACGAGTATCGAACCCACGATATTCGACATAAAAGTCGTTATTTAGACCCAGGTGGTCTACCAGCTACATAAACAGGATATTTTTTTATAGTTTTTTTTAAACACTAATCTCTGGACCAAGGAAATAATCTTAGTGCTCAAATCGTGTAATTTACGGACACAAATTACACCCAGACTCGGAACAATAATTTATTGATCGCAAACGAAATATTGTACTGCATGGTGTATCGAACCTGAGCCATTGAAAGGACCGGTATTATAACCACTACACCATCTGTGCAGTCAAATTATTTTATTGTATTTTTTTAATTTTTTGATGGTCGTAAAGGGTATTTCCCACAATGACGTCATTTAGACACTATTATGATACAATTTAGCAGACTTGAGACCCTGTAGGTGTTGATTTTACTTAAAATCAGCAAGTGCTTTGACTACATTTCGATGGTGGAGTAAATGAGGCCCCACATGTTACGAAAAAACATTATGATTGCATTATACTGTTTAAATGGCAACAATTAACCGTGATATATGTATATAACTTAACATGAATATATGTGTACTTATGTGTCTGTAAATTAAAGTTAAAAAAAACTTATATGGAAATTATACAATTTAATGTTGAATTTCCATTTGAGAATTGTACAAAACACTTATGAAATAATAACATATACACATATGTATGTTACAGTTTTCAAATAAGAATTACATTAATATTCACACGAAAACTGCTGTAATTCTTATTTGAAAACTGTACAATGCCAATTTCGAAACTGTACTGGGGACTGTACAATTTTTAATTGGAAACTGTACAATTTAAATTTGGAAACAAACAATATAACACTTATTTGTATACTGTACAATCTTCACTTGGAAATTTTAGAATTCTCGTTTGGAAATAATATAATACTTATTTGAATGTTAGCATTTTTTCAAACTAGTTTTCTTATGTGAGCGTACATGTGTCTAATGCAGACCAGGCCACGACAGGATAGCCTTCGATAGCAATTATAACTTCTTAATGATACGATACGTAAATTCCTTACTACAAAATATACATTTTCTAGGATTTCAAATTATCATCATCACTAGTATTTGCGAAATAATATATAACGGAATTTGTAACATAGATTTTATGATGATATTTCGGTACTGTTACAAGCGCTATGATCAAGGAAGAACAGAATACAGAATGTATATAGTAATATTTTCACGAATAGAATATTATCATTTGGAAA
Organism: Lymantria monacha; assembly: GCA_905163515.2. Lineage (NCBI taxonomy): Eukaryota > Metazoa > Arthropoda > Insecta > Lepidoptera > Erebidae > Lymantria > Lymantria monacha. The sequence goes on along the minus strand of LR991095.1, from coordinate 29,971,519 downwards.
ATTTACAAATTATTTGTGAAAACTGTACAATATACATTTGAGAACTGTATAATCGTTACTTGGGGACTGAATTCTAATTTGGAAACTGTACAATTTGGACTTTAGTCGTAGAGTTTTTTTTACTCCCAGAGATATTTTGAACAACAAAGTATTAAACATGGATGTTCATATAGATATTCCGCAATTATTCAAACGAGCGAACCACAGGTACCAACCCGCCGATTGCAAATTTTACAATTTTAGGCCATTTATTTTTAAACTTAGTTATTAAATATAACTTTCTCATTAATCTTTTTATGTAGCTGTGTCGTAGCGGTTACGAATACTACCAACCCATACTTTGCTCGTGGATGTCATAAACGACGACTAAGAGACTTATAACGACCTGAACCAACTCCATCTAAGGCCGTTTGGTCAACAATTACATTCCCAAGAAGGGTTGACGTCGGGCAGGCGCCGGTCATAAAACTATTGCCAATAACTTTTACAATATGTACTATAAAAGAAGAGTACATATTGTATCGACCCCAATTAAATGGGATAAGAGTAGGAGAATGATGATTAATCTTTTTATGTATACGCAATATTACGTATTTAGCTACTTTCTTATTTTTTTTTTTTTATATATATTGACAATCAGCTATTGTTGCCAGTGTAGAATAAAATTTTTCTTAACTTCTTTGGTCTCATGTTAGTCATTGTCCATGAGTAAGTCAATTTGTCGCCATCAACAATACCTACTATGGCCACACTGTTAATGGTCAGATTATACCTCATATTTATTTTGCAATAATAATTTTAGATGCTTTAAAATGTCTATGGCCACGGGAGAATAAATTTCTAATGTCTTCTTTTTTAAATTTTTGAGATTTAGCATGCTATGTTTGTTAAAAAAGCTTGTTAACGAGCGAAAAATGTTTGTGGAACAAACATCTTTTATTTTTCTATTTTTTATTATTTTCGTTACTACCATACACTTTTATTACTACTTAAAGATATAATGAGAGAACACTCATTTCTCACTATAGATACAATTTTAAAAACCATGTTACAGAGATAAGTCTCTAGATGGAAATAGGTTCCATCTACTGTTCAAAAAAATAAAGCTACAGGTGAAAGGCAGCCAAGCTGTCTGACCAGTGTGGTATAGTAGGCCAATTGCCCGCCTATTATGAAGAGGAATAGAGCACAGCAGAGGGACAAGTGTGAGCTGTGATGATAATGCGACTGGACAATTAGTTTGAACAATCCCACGTGACATTTTCATAAAAAGAGGTATAATATTGTATTATATTGAAGAAAACGGACAATTTTTGTATCATACTAAAAAAAAGATAATTTTGTAATCCATTGAAGATGAGGTACTTTTTGTATTGTATTAACAAAAGAAGCATTATTTTGTATCATATTAAGAGAAGAGCGATAATTTTGTATTCCATTGAAAAATTAATATACATATGTTTGCAATATAAGAAAGAATAATTTTATATTATTTCTTATTGTGCTTAGATACCCGCACCATACTAATGCCTAAAGAATTGATATTCATTTAATTTAAAGTTAAAACTGAACAAAAGTAAATAATAAATATCTAGTATTTTCTTTTGCTCACTTTGAACCTGAAATACGGTAAGTTTCGTCTACTATTATTATGTTATTTGTCCACTTCCACAGACTAACTATGGATGAACCACCCACAGATTAAAGAAATAAACGAATATTTGTTTAGTCTGTGGGTGGTTCGTTATTCGTATAGTCTGTGGATTGGACATGCAAGATGTAAATTAAACAATATATAATATATTTCTTACAATAAGTAGTATTCATTAACAAAATCTATTTAAAATAAAATAACTTATAATAAAATACTTATTTTTGATATCAGTAATGAGCTGGTAATACGAGCTATTATTGCCGGTATTTTACATGTAGATTTTGCTCTTCAGTTATCATTATCTGTTTGTTAGCTGTTCAAGCCGTTAGCTTTAATAAAGTGATGGCTACGCGACTAAAGGTTTTCTACTAGATTTTTTTGTAGATCTTGAAAATACACACCCAAAGCACTGTTATAATCAGTACAATGTAGCAATGCCTCATCATTATATTAGATAGAAACACCATCAAAATTAATAAATATAACGCAATAACATGCTAACATATTGAATATAAATACAATGCATTTTCACGGTCCCGCCAAATCTCTTGTACGACCTCTCATACTATTAAATACAGTGTTACGAGTCTTAAAAATATTTGTACCATACTATAGATTTAGCGTGATTAAAAAATCTAATTTCTAATTTGCTATTAATCCTGATCTATACTTTCTCAATAATTTCGCTAAAGCGGATCAAGCATTACCGCATCTATAATTTTACACTTAATTTAAGACGTACAATAATCAAAGTGCGACATTTTCACCTACCAGATAGTCAAGACAAGGGTAATTGCCTCCTTTAACTGGAAGTCGTAAAAATAGACTAAACCTCTCACCAGGAGACTGGGCAGCAGCTTTCTCTAGAGATAACACCTCATTGCGATTGCCAACCCACGTGCTAAGCGTGGCGATTTAATAATCGCCACTGTCACCCTCATTTCTCCTCACAAACCTTTTCAGACTGACATTCAGAAAGGTCGAAAGGTTGATGATGATGAAGCTTAAGTTAAAGTAGGTGAAAATCGCGTACCATGACCAATGCTTTCAATTTAATACTGATATAAACTTTTTGATGATTTAGCATTTGTTCATGACCCATATAACATCCATTTCGGTAATGTCACCTCACTTAATAGATGGCGTAGTCGTCGAGTTAGATCACGATATGGTTTCGTTACGGGCGATCAATATTTGTAATATTTTAATAAAACATTTATGAACTGACCGACGCTGACGATGCTAATACAATCACTCAAAAAAGAGCCTACGCGGCCCGCGCGGCCACAACACATAAATAGCCGCGCTTCCGCCCCCGCCGCCGGGGACGTAAGACGCGACGCGTAATAGTCAATAATTCAAACATGGGCACGCCCACTTTGCTATCAGCGACGCCCCGAGCCGAGGTTCGTTCCCCACAGGAGAAGCCCTCGGGCGTTGTCGCTTAATTTTTTTACCGGGTTAAGAGCCTTCAGCACTCACCCATAGTCTAGTCCGGGTTAAGCTGTGACAGCCATCTGCGGCTAACAGCTAAAAGACAGACACAAAAAAAAATATTCGTGGATCTGCAGATCATCAGATCAGGGTCACAAGATCACCAGATCAAATAGATCAACAAAAAAACAAGATACTTTGATTTTATTTAGTGCATTCCCTAGTATTCCGTGAACCAGCTAGTTTAACCCACTACCTATTAATACGATAGTATTTAGCAATTGTTTAATTATATTATAAAAAAAAAAATATGAGTTCAAACTTCAAATCTATGTGGTGACGGACAGACGGAGTAAGAATACAATTCAACACCACATTTCCTGTGGTTGTAGTAAAATACGATTAAAGAATATACTTTTAGGTTACTAAATGCCGGTTACGCTGATCACTACACTTCGAATTAAACTCTTATTGTCCTCCAAATCCATATTTCTATATTGTATCATGATAAAATAAAACTCCATAAAGAACTTCCAAATTGTGAAAAAAATAACACAGCGGTTTTTTAATTAACTGATATGCGAATACAAATGAATTTCATTCTAAATTACTAAACAGAAATATGAGTTTGGAGTAAAAACTCTAAATAGAGAAAATTCTAATTAAATACCCAAGAAAACGACAATTATTCTCTGTATATTTGATTTACGATTATTTAAAGTTCAAATTTGCTTTTCTTCTCAATTTCGTGATATATTTCTATGCGCTAGAACCACTCAGCTGGTGTTCTCTGCTTGCCCACCCAATATTAGATGTGTGCCGACCCAATATTAGATTTATAATAGCAAATAAAATGTAAAACTGACAATATGTAAATAGCCTTTTAAGACTTATACATAATAAATGATTTTATTAATATAAATAGCCAAACATATCAAATGCTAAATCAACAAAGAGTAAACAATAATTTAGACTACATTCTTAATTATTTACTTAACACTTTCCCTTCCACACAATATACACAACAACTAATCCTTTCATATCAAACCACAAATACTTCACACTAATGCAATCATTACTAACGTTATACTACTAAATTTGCGGTTTTGTTGCGTGATAATTGCAAATCACTGCGTTGCAATAGCGTGACAATTACGAATCACTGCGTTGCAATAGCGTGATAACTACGAATCACTGCGTTGCAATGACGTGACAATTACGAATCACTGCGTTGCAATAGCGTGACAACTACGAATCACTGCGTTGCAATGGCGTGACAATTACGAATCACTGCGTTGCAATAGCGTGACAATTACGAATCACTGCGTTGCAATAGCGTGATAACTACGAATCACTGCGTTGCAATGACGTGACAATTACGAATCACTGCGTTGCAATAGCGTGACAACTACGAATCACTGCGTTGCAATGGCGTGACAATTACGAATCACTGCGTTTCAATGGCGTGACAATTACGAATCACTGCGTTGCAATAGCGTGACAACTACGAATCACTGCGTTGCAATGGCGTGACAATTACGAATCACTGCATTGCAATAGCGTGACAATAACGTGTCACTGCGTTGCAATAGCGTGACCATTACGAGACACTGCGTTGCAATAGTGTGACAATTACGAATCACTGCGTTTCAAAGGCGTGGAAATTGCAAGCCATTACATTTCAACAGCGTAAGAATTGATGAATCACTGCGCTGCAACAGTGTGCCAATTGCAAACCACTGCATTGCAACTTCGCGGCAATTGCATGCCACTGCATTGCAACTTCGTGGCAATTGCAAGCCACTGTATTGCAACAGCGTGACAACGGCGAGCTACTGCGTTGCAACAGCGTTGAAGTTGCAAGCCACTGTATTGCAACAGCGTGACAACGGCGAGCTACTGCGTTGCAACAGCGTTGAAGTTGCAAGCCACTGTATTGCAACAGCGTGACAACGGCGAGCTACTGCGTTGCAACAGCGTAGCAATTTCAAGCCACTGTATTGCAACAGCGTGACAACGGCGAGCTACTGCGTTGCAACAGCGTTGAAGTTGCAAGCCACTGTATTGCAACAGCGTGACAACGGCGAGCTACTGCGTTGCAACAGCGTTGAAGTTGCAAGCCACTGTATTGCAACAGCGTGACAACGGCGAGCTACTGCGTTGCAACAGCGTTGAAGTTGCAAGCCACTGTATTGCAACAGCGTGACAACGGCGAGCTACTGCGTTGCAACAGCGTAGCAATTTCAAGCCACTTTATTTCAACAGCGTGATAACGGCGAGCTACTGCGTTGTAACAGCGTAGCAATTGCAAGCCACTTTATTGCAACAGCGTGACAACGGCGAGCTACTGCGTTGCAACAGGGTAGCAATTGCAAGCCACTTTATTGCAACAGCGTGACAACTGCGAGTCAATGCGTTGCAACAGCATAACAAATGCTACTGACTAACTCACTGCTTCGTAAGAACATGTCAACTCCGTTATAACTTCATAGTTAAGGCGGTAAGTATAGGTCTTATTAAATAAAGTAACGTAAAGTAATCTAAGTAGAGTAACTTTAAGTATATAACTGCTAATAAAAACAATCCAAGTTCGTTTTCACTGAAGACATATATTTAAGGTAAATACTTAAAGCAAATTGAACAGCAATGTTACACGTTGAATGACGGGTTACATCAATCATTCATTGATGTTATTTTTACAGATTGTCTTAGGGAACGTACTCATACTATGTCATTTCTTTTTAATTTTTTTATTCCCCTTCTCCAGTCTTACCTCAGCTATACCAACTCATTTGACTAGCGTGATAATAAGTCAATAAGTCAATATTCCCCTATGTGGAAGCGTATAATAAGTCAATATTCCCCTATGTGGAAGAAGTACAAGACTGAGTACGGCCAAGTCCCAATTTTGACTATAGTCTATCTAATCTAAGAAGTGCACTTTGACAGCTGTCGGAGTAAGTTGTCTAGGTATGTGAATCAAATAATCGCGATCGAAAATATCCGATTTTAGTGAGAAATCGATATTGATTCTTTGTAATTAATAATCGGTTTATTTTTTTTATTTTTCAAAAAGGAGATGAAAAATTAAGTGCTAAATTAATAATAAACAAATTTAATTATCTCATCATAAAATCTATTCATCATAATTAGTAAGATTAGGTTAAGTAAAAACAAAAATTGGATTTGAAAATAGCTATTTATTCAGAATCACTTCTATTACTTGAATTATGATCGTCGCGAACATTAATAATTATTTCCTTATCAATAACATTGTCGAAACGTACATTTCTGTTAAAATCACTATTCGATTAAATATATTAATCTAATATTTTTACCGATTATTTGGATATTCGTGAATTGAAAGTTGTCAAGCACTAGTGTGTAGAACGTGATGACATGATATTGTAAGATCGTTAATAATAATTACTATTTACCATGTTATTTTAATTTTAAATTAGTTTTACGAGTTTCAACATTAGATTATTGTACAAGAAAGTCACCCGTAACGTTAATTATGTAAATAACTTAATAGTTCTTTAAAATTTCAGATTTATTGTTTGCAATCATGTTTATACGTTTGACCAAGGTTATTGTGTATTAAAACATGCGAAACGTCAAAATGCACTTCTTAGATTAGATGAACTATAAGTGTAATATTTTTGAAGAATGCAATACGGATAAGTTCCTTTAGTTAAATGTCATTATAGAAAACGAACATGAATATGATTTTTGGTTATTTCATTGTAATTTTTTAAATTGAAAACAGGCATTATCATTTTTCATAATAAATAACTGTTATTATATAAATTAATATTATTATTTTCTTTCAATAAAATCAATAATATTCATGTTATTAATTATTACATTCACAATATCAATTCCAACATACATATGTATGTGATACACGCAACAAACCCGCAACATACCGGCAACTACAATACAACAGTCTCGCAACAATTTCATATAATAATTAATATAAATTATATGCTAGTATCTATAATAATTAGGTTTAAAAGGTCCTACTTTATTCAGGCCTAAATATTTTGCTTGCTCGTCTGTTAATTCAGTTAGATGAGCGTCAAACGTTGGTAGATGGAGGCTGGCGACGTATTCGTCCATTTTCTTTGGTAATAAATACACGTCAGCCTGAAAATAAATACATATTAAGCTGTATGATGACTTTTCTATAGCTGTTGTAAAAAAAAAATATGTTCACAAAGACATGTCATGAAATGAAAAAAAAAAGAAATGTGAACCTGAAGAAATAATTTCAAATCACAACCAGTACTAAAGAAGTAGAAAAACGTTGAATATAGTGTTCTTTCCTTTTTTTATTTCTTATGGTGGCAAACGAGCAAGCAGACCACCTGATGGTAAGTGTTATGCATGGAATGGCCGCTCATGGACCTTTGCAATACATCTAGGCTGCCTACCAACCCAAAACCACCCAGAAAGTTGGGCTCCCAGCTCTCTCGCTCACCGAACGAAGAGCAATAGCACATAGTCACTGCTCAGACCTCGATTTTTTACGAGAGCGTGGTTCTGTAGACAGTGAACTATCAACAGTTTGGCCCTACCACAATAGTTGTAGTAAAAATAAATTATTGATATTCACAATCAGGTGTAATCAAATTAAAGAAAAATAGGAAAGAAAAAAGATGAACCAAAATAAAGGAAGGAAAACATATTTCAAGTCTCAACCAGTGCTAAAGAAATAGTCATTTAAAAGGCTTGTATATGGTGTTCATATCTTACCTTATACCTATGGGCTGGTGCATTATACAGTTCGATGAGCGCCAAAGCTTGCGTGGCCGCCGTCACAGAGACCACAAACGATGGCAATGAGGAACAGCATAGATTGGCGAGACGACCTTCAGCTAGAAGTACTATTCGCTTACCGCTCGCCCATATTATGTGATCAACCTGACGATGAAGAGTTTTTAAATTACTAAGATTTAGTTTTTCCGTGTGGTGACAGAGTAAGAATACATTTCACCACCCCCTATCTTGTCCGTGGGTGATCGTACGAGACAACTAAGGGATATCAAATGCATGTAACATCTATGCAAGAGAAGGAAAACTCGAAACAAAATCCTATACCATCACGTCTGACCAGCGTGGTGTAGTAGGTCAATTTCCCTCCCATTATGGAGGAGGCTCGAGCCCAACAGTGGGACATGTATGAGCTGTGATGATGATGATGATAAAGATTTAATATTTAACATGCTAAGTTAGTAACGAGCGAAAAAAATTAAAAGTATAAAATAGGTACAATGTGTAGTCATTGTCCGATAGATGGCGCATGTCTCCAATAAAACAATAAAATAGTACAAGTCACCTTTTGATTGTCATACGCTCACACCAAGTGGTAGGATTTCCAATAGGTGTGACTTCGTGCTCCACGTGTGACAATCAAATATATTTAAAATAAACATTTGGACATCATACAGGATATCTGAAAAAAATATTCTTTAATGATGAAATTTTAATAAAAAAAAGTGTGTGTCAGCTCCGACGCACGACTGGAGTTTACTCCTTAAGTACAATTATAAAAACAGGCGCAAAAAAAGCTCATTTGACTAAAAATAATATATATATATATATATATATATTTTTATTTACATTTATTGAAACTGTTCAGTGAAGTATTATCTCACGTCAGAAAGTGAAAGGTGCGCAGAATAGGTTGCGCACCAAAAACGTAACGAAGTCATTCGATCACTAGATTTTACTCCTCAATTTTTTCTCATACCGGACGCCTTATATGAAAATCGAATCTTAAAGAGTAAACTCGAAAAAAATATACTAAAAAACATTGAGATATGTTAAAGGACTACATACCTGACTCCTAACCCTCTCCCATAGTAGGTCTGGTGTTCTTAATGCGTGCACATCTATCTCAGTATTACTATGACCCATATTACAGACCACACAACCGTTCTTCATCCTCTCCATATGATCTCTGGTCACCACACCTTTGTTACCGGTGGCTGTGATCACTATATCAACTTGACGTATCACCTGTAATACAAGAATATAATTGAATTTCAAAAGTATTTCATCATCATCAAGAGCTCGGCTGATATACGTGTAATAACGTCTGCGGGCTCATGTATGAATGGATGATGTACAAAAACAGTCTAACTCACCTCATTTAATTTAACCACTCTGAATCCATCCATGGCTGCTTGCAGCGCGCATATGGGATCTATTTCTGTAACGTACACCTGAAAATAATAACATGTGATCAATAGTGCTGCCATCTTCTGTACAATTTATATGAGATGTCACATTTTTTATTAATTACTAGCTTTTACCCCGCGGCTTTGCTCGCGTTGGAGCCCTTAAATAAATATCATACATTCCAATAGAACTGAATCAATGTGATTCAGTATTTAAAAATTACTACATACAATTAAGTTACTGTATCCGTATTTCTTTTTAATAATAAGTATCCTATATCCTTTCTAATACCTCGAAGGCTATATGTAGAAAGTTTCATCATCATTATTCTCCTACTCTTATCGTACATATTGTAGAAATTATTGGCAATAGTTTTATGACTGGCCACCTGCCAGACGCCAACCCTCCTTGGGAATGTAATTATTGATCAAATGGCATCAGATGGAGTTGGCCCAGGTCATTATAAGGCTCTTAGTCGTCTTTTACGACATACATGAGCAAAGTAAGGGTTGGTAGTATTCGTAGCCGCTACCACACAGCACTATGTAGAAAGTTTCATGATAATCGGTTAAGTAGTTTTGGCGTGAAAGGGTAACAAACAAATTTATATTCATATTTATAATATTAAGTAGGGATTTACGAAGTTCTAGATAGCATAGTTGGTATAATGCAATGCAAAATAATAATTTGTACCTAACCCATAAAAAAATATTTCGAATTTGGGCGTAATTTGAGTTCGTTAACTTATAAGTTTGTAAAGTCCCGGCAATACAATTTCTACCACATTGCAGAATGTTGCACGTTTAAAAAAAAATACAAGTTATCAATTCATAAAAGGCGCCAATAAGAAGTTACTATAACTACCCACAAGTCGGTTCACGATTATTGTAAAATATTAATTATTAATAATCTGTCTGTCTATAAAAACCCGGCAGCACGATTGGAACGGATTTCCAATAGGTGTGGGTTCGAATCCCACTTGTGACAATCATTTTTCACTCGTAATCGGGTTTTTATAAATAATCAAGCATATTTAATGCTAAATTTCAGTAATTTGAATCTGTCTATCTCTCTCCGCCGCCTGACTCACGTCAACGTCAGAATATCTTTCGTAGTACATTATAGAAAAGACGAGTTCAGCTTGTGCCTGAAGTAGAGCGCTCTTCGGGACGAGCTTGGGAATTAAATGAACGGCACTTAGTTCAATTCAATTCAACAATGACTTCAATGAAGGACCAGTTTATCATACCACCTAAGATCTAATAAGTAATTTTTCGAGAGTATTAGGAACCCTGAAGTTGAACTGTCGAGCGAAAACTCCGGTTTACGAGCAATTCCAAAGATAAAGCCAAATTAGCAAACAGAAAACAGGGCATCTATCTATTCAAATAGAGCCAAGCGGTGCTTCATACTGTGATAACGTATTGTGGTTTACAAACCACAAGGTTTTCCTTACATGGAGTACTGCTTACATCTCTGGGCTCTAAGGAAGCGCTTGACTTGGCACCACTTTTATGTTTTTACCGCAGATAAGGGTCATCTATTTCACCTGAAGAGGTTATGGCCACCTATCTATTTCTTCAGCTTCATACTCTGTAATGCACTACCTGCTGTTGTGTTGTTCGAGCGCTAGACATGCCCTTCTTTAAAAGAGGTTTAAGAAGAGCATTTACTTCTCGGTAGGTAGAAGCCGTCTTTGCCCCTAGTATTGCTAAAATGCTTGAGGAGCAGGACTATTTATCATCAGGCATGCTGCTGTTCATTTGCCACCTTTTATCATTATAAAGCCAGGTGCTGTGCAGCTGCTTTCTATACTCTTGGGAAATTCCAATTAGAATACACTAGTGTTTGATACATACCACACATCCCAATGCCTTCAGTGCTTGACAACATCCTTTACCGACTTCACCATAACCGCACACAACCGATTGCTTACCACCAAACATTAAATCTGTACTACGTTTTAATGCATCTATTATGCTTTCCCTGAAAAACAAAAAAATAAGATAAAAAATTAAAAAGTAATGATAATAGAATTTTATATGCATATACATATCATCACGCCATATCCCTTGCAGGGTAGGCAGAGAGAACAGAGTGCCAGAGAACTCTATCCTTGCATACTTCACTCGCTTCCTCAACATTCATAATTCTCTTCATACACGCTCGCCGGTTTCGGAGATTCTTGACTCCACCTTCCTTCAGTACATAACCGATCTTGTCTAGGTAGGTTAGTCTCGGTCTCCCTCGGTACCTACATCCTTCCACTTTCGCATTGTATATCTTCTTAACCAGACGTTCGTTCGGCATTCTTTCCACATGTCCGAACCATCGGAGCATTCCCTTTCGCATCTTTACACCAATACTCTCTTTCATACCTACTCGCTCTCTTACGTCGTCGTTACGAATGCGGTCGGTCAGCCTAACTCCACAGATTTTCCGCAGAGACCGCATTTCGACCGCATTAATTTTACTTTTATACTCTTTTCTGCATACCCAACTCTCGCTTCCATACAGTAATGTTGGGACAAGCACTGCATTATGTATTGCTACACGTGCCTTCTGGCTGAGGTGGTGGCTACCGAGAAGTTGCCCCAACGCTCCGTTCACGCTATTTCCCGCATTCACTCTTCGCTCTATATCAGTGGTGTACCGTCCATCTCGGCTAAATCCACATCCAAGATATACAAATTCATCCACTTGCTCTAGTACATCATTACCTATTGTTACTCTTACATCTGTTCTTTATATGACTTTTCAAAAATCTCGAATGCACACTCGCTCTTATATTATTTTCAGTAATTCGGTGTTTATAAATAATTTTGTTGCCATTTTCTGTAATGCAGAGAAAGTACTAAAGTCTAAAAAATATACTACTAGCCAAAATTCCCACTGCAATCTTTAATACGGTGACCAATGCTTAATTAAAGACCACTATATCACTTAGACAATAAGTTTTGAATACAATCATTATCCTGTTCTTATCCCCAATTACTTGGAAGTCGACGCAATATGAACACTTTTCCTGTCATACATATTGCAAAAGTTTTATGATGCGCGGCCTGTCAGACGTCAACACTCCATGTGAATGTCATCATCATCATCATCATCTCAGCTCACATTTGTCCCACTGCTGGGCTCGAACATCCTCCATAACGGGACGGTAACTGACCCACTACACCACGGTGATCAGACGTATTGGTATAGGGTTTTGGTTGGAGTTTTTCTTCTCTCACATAAATGTTATATGCGTTTTATATCCTTTAGTCGTCTCGTACAATCACCCACGGGTAAGATAGGGTGTGGTGAATTGTATTCTTACTCTGTTACCACACGAAAAATGTAATTGTGAATGAACATGTGAATGTAATTGTTGACAAAACAGCATCAAATAGAGTTGGATCAAGTCGATATACAGATCTTTATCATCTTTTACAACAGCCACGAGCTAACATTGGCAATATTCATAGCAGCTACCACACAAGGTTTAGAATGCAAATAAATAATAAATTAATTCATTTGATTAACCTAAAATAATGATAGAATAGAATGATCTACGGATGGACATATCCTTAACGAGAGAATAGTTTTACTTCAATATAACAAATTATATATTATCCGTGTGGTGACGGAGAAAGAATACAGTTCACTACCACCTATCTTACCCGTGGGTGATCGTAAGAGACGACAAAGAGATATTAAAACGCATATAACATCTATGCAAGAGAAAGAAAACTTGAAACAAAAACCTATACCAACCCATCTGACCAGCGTGGTATAACAGGTTAATTTCCCTCCCATTACGGAGGAGGCCCGAGCCCAACAGTGGGACACATATGGGCTGTGATGGTGGTGATGATATAATACAAGCCAAATATTATAAATCATTACATTAATAGTGGTATGATATCAATAGCTGTACAACCATAATGTTGACAGTTTTCTAAATAGTTGTATTTGCAGGGTTCCATCCGGGGTAGTACCCCACTCTCGCAGAAGATCGACGTCTGAGTAGTGGTAATGTGCTGTTGCGCTTCATTCAATAAGCGAGAGAGCTGGCAGCCCAACTTTCTAGATGAGTTTTGGTTAGTAGACAACCACCTTGTTGTACCCCTGATATTGCAAAGATCCATTGCCGGCAGTAACACTTATCATCAAGTGGGCTACATGCTCGTCTACCATCACAAGCAATTAAAGAAATTGAATATATAATAAAGAACTCACCGACATGAATAAAGATTATCAAACTTAGTTTTGGTTACAGAATCATTGACGTTCATCGCTGGCACGCACAGTTTGCCGGCTTTGCTGAGCTGATACAGCCTGTGGACACCCGTCACACTCTCTTCAACTATACCTGAAAGGGACAACGTACAATATATATCGGTGCACCACCAATTACTATTTACATTATCTTAAAGCTACATTTCTACGTTTAATTATTAGAAAAAGGTACAACGCAAACCAGCTTCTAAGCCCTTTCAGGTTCTGTGAAAAAACCTAATTATTTACGGTTCTGATGGAAAATTTGACTATTTACCTGGCCTAGATTTTATCATCATCATCATCACAGACCATATATGTCCCACTGTTGGGCTCGGGCCTCCTTCGTAATGGGATGGAGATTAACCTACTATACCATGTTAGTCAGACGTGTTGGTATAGGGTTTTGTTTCGAGTTTTCCTTCTCTTGCATAGATGTTATATGCGTTTTTAAATCCCTTAGTCGTCTCTTACGATCACCCGCAGGTAAGATAGGGGGTGATGAATTGTATTCTTACTCCGTCACCACACGGACAGATTTTATCATGTTAATAAAATATTAAAAAGTAACCCTTTTTGTAAACAAACATGTAAACTAACAAAACTCCACACTCTTGATTTTGTATATAAATACAAGCGATTATTATCGCACGTGTTTATCCACGATCTGACGTCGCCGACATTTACACGACGTGACACGCTGACATTACGAGCGTTCAACAAAAAGTATACACGGCCCACAAAAATATCCCCCGTTACGTCCCCGCCGTTGAGGACAGAGGACGTGACGCGTAATAGTTAACAGAAGTTACGATGTCACAGACAAGCTAACAGGCATATCATACTTATTACACCCCTCTTTTTGCGTCGTTGGTTAATAAAAGTGTTACCTTTGATATTTTTGAAGGTAGCAGCGTGTTTTTTCAGCATGAGATGAGTAGCGTCACCTCCGTCATCCAGGATCATGTTAGGTTGCCAAGTAGCTGTGGGAGTACAGCATTGGTCTATGCACCACCAAAAAGCCTCCTCGCTTTCACCACGCCAAGCGAAGACCGCATACCCTGAGGAAATAACGATCTAATATTTTACGCTTGTATTATATATGAAAGAAATAAAACTAATATGTCCTACCGCTGAGCTTGAACCTCCAGTAGCAGGAAAATTGACCGACTATGTTTCGCTGGTCATACGTGTTGGTATTTATATGGAGTTTTATTACAAGATTTTCTTCCCTTGCACGGATGTTAACATTCCGTGTGATGACGGAGAAAGAATACAGTTCACAACTCCTTATCCTGCGTTTGAGTATGATATGAGAGGACTAAGGAATATAAAATGAATATAACATCTATGCAAGAGAAGGAAACCTCGAAACAAAACATTATTTCAACCCATCTAATTAGCGTGGTAAAGCAGGTCAATTTCCTTTCTATTGTGGAGAAGACAGTCAAGCAGTGGTGTACGAACCGAGATGAACCAGATCCGGAACCCCTAAAATGGCTGACCAGTATTCCTAAAGTTTTACTCACCAGCGTGTGCTAAGGCCGCTCCAACTTCGTTTTGAGTGCTGTATATGTTACATGCTGCCCAGCGGACTGTGGCACCCAGGGCAGCGAGGGTCTCGATCAGAACTGCCGTCTGCGCATTTATATGAGTGCAGCCTACAATCTGTAAGAAGAACATCACATTATTTATAAAATGTGATATTTTTGGAGTTTATTCCTTAAGAATCGATTTTCATTTAAGGCGCCTGGTATGAGAAAAATTTGAGGAGTAAAATCTAGTGATCGAATGACCTCGTTACGTTTTTGGTGCGCAACCTATTCTGCGCACCTTTCACTTTCTGACGTGAGATAATACTTCACTGAACAGTTTTAATAAATGTAAATAATAATCGTACTTAAGGAGTAAACTCCAGTCGTGCGTCGGAGCTGACACAAACACTTTTTTTTGTGTTTTTGATATGAAACTTACAAGACATTAGTGGTAGGACCACACTGTTGACAGTTCTCTGTCTGCAGCCGCGATCAGTCCGTCCGTGGTAGTACCACAATCTCGCAGAAGATCGACGTCTGAGTAATGGCAATGTGATATCGCGCTTCGTTCGGTGAGCGAGAGAGCCGGCAGCCCAACTGGGTGGGTTTGGGGATTGTAATGATAGGCAGCGGCCTAGCTATAGCCTTGTTTATAGCAAAGGTCCATGGGCAGCAGTGACACTTACCATCAGGTGTGCTGCTTGCTCGTTTGCCACCATAAGCAATAAAAAAAAAGGACCACAACTTTATATATTGTGTAATGAAAATTTGGCGAGAAAAAGGGGTGAAGTGACTTCTATATTTTTCTTTTGATACGATGGAAGAGGAGCATATATTGCGGTGATCACAAGCAGGATGATGATGATGATGATGATGATAGACGTATGGTTTCAGAGATCTTGTGATGGGTCAGTCAGTGAGTGTTATTTCACTTATATCATCCATCAGCCCACAAAGTCCACTGTTGGACATAGGCCTCCCCATGAGAATGTCATTCCAAACGGTTCTGTGCCACCTGCATCCAACGGTTTCCTGCGACCTTCGTAATGTCATCAGTCCACTTAGTGTGGGGTCGTCCTACGCCACGGCGTCCGATTTGTGGTCGCCATTCGAGAACCTTTCTTTCCCAACGGTTGTCGGTTCGTCGAGCGATGTGGCTTGCGTATTACCACTTCAATGTGCTAATTCTTTGGGCTATATCTATTACACCCGTTCTTTATTATATACAGAAGATAAATGGAATTTGAATAATTTAAAACATGCGTCCTCAAATATGGCATTTGAGTTATTTTTTATTAGTCATGCATAAATGTGGCGGCTAATATTCATCATCATCACAGCCCATAAATGTCCCACTGTTGGGCTCAGGCCTCCTCCGTAATGGGAGGGAAATTAACCTACTATACGCCACCACGCTGGTCAGACGTGTTGATATAGGGTTTTGTTTCAAGTTTTCCTTCTCTGGGGTGGTGAATAGTATTCTTACTCCGTCACCACACGGAAATATTATTATATTATTATGAATACAGGCTAATATTACTATGTTCATTTACTAAAACTTACCTTCGCATCCTTCAACGGTTTATCATCCTTTGCCCTGGCCCTCAACGCCATAATCCCAGGCATCTCTTGCTCGGCGATCTCAATCTCCCTTCTTCCAAATGCATGCTGTTCGATATTCCGTACACAATATGCAGGGTTCGGCTGACCACTGGCGATGGCTTTTTCGTGGGGTTGGACACCCTCATCCTCATCTGACGAAGAACCTAAAACAAAAAATAAAAATGTATTAAAGATCTATTTCTATAAAGAACAACAATTTCTGGAAAGACATCCCATTGAGGTAAAACAGACCAGCTTAAAGATGATCAGTAAAATGGATATTTTTAGTGTGAAGAATACAATTTACCACCACCTGTTTTACTTCTAGCTAAGGAATATATTCCTTGCGAATAAAATCTCAGCAAGGGAAAGAAAATTCAAATCCAAATGCCAACGCGTCTGAACATTTATAGTAGTTATATTTCCCTCTCCAGGTAAAGGACGCTCAAACCCAGTAGTGGGACATCTACCGGCTGAGATAATGATAACGATATTAACTCTACTGTAAAACCAGCACCAATTTTAATCGTGAAATCGCCTTTCAAACATTACTTTGACATTATTCTCGCGTGGAATATTTTATTGACATTGATAAGCTGACGGATTGTCCTCACCAATCAACTCTTCACCGTCCACTGCTATAGGTACAGGCTTTAAAACCTGCCGCATAGAATGCTACACGGCGTGGCCATTCTTTGACGAGTATAATGCCACCCACAAACACCACTTATGGCAAACAAGTTGGAAGGTCGCAGTATATATCTACCTCATACAATAGTATTTTATCACTGTGTGGTAGCGGCTACAAATACTACAAACATTTACTTTACTTGTGGATGTCGTAAAAGACGACTAAAAGATTTATAACCACCTGCGCCAACTACACCTGATGCCGTTTGGTCAACAATTACATTCCCAAGGAGGGTTGACGTCTGGCAGGCGGCCGGTCATAAAACTATTGCCAATAACTTTTACAATATGTACTAGTACATATTGCGTTACAGATATAATATGCATATAACATCTATTTTTTTTTTTTGTGGGCAATGGACGTGGTCGCACCCCGCCAAGTCGGTCCGGGGCGACGGAAGTGTCGGCGCGCAACTCCATAAACCCACCCTGCAAACACCTTTCACCGTGCGAGCGGGCCACCGGTACCCGATCTTTGTCTTCGGTGGCCCGCCCGGCGGTTTACCCTCGCGGATTCCTCTCCTGTCGACGCCCCGCGTCGCCCTCACGCGGTGGCCTCACGTCGGGTGACGGGACTATTCCCCGGTCCAATCACCCAAGGCCTCTGGTAGGGCGGCATCAGGCGCAATGCATATAACATCTATGCAAGAGAAGAAAGACTTGATATTAAACTCTATACCAAAACATTTAACCAACGCGGTGTATTTAGTCAATTTATTTACTATAATGCAAGGCTTAAGTCTAACAGTGAGACTTGTGGACTGAGATGATACTTACAATAAACACTTGCTCTCGACACGATGGAGTGACGCTTTTTTGTATTATCTTTCGATTTACGTTCATCATTTACTAGTTTCACTTTATTTGACATTATTAGTTTTACTTTGAAAAAAAGTATAATTAATCTTTATTACTATACGTGTGGTGACCGAGTAAGAATACAATTCACCACCCCCTATTTTACATGTGGGTGGTCGTAAGATACGACTAAGGGATATAATATAAAACGCATATAACATCTATGCAAGAGAAAGAACACTCGAATCAAAATCCTATACCAACACGTCTGACCAGCGCGGTATAGTAGGTTAATTTCCCTCCCATTATGAAGGAGGCCCGAGCCCAACAGCGGGACATATATGGACTGTGATGATGATGATTATATGTACGAAATAAAACTATTTTTTATGATTTTATCGTATTTGTATTTGATTTTAACATGCCGTGAGTCCAATTCCTACGCAGAACAATACTTTGTTCAATCCATAATATTGTTTTAGTCTGTATGTAATTTGTCTGCTTTAATTATATATTTGTAAAGTCCCCCGCAATACAAGGATTATTTCCTTAATGCAGGGTGGTGTAAAAAAAAAAAATTTTCAAAAAGCATTCCACAATTACCTTGTGCGATACACAAATTGTTGTACCTGCTCAATCTATGTGTGATTTGTGTCACAACCGCAATACGAGAATACCTGTCCTTTGAGTCCAGTGTGCTGTGTGTGAGTTTTGTCGTTAACATGACGCGTTCTACAGCGAGCGCGTAAACATATCATTTGTATGAAGAAATGTACAGCGCCACTAGCGGCGCGTTTTTGAAACTACATTTTGAAACGACAAAACTCACACTCAGCACACTGCAGACACTAAGGAACAAATTTTAAAACCCGACCCATAAAGACGTCGGTTTTTATAAGTTTAAGGTGTCTGACTGTCTGTAGCATCGTAGCTACTAAACGAATGGATCGAGGATGAGTGTTGACGGATTAATAATACAATTCACCACTACCTTTCATGACCGTAAGTATCGTAAAATACGAATAAGTGTTTAATATTCATATACCTAACATCTATACAAGAGAAGGAAATCTCGAAATAAAACCCTACACTAACTCATCTGATTTTTGTGGTATAATTGAGACAATTTCCCTGAAGGAGAAGCTCAAGCCAACCAGGTAGGTAGACGTATATGAACCGAAGCTGATATTCAAATTCAAAATCATTATCAATAAACCCCACGGAAACAAACATGTTCAAATTAATATTTTGCATTAATTTTGACTAATGCTGTGAGATAGCGGCTACGAATACTACCAACCCTTACTTTGCTCGTAGATGTAGTAAAAGACGACTAAGAGCCTTATAACGACCTGGGCCAACTCCATCTGATGCTGTTTGGTCAACAATTACATTACCAAGGAGGATTGACGTGTGGCAGGCGGCCAGTCATAAAACTATTGCCAATAACTTTTACAATATGTAGGTACTATGAAAGAAGAGGACATGTTGTATCGACCTCAAATAATTGAGATAAGAGTAGGAGAATGATGATGATAATAATTAAATTTATCCAATAAAGTAACACCAGATCGGGACGCGACCGCTACTAAAGAGATCCGATAAAAACTCGGCGGGTTTGCCTTTTTTTTGTAAACTGCTTTTTATATTACATATTTTAAGACGTGTTTGGTAAGTATTAGCTCCAGTGTTATATACTGTGGAACAGGATATTATATTTCTGAAATATAACACAAAGAATATGAGGGCAATCCACCACGAATTAACTATTAAAACAGACCCTCAACGAACTTAAAGAGTGAGTGATATGCCCGCTCTACATAGCTACAGCAAGCAGAGACCTCTCATTAAGATCTCTCATACAAATTAAGATCCTCCTACTTTTTTTAATACGTTTAAAACGCAAAGTTGCTGTGTGGTAGCGACTACGAATATTACCAACCCTTACTTTACTCGTGGATGCTTATAACGCAATACTTATACTTGCAATTTTTCGCAGAACTTCGAATAAAGCTTCGACACGTTTTCGCCTCTAAACGAGGCATCTTCAGGACGGGCGTCCTGAGGATGCCTCGTTTAGAGGGAATCTTTATTCAAAGTTCTGCGGAAAATTGCAAGTAGAAGTTCTGGAGGCGGTGCTCATCACAGGAGTAAGATTTCCTTATATCCTATTCCACCTTAATCCCATCCTGTATTCCTTCCTTTCTTGAGGTGTACGGTATATTGATTAACCGTGGGAAAGTGGTAGGTCTTCCTTCCTCTCCTCCATTTTATAATACTACTTGGGAATGCAAATGTTGAGCAAATAGTCAGAAAGAGTTGGTCCAGGTATATTTTAAGCTCTTAGTTGTCTTTTACTACATACACGAACAATGTAAGGGTTGGTAGTATTCGTAAACCCTACTATACAGCAAAGAAAAGCATAACTGCAAGAAAATTTATTTATCTGCGACCTTTTTTTTATTGCTCTTGGTGGCAAATGAGCAAGCAGCACACCTGATGGTAAGTGTCACTGCTGCCCATGGACCTTTCCCATACCAAGAGTATAGCTAGGCCACTGCCTACGAATATAAACCCCAAACCCACGCAGTTGGGCTTCCGGCTCTCTCGCTCATCGAACGAAGCGACACAGCACATTGCCATTACTCAGACGTCAATCTTCTGCTCAGTGTGGTACTACCCCGGACGGACCGGCCCGCGGCTGTAGACAGAGAACTGTCAACAGCGTGCTCCTACCACTACAATCTTTTAAAAAAAAAATGGTATATTAATATATACCATTAATAAAATATATACATAATAGTTTTGTTAATACAAAGCTGTAAAAAAAACGAGTTCAATAATCTTATAAAACTAGTTTTAATCTTGTATGTTTTTAGTCACTGCAAAAAGTATTCTGTTAGGTCCAAAAATAAAACAAAAGGTCTATGACCGAATTAATATCGTCATAATGTTTTTACTTTATATCTATTTTGTAAGGAGGCCTGTGTCCAAAACTGTGGTTGACAGACTGAGAAATGTAACAAAAATATCTTCCCTATTTCAAGATATTATCCAAATAGTTCTACTAATATTATAAATGTAATAGTTTGTGAAGATGTTCGAATGTTTGTTACTCAATCACGCGTAAACTATTGAATAGATTTAGATGAAAATTGGCAAATAGATAGACCATTTCCGAATTTAAAACACACGACACATGATTCCGGTAATATGTTCACTTGGGATATTAGCTCTAACTTTATAAAAATACTTTTTACGCAAACAAATCTGCGAGCAGAAGCTAGACTCAAATAAAATAGGTAGTTTATAAAAACAACAAAAAAATCATGCTATGTAAGTAATCAAATAAAACAGTGCGATGCAGAAATTGGCATAGCGACATCTATCGAGTCACACCAAACTCTTAACTACGGATATAAAAAAAAAGCACTAACCCTTATCATCGGTCATTGATAATGTCCAAAGTTTTAAATTAATCCGACTTCTAGAAGGTAATGAAAATAACGTTCAAAAATACCTTTACATACAAACCAAGTTATTATAAGCATGTTAAGCGTTCCGTAACGTGTCTTTGTAACAACCAAAGACAAGGTTCACAAATAACAAACCAAAGACAATTAAGGACAATTAAAAAGAAAACGTAGTATTATAATTAACTCATTATCCTTTTCTTTACTTAATTATAAATAAAAAATAAGAATAAATACATTGTTTATTATTTATATCGAATATCTTTACATATATATTTTATCATCGGAAAATCTGTGGAGTTAGGCTGACCGACCGCATTCGTAACGACGACGTAAGAGAGCGAGTAGGTATGAAAGAGAGTATTGGTGTAAAGATGCGAAAGTGCATGCTCCGATGGTTCGGACATGTGGAAAGAATGCCGAACGAACGTCTGGTTAAGAAGGAAGGTGGAGTCAAGAGTCTCCGAAACCGACGAGCGTGTATGAAGAGAATTATGAATGTTGAGGAAGCGAGTGAAGTATGCAGAGATAGAGTTCTCTGGCATTCTGTTCTCTCTGCCTACCCTGCAAGAGATATGGCGTGATGATATGTATGTATGTATGTATATTTTATTTATAGCCGGGTATATGAACAAACTCTTGCTTAATGACTGCAATGTCGAACATGGACCTTCCCAAATAAAAATAACACTAAAATATCCATATTGCAATGTCAGGGCCACACTATAGACAGTTGCCTGTCCACAGCCGCGGGTCAGTCCGTCCGGGGTAGTACCACACTGAGCAGAAGATCGACGTCTGAGTAATGGCAATGTGCTATTGCGCTTCGTTGACCGAAAGAACCAAAAGCCCAACATTCTCAGTGGATTTTGGCTGGTAGGCAATGGCCTGGTTGTACTTCTGGTTTGCAAAGGTCCATGAGCGGCAGCAGCACACCATCACGTGTACTGCATAAAGCAATAAAAAATACTTGGCAGGCGATTTAGTTGTTGCAGTTGACATCATAAGTTTCCCAAGGTGAATGCTAATCCGACCACGGATGTGGTGCGACCACGGAAGCGGTACCAGTGGTCGGTCGAATGGCGATAGGGAACACGATGGCTTAAGGGACCGCACGCCGCCCTTTCTGGTTGCCACAGACAGTACGGGTATGGTTTGTCCAGACCTTACTTGCCTCAAAAAGGCAGAGTGCTAATACATGTACTTAGTGCTTATACAGTTTTTATGAATTCCAGACTTCCATGGTCAAGAAAGATCTGTAAAATCATCTGCCTAACGTGAAACCTCCTTGAGAATGTAATTGTTGATCAAACGATATAATGCTAAATATATATAATGCGAAAGACGATATAATGCTATATCGTCACACTAAATTGATGCCGATCAGAATTTTAGAGCCCGTCTATTATATTGAAAACAATTCAAGAAGGAAAATATAACAGTGAATACAAATTATTGAAATTTAAGCTAGGTTATTTATAAAAACTTGTTTATGAGCGAAAAATGAATGTCACACGTGGGCCTCGAACTCACACCTATTGGAAATCTGTTCCAATCCTCCTACCGCTTATACAAGTGTGAGCTGTCATGACATTCAATTTTCGCCTCGTATTATATTTTCGTTTTTAAAGGAGACGTGTGCCATCTACCCGACAAATGTTTACATATTATACAAATTTAATACTCTAACTTTTCAGTTAGAATTGTATTAAACGATGACACGACTCTATTATCCAAATTACTGAAATTTAGCATTTAACATGCGTGATTATTTATAAAAACTTGACTACACAGCTCACACTTGTCTAAGTGGTAGGACGATTGGAACGGTATTCCAATAGGTGTGGGTTCGAATCCCACGTGTGACATTCATTTTACGTTCGTAAACAAGTTTATATAAATAATAGTGAATATTCATAAAAAAGAACTTAATTTCTCTTGCAAAGTTAAAAAAAAAAAAACAATAAAAAAAATGAAACGTACACAAATGCTTAAGACTTACCTAATTACCTTGATGGTAATTAGTAATTAGAGCGAATATGGCGTCACTATTTATAAAAGATCAATGGCATATAAATAATATTTTATATTAGAACGTCTATAATAACTTGGTTTGTATAGAAAATCTTTAAACGTTATTTTCATTACCTTTTAAATAACGGTTTACTCTGAAACTTGGCTCACTTATCAAGGGTCGATGATAATGCAATAATTTTAATAGTCTGTATCATTATAGGATTAGGGGTTATTCTTATATCCGTCGCTGAGATTTTGGTGCGACTCGATAGATGTCACTGTTTCTATTTTCTGCATCCCAACCACATGAACAAAATCGATTAACTATTTTGTAAAAAGTGCGAGTCGGACTCGCGCACAAAGGTTTCCGTACCATTATCTATAAAAAACGCCGAGTTTTTGAACTCTGTTATACCGAGTTGAGAGCCCTCAGCGCTCACCCATAGTCCGGGTTAAGCTGTGACAGCCATCTGCGGGTAACAGCTAAAACTGCTAAAAGACAGACACAAAAAAAATATATATAAATGATTAAAAAAATCAAAAAACCCGACTGCGTAAAAAGTCACCAAACCTACGCACATAATAAAAAAACTGAAAAGAAAAAAACAAGCACTTAGATGTCCGGTGGTCTAGAATTCCATAATATATTATTGAATAAATACTATTGCAGAAAATGAAATATATTTTAATAATAGAACGACAACTGAACAGTCGGGATCCATTGAAAAATTAGATTTGCTGTCGAATAAAGGATCCCGACTGTTCAGTTGTCATGTTCTCTTCAACTTCAACTTCTCGGCAGCCACCACCTCAGCCAGAAGGCACGTGTATATATGACGCAGTGCTTGTCCCAACATTACTGTATGGAAGCGAGAGTTGGGTATGCAGAAAAGAGTATGAAAGTAAAATTAATGCGGTCGAAATGCGATCTCTGCGGCAAATCTGTGGAGTTAGGCTGACCGACCGCATTCGTAACGACGACGTAAGAGAGCGAGTAGGTATGAAAGAGAGTATTGGTGTAAAGATGCGAAAGGGAATGCTCCGATGGTTCGGACATGTGGAAAGAATGCCGAACGAACGTCTGGTTAAGAAGATATACAATGCGAAAGTGGAAGGATGTAGGTACCGAGGGAGACCGAGACTAACCTATCTAGACCAGATCGGTCATGTACTGCAGGAAGGTGGAGTCAAGAGTCTCCGAAACCGGCGAGCATGTATGAATAGAATTATGAATGTTGAGGAAGCGAGTGAAGTATACAGAGATAGAGTTCTCTGGCACTCTGTTCTCTCTGCCTACCCTGCAAGGGATATGGCGTGATGATATGTATGTATGTATGTATGACATTACATTATTTAACGGTCCGTGGTTCAACCTTTCGTGGTCTATTTATACTGACACGTCTGATCAGCGTGGTACAGTAGGTCAATTTCTGTGAAGTAGGCTCGAGCCCAGCAGTGGGAGATATATGAGCTGAGATGATGATAATTTTAATACAAGTATTATTTAAAATAAAATTATTTGTTTACGGATTCTATCCCGTTTGTATTTGATTTTTAATTGCCCAACGTTTCCAATAGGTACTTGCAGCGTTCATGGTCACGGGAGAAATTTTTCATTAGATTTTGAATTAATATTTAATTTGTATCCATTATTTATATGTTTATAAAGTGGGGAACCATAGGGATTTGCTTAATAATGTGAGTTTATTTAGTTTCTAAAAATGGTAAAAACGGAATCCTATTACGCCTCCGCTGTCCGTCCGTCTGGTCCTAAAATTCTATATATAGAAAAAAAAACGATGACATTAATTATTTTTGGAATAATTTTTGATAGAGAACACGGAGAGGAGCTTTGTAGAATGTACTTTATAAAGTTACAAAGAAATATCAAATTAAAAATAATTTATTATTAAACCCCTCTCGCTACTGAGATATTGTCAATCTTATTATTTGGCATACGAGCAACCTGATGGCAAGTGTCACTGCCGCCCATGAACCTTTGTAATACCAAGGGTAGATCTAAGCCGCTGCCTACCAATACAAACCCCAAACCCACCTAGTTAGGCTTCCGGGGCTCTCGCTCACCAAACGAAGCACAATAGCACATTGCTATTACTCAGATATCGATCTTCTGTGGGATTGTGGTAATACCACATGAGTAAATAAACCTAGAGAGACCAAGCTTCTAAGGAGCGAGCAAAATTGTTACCTATTCTGGTAGGGTTGACACATGAGGATGAAAATAAATACACAAAACGTTTGTCAGCTTTTTTATGGATGGATATATTTTTACAAATTGCTTACTCTAAATAGGTTTTTTTTAATTTTAGATTTTTAATAATTTGTTATTTCTCTTAATCGAATGATAAATTCTAAATCTAATATAAACTTTTTTTAAATAATCAATGGGAAAGCACTTGCATGGAATATCAAATTTACAATCTTGTATACGTTTTAGTATATCACTACCAATATTAACAATATTTGTTTCTAGATCGAAATATTCTCGAAATTTCGTCTCAAGAAATTCAACAAATGCGATGAAGTTATCAGGAGGTATTAATACAAAAAACAATTATTATATAAAGGTAGGTATTAGGTATTATTATAAAATACAATATACTGCTTTCGTTAAAGTCTTTGTAATGGCTGAAAAAAGAGTCTTTCTCCATATTTATAGGTTGTTCAAATCTATTTACATATAATGTCATTTTCAACAAAAGATATGTTTTTATTTTTTCGATTGTTGTTCATGCACACAGTACAATAAACCATATTTACACTCTTTCTAATTAATTCAAATTTCAAATTTAAACAAACACGCACGGCGCGATGCACAGCGAGCGGTGAGTGAGCCCTTTGTTTGAGCACTGGCCGAACCAGCCTAAACAGGTTTCGTTCCGTACATGACGAGCCGCCAGTGCTCACGCACACACGCGCATCATACTTTTAGTGATGTACCTACCGTGGCGCGGTTGTTTGAAGGTTTGTCTCTGTACGTTTATTTACTCACGGGCCAGCCCGCGGCTGTAGACAGAAAACTGTCAACAGCGTGGTCCTACCATTTCAAAAATTTAATTAATCAATTAACTACAAGCGGATTGAATCCGCCACGGAAGAGATCCGAGGAAGAAACTTAACCGGTTCATGTATTTATTTTACTAACTTCTTTCAAAAAGAAGATTTAAGAAGAGAATTGTCCTATATATTATATCTCTTAGCAGTCTTTTACGAAATCCACGTGTAAGAAGATATGGGATAATGAATTATTACTCCATTATCATTCCAATTAAATATAGCCATTAAATTACATAGATTTAAAACTTTAGCAGATATTTCTGTAACAATAACAATGTCTTAAATATAAATGACCTTATGTATCCCTGAACCTTGTACCTGAAAGGTCGATATACAATGAAAACAAAACACAATAAGGTCCATAAATAAAAGCTTTATTTATAGATTCACTGCTTAATTTAATTTCTATTTCTATATAGTTTAATTGCGACTTTCAGACGACCACTTGCGACTGCACAGATGGCGTAGTGGATAAGATACCGACCTTCCGTGTCAGTGCCGTGGGTTCAATTCCTACGCAGGATAATACTTTGTGTGATCCACAAACAAAGTGTTGTTCTGAGTCTGGGTGTAATTTGTCTGGGTTAATTGCATGTTTGTAAAGTCCCCCGCAATACAAGGATTATTTCCTTAGTGCGGAGTAGGGAAAAAAAAAATTTAAACAGATGGTAGATAATTTTAGGTGATAACGTCATAAGAACAAAGTAGAAAACCCTAAAGGAACATATAAACCATCATATGTAAATATATTAAAGCCACTTCAAGAAACTTTGAGTTATATAACAACAATATAATAATTATACGCGAGCATGTATGAAGAGAATTAAGTATGAATGTTGAGGAAGCGAGTGAAGTATGCAAAGATAGAGTTCTCTGGCACTCTGTTCTCTCTGCCTACCCTGCAAGGGATATGGCGTGATGATATGTATGTAACTATGTATGTAATAATTAAAAATATTAAAATACAAAACATAAAAAGGCACGGACAAAAGTCTGTGGACCAAAACTTTATTATATATAAAAAAAAAGTCAGAAGAAAACATTGATGAAAAATTGTATACTTTTATGATTTGAACAAACATGAACAATGTAAACCATATTAATTTTTCGCTTCATTTTATAAACAGTTCTCGTCCAATTCTTAAAATGCAAGAACGCTTAGACTGATCGTACCTCTCTATCGCTTTGCCGCGTTCTCGATTGCACGCTCGATTCAAGCGGAACATGACACTTTTTTGTACATGCAGCCAGCGTTCGTCGATTTATAAGACGTTACCACGTCAAAAACGTGTTGTAATAGATTTAATACACTTGCCAAGTTGGCAATCGCACTTACAAAAAAGTTATCTCGCGGAGTTATCACGCTTGCCAGATGGGTTAGCAATGTGGTAACGGATTTAATACACTTGATAGAAGAGTTGATAATCGCAGTTGATGTTATAATTTTAATTTAGTTTTAAAAGCTATCTCTAATTTAACTCTCTCGGCATGTGAGTTCACAGTGTTGTGACGGACTTTAATACGCTTGGCAGATGAGTTGGTAATCGCACTTGAAGTTATAGTTTTAATTTAAACTTAAAGAGTTTTCTGGCGGATTTAATTTATTTTTTCTGGCGGATTTAATTCTTCTCGACTATGAGTTAGCAGTTTTGTAAAGAAATTAATATAATTGGCAGGTGAGTTGGTAATTTCACCTGATTTTATATTTTTAACATAAAAAGTTATCTGGCGGATTTACCACTAACACACACATAATTTAGTTTTAAAAAGCTATTTCTGATTAAATCTCTCGGCACGTGGGTTAGCAGATGTTGTGATGGATTTTTAATACGCTTGACAGGCGAGTTAAAAATCGCAGTATTAATTTATTTTTGTCAATTTCTAGCGGATTTAACCTTGGTTTGGGGGTTTATCATTCGGAATTGATATACTTATAATAAATTTTCTAAATGGTGACGGAGTGGTGAGTAAGAATATAAAGTGATATATCACCACATCACTTAGCGAAATATATGTAATAATATTAAACAAAATTAATTATTTCCTTATTCTCGGTACATAATTATAGCGAATTAATTATTCAATGCCATTATCCTTTGTTTTCTCATACGATTGTAGGCATATTTTTTCCTGAATATCATTCATCATTCTCCTACTCTTATCCCAATTGCTTGGGGTCGATACAATATGTACTCTTCTTTCATAGTACATATTGTAAAAGTTATTGGCAATAGTTTTATGACCGGCCGCCTGCCAGACGCCAACCCTCCTTGGGAATGTAATTGTTGACCAAACGGCATCAGATGGAGTTGGCCTAGGTCGTTATAAAGCTCTTAGTCGTCTTTTACGACATCCACGAGCTAAGTAAGGGTTGGTAGTATTCGTAGCCGCTACCACACAGCAGTTTGTTTGCATATTTTTCCTGAATATGTACTTGCGAAATCAATGTTAAAAGATTTCCATTAGTATAATTGACAAATTTAATTGTGGTGACGGAGTAGGAATACTATACAGCTTTTATTCCTTAAATATGGGTGTTGTAAAAGTTGGGTAAGGAATTTGATATTAATAACATCGATTCAAGAGAAGGAAAACAAGAAATGGTACCCTATACCAATAGTCTGACCAGCGTCGAACAATAGGTTATTTTACCTACTATTATGGACGAGGCATGAGCTTGAAAACCTCAAGCAAAATAAATGTTATTAGTATAACTCCATAACCGCTACCACACAGCAAAAAAAAAAGAAATTATAAGTATGTAAATTAACAAAAAGTATTCAATATTATAAGTAGGTCAATTGCCCGTCCTTTACATGGAAAGCCCACGCAATAACCGTCGGACATATATAGGCAAAAAATTTAAACATATATATAGTCTATATAAAAAAAAAAACAAATTGTCTGTCTGTAATATACAAATAATAATTTTTGCTAAATACATATAACAGTATACATAATCGCTAAAATAAAAAACAAATTATATTTTTTAAACTCCACAACGCTAATAGAGGGGTGTTACAAGGTTGACGTGTTTGTGTTTGTCTGTGGCGTCGTATCTCCTAAACGAATTGACCGATTATGATACAGTCTTTTTTTTTAGTTTGAAAGTTGACGTGATCGAGATGGTTTTGAGTATCTTTTCAATTGTTTCAAGATCATCAGCTCTTTTTGTTAGTTCCATTAGGACCTTAGACAAGTAATGGATATTTTACTTAACTTTCATATATATATATATATATATATATATATATATATATATATATATATATATATATATATATATATATATATATATATATATATATATGTATATATGACATATGAAACATCATGCCACTACGTATGCTGGTACTGCTGAATGATGAAATAGCTCGAAGGTAGAAGATGAAGTCCTGTATTATCTATTGGTAAACCTATTAAGTTTAGTCTCAATAGATTCGTCTTTTTTTTTGGGACTAATCCAAACACACATTCCCATCATTGTAACTCCTGTAAGCCAGGATCCACAATGGTCTTCATAAATGACACCAAGGTTTGACCCTCACGCAGACCCAGGAGATGATTTTGATTGCTGTCAACTAGTTCTGTTCATTAGTTTTTTTTTTATCTATGGTAGTTGCTATTTTTTTTAATAATTTGCAAATGACCTATTCTTATCTTTCCTGTGGGTATAATAAAAGTTGGATACGGAATAAATTATGTAGATAACATTGCAGCAAAAATGGAACTCGAAATAAACTATCCCTGACGGACATGGTAGATCAACTTCCCTCCAATTGTGAAGGAGACCCGAGATCAGCTATAAGACGTATCATCATCATCACAGCCCATAAATGTCCTACTATTGGGGCAGTCAAGAGTCTCCGAAACCGGCGAGCGTGTATGAAGAGAATTATGAATGTTGAGGAAGCGAGTGAAGTATGCAGGGATAGAGTTCTCTGGCACTCTGTTCTCTCTGCCTACCCTGCAAGGGATATGGCGTGATGATATGTATGTATGTATGTATGTATGTATTGGGGTCGAGCCTCCTCTGTAATGAGAGGGAAATTAACCTACTATACCGCCGCTGGTCAGACGTGTTGGTAAAGGGTTTTGTTTCGAGTGTTCCATCTCTCGCATAGATGTTATATGCGTTTTATATCCCTTAGTCGTCTCGTACGATCACCCACGGGTAAAATATGGGGTGGTGAATAGTATTCTTACTCCGTCACCACACGGATAATGAGAAGTAGGTATGACCTAAGATAATTTCTTTTTTATAATAAAAAAAATCTCTGCGTCTTATTTTCATGTAGTGCAATCCCTAATTATATTAGGGGCCTGCGTGGGCCGAATCATTGCATCCGGAGAACCAAAAAAAAAGATGATGATAATGACAATCGAACTATAACACGAACGAAACAAAGAAACGTTGCTTGTCAAAAAATAAAACCAGTTTGTTCGTAAATAAATCCCTCAAGTCAGATATGTATGCAATCACCTTTATATAATAAAAGATTAAAAACTAAAGACCTTTTTTATCAAAAGAAACAAACAGACTCGTTCGTTGAATGCATCTTTGGAATATTCCTATTTTATTTACTTATTTTTTGGTGCTTTTTGATGGCAGACGATGCAAATACCTCAATTGATAGCATACCACGATTACTGCATTTGATTCTCAGTAATACATCGCTTATCGTAGGAAAATAGCGCAGCCTGAACCTTAGTTACCGAAGACGAACACCGGGTTCCAGTGGGCGGCTCGCTTGGCGAAGAGAGGTATATTGCAGAGCGGGTCTACGGCACCACGCGCCGCTTTTCCTGTCGCCCCAGACGAAATTAGCAGGATGTGACCATTCCATACCCCATCGCAAAAAAAAAGCCTGAACCTTGTTTAAATAAGGACTTGTATAGCGTTCAGGAAACACAGCAGTAGGCTTTTTTTATTGCTTATGGTGTCAAACGAGCAAACAGTACACCTGATGGTAAGGCCACTGCTGCCCATGGACTTTTGCTATACCAAGGGTATAGCTAGGCCGCTGCCTACCATTACAGACCCCAAGCCCACCCAGTTGGACTTCCGGCTCTCTCGCTCACCGAACGAAGCGCAATAGCACGTTGCCATTACTCAGACGTCAGTCTTCTGCGAGGGTGTGGTACTACCCCAGACGGACTGACCCGCGGCTGTAGACAGAGAAGTGTCAACAGCGTGGTCCTACCACTATTAAGAACGGTAGTTAATTCTAGAACTTGAATGCTTGGGAGATATGAATGCTTGGAACGATTCCTTTTTACTAGGGATACATGGCAGCTTCTGCTGTGCGGAATACCTACTTATTAAATTATTTCTATTATTTAATTTAAGCCATCTGTTCCTCTTATGTTGTGATGAGTTAAGTAGAAAATCAGAGTCATGGTCACAGGAAGCTTGAATGCTGAATGCTGTAAAGTGTTCGAAACGTCTCGGGAATTTAAAAATCAAATATAAACGAAATAGAATGCGTAAAAATAATTGTATACCTATGTAAGTATCCACGGTTCTATATGCCTAACTACTCGTATAATAATTGACCAATAATATTTTTTTTTATCCTTATGGTAACGGAGTAAGAATACAATTCACCACCCTCTATCTGCCCGTGGGTGATCGTAAGAGACGACTAAGGGATTTAAAACGCATATAACATCTGTGCAAGAGAAGGAAAACTCGAAACAAAACCCTATACCAACACGACTGACCAGCGCGGTATAGTAGGTTAATTGCCCTCCCATTACGGAAGACGCCCATGCGCAACAGTGGGACATATATGGGCTGTGATGATGATGATGAATTCATTTTTAAAATAAGCCGATAAAGCATGAATACTGCACAAAATGTTGATATCGTAATTAATCCAATTAAATTTTTTTTATAATTATAATAGTAAGTAATATGACTAGCAAATTCCTGAGGTTTTATCCGCGCAGTATCAGTTTTCGTGGGAATATGAAGATAAAATATAGCCTCTATTATTGACTGATAATGTTAGCTTTCAATTGATAAAAGAATTTTTAAAAATCGGCTTGCCCAGTGGTAACAGCGTACTAAACAAATTTATATCTGCATTCCTGTAAATTCATCTTTTAAAATTAATTTTAATGAATTTTCCGTTTAGAAATTACAATGTAAAAACATCATATCATCATTTAAAATTATAAAGGTCCCACTAGTGGACTTAAATCTCCTCCAAAAGTATAGAGAAATTGACCTAATATTCGCTCTTCAGACGGGTTGATATAGTTTTATTTCGAGTTTTCCTTATCCTATGTAGATGTTATATATGTATATCATATAGTCCTCTTTTAGTGGGTATCGCCCACGGACAGAGACGGATTTCAGCAACAGGTCCGCGAGGTGCCAACATATTTTTTAGACGTACCAAAATTTAGCGGGACTATGCCAGCATATTTTTAGAGGCGTCAAAATGTTGATATTGAC
This sequence comes from Lymantria monacha, assembly GCA_905163515.2. NCBI lineage: Eukaryota > Metazoa > Arthropoda > Insecta > Lepidoptera > Erebidae > Lymantria > Lymantria monacha. The sequence goes on along the minus strand of LR991095.1, from coordinate 29,938,327 downwards.
GAAAATTTGAAATAGACTTTTTTTTTATAAAACCCGATTACGAAGCGAAAAATGATGTCACAAGCGGGATTCGAACCCGCGCCTATTGGGATTCCGGCCCAATCGTGCTGCGACTACACCACCGTGAACTATTGTAGGACATGCAAATCTCGCTTCGTATCATATTTACGTCTTTAAGGTGACATATGCCATCTACCCGACAATGTTTACACATTGTTACAGTAATCGGTTTTTATAAATAATTAAGCATATTAAATGCTAAATTTCAGTAATTTGAATAACAAGGTTGTGTCATCGTTTAATACAATTCTAACTGTAAAGTTTGAAGTATTAAGCCTATAACACAAATGTGTAACACTCGCCTAAACATTAGAAATCAACTGTAAGAATATTATTTTTCTTCTTCTACCATTTACAATCTTAAAATACCGAAATAGTATAAAATTCTTTTATTAAAATGATTAATCATGTAAGTAATTAAATTTAAAATATCTAACAAATGAGTACTTATATTTTCCGTGTGGTGACGGAGTAAGAATACTATTCACCACCCCATATCTTACCCGTGGATGATCTTACGAGACGACTAAGGGATATAAAACGCATATAACATCTATGCGAGAGAAGGAAAACTCGAAACAAAAACCTATACCAACACGTCTGACCAGCGCGGTATAGTAGGTTAATTTCCCTCCCATTACGGAGGAGGCCCGAGCCCAGCAGTGGGACATTTATGGGCTGTGATGATGATGATGATGAAGTACTTATTGAAAAAATAATTCGTTAAAATATTATAAATATCTACATGTGCTTAAAGCACCATCGAAGCTAAATCCTTCACTGATTCTTATTCCGTCATCACAAAAATAAAAGCGTACGCTTTTAATTTATTACTTAGAAAAATAAGTAATAAAATTCACAGGAACAACTAGCAACATAATAAGAGAATAAAATACTCATGTAAAAAATATATGACATAATAATGATGCAGTGGACAAACTGGATTTCCTTCGAAGCCGGTATATATAGGGTTCACATCTCGCACACATCACACACTTGAAGAAGCAATAGCCGTACAATGAGATCTTTCGTGATTGTTTGTGCTCTGTTCGCGGTAACCGCATATGGACATGTGAGTTAGCTAAAGTCAATTTCTTCTTTTTTTTTAAATTTTTTTTTTTATTGACGTTGCAAATTGTGATTCGTAATTTTTTTTTTATATAAAAATCCTAATTATTTGCTATATCGTGTATTCGTTACAATTTTTAACGGATAGAGTTATAAAATTTCACTTTTTTTTCTTTGCGGAGTTTACTCCTTAAGATTCGATTTTCATATAAGGCGCCCGGTATGAGAAAAAATTGGGGAGTAAAATGTAGTGATCGAATGACCTCGTTACGTTTTTGGTGCGCAACCTATTCTGCACACCTTTCACTTTCTGACGTGAGATAATACTTCACTGAACAGTTTCAATAAATGTAAATAAAAATATATATATTATTTTTAGTCAAATGAACTTTTTTGCGCCTGTTTCGATAATCGTACTTAAGGAGTAAACTCCAGTCGTGCGTCGGCGCTGACACACACACTTTTTTTAAAGAATTAACACCATGCACTAAGATGTATCGCCTATACGTTACAATTTTAAACAGTCATAGAGCTATTAATTCTCACCTTTTTTTTTTAATAAGCACCCTGCATTAAGGCAACAATCCTTATATTGCGGTGGAAATTTACAAATATATCATTAACGAAGATACATTACACCTGATTTAACAGCGGCCGAGCTATAACCCTTGGTATTGCAAACGTCCACGGGCGGCAGTAACACTTACTTTATCAGGTGTGCTAATTGCTCGTTTGCATAAGCAATAAAAAAACTCAAAACGTATTATTATTCACCCAAAGCATAGTCCTGTATGAGTCAAATCCATGGCATTTGGCACACAATCTGTCAATTGCAGTCAAAAATGCTATTAAAATTCTCGCCAGCCTTTTGTTGTAAGAGAAGAGAGCCACATACGCTCTTCTCACGCACAAAATGTGTATATAAATAAATGTATGTACAAATACAGCTCTCATTTACTGACCGAGACTGACGATTTAATTACGATCGCTCAAGAAAGAGCATACACGGCCCGCGCGGCCATAACACATAATTATCCGCGGTTTTGCCCCCGCCGCCGGGGTCGGGAGACGCGACGTGAAAAGTCATTAATTCAAACGTGGGCACGCCCACTTTGTCATCAGCGACGCCCCAGGTCATGTCATCCCGGGTTAAGCTGTGATAGCCATCTGCGGCTAACAGCTAAAAGACAGACACAAAAAAAGCCCAGCTCTATGTATATACAAAAGTGTTTGATGTATATAATTCCATATGTGTTCCCTGTACATACAAAATTTTCACTTTTATCGCATGTGTTTAAGATACAACACAGTTATTTTTTTCCTTATCTATCGACGCTAGAAAGCATATACATTGCTATATGGTGAGACTACGAATACTACCAACCCTTACTTTGCTCGTGGATGTCATAAAAGACGACTAAGAGTCTTATAACGACCTGGGCCAACTCCATCTGGTGCCGTTTGGTCAACAATTACATTCCCAAGAAGGATTGACATCTGGCAGGCAGGCGGTCATAAAACTATTGCCAATAACTCTTACAATATGTTCTATGAAAGAAGAGTACATGTATATTGTATCGAACGTAAGAGTAGGAGAATGATGCTAGAAAGCATATGACATACTCAAAAGGAAAATTAAAAAATATATATAAATAATTGCGAATCTAATATTTATTCAAACGCCAACTCTACATTCATAAATACGAAGTTAGTTTCATAAATACGAAGTTAGTTTAGTAAATTTAAATTAAAAAAAATATAAAAGCGTTTTTCTAGTCTCAAATACAATTTCAATTTTGTTGGTATAAACTTACTACGGCCCCCGGATTCGCCGTCGGCCTACAGGCCCATTGTGCTTCTGGACGATGTGGGTAAGCTGCTGGAGCGTGTCCTCGCTGCCCGCATCGTCCGGCACCTGGAGGAGGTGGGGCCCGATCTGTCGGACGCTCAATTTGGGTTTCGGAGGGGGCGTTCGACCATCGGGGCCCTGCTACGCCTGAGGCAGACGGCCGCGGAGGTTGTCGCCGGCAAAGGAGTGCTGTTGGCGGTGTCGTTGGACATCGCCAACGCCTTCAATAGTCTGCCATTCAGCTGCATCAGGGAGGCGCTCCGGTTCCATGGAGTGCCCCTGTACCTCAGGCGGCTGGTGGCAGACTATTTGGAGGGGCGCAGTGTTCTCTACGCGAGCCCCGCAGGGGACATTGTGCGGACGCCCATGTCGTGCGGTGTTCCGCAGGGGTCGGTTCTGGGGCCGACTCTGTGGGACATCGGGTACGACTGGGCGTTGAGAGGGAGTCTCCCCCCCGGGCTGAGCGTTATTTGCTATGCTGACGACACGCTCGTCACAGCCCGGGGCAGGACATTCGAAGAGGCGGCGAGCCTGGCCACTCTCGGCACCGAGGAGATGGTCAGGCGAATCGAGGCGCTGGGGCTCAGGGTGGCCCTAAACAAGACGGAGGCCCTACTATTCCATGGGCCCCGTGTGAGGCTGCCCATCGGCGCCTCATTAGTCGTCAACTCCATCCACATCAGTATCCAGGCCCATATGAGGTATTTGGGTCTGGTGCTCGACGGGCGATGGTGGTTCCGGGAGCATTTTCGTCAAATTGCTCCCCGGCTGGTCGGCGCGGCGTCTGCCCTTTCTCGGCTCATGCCGAATGTGGGCGGACCCAGTTTCGAGGGCCGACGGCTGTATGCGGGGGTGATCCGCTCAATGGCCATGTACGGCGCACCCGTGTGGGCGAGGGCTCTGAACGCCCAGCTCAGGGCGGTGCTGTGGAGACCACAGCGAGTCATGGCGGTCAGAGCCATTCGCGGGTACCGCACGGTGTCTACCGAGGCGGCATGCCTATTGGCCGGGACACCCCCGTGGGACCTAGAGGCGGAGATGCTCTCCGACCTCTACCGGCGGGTTACCTCAGTGCGCGACGAAGGTGGCTCCCCATCGTTGAGCGAGATAGCCACCTGGCGCGAGGACGCCCGCCGAGACGTCATCGCCCGTTGGGTTACGCGGCTGGAGAGGCCAAGACACGGTGTCGTTACCGTCGAGGCCCTCCGGCCCGTACTGATGGAATGGATGGAGCGGCGGCACGGAGTCCTCTCCTTTCGGCTGGTGCAGGTATTATCGGGGCACGGGTGTTTCGGTTTGTACCTGCACACGGTCGCGTATAGGGAGTGGACTCCGACCTGCCACCATTGCAGCAGTGACGAGGACACGGCGCAACACACGCTGGAGGTGTGTCCGAGTTGGGACGGGCAGCGCCGTGACCTCGTCGCTGTTATCGGTGCCGACCTGACGCTGCCGGCTGTCGCGAGGGCGATGGTCGACAGCGTCAGGAACTGGGACGCGGTCGCCGCCTTCTGCGAGGCTGTCATCTCGCAGAAGGAGACGGCGGAACGAGTCCGGGAGGATTCCCGTGACCCGGGCCGCCGTCAGCGGCCGGGGCGGCGCAGGCGCGAATACCTGCGCCTGATGCCGCCCTAACCGAGGCTTCGGGTGATCGGACCGGGGAATTGTCCGGTCACCCGACGTGAGGCCACCGCGTGAGGACGACGCCTCGACGGCGAAAGCTATCGGGGACAGGTCGACAGGAGAGGAGCCCGAGAGGGCATACCGCCGAGCGGGCCACCGAAGACAAAAATCGGGTACCGGTGGCCCGCTCGCACGGCGAAGAAGAGGTGCTTGGAGGGTGGGTCAATGGGGTTGCGCGCCGCCTCTTCCGTTACCCCGGACGGACTTGGCGGGGTGCGACGTCCATGGCCCACCGCAAAAAAAAAAAAAAAAAAAAAAAAAAAAAAAAAGGTATAAACTTACTAGCGTCCAAAATATTATTTCCGATGGATATTTCAGAAACATCCCCCTTAATTGCTATATCATCATTGATCAATCTGTATATTATAAAGAAGCTGACTAACTCATCAACGTTGAGGCAAAATTTTTGAAACTATAACCATGAAATTGTGACAGTAGTCTGTTTTTCTTTTTTAATTCTAATAATTAAAAAAAAACATTGTCATCAGCAGTAACAGTGCTATGGTCACGCTATTAATGAGTCATCATCATCATCTTAGCTCATATATGTCCCACTGTTGGGCTCGAACCTCCTCCATAATAGGAGGGAAATTGACTTACTATACCACGCTGGTCAGATGTGTTGGTATAGGGTTTTGTTTCGAGTTTTCCTTCTCTCATAGATATTATATGCGTTTTATATCCCTTAGTCGTCTCTTACGATCACCCACGGTTAAGATAGGGTTGGTGAATTGTATTCTTACTCCGTCACCACACGGAAAATGAATGGGTATCTTTTTGAAATTTTGGTGGCAAACGTAAACGTTATAAAGCACTTTTATATCTTATTCACTACACCCCAGCAGTTCCTCCGCATCACATTACATAATATTATTTAATATAACACGTTAAAACATTAAGATATTGAATATAATGCAAGACCAACATATGACACTTTCATATTCCTGCCAAAAGTGCAATAGTTTCTCTATACGACGTAGACTATCAAATATAAAAAGGATGTCACGAAATACAATCCCAAAGGGAATAAAACACGATGTCAATAATTGTATAAGAACAAAAAGAAACTTATTCCATTCTTTAAAAAAGAAAACACAAATACTCTCCAGTGAAAAGAAATAAACACAGATGGCGTAGTGGTTTGACTGCACAGATGACGTAGTAGTGAAGATATCGAACCTAACCTGCACAGTGTCGCGAATTTGAGTTCCAAGCAGAACATTACTTCGACCCAAAAATTGTTGTTCTGAGTCTGTGTGTAAGTTAATTATATGTTTTTAAAATCATACTGTATTAAAAGGATTATATGAGTGCAGGGTGTTTGTCTGTGAAATTCATCGCCAAGGAGAGCGCAGTAATAAGTTTGTATAGGAAAAAAAAAGTAATTGAGATAAGAGCTGGAGAATAACAATGATGACGACTTTATAGTGGTAGGACCAAGCTGTTGACAGTACTCTGTCTACAGCCGTGGGTCGGTCCGTTCGGGGTAGTACCACACTGAGCAGAAGATCGACGTCTGAGTAATGACAATGTGCTGTTGTGCTTCGTTCGGTGATCGAGAGAGTTGGAAGCCGAACTGGGTGGGTTTGGGGTTTGTATTGGCAGGCAGCGGCCTAAGCTATACCTTTGGTATTGTAAAGGTCCATGGGCGGCAGTGACACTTACCATCAGGTGTGCTGCTTGCTCGTTTGCCACCATAAGCAATATAAAAAAAAATAATGAATGGAAATATACTAAATTAACTTTTAACGATTAAAAACGAATAGTTTTTTTTTATTTATTAGTAGAACAGATATGGTAGGGAATGTTGATAGCATTGTCGACTTATCATCGGTTTAAAACAATGCATTAATCAATGTACAGATGTTGTTAGTGCATTCGTGATTGCAGCTGCATAAGCCACAATAACATTTGTTTTATTGTGAAAAAAAAATGTTTTGTATAACAGCGCCATCTACCGAAAAAGTATAATCATTTAGGATTAAAGTATGTAATTTTCCGTGTGGTAACGGAGTAAGAATACTATTCATCACCCCATATCTTACCCGTGGGTGATCGTACGAGACGACTAAGGGATATAAAACGCATATAACATCTATGCGAGAGAAGGAAAACTCGAAATAAAACCCTATACCAACACGTCTGACCAGCACGGTATAGTAGGTTAATTTCCCTCCCATTACGGAGGAGGCCCGAGCCCAACAGTGGGACATTTATGGGCTGTGATGGTGATGATGATGAAAGTGTGTAATATGGTTTAAATATATTATCAACTAGGTGTCCCTGCCTTGCCACGGATGTCAAGGAAGCGGTACCAGTGGCCGGCCCGATGGGGAGGGAACACGGTGGGTTATGGAACCACCTTACGTCCTACCTGAACTGAATGGGCGAATTATGACCAGACCATAGCCTTTTTTTTGGTAAGCTATGTTCTGGATACACGCCGCCTACTCCGTCCGGGGCCGGCCACTGGTACCGCTTCCTTGACATCCGTAGCCAGCCCGGTGGGTTACTTTTTCGGGAATCATCCCCCGTCGACGTTGTATATTTTAAAAGAATAATACAAATATCTTTAAATAATAACATTTACCATCAGGTAAATGTTATTATTTAAAGATAGTAAAACGAGCAAGTAGCACACTTGCTCGTTTGCCACCATGAGCAATAAAAAAAACATTAGATACTATTTAATAATAGATAAAACAAGAGAAGGAAATCTCGAAATAAAATCCTATACCAACACGTCTGACCACAGTGGTATAGTAGGTTAATTTCCCTCCTAGTGTGAAGAAGGCCCGGCAGTGGATCATATATGAGCTGAGACGATGATGATGATAAATGAAAAAACAAATTTAGCGAATAGCTAGTATCCAAAAATTAACTTATAAAAATATTGATAAATAAAAAATAATAAAAGTATAAAGAAAATTCTATTCATCCGATTGTTATCATTACCGCAGAACTACTGTCTAAACTAAATTTCATCAAAATCGATCCAACCGTTTTGGAGTAAATAGGCAACTTACACATATTGATTTTTGTACACATAGTAATAGTGGTAGAATGAGGTGATTTAATAGTGGTAGGACCACGCTGTTGACAGTTCTCTGTCTACAGCCGCGGGCCGATCCGTCCGGGGTAGTACCACACTCTCGCAGAAGATCGACGTCTGAGTAATGGCAATGTGCTTTTGCGCTTCGTTCGGTGAGCGAGAGAGCCGGAAGCCCAACTGGGTGGGTTTGGGGATTGTAATGGCAGCGACCTAGCCTTATACCCTTAGTATAGCACAGGTCCATGGGCAGCAGAGACACTTACCATTAAGTGTACTGCTTGCTCGTTTGCCACCATAAGCAATAAAAAAACAGACTCACTGCGTTCTGACACATTGAACAAATTGTTGGTCGCAAAAGTATTGTCTTACATGGGTATCGAACGGTAAATAGGTATCTTAACTAGAGGTTTAAATCGCCATCTTTGTCATATTATCATAGTAAAGAGACAATTTTGTTTAAAGTATTATAATATTATATAAAAGTTGTTTAGCGAAGTAGTTTTGAAACAAGATAAGTTTTGTCATAAAAATTTTATTCCGTACAGAGTAGCGCATAAAGAGGAACGCCGCTCATCGTAAAATCCTTTAAGATACTGTTCGCCATTTATTTGAGCGGTTATCTCGTTTAAATGCAGTTAAATGTTCACTGATGTCGTGGTGTTCCATAGCAAGAGGCATGAATTCATTACCCACACAGGATAGTTAGTTCTATGCGCGATCCACAAATCATTACTGTGAGCCTGAATTATTATAATCATTATCACCTTAGATCACACACGCCCCACTACTGGGATTCCTCCAAATAGTGTGGAAATTGACCTACTATACCACGCTGGTCAGATGGGTTCTTGAGCCGTAGTGTTAATTTGTATATTCTTTTAAAGTCCATTAGTTGCATAGTTGTAAAGACCGCTAGTTGTATATTTGTAGAGTCCGCTGGTTGTATATTTGTTAAGTGATTCGATACAAGGTTTAATGCGGGTTGGTGTTATTACAAAATCCTTCCAAAATTCACCTTGACCTACTACTACGCAGGTGAAACGGTTGGTATAGGGTTTTATTTGGAGTTTTCCTTGTCTTTCATACATGTTATATTATATATTTTGTGGTGGTGGTATATATACATATATTTTGTGTGACTTAGTCGTTAGCCTCAGATGGCTATGACAACTTTACCCGGACTGTGGGTGAGCGCTGAGGGCTCTCAACCCGTATATTTATATTGTCTCTTAATGGTCTTTTACGGCACTCACGTACAAGACAGAGTGGTGAATTGTATTCTTACGTAGTCACCAATCGGATAATTCTGTAAATAAAAGTTATTTTTATCTCATTCAACATTGTTGTACACAAGTCAAACTTATTCGTTTTGTTTAATTAACGGTAATTGCAAGCGTCCAATTAACTATCATAAATGCTTACATACAGCTATCGCTGCGCTCCCTTCTACGTCTGTTACTCTCGCTCACCGAAAGGAGCGCAACAGCATATTGTCACTGTTCGGCCATCGATTATCTGGGAGAGTGTAGTGTTACCCCCGAATGACAGGACGACGGTTGTAGACATAAACCTTATCAACAGTGTAACCCTACCGCTGCCAGAAAGTAAAAAGAGAATCAACCATGATACCTCTTTTTGACCTATAGACACGAACCAGCTATACTCAAAAATATTTGGTTTGCAATACAGTAATAACTCTCTGGTTACGAGGTAACAATACAATTTACCCATACCCTCCCTATCTTACCCGTGGGTATCAAGAAAGGTAACTAAGAAGTGATATGGAAATAACGTTTCCTCAAGAGAGGGGGAGAACTCGAAATAAAAACCGACTAGTCTGACCAGCGTGGTATGGTAGGTCAAATTCTCTCCTATTGTGAAGCCATTTTGAGCCTAGTAGTGGGAAGTATATAGGATGAGATGATGATACCACCATAGCCAGAAACAGAAGCTCATGATTTAAAATTTTATAAAGAATTTGCCTTCTTTATCACACGTCATCGTAAGAGAGCGAGTAGGTATGAAAGAGAGTATTGGTGTAAAGATGCGAAAGGGAATGCTCCGATGGTTCGGGCATGTGGAAAGAATGCCGAACGAACGTCTGGTTAAGAAGATATACAATGCGAAAGTGAAAGGATGTAGGTACCGGGGGAGATCGAGACTAACCTACCTGGACCAGATCGGTCATGTACTGAAGGAAGGTGGAGTCAAGAGTCTCCGAAACCGGCGAGCGTGTATGAAGAAAATTATGAATGTTGAGGAAGCGAATGAAGTATGCAAGGATAGAGTTCTCTGTTCTCTCTGCCTACCCTGCACATGGGACATGGCGTGATGGTATGTATGTATCACATGTGGCGAAAATACAATCCCTTCCGCTTACTTGGCCATGGTAGTCATAGAAATCAGCTAAGGATCTAAACAACAGAATAGGCAGAAGCTCTCTCCTGAAAAATATTTAACACTTCACTACGGTCACCAACCCGCCTCTCGCGTGGTCATTATAGCACTATACTCTCATTTATGGGAAACTCCTACATTCAGCAATGAAAGATGAGGGTGAATGGTGATAAGTTTCTTCTCTTGTGTTATTAAGCTATTATACCCCTAGTCTCTTGTAATAATAACGAGAAATAGAAGAAGTAATAAAGCTTGCATATATATATTCCCATAGGGACAGCAGTGTATTAAAAAAGTTGATGATAACTAAGTTTTTTTCCATATTTGCAGACAGTCCAACTAACAGACCCTCAAAAAGAAAGAGCGTTACAACACAGCGCTGAATGTGTCAAGGAATCTGGTGTCAACTCTGAAGTGTTCGCTGAAGCGAAGAAAGGAAACCTTCAAGAAGATGATGGTCTGAAGAGGTTCACGTATTGCTTCTACAAAAAAGCTGGGGTTGTCAATGAAGATGGCAAAGTTAACATAGAGACCACCGTATCAAAAGTGCCACCTGGAGTTGATAAGGCTGAAGCGCGTAAAGTACTAGAGAGTTGCGTAGACAAGTCTGGAAAAGATAACGCCGATACCGCTTTCCAGATTTACAAGTGCTACCGTCAAAGCATTTCCACACCCGTTTTTCTAGGCATTTAAATAAGTAAAGGCTGTTTAAAAATTATAAATTTGCACTTATGAATAAAAGTGTTTTGTGTTTCTGAGTGTTCGTTTAATTTTTCCTTTCATAATATGCTGTTTATCCTTTTTCTAACCTCAAAATTTCAAAAAACAATACTTGAGTACCATTTTTCGTGTGATAACGAAAGAAGAATACAATTCACCTCTTCCTTTCTTGCCCCTGGGTATCGTAAAAGACAACCAAAGCATATGATATCCCAATAACATCTAAGAAAGAGAAAGAAATCTCAAAATAAAACCCTACACCAACACGTCTGATCAGCGTGATATAGTAGGTCAATTTCTCTCCCATTATGAAAGAGGTTTGAGCCCAATAATTGGGAAGTATTTTAGCTGAAGCGATAATAATGATATTCTTTAGTCGGCTTTTAGTATAACCACAGGCATTAGGTGAATTTTATTTTTACTTCATCACCACACGGAAAGTCCAAATAGTATATAGCCTGGGAAGAAAACATTATACTAACTTTTAAAATACATTTTTACTTTCAAAAACTGACTTGAACAGACTACATTTTTTAAATATGGCAATAGATGGCTCTATTTCAGTGCTGAATCGCATTATAATTTCGCTATATTATTACCTCACCTAATTACGTAGACCTTAAGTGTTAGGAAGCCATTGGATGTAGGTGGCACACGACTGTCCCGGGTGTCGTACTGGTGAGGCATTACATTTTGAGTTATTTCTATTTTGAAATGATGTTTTTTTTTTTTTTTTTTTTGTGTCTTAGTTGTTAGCCTCAGATGGCTATGACAACTTTACCCGGACTGTGGGTGAGCGCTGAGGGCTCTCAACCCGTACCTATTTTGAAATGATGTTACATGCACATATACTTAAAGGACGCAGCATAGATGTTCATGCAAAAAAAAAAAGATTACTCAACATAAAACCTCATGCCTCTTCGTATGACCAGCGTACTATATTAAGTCAATTTATATGCTAATGTACTGGAAGCTCAAGGTCTGCAGTATGACGTATAAAAGCCTAGCTGATGATGAATGCAATGTGTTGTGTTCGGTACAATACCAGCGTGAAGCATCGCAACATCGCGAGCCAATCAGCATGGGTTGAAGTGACGCGATATGCTCTCTGATTGGCCCACATAGTGTCATAGACCATAGTAATATTTCTCTGTTTGCCCTCTGTTTTTGTAATTATTAATAAGAAATATACGTTGTTCACACACAAGATAAGTCTTGTACTAATTTATTGGTATACCGTGAAACCAGGAAGCCTAGAATACGCAAAAACAGTTGTCTTTATAAAAAAAAACTTTTATGACAGCAACGAGAACTGATGAAGTGGTTAACGGGTTCTTTTTTGCTTATGGTAGCGTACGAGCCTGAGATCAACCATCCTTGTGAATGTAATTGTACAACAAACAGCATAAGATATAGTAGGTCCATGAATACATACATACATATCATCACGCCATATCCCTTGCAGGGTAGGCAGAGAGAACAGAGTGCCAGAGAACTCTATCCTTGCATACTTCACTCGCTTCTTCAACATTCATAATTCTCTTCATACACGCTCGCCGGTTTCGGAGACTCTTGACTCCACCTTCTTTCAGTACGTGACCAATGTGGTCTAGGTAGGCGAGTCTCGGTCTCCCCCGGGACCTACATCCTTCCACTTTCGCATTGTATATCTTCTTAACCAGACGTTCGTTCGGCATTCTTTCCACATGTCCGAACCATCGGAGCATTCCCTTTCGCATCTTTCCTTTCATCTTTATCTTTATGTCTAGTAGGTCCAGATCTATGTAAAGCTCCAAGTCATCTTTTACGACATCCACGAGCATAAGGGTTGATAGTATTCGTAGCTACCGTCACAGAATGAAGTTATTCTTATATCAAGACTTGCACGATTAATTTGTTATGACTCCAAAACAGGCCAAGACTATTTCCTTGGTACTGAAAGCCCAGATTCTATATTAAGCTATTCGGAGCAATTTCGCTGTTCAAATCAAATAAGGCTACGTAATATAGTTGGGGAAATGTCTTTTATAAACGGAAAGGCAACGCTCGGGGACATACGGAAGGCCGTTTGCCGAATACCCAGTACCTTATATTAAATTGTCGCAAATTATGTAAACAACAAAATTTATACTTTTTTTGACAATAATACCTACTTAAATTACTGAAATTTAGCATTAAATATGCTTGATTATTTATAAGAACCCGATTGTGAGCGAAAAATGATGGTCACAAGTGGGATTCGAACCCACACCTATTGGTAATCCGTCCCAATCGTGCTGCCACTGATACCACCATGAACTATTGTAGGACATTCAATTCTCGCATCTCGCACTCGTATTATATTCACGTCTTTAAGGAGACGTGTGCCATCTACCCGACAATGTTTACACATTGTTATAAATAGGTTTAATACTTCAAACTTTGCAGTTAGAATTGTATTAAACAATGACACGACACGATGATGATGATTTTATAAATAATATCTACTCTACACCGAGTAAGGAATATCTGTGATCCTCCGCCATTGGGCAGAAGCTTACCCAATGTCGAGTTTTGAGGTGAGCTGAGTAAAATGCAGTCCAAAGTACCATTTTCCATCCAAGAGTAGACCCAGGTATTTTATGTGAGCCCATACTGGCACGGCAATCCCGAGCGTATAGAGTCAAGCACTCCGACGGAGACCTCGGCGGGGTACATGAAATAAGAGCCTCTGTCTTGTGCAAGGAAGCCCTAGTATACCAATTCGTTCTATGACGAAAGCTATTCCAACCTCAGCCAATCGAACTGCTTCGTGGAAACCTGCCCTCGCTGTGATAAGAGCGTCATTTGCATATCATCAGGTGTGCTGCTTGCTCCTTTACCACCATAAGCAATAAAAGAAAGAGCAATATAGTATTTTATTTTGAAAATCCTTTAAAAAATGAGCTCATGGTACACGGCAAACTTCTACAAACTTGCTTCTTTAGAACACTAAGTCATATCCACAGGTTCTACGTAAATACTTCTATGTTCAAAAAATATTACATATAAAATTTTTCAGTAAGTGTGTTTGTCATCTAACTTCTGTGATACCGTTAGACCGAAATGGATAAAATTTCGTGTGTATATTTAGAAGTTACGAAGTGGTTTGCAAACATATTTAGAGCTGGTAGATAGCGTTGCCGTTGATGCATCATCAAATTAGATTAACTGTACAATTGATAGCGTTAGAAAATATATTTAATGCGACATTACTTTTCCGGGCAACATGGACTTTGTCCGGGTTCGCTAGTTATATATCAAATAGTACTGCTTTATAAGAAAAATAGAATAAAATCCCCACACGTCTTAAAATGTGGCTGCTTTACACAAATAAACATTTTGTTTGTTATTTAACCATAACAGGTACCTCGTTGAGCCATTAGTTTACGCAGAAGTCTCGTCTTCGATTTCAAAATCGAGTGAAATGTGTTAACTAATTTATTCTTTCCGCCTATCATCATCATCAACCTGCTCTTATACCAATTTATTTGGGGTCGACGCAATATGTCTTTTCCTTCCATACAACTCTATCAGACGTCATCTCTGTGGTCACTCCTTGTCTATCCATGTCATGTTTCACGCAGTTCATCCATCTTTTCTTCGGTCTTCCCTTACCCCTTAAGCCTTCAACATTCATACTTAAAGCTTTCCTTACAACATTACTTTCATCCCGTCTCATCACATGTCCATACCATGACAATCTTTCACTCCTTAATTTTTCCGTCACTGGCGCAACTTTCGAACTTCCTCTTATATGTTATATTATTCTTTCCGCCTATGAATTCTTAATAGCAATTACGAAATACAGAACATTGCCTAAAGATAATAGGTTCGTGTCCTTATTTCTTAGAGATAAACCAAAGATTACCATGAACCAAACCCATGGCCATCTCATTTTTAGCTTATATATGTCCCACTACTGGGCTCGGGTTAGCTTTACAATACAAGATAATCGACTTAATATACGCTGGCATCAAACGGATTGGCATATGGTTTCGTATCAAGTTTTCCTTCTCTTGCATAGATTTAATCTATATATCAAATCAAATCATTTATTATGCATACATATACATATATAGCCACGTACACATTGTCAATTTTACATTTCATCTAAAACCAATCCAACAATCTACCAACAGATTGGAACGTGGCCACAAGCTGAGAAGATCCAGCAAAAAATTCAGCCGAATTTCCAAATTTTATTAATATCACTTGAAAAATTATCTAGTTAGAAGAACATTTTCTTCGAACTAGGCAATTATTTTTATCCAAAAATATAATACGAAAACAAAAAAAAATATAAGAAAAAAAAGTCGCCTAAAGTGGCATCCGATCACGAGTTAACTAGTAGAGCAGCTATCACTCTCCTAGTATGATTTAAAACAAGATAATGCTTAGTCATGAATTACAAATACAATAAAGCAAAGCGCCTATGAATTTTCAATACTTGGCTTGTAGCGTGTATTTATTTTAAATATTTACTAGGCGTATTTTTATACTATTATCGGTAGTAAATTTAAACAGAAGTGTATTTTCTATTCTATTAATGTATTAGGTTAAACTTGAGAGTATGTACAATTTTATACAAGTCAGTTAATAAAATTAAAATAATAAACAAACTTTTTGAGTTTCTTACCGAATTATCTCAGTGAAGATCGCGATTCGATTCGCTAGTACTTTATTGGATGAATTGAAGACAATTTTGACAATATGTAAGTCGCCCTTGCGGTGTTTATACATCATAAGTCATTTAAAATTTACATTTGAGATGTTTCAAATTTTCAATTCAATGTTTATAATAAAAAACAATCGCTTGCAAATAAGTTTTTATAAGTAACCTAGCATGTTAAATGCTAAATCTCAGTAATTTGGATAATAGGGTAGCGTCATCGTTTAATATAATTATAACTGAAAAGATAGAGTATTAAAACGGTACAATGTGTAATCGTTATCCGCTAGATGGTACTTGTCTCCTATAAAGACGACAAAATAATACGAGCCACAAATGGTTGTGGCGGTAGCTCACACTTTTAATGGTAGGACGATTGGAATATATTTCTAATATATGTGGATTCGACCTAGCATCATCATCATCATCATTTCAGCCTATTGCCGTCCACTGCTGAACGTAGGCCTCCCTCATTTTACGCCACAGAGTGCGGTCCTGTCCCGCCTGTATCCAACGACGCCCAGCAACCTTCACTAGGTCGTCTGTCCACCTAGTGGGCCTAGCATATTAAATGTTAAATCTCAGCAATTCGTTTTGACGAATTTATCAAGTGAACTAGTTAAATAAATGAGTAATATAGTTGATACAAAAGTCATCATCATTCTCCTGCTCTTATCCCAATTACTTGTGATCGACGCCATATGTACTCGCACATATTGCAAATGTTATTGGCAATAGTTTTATGATCAGCCTAGTGCTTGTGGTCGACAGTCCTTGAGAATGTAATCGTTGACCAAATGTCATCAGGTGGAGTTGGCACAGGTCGTTATAAATCTCCGCCGATGACAAAGATCGGGTATCGGTGGGCCGCTCGCACGGCGAAGAGAGGTGTTTGCAGGGTCTATGGGGTTGCGCGCCGCCTCTTCCGTCGCCCCGTACCGATTTGGCGGGGCGCGACCATGTCCATAGAGCACCACAAAAAAAAACGTGCTCATAATCGTCTTGTCCAACATTCACGACCAAAGTAAGGTTTAGTAGTATTCGTAGCCGCTATCACAGAGTAGATTGTTGATTCAAAAGTTGACAGTTCATTCAAACATATGTCTTTATTTTTAACTATAGTCCTGGACTTTTGGCGGGAATCTAAAACGTCATGTGGTGCTCTTGTATTATATTCGATATTTTAGTGTTTTAACGTGTTATATTAGATATTTTTTATGGTATTTTATGTAATGTGATGTGACTGAACTGATGAGATGTAGTGAATATCATATAAAAGTGCTTTACAACGTTTTCGTTTTCCATCAAAATGCCCACAAGATACCATTAACAGTGTGGCCATTGCACTGTTGATGGCGACAATTTGACTTACTGACGGACAATGACTAATCTGAAGACACTAAAAACTTGAAGATAATTATAACTCGACACTGGCAGCAATGGCTCATTTAAGTAGCTGATTGCCAATACATAAAAAGAAGAAGAAGAAGAACTATAGTCCTTAAAATATAGCTTGATCTCTGTGACAGATAGCGACAAAACCGATGAAGTAATTATGAATACGCGTCATGTTTACAATTTTATTTTATATCGCCTATATTTTCATTTTTTACATGTTGGGCATTGAAAAAGACGGATGAGAGACGATTGCATGCGTCTGAGATGCGTATGTTAAGATGGATGTGTGGAGTGACAAGACTAGATAAGATACGAAATGAGTATATTAGAGGAAGTTTAAAAGTAGCACCAGTTATAGAGAAGTGTAGGAACGTGAGATTGTCTTGGCATGGACATGTGATGAGGAGGGATGAAAGGCGTGTGACAAGGAGGGTTACCGATATGCTTGTGGATGGGCGTAAGAATCGTGGGAAGCCCAAAAAAAGATGGATGGATTGTGTAAACGAGGATATGTGTATGAAAGTTGTGAGTGCAGATATGACGGCTGATAGAAGATTGTGGAAGGCGTGTTGTGCCGACCCCACTTAGCGTGGGATGAGGGCAGACAAATGATGAATTATATCTCAACTGAATTATGAATATAATAAAAAAAATGATTAAAAAATCGAAAAACCCGACTGTGTAAAAAGTCACCAAAACTACGTACATAATAAAATAAGCGACTTATAAGCACTTGTTAAACTAATAGTTAATCCTAACACTTCAATGATATAAAAACAAATGGTATTCGGTACACGAACAAGCAGAGCTACCGCACGCTAGAGAGCTCGGATGTGTAATGTCCTCTCTAGTCTCCGTTACTGCACTTTATATAGGTTGCGCTACCCGCTTTTCGTTAATATTAATTTTGACTCCTTACAATATAAATATACTAGCAGACCCGCCCACGCGTTGCTGTGTCTCAGCCACAGCAACAAAAATTAGATTTGCTGTCGAATAAAGGATACCGACTGTTCAGTTGTCATGTTCTATTATTAAAATATATTTCATTTTCTGCAATAGTATTTATTCAATAATATATTATGGAATTCTAGACCACCGGACATCTAAGTGCTTGTTTTTTTCTTTTCAGTTTTTTTTATTATGTACGTAGTTTTGATGACTTTTTACACAGTCGGGTTTTTTGATTTTTTAATCATTTTTTTTATTTTATACTTTTTAGTTATAAACACCTAAGTAGCTATAGTTATCTTATTTATTAATAAGTAGGTAAGTACCTAACTATATATAGTTTTTCGATTGAAGTTGAGTACTAAATCGTTAGAAATTGGAGATGAGCGACCGCGTCAGACATTAGATACTTTAGGTAGGACTACCTATGGTATATTGGACAATATACCTACTAGATACTTCAGTATATCTCCATCCACATCCAGTTATATGAATTTTTCGTCTTTTCATCGTAAATTTCTACTGTCTAAAAAACCTATATGTGAGAAAGTTTGTTACGAAACTTTAAATCGATATAGATCCTAAACGGCCAGTCAAATCGAAAAATGTTGAGAGAAAACTAAAAATGATTTTTAAATACCTATTTAACGATACCCCACTCGATATAGTTTGTTGACTTTAATTTTTTTTTTTTTTCACAATATGGCGTCCGGTAGTCGCCATATTGAATTTTCAATAACGTCATATCTTTAGTGACACTCGCCGGATTAAGAGGAATCGATTGACGTGCGAATCATAAAAATCAGCCCAGGCGTTTGGTATATATAGTGCTTCAAAGGAACATACAAACATACATACATACATACATAGACTGTTAAACACAATACCACTCCTTTGCAGTCGGGTAAAAATATGAAAATTTACACCAAAACTTGTACCTTATATGTTTTAAAATACTTAGTAACCATTTTATAAAAATATGATGCTTGCGCAAGTAAAAGGTCATACTGGACTGATAATAAGATAGAGATGGGGCAATCGATAAACATAAATCGATAACATTCTTATTAATTATTTATAAAACAAGTAAAACTAATACATTACCTATATAAACCACATGGTTACTCTATAAAATAAGTAAATTGTGTTAATTTAATATTCAAACATACATATAATATTAATAAGACCATTTCTTTTATAATAAGAAGATAATTTCTTTCATAAAATAAACATAATTATTCATGAAATAATCTGTGACCAAGAACTCATCATCAACCTACAGGAATGCGCCAGCGATGCTGATAATAGTGACGATGAACTTGGATGTATTCCTTTCGAATAATAAAAAGAATTAATTAATTAACACCTTTAGTTTAAATTAAATAAAATCCATTAATTTGAATTTACTAAGATTTTCATAGATTGTTTTAAATTTATAATCGATTCATCCATCTGTTTGATTAAAATTCAATCAGATTTTCGTACATTGTTTTTCAATTGCAGTAGCAAATAACTTTTTTTTTTTTTTATTTCTTATGGCGGCAAACGAGCAGACAACACACCTGATGGTAAGTGTCACTGCCGCCCATGGACCTTTGCCAATGGTATAGCTAGGCCGCTGCCTACCAATACAACCCTGAACCCACCCCAGTTAGGCTTCCGGCTCTCTCACTCACCGAACGAAGCGCAATAGCACATTGCTATTACTCAGACGTCGATCTTCTGCTCAGTGTGGTACTACCCCGGACGGACCGGCCTGTAGCCAGAGAACTGTCCACAGCGTGGTCCTACCACAATGACTAACCACTATAACTTTAAAAAATAAGGTCCTACCACAATAACTTTAAAAAATAAGGAATTATATCAAAAATACGGACTGCATCGTAAGCGTGCGGCACTAGTGAGAACTGTCACAGAGATCATGCTATATTTTAAAGACTATAACATAGTACGACCGTCACTAGTTGATATGACCTTAAGCAACAAATGCCATTTCTAACATATTATCAATGGTATAAATCATAACTAAGCACATTGGCTATGCATTTCAAGTAACAATCCATTTGAAAACGGTACCAATATTAACAGTAATTGTAAATTCGTTCCAATTATTTCACTAATTAAGCTACGAGTAGCATTGCGGATTCGTGTAGAAACCATATTTAACAATTCACATTTATAGAGTTTTCTTTCTCTTGCTTAGGTGTTATATGTATATTATATCACTTAGTCGTCTTTTACGACGTCCACGGGTAAAATAAGGGATGACAAATTGTATTTCTTTTTTATTGTTGATGGTGGCAAACGAACATGCTGTGTGGTAGCGGCTACAAATACTACCAACCCTTACTTTGCTCGTGGATGTCGTAAAATACGACTAAGAGCCTTATAACGACCTGGTCCAAATCCATCTGATGCCGCTTGGTTAACGATTACATTCCCATGGAGGGTTGAAAGTCTCAAGCGTTAGGGCATCGCGGATCGACGGTCATTACACGATCTCTCCAGCGCCCCGTAAAAGCACGGCAGGGGACCGCTGTGGTTTTAGTAGGTATTTCGGACAGCCGACCAACGAGTCCCACACTCCCACCCGTCTCTACATTGGGGTCAGCGGGTAAAAGCGTTTCCACAGCGTCAACAAAAAAAAAGGACGGTTGACGTCTGGCAGACGGCCGGTCATAAAATTATGGCCAATAACTTCTACAATATCTATTATGAAAGAAGAATACATATTGTATCGACCCCAAGTAATTGGGATAAGAGAAGGAGAATGATGGTGGCAAACGAACAAACAGTACAACCTGATGGTAAATGTTAGTGCCGCACATATACCTAAATCACCGCCTACCAGCTCAGAAGGTTGGGCTCCCGGCTCTCTCGCGCAGCGAACGAAGCGCAACAAAATATTCCACTACTGAAACGTCGATTATCTGCGAGAGTGTGATACTACCACGGACGTATGAGCCCGTGGCTGTAGACAGAACTGACAACAATGTATCCTTAACTATTAACACTTTAACTACCAAGTAAAAAAAAATAATGACGAAAAACTTTCAAATCTGATTTTCCGGTAAAAACCACTTAAATGGCATCAAATATTGATTTAGTAATTATTTACGTATTTGTTTCAAAAAAATATCTAAAAACAAAATTATGTCAGGCATAATTAAGCACACCTACAATTTGCGGGCCAAGCTGCAAGTAATTAGCTAGGGGCCATGTCAGTCATTTTGTATAGAAAAACACTCACAAATCGTGACGGACGGCTCGCTGAGGCCATTTGAACTTGGTGCTGTGGTGTCAGTCACCAATGACTGGCATGGCAGCTAACGAGTTAAAAAACAAATCTTGTACATTCTATTATGTATGGATATATTGGATATGTTGTCGATATTATTAATGATTCTGTTATTAATGTCACGGCACTATGTGTTGTTATACAAATGAATTCTGGTGACTACGTGAAAGCATCATATGGTGACATACATACATACATATCATCACGCCATATCCCTTGCAGGGTAGGCAGAGGGAACAGAGTGCCAGAGAACTCTATCTCTGCATACTTCACTCGCTTCCTCAACATTCATAATTCTCTTCATACACGCTCGCCGGTTTCGGAGACTCTTGACTCCACCTTCCTTCAGTACATGACCGATCTGGTCTAGGTAGGTTAGTCTCGGTCTCCCTCGATACCTACATCCTTCCACTTTCGCATTGTATATCTTCTTAACCAGGCGTTCATTCGGCATTCTTTCCACATGTCCGAACCATCGGAGCATTCCCTTTCGCATCTTTACACCAATACTCTCTTTCATACCTACTCGCTCTCTTACGTCGTCGTTACGAATGCGGTCGGTCAGCCTAACTCCACAGATTTTCCGCAGAGATCGCATTTCGACCGCATTAATTTTACTATCATACTCTTTTCTGCATACCCAACTCTCGCTTCCATACAGTAATGTTGGGACAAGCACTGCGTTATGTATTGCTACACGTGCCTTCTGGCTGAGGTGGTGGCTGCCGAAAAGTTGTCCCAACGCTCCGTTCACTCTATTTCCCGCATTCACTCTTCGCTCTATATCAGTGGTGTACCTTCCATCTCGGCTAAATCCACATCCAAGATATACAAATTCATCCACTTGCTCTAGTACATCATTACCTATTGTTACTCTTACATCTGTTCTGGTTTTATCTCTTTCAAAGACCATTATTTTGGTTTTGCTCACATTCACGCGTAGACCCCTTTTCTTACAATCTTCTGTCATTGTGTCGACTAGGGTCTGCAGGTCAGTCGCTGACTGTGCCAGCAGGACTGCATCATCTGCATAAAGCAGAGCAGTGACCACTGAGTCGCCCATCTGGACTCCCACATTCATGTCGTTCAACCTTTGGAGACATTTATCCAGATATATGATAAACAGCCTGGCTGACAGAACGCACCCCTGCTTAACGCCGATATTGACGTCAAACCAAGGCGACATTCCATCATCCAGCCGCACACAGGCTCTACAGCCCATGTAACTGGACTGCACAGCCTGTAGCAGTTTACCGTTAATACCATACTCCGGTAAAATGTCCCAAAGTTCCTTTCGTACAACCGTGTCAAATGCTCTTTCCAGATCCACAAAACTGCAGAAAACCCTCTGACCTAGAGCCAGATGCTTCTCCACAATGTTGCGCAGAGAGAACACTTGATCCATGCATCCCCTTCCACTCCTGAAACCTCCTTGTGTCTCACACAGTAAACCATCGGACACCATCCTCATTCTCCTTTCAATAACTTTTCCATACACTTTTGCTGCCAAACTGGTCAAGCTTATGGCTCTGTAATTTGCGCAGTCATAACGTGAACCCTTGTTTTTAAACAAAGGCACGATGACTGCGCTATTCCAGTCCCTGGGAACCATTCCCGAGCTCCAACATAAATTGAGGAGCAACAGGAACGCCTCCCAGACACAAGAGCCACCGAGCTTGATCATCTCGGCAGACACCATATCAATGTCCGCTGCCTTACCATTTTTCAAACTTCTTATCGCCCATTCAACTTCATCCATACTGATGCCATCGGAGGACGCCGTTGTCGAATGTTGATCTACTAAACCACATCCAACACCGGCGCCAACCGTAGCATCCGCATACATATCGCCAAAATATTCACTCCATCGGCTTAACACGTCTTGTGTTTGTGTAAGAATGTATCCACCTTTAGACCTTATTTTATTCATTCTGAAGGCTGACCAACCACCCCGAGACTTCTTCACCTCCCTCCAAAAGAGTTTGGTGTTACCCTCGAAGTTTTTAGTCAGCCTATCTTCTGCACTCATACTTGCTCTATCACGTTTCTCTTTCACTAAGGCCTTGGTGTCATTCTTACATTGCCGATATATTTCTTTCTTCTGTTCAGTCATACTGTCATTCAGATTCAAAGAAGAGACATAGTCCAGCCACGCTTTCTTCTTTTGCTCTACGGAAACTGCCACTTCCGCATCCCACCATGCATCACCATTTGTTTTTCTATGCTTCTTTGAACTTCCACATACTTCTTTCGCTGTATCTACCATACTCTCTTTCAATACTCTCCAGCATTCTTCAATGTCCGATTGCGGCTGGCTTGCCATCGTCAGCCGTTCTCGGACACCCTCTGCATACTTTTCTCTTACACACTCTTCTTGCAACCTTTCAACCTTTATTCTTTCAAGCCCTCCGAAGTGGACACGCTCTCACCAGTGCCTCCACTTTCTGAACAGACCACTAAATCTCGCAATAACGAGATAGTGGTCCGTGTCGACTGTGGGGCCCCTGTAGGCTCTTGCGTCCAATATTTTGCTTCGGAGGCGACTGTCTACCAAAATTAAATCTATTATGCTTTTCTGTTCATTCCTTCTCCATGTATACATATGTATGTCCTTATGTTGGAAAAATGTGTTTGACACAATAAGGTTTCTCTCCATGCATACATCCGCTATGAGCCTACCTGCGTCGTTCACTCTCTTATCACCAAATGGACCAAGTACGTCCTCATAGTCGGGACGCTTGGTCCCCACCCATCCGTTCAAATCTCCGCATACAATCACGCGTTCACTGGTTTCTGCCATATCCAGAACTTCCCTAACATTATCCCAAAACTTCTCTAGGTCTGATGGCACCGAGGATCCTACGGGAGCATATGCTACAACCATGAATACCTTGGTGACACCTAGTTTTATACGGACCCAGAGAAGTCTGGGATCATACATTCCGTAATCCTTCACACCTGAGGCCAAGCGAGAGGACAACAGCACTCCTACCCCCATGCTGGCTCGATCGCTCTGTGGTACACCAGACCACAGAGCCATCCCGCCACCAGGAAGATCGCAGGCGTCGCTGCCCCTTCGCTTGGTCTCTGTTACACAGAGCACGTCTAGCTGTTTGTCCGCCATGACGGATATCAGCTCGTGCAACTTACCTTCCACACAACCTCTTACATTCCACGTGCCCACCCGGCACTCCGTTCTCCTCGACTCGCCTAACTGGGCAATGCGTGATGGGTGGCGGCCCCCATCGCCGCAACTGCCGATGTTCGTACCGACGGGGGCGGGTCGGTACGCGTCGCCTCCGGGGGACGCCCTAACCCGCATTGCGGTACGCATTTCGAGCCGGATTAGCAGTCTAATTAGACTGGCAGGGGACGCGAACGAGCACGCTCCGGACTATGCCCCCCCAATCATATGGTGACCTTGTGTTATATTCTTTTTTTTTTAATAAATAGAAAAATGGATGTGTACTTATGTACGCGCGTAAGAAGTTATACTTCTTTCATCATCATCATCACAGCCCATAAATGTCCCACTGTTGGGCTCGGGCCTCCTCCATAATGGGAAGGAAATTAACCTACTATACCGCGCTGGTCAAACGTGTTGGTATAGGATTTTGTCTCGAGTTTTCCTTCTCTCGCATAGATGTTACATGCGTTTTTATATCCCTTAGTCGTCTCGTACGATCACCCACGGGCAAGATATGGGGTGGTGAATAGTATTCTTACTCCGTCACCACACGGAAAGTACTTTAGCATCATTAAAAAAATAAATACTTCTTTAGCATCATTAAAAAAATAGTTTTTAATTACATGCAAATAATTAATTACAACAAAATAATAAAAAGAACTGGAAAAGTATAGGATATTTTTTTTCACTAATATTTACGAACAGTAAATAATAATAATAAAAATATTCAATTTAAATCTCTACTGAATATAATTTAGTAGCACATATATAATTCGAGCGGTTTTGCGGCCAATTTCAACCTGTTACTTTTGTGTTACAGTGATGCGTGCGCATCTTAAAATTTCACTCTCATTTTTTCATAACGCGCCTAAAGAAGTATCTATAACTTCAGTAATAATTATTCAATTTTCTCTCACACAGGCAAATGTACAAAATAAATTTTAACTTGGGTTTATTATGATAAAAATGATTAGTATCTGCCTGAGAGACTGGCATCTGTACTAGGAGAATATGTATAACAGATTACCAGCGTCTCTTAACACCAGACAAGTTGGTGTACAGGTAAATATAAAAAATTCTAAAATATTCATTATCTTAATATTTTAAGGCGTTATATTAAATAATTTTGATGATATTTTAAGTAATATGATACAAAGAAAGTGCTGGGGTGTAATAAATATGATACAATAGTGCTTTACATATGTTTTCCGTGAGGTGACGGAGTAAGAATACTATTCACCACCCCATATCTTACCCGTGGGTGATCGTACGAAACGACAAGGGATATAAAACGGATATAACATCTATGCGAGAGCAGGAAAACTCGAAACAAAATCCTATACCAACACGTCTGACCAGCGCGGTATAGTGAATTGATTTCCCTCCTATTACGGAGGAGGCCCGAGCCCCACAGTGGGACATTTATGGGCTGTGATGATGATGATGACATATGTTTTCATATTGCACCGAACTCCCAGAATTACCGAACAGAAGATACCATTAAGCCGTGGTATATTGAGGGCAACGATTTGACTTACTGACAGAAAATAACTTTCAAATGAAATGAAAGACTTATCATATAAAAATTCGACACTGGCAATAATTGACTCGTATTATTAGCTGATTGCCATTACAAAAAAAAGGCGAATTTTGTTTTTTAATGACTGAGGCAATTAATCTATACAAACAAAGGTGTTGGCACAGCTAGTTCTTTGATGACACGACATAATATTTTAAATAGCAAGGCCAAGCATAACAAATGCTAAATCAACATAAATAATCAATAACTTTACTGACACATCAAAACTTATTTGAAAACCAAAATCAATTTATGCGACTATACAAATGTAGTGTAATAGTATTGGTTAAGACGGTATCTTAACATGTGAAGTGTCACAGGTTCGATTCCGCACGCAGTATAATATTTTGTGCGATTTACAAATAGTTGTTGTAAGTCTGAGTGTAATTTTTAGCCGTTAATTATATGTACTTATGCAGACCACAGGTGGACAATTAAAACTACAGGGTGGAAAAGGCCAATGGGAAAAAGAAAAGTAGGCAGGCTGAAAAGAAGATGAGCTGACGATGTAATAGAAATAGCAGGAGATGACTTTCAAACTATTGGTAAGGACAGAGACGAGTAAAAAAGACTGGAGGAGGGGTCCATATCCAAGAAATGAACTAAGCCGTACTAACATTTAATTAACAAACGTAATACTAACAACCGTTATTCCGTGTGGTGACGGAGTAAGAATACAATTCACCACCCCCTATCTTTGCCGTGGGTGATCGTAAGAGACGAATAAGGGATATAAAACGCATATAATATATATGCGAGAGAAGGAAACCTCGAAATAAAACCATATACCAACACGTCTAAGCAGCGTGGTATAGTAGGTCAATTACCCTCCCATTACGTAGGAGGCTCGATCCCAACAGTGGGACATATATGAGCTGAGATGATGATGAATACTAACAACATTTGAAATGTAAATTTAAGAAGATAAGGAAATAAAGGCTTTTATTTTATTTTATTTATTTATGTGTAATGACGGAGAAAGATATATTTCACCAAACACAGGCGAAAAAGACTTGCCGATAGAGTTCTCTGGCACTCTGTTCTCTCTGCCTACACCGCAAGGGATATAGCGTGATTATATGTATGTAAAATCGAAATAAAACCTATACCAACATATCTGACCAGCGCAGTATAGTAAAGTTAATGTCCTGGCGGTTGTGAATAAGCTCAAGTATGCTGTGTGGTAACGGCTACGAATACTACGAACCCTTACTTTGCTCGTGAATGTCGTAAGAAACGATTAGGAGATTTCCTTAGTAACAATAAACAATGTCTTATTCTTTAACAATAAACACATGATAGGTTGATAAAAAATAAACAAAACCAGTAAACGGAATGAAATCAACCACTCACTTGTCGATAAAAGATAACATGTCAGAAATCTGTGACGAGGTCGTCTTATATGTTTATTTGAATGTTATTATTACTGAAATTATACTACCATATTTTTATATATTTCCATGTGGTGACGGAGTAAGAATACAATCTCTTACGTCGTCGTTGCAAATGCGGTCGGTCAGCCTAACTCCACAGATTTTCCGTAGAGATCGCATTTCGACCGCATTAGTTTTACTTTCATGCTCTTTTCTGCATACCCAACTCTCGCTTCCATATAGTAATGTTGGGACAAGCACTGCGTTATGTATTGCTACACGTGCCTTCTGGCTGAGGTGGTGGCTACCGAGAAGTTGTCCCAACGCTCCGTTCACTCTATTTCCCGCATTTACTCTTCGCTCTATATCACTGGTGTACCTTCCATCTCGGTTAAATCCACATTCAAGATATACAAATTCATCCACGTGTTCTAGTACATCATTACCTATTGTTACTCTTACATCTGTTCTGGCTTCATCTCTTTCAAAGACCATTATTTTAATTTTGCTCACATTCATGCGTAGACCCCTTTTCTTACAATCTTTTGTCATTGTGTCGACTAGGGTCTGCAGGTCAGTCGCTGACTGTGCCAGCAGGACCGCATCATCTGCATAGAGCAGAGCAGTGACCACTGAGTCGCCCATCTGGACTCCCACATTCATATCATTCAACCTTTGGAGACATTTATCCAGATATATGATAAACAGCCTGGCTGATAGAACGCACCCCTGCTTAACATCGATATTGACGTCAAACCAAGGCGACATTCTATCATCCAGCCGCCGATACGACTAAGGGATACAAAACGCTTATAACAATTGTTCAAGAGAAGACAAACTCGAAACTAAACCCTATACCAACACGTCTGACCAGCGCGGTATAGTAGGTTAATTTCCCTTCCGTTCGGAGG
This sequence comes from Lymantria monacha, assembly GCA_905163515.2. Classification (NCBI taxonomy): domain Eukaryota; kingdom Metazoa; phylum Arthropoda; class Insecta; order Lepidoptera; family Erebidae; genus Lymantria; species Lymantria monacha. The sequence continues at coordinate 29,910,111 of LR991095.1, read as the reverse complement.
AGGCCCGAGCCCAACAGTGGGACATATATGGGCTGTGATGATGATATATATACATAACGTACAGTGATTACACGCAGACTTAGAACAACAATACATTTATCACACAAAGTATTAATTAGTCTACGGCATCGAACCCGCGACACTTAACCAAAACGTCAGTAATCATAACACAATCTACGCAATCAATATTTCTTTTTAGTGTTGTTTAATTATGTTTTATTAGTGTCGTTTTTTTCGTTTAATCGATTTTAGTATCAACATTTCGACAAATATAAATACAACTAAATAAACTTACTAATTAGCATTGAGTTATTCTAAATTAATAATGTACAACCCTAATCACATTGCATAATAACCTGCTCTAGATATGTCAAGCCGAGCTACTAACGACAGGGTCGCAAATGCCACACGAGTTTTTTTCTAAAAAGCGCTAAAACATTACTTAGAATTTTTAGCGGGAACATGAAAATGTCATATGATCAAATTACTGAAATTTAGCATTTAACATGCTTGATTATTTATAAAAACTTGATTACGAGCGAAAAATAATTGTCACACATGGGATCCCATGATCATCATGATCCAATGTCATATGATTATGAATAATAATTAATAATTTTGTGTTTTGAAAGTGAAAGTGAAGTATTATCTTCTGATTTCTTATACGTCCCATTCCTGGGCACGAGTCTACTCCACAATAGAAGGGAAACTGACCACGCTGGTCCGACATGTTGGTATAGTTTTATATCAAGTTTTTCTTCTCTTGCATAGATGTCCATCCTTTCATCATCATCATTTCAGTTCATATATGTCCCACTGCTGGGCTCGAGCCGCCTCCACGCTAGGAGGGAAATTAATCTACTATAGCACGCTGATCAATGGTGTGGGAATAGGATTTTCTTTCGAGTTTGCCTTCTCTTGCACTGATGTTACATGCTTGCAACCCTTAGTCGGCTTTTACGATTACCCACGGGTAGGAAAGGGGGTGGTAAATGGCGTACTCCGTCACTACACGGAAATATGATAGATACGGCATAAATGTTATATGCACATTACATCCTTCGTCTTTAACGACATTCATGTGCATAGGGGGTGACAAATTGTATTCTTACTCTGTTTCTATAATAGTAAAAAAATATGAACATTATGAATATTAAATGCTCCGATGGTTCGGACATGTGGAAAGAATGCCGAACGAACGCCTGGTTAAGAAGATATACAATACGAAAGCGGAAGGATGTAGGTACCGGGGGAGACCGAGACTAACCTACCTATACCAGATTGGTCACGTACTGAAGGAAGGTGGAGTCAAGAGTCTCCGAAACCGGCGAGCGTGTATGAAGAGAATTATGAAGTATGCAAGGATAGAGTTCTCTGGTACTCTGTTCTCTCTGCCTACCCTGCAAGGGATATGGCGTGATAATATGTATGTATGTGTCTGAATATTAAATAAAATGAACCCACTTCAATTCTTTTCAATAATAACTAAACATACAAAATTACACTTAAATAAACCATAAAACCGCACTCCATTTAATTGACGCCTCACCAAAAATAGCATATAAACTACAGCAGTAACGCAAACGAATATTTTATACACGTGGAAACTTGTTTTATTAAACAGAACTATATTTCAAAACCATGTAATAACACACGCGATAACCGATTTTTACGATTCACCGTAATGTCATTATGCACATCACTAGCACACGCGCATAGATTATAGGATAATAATAAAAAAAAGTAATTAAACGTCGAATGTTTTAAATTTGGAACACGTTCGCTCCGTATTACGTACGCCGAATGTGTGAGGGTTTTTACGTATAGTATAGGCACGGGTATAGATATAGATAGGTGTTGAGCCTAATATGGACACAATCATTTTAGAATATCCACAGTCATTGCTTAACCCATATACAATTAATCATCAACAATCCTAAAAATAAATCTTTACTTCAAACACGAAAAAGAAAAATTAAGACATAAGACATCGAAAAATGGCAGTTATAACGCTTATAACATATATTTATATTTTTCTGTACATATTATTTAATATTAATTTAATCGCTTTCATGTCGGTCCCACGGCTGGGCTCGAGCCTTAACCACGGCAGAAAGAAAATTGACCTACTATGCCAAGCTGGTCAGACTAATATACCTACTAATAATAAGATTTTATTTTGACTTCTCCCTCTTTTTGCTATGAAGTTATATACATATTATATTACATAGTCGTCTTTTACAAATCTCAGGGTAACCAAGGGGGTGGTTAATTATATTTTTAATCTATCGACACTGAGTAATTGCCATAGTATAATAAATTTAACCTTTTTATTTCGTTGAAGTTTGCAAAACACAAAATCAATAAATACAATTTTGTATTGTTTGTTTATAATTACGATCATAAACAAAAATTATTCGAACGGACAAGGTATTTTTCTGAACGGGAATCACACCATTCTGTACGGAAGATTGAGACCACTAGCTATAATCATTTTTTTTTATAATCAATATTATTCTTTTTTAAATAAACGACCAATTACATTGCTTATTAACTCTTGACACAGTGGTGAAGAAAATAACGTCGGTAATTCATCATCACAGCTCATACGTATCCCACAGCTGGGTTCTTGCTCTCACCATAATGCAGTGTAATTGACCTGCAATACCATGTTGGTCAGACAAGTATATATTGGTTGAATCGTATTTGCTTTTTCTTAATAGATTTTATCTGCATATCATATATTTTAGTTACGGGCAAGAGTGGCGATGGTGAGATGTATTAGTATGCTTATAAATTATTTAATATAACACGTTAAAACATTAAGATATTGAATACAATACAAGACCACCACAACACGTCTTTAGATTCCCGCCAAAAGTCTCAAAATTAGTATTCTTTTACGACACTTTTTGTTGATAGTATTCGTAGCCAACACACAGCAATCATTATAAGTAGTTATAATCCTTGAAATAATATATTTTTATCTCAATTATATTTACAAAATATACGAAGCAAAGAATGTCATACTGATAATTTCATACTTAGAGTTATATCAAATACGATAACATCAAGATTGTTTTGTCCACAGATATTAAATAAACTTGAATGCACATATAAAATAATAGTTAGAATACTGTACTACTATATCCAGTATAAGATTCGATCTCGAATCAGGACAATTATTTTTTACGAGCCACCAATTTCGAATCGAAAAGTAATGAATGAATCGTATGGTGACGGAGTAAAATATAATTCACCACCCCATATTTTGTCCGCGGGTGTTGTAAAAAGAGGGTTTTTACAAACATATAATTTGAAGGAACAAAATTTATAGATCGCCAAATATATTCCCGGGTGAGAATCGAACCCGCGGCACTGGTATGCAGTTTAGTATCTTAATCACTATGCCATCTCTGCAGTCAAACTTTAAAAATAAGTAGTAATATTCCCTTAAGGGTATGTTAACATAACCACGGGGGAAAAGTGATGAAATGCGTTCTTAATCTTTCATCTAACGGAAAATGCCTCCTTAATCACTGCCTACTTAAAATATAAGAAATGCCATCGACCATACGTAGGCAGATAACCTTGACCTCGGCTTAATAACCCCCATACGAGTATGCCAGTCACGCTATAATGACCAAATTGAAACTAATATGGATCCATTTTACTAATAACGATTGATAACATAAGTATGTTTGTCGATTCGACACGGCCTTCCCCACAAGAACGTCACACCAAACAGTTCTATGCCACTTGCATCCCTGCGACTTGTAAAATGTCGTCAGACCTACCTATTGAAAGCTGTTATGCTGCATCGGCCAATTTATGGACGCCACTAGAGAACCTTCCTTGAAATGAAACTAGTTTTACGGATTCTAACGCGTTTGTATTTGATTTTTAATTTTACGATGACTATGGACGCGGTCTCGCCCCGCCAAATCGGTCCGGGGTGATGGAAGAGGCGGCGCGTGACCCCATAGACTCACCATGCAAAACTTCTCTCTTCGCCGTGCGAACGGGCCACCGGTACCCGATCTTTATCTTCGTTGGCCCGCCTAGCGGTTTACCCTCGCGGGTTCCTAATAATGAATTTAAAAAATGTTGATAATTAATTTAAAAAATATTATTTACATACATACATATCATCACGCCATATCCCTTGCAGGGTAGGCAGAGAGAACAGAGTGCCAGAGAACTCTATCTCTGCATACTTCACTCGCTTCCTCAACGTTCATAATTCTCTTCATACACGCTCGCCGGTTTCGGAGACTCTTGACTCCACCTTCCTTCAGTACATGACCGAGATCGGTCATGTACTCGAGGGAGACCGAGACTAACCTACCTAGACCAGATGGTCTAGGTAGGTTAGTCTCGGTCTCCCTCGGTACCTACATCCTTCCACTTTCGCATTGTATATCTTCTTAACCAGACGTTCGTTCGGCATTCTTTCCACATGTCCGAACCATCGGAGCATTCCCTTTCGCATCTTTACACCAATACTCTCTTTCATACCTACTCGCTCTCTTACGTCGTCGTTGCAAATGCGGTCGGTCAGCCTAACTCCACAGATTTTCCGCAGAGATCGCATTTCGACCGCATTAATATAATATTATTTAGTTATTTAATTATATATTAATATTATAATATTTTGAAGTATGACAATAGAATACTTTACTTTTAATTATTATTAGATGAAACAACTATATGACGCCCCCTGTTGACTTATAAGTGATCTCCCCTTGATTTGTACGTGATCCCGTGACATGCAAGCTGGATCCGACCTTCGATGGAGTTAACTCAGGTTAATGTTAAGCCATACGATAATTACAAAAACTATTCATAGTCCATCACCACAAAAACTCAAAAGTATTCAACTCACCATCAATAAAGTCAATAAGGTCACGACCTTTGACCTCCTCCTTAATCACTTTCATCACAGTTAATTTCTTCGTCAGTTTCGACATCGTACTATAAGCCATGTACCATATATTTGCCTAATTGAGATTGTTCACTTTTAAGTACCGTCCCTAAAGGGGAATAAGAGAACCCTATTGAGAAAAATACGTTCTCTGTTATTTTAAGACAGATTACAAAATATTAGTCAAGATAACAAAAAAAAAATAACATGCAACAAAAATTAAAAACTGCTTATAAAGAAAACATATTTTGGCGCCTTTTTGTTGCGTATAAAGTGTTTAATAAAAACTATTAAATTAAAATGGCAAAGGAACTTATTTACTTTATAAAAAGTAAAATGCAAATGAGGGTATTTGCAACAGTATTCTTTTTCTTTTTTTTTGTATTGAAAATCAACTACTAATACTAGCCATTGTTGTCAGTGACACGTTACAATTTGTTCACGTCTTTAGTCTCTTCTGATGGTAAGTGTTACTGCCGCCCATGGACTTTTGCTATAACCAAGGCTATAGCGAGGCCGCTGCCTACCATTACAATCCCCTAACCAAGTTGGGCTTCCGGCTCTCTCGCTCACCGAACGAAGTGCAATAGCACATTGTCATTACTCAGACGTCGATCTTCTGCTAGAGTGTGGTTCTACCCCGGACAGATTGGCCCACGGCTGTAAACAGAACTGTCAACAGAGTGGTCCTACCACTAATAGTGAATATAATACAAGAACACCACATGACAGTTTCATATTCCTGCCAAAAGTCCAAGCGGTCTTTAATTTTATAAAAAAAATTATAGTATAGTTACAAAGACTTTTATTCCATTATTCATCTCATTTATTAATTTTTATTTTAATATATAATTATAAGTTAATAAACTTGCAAGTAAAATTGTCGCCGTGAACAACGTCAAAGCCAGCTTGGCTTTTTCCGTTAATATCATCATTCTCCTACTCTTATCACAATTACTTGGGGTTGATACAATATGTACTCTTCTTTCTTGAATAGTAGGTACATATCGTAAAAGTTATTGGCAATAGTTTTACGACCGGCCGCCTGCCAGACGTCAACACTCCTCGGGGATGTAATTGTTGACCAAACGGCATCAGAGGAAGTTGGCCCGCCCGGCTCTTAGTCGTCTTTTACGAAATCCACGAGCAAAGTAAGTGTCGGTAATATTCGTAGCCGCTACCACATAGCACATTTTTGGTTAATATATATTTCCTGGAAATAATGTTATTATAGTAATTCCCTACAAATAAAAACTTTAAAAAATTGAATATAATACTAGACCGACTCATGATTTTTTTACATTCCTGCCAAAACTCAGATTTCTATGTTTCTTTTTATTAATACTTATTCATGACAATTAATACAAAGTCATTCAAACACAATATCAGTTTAATAATCTGATTATAACCAAGTCCTGTAAAATGTTCTTCATAGTATATAATATTTCAATTTTTCATCATGCCGAACTTGTTTATATCACAGTCAAGCCTGATTTACACTCTGCTAAGTGCAAATGCAAGTAAGGTGCTTAGTTGACAGGTTTTTTTTTATGTCAAGTGTTTAGTGTACACAGCGTTCCCCAGCGTTTCGTTGTACTTGCAAGTTCAAAGTAACTAGAGTAGTGCATTATGGAGGACGAACAGCGGACAAAAATAACATAAATTCAATGTAGGTTTGGTATAAATTTAATTGGGGTTATCGCCTCAAAAGTTTAACATGATTTATCAGATGAAATAGGAAGACCTAAGATATTGGTGAAAGATAGTTTTATTTTATATATTTTCTCACGAAATTAATTGTTTGCTCCTCGGTCCACTTCATCATTCATTCATACTATGAAATTGACGACGTGAAACTGTATAGACAGTGTTTGTTTTGGGCTACGTTGCGAGTGCGGGGAGATCGCCAGTGCGCGAGCCAGTCTACCTTGACATATAGATACGGATTATAATTACTTGACTACACACTCGTACTTTTAACATGCGCTTATCACTTAAGTAACATACCCATATTACCTAACATTTCTAGGGGACGGGCTTCAAAAATACTACGCTTAAAAAAACTGGACTACGAGTGGTTACGCAAGGAGGGTTAAAAAATTACAAAAATAAATGGGTCGCATAGGTACTTTCCTTTAACAGGGCGTCAATTTACACTTAAAGTTTTTTAAAAATACAACGTTTACTAGGATATGCCAACAGATGGTGACGTTTATTTTTGCCGAATATTATGTTTATTAAAATATTACCGACAACAATTAAACAAATTACCAATAGATGGCGTCTTGAATATAAATTATAGACAAAGAAAAACACTAGTAAAAATTGAACGAACAAACTCTATTAGAACAAGAAACGGTACAACACTTTGCAAACACGAAGGTCCACTGTGCCAATATAAACTAGAATCTAGTAAGAATATAGAATATACGTATATGTATATATACTAATCAATATTACTAATATGAATATCTGTTTGTTGCACTTTCCATTAAGGAATTTTCGAATTTGGATACGAATATAAGAAGAACATTATACCGGTTCCGTATACGCTTACGGATATTAAAATGTTACGGATTATCCGACAGTTTCGGATCGTTTCTGTCACGAATATTAAATTTTTAATGGAATTGTAATAGGGAAGTGCTAAGCATAATGATTATCGTATTATTAATCGACTTCAAAAAGGGAGGAGGTTTTCAATTCGACTGTATTTTTTTATGTTTGTTACCTCAGAACTTTCGACTGGGTCAACCGATTTTGATGATTCTTTTTTTATTTGAAAGCTGGTGGTCCCATTTTAATTTTATTGCACTGGTTATTCGTTGAAGTCGTTGTTTTTTGGTAAAACTTTACATAGAAAGGCTTACATTTAGCCTGGATTTTAGGCTCGTTGAAAGAACCTGTTGAAAACGCATCATACAGACACTGATCCCAACCGATGTTATTCGATAATTTTATAATAAATATTTATTTAATGACTAAACTTATAATAGTTTAGTAGCTTAAACGTAAACCTCCATAGAAGAATGATGCGATGATCACTACACTATACACTTAGCATTTCCCTTTAATATTCCATAGAAATCTTATATCCTTATTCGAATTACTTCGAATTTTTCTGATAATCCAAAATTAATTTCTTCTCCTTAACCGTATCCGAAACCGGTTAAACGTTATTCAAATATCCAGATCCAAAACTTCATATTGGTAACATTCCCATTTTAATCCGAGTTTTTCATCTCTTGTATAAATCATCATCATCTCAGCTCACATGTCCCACTGTTGGGCTCGAGCGTCCTCCATAATGGAAGGGTAATTGACCCACTATACAACACTGGTCAGACGTGTTGATATATGATATTGTTTCGAGTTTTCCTTCTCTTGCATAGATGTTATATGCATTTTATATTCCTTAGTCGTCTCTCACGATCACTCACTTGTAAGATAATAAGGCACTTGTAAGAATATAAGAAGAGGGGGTAGTGAATTGTATTCTTACTCCGTCACCACAGGGAAAATTTGCATAAATTTTATACGCATATTATATCCCTTTGTTATCCTTTACTTTAATGTGTGTGTAACACAAGTGAGATATTGGGAAGAAGTTTTCCTCCGTCACCACACAAAAATCTTTTCAATATACAAATTCTGTATCTGTATTATTTTATAACAAGTAAATTTATAAAATGTCAAGCGAAGCAAGTAATTAGATGCTAGTTAAAATTGAATGTTACCTGCTATTATGTGATTGCGAATATATATCTGTGTTATATGGTTGACAATTTACGTGTGGCAATACTTACAGTGCTTCACACGCGTGTATTTATTAGTTAAAAAACATGCTTAAGCTCGCTATGAATTTTTATTTGTGAATATTGAATAAGAGTAGATAAGCCGTCACGCTTGGCTCGCGTTAGAGTAAAATGGGCTCTTTCTTTTTTTTGTTCTTGGTGACAAACGAGCAAGCAGCACACCTGATGGTAAGTGTTAGTGCCGCCCATGGACCTTTGCAATACCAGGGGTACGGCGAAGCCAAGGGTTGGCAACCTGCGGCTCGCGAGCCACGTGCGGCTCTTTGGATGTGAAGTTGCGGTTCTTTATAGAGATAGATTAGGCACAAGTTATTGTTGCCAAAGATAAATTGTGGCTCTTTAAAAATTTTAAGCTTTAATAAATTCTAATTTTTGGCTCTTCCTACTCAAAAGATTGCCTACTCCTGAGCTAGGTCGCTGCCGACCAACAATCCCAAACCCACTCAAAAAGAGTTTCCGGCTTTCTCACCAAACGAAGCACAGCAGCACATTGTCATTCCTCAGACGTCGATCTTCTGCGAGAGTGTGGTACTAACCCGGAGGGACCGGCCCGCGGCTGTAGACAGAATTGTCAACATTGTGGTCATGCCTCTATTAAACGCTCTTGTCGACAAATGGAGCGTTTTTAGAGTATGATACAAATGACAATCGGTTAGAGCAAAATATACCAGAGTAATTTATATATACACAATTATAATTATTTATATAGCAAACTTTATGTATCATCATTCTCCTACTCTTATCCCAATTACTTGGGGTCGATACAATATGTACTCTTCTATCATAGTACATATTGTAAAAGTTATTGGCAATAGTTTTATGACCGGCCGTCTGCCAGACATCAACCTTCCCTGGGAATGTAATTGTTGACCAGACAGCATCAGATGGAGTTGGCTTAGGTCCTTATAAGGCTCTTAGTCGTCTTTTACGACACCCACGAACAAAGTAAGGGTTGGTAGTATTCGGAGCCGCTACCACAAAGCTTCAAACACAGCAAACTTTATGTACCATCATCACCACAGCCCATAAATGTCCTACTGCTGGGCTCGGGCCTCCTCCGTAACAGGAGGGAAATTAACCTAATATACCGCGCTGGTCAGACGTGTTGGTATAGGGTTTTGTTTCAAGTTTTCTTCTCTCGCATAGATGTTATATGCGTTTTATATCCCTTAGTCGTCTATCGACGATCGACGTTCACCCACGGGTAAGATATGGGGTGATGAATAGTATTCTTACTCCGTCACCACACTTTATGTAAGTATATAGAACAAAAATAAATAGTTGTATTACATATTATTAACATGATTTTTTTTTTCACTTCTATCGCGTGGTTAATTTCACAGAAAGCACACACTAATCGTTTTTTATTTTAAATATAACACATTCCTATTAAACAAATAATTGAGAAAATACCTTAAATGAAAAAGAGACGCGGTAATCAAACCGAACATTAGTCCATCATTCTGCGAGTAAACAATGACGTAAAGGCAACGCTAAAATCAAGGAAAGTTACCGCTGATCACTCGATATAGATGACCGCTGATACAACAGGAGAAAGGACAATAAAGCAGGTTATATGAAGTTACAAGCCATCTCCTACATCGTTTGACCATAGCCTGTCAAAAAAAAAATATACTAAATAAACTTACCATAGACGTCTACATGTTTCATCTCCTCGATGATGGAATTCATCACCGACAACTGTCTTAACGGCTTCAACATTATCACAAACGGACATTCATACGTCTAATTTCACACAACACCATTATAGCAATGATAAGTGTAATTACATTGTCAAGAGAAAACGTTTTAGTTATTAATTAAATATTTATTTAGTTGATAACAACAAGCTGTGTGGTAGCGGCTACGAATAATACCAACAGCACATAAGATTGTCCATATTCATTTATAAAATTTACGTATTCTCTTGACGATGAATAAATTTATATTTTTACAATAGGTTTTCATATAAATCATGGAATCATTCGAGAGAGTTTTATTTCGTGTTTTCCTTCTCTTGCATAGATATTATATGCACATTATATCCCTTAGTCGTGTTTTACTACACACACGGGCAGGATAAGAAGTGGAGAATTATAATCTTTCTCCATAATCATATGAATTAAATTTCATATTTAACTAATTAAATGATCAAATACGCATAATAGATTCCTATTGGCCTGTTTAACGCTAAGTAGGATTTTTATATTAGTTCTATGCTATATTGCAAATATATAGAACCGGTTTCTAGGTAAATAGCCATTTTCGCTTGCAACATTAAAATGCTGCATTCAGTTGACAGCTAAAAAGCATAACAGGTAATTTTGGCGGGAACTTTAAATATCATGTAGCGGCCATGTTTTCCTTCTTTTTTTCTAACACAGACCATACAGCAAGGAAGCTAAGAAACTAATCCTTGTATTGCAAAGGATTTTAAAAAACGCATATTTCATCATCATCATCATTTAGCATGTTTCACCATCCAAGGTATTATAAGTCTCCCTGGAAAGCACCTACGAAAAGAGAAGACTTACGTCCAGCAGTAGAAATCGATAGTGATATAAATGAATAAAATGAAAGAAAAAGAGGTTGAATTCCTAAAAGTACTAGTAGTTTTAATTTCCAGTACCCTTGAATTTACCTTGCTTGGATAATGATAACAAGCAAATTAATTTAGTTAAAACTGAAAAATACATCATTAAACGTATAAAGGTAACATATTAGATTGTAGTCTAACAGGCAACTCAAACGCAGTTGACATACTTTATTCTCTGAAAGACTAAATGCGAGGGATTAGTGTAATGCCAATATTGCTCTTATACATTTCTTTTCGAAAGAACGCGGACCTAAGGCGGCAAATTTTTAGAAGCGCTAAAAATGGCGAAAATTTGAAATCAATTATTTTTACAGTTATTTAAGATCAAATTATTTTACTTCTTTTTCCTTTTACAAACTTAAATATCTATAAAATTTTAAATGGTAATAGTCTTTTATGAAAATTAAAATGATTAATTTGTTACTTACTTACTTACTTTTATTAAAATGATTAATCATGTAAGTTTACAAATTTAAAATTTCTGACAAATTAGTAATAAAAAAAGGTAAGGGCGTTATATTAACTTGGGCCTAAGGCGCCATCTAACCTAATTACATTACTGGAAAAGCCTTATATAAATTCGTAGAGTTACCCAAGGGTATCAAGCTATTTCTAAACGTAACAACTATATAAAAATGACGCGCCATTTTTACCCGACTGCAAAGGAGTGGTATTGTGTTTAACAGTCTATGTATGTATGTATGTATGTTTGTATGTTCCTTTGAAGCACTATATATACCAAATGCCTGGGCCGATTTTTATGATTCGCACGTCAATCGATTCCTCTTAATCCGGCGAGTGTCACTAAAGATATGACGTTATTGAAAATTCAATATGGCGACTACTGGACGCCATATTGTGAAAATAAAAAAAAATAAAGTCAACAAACTATATCGAGTGGGGTATCGTTAAATAGGTATTTAAAAATCATTTTCAGTTTTCTCTCAACATTTTTCGATTTGACTGGCCGTTTAGGATCTATATCGATTTAAAGTTTCGTAATAACCTTTCTCACATATAGGTGTTTTAGACAGTAGAAATTTACGATGAAAAGACGAAAAATTCATATAACTGAATGTGGATGGACATATACTGAAGTATCTAGTAGGTATATTGTCCAATATACCATAGGTAGTCCTACCTAAAGTATCTAATGGCTGACGCGGTCGCCCATCTCCAATTTCTAACGATTTAGTACTCAACTTCAGTCGAAAAACTATATATAGTTAGGTACTTACCTGCTTATTAATAAATAAGATAACTATAGCTACTTTTTTTTTTTTTTTTTTTTTTTTTTTATTGGTGGGCTATGGGTGCGTCTCGCCCCGCCAAATCGGTCCGGGGTGACGGAGAAGGCGGCGCGTGATCCCATAGACCCACCGTAAAATCCTCTCTCTTCGCCGTGCGAGCGGACCACCGGTACCCGATCTTTGTCTTCGGTGGTCCGCTCGGCGGTTTACCCTCGCGGGTTCCTCTCGTCGACGCCCCGACAGATTTCGCCGTCGGGGCGTCGCCCTCACGCGGTGGCCTCGCGTCGGGTGACCGGACAATTCCCCGGTCCGATCACCCGAGGCCTGGGTTAGGGCGGCATCAGGCGCAGGTATTCGCGCCTGCGCCGCCCCGGCCGCTGGCGGCGGCCCGGGTCACGGGAGTCCTCCCTGACTCGTTCCGCCGCCTCCTTCCGCGAGATGACAGCCTCGCAGAAGGCGGCGACCGCGTCCCAATTCCTGACGCTGTCGACCATCGCCCTCGCGACAGCCGGCAGTGCCAGGTCGGCACTGATAATAGCGACGAGGTCGCGGCGCTGCCCGTCCCAGCCCGAGCATTCCTCGAGCGTATGTTGCGCCGCGTCCTCGTCACTACTGCAATGATGGCAGCCCGGGGTCCACTCCCTGTACACGACCGTGTGCAGGTATTTCCCGAAGCACCCGTGCCCCGTCAACACCTGCACCAGTCGGAAGGTGAGGACCCCGTGCCGCCGCTCCATCCATTTCATCAATACGGGCCGGAAGGCTTCGACGGTCACGATACCGTGTCTAGGCCTCTCCAGCCGCGTAACCCAACGGGCGATGACGTCTCGGCGGGCGTCCTCGCGCCAGGTGGCTATCTCGCTCAACGATGGGGAGCCACCCTCCTCGCGCACTGAGGTAACCCGCCGGTAGAGGTCGGAGAGCATCTCCGCCTCTAGGTCCCACGGGGGTGTCCCGGCCAATAGGCACGCCGCCTCTGTCGACACCGTGCGGTACCCGCGAATGGCTCTGACCGCCATGGCTCGCTGTGGCCTCCACAGAACCGCCCTGAGCTGGGCGTTCAGAGCCCTCGCCCACACGGGTGCGCCGTACATGGCCATCGAGCGGATGACCCCCGCATACAGCCGTCGGCCCTCGAAACTGGGTCCGCCCACATTCGGCATGAGCCGAGAAAGGGCGGACGCCGCGCCGACCAGCCGGGGAGCAATCTGTCGGAAATGCTCCCGGAACCACCATCGCCCGTCGAGCACTAGACCCAAGTACTTCATATGGGCCTGGATGTTGATCTGGATGGAGTTGACGACTAACGACGCGCCGGTTGGCAGCCTTACGCGTGGCCCATGGAATAATAGGGCCTCCGTCTTATTTAAGGCCACCCTGAGCCCCAGCGCCTCGATTCGCCTGACCATCTCCTCGGTGCCGAGAGTGGCCAGGCTCGCCGCCTCTTCGAGTGTCCTGCCCCGGGCTGTGACGAGCGTGTCGTCAGCATAGCACACCAAGCTCAGCCCGCGGGGGAGACTCCCTCTCAACGCCCAGTCGTACCCGATGTCCCACAGAGTCGGCCCCAGAACCGACCCCTGTGGAACACCGCACGACATGGGCGTCCGCACAATGTCCCCTGCGGGACCCGCGCAGAGGATACTGCGCCCCTCCAAATAGTCTGCCACCAGCCGCCTGAGGTACAGGGGCACTCCATGGAACCGGAGCGCCTCCTTGATGCAGCTGAATGGCAGACTATTGAATGCGTTGGCGATGTCCAGCGACACCGCCAACAGCACTCCCTTGCGGGCGACAGCCTCCGCGGCCGTCTGCCTCAGGCGTAGCAGGGCCCCGATGGTCGAACGCCCCCTCCTAAACCCATATTGAGCGTCCGACAGATCGGGCCCCACCTCCTCCAAGTGTCGGACGATGCGGGCAGCGAGGACACGCTCCAGCAACTTACCCACATCGTCGAGAAGCACGATGGGCCTGTAGGCCGACGGCAAATCCGGGGGCCGTCCCGGCTTTGGCAGGAGAACCAACCTAACTATAGCTACCTAGGTATTTATAACTAAAAAGTATAAAAATTAAAAAAAAAAAAAAAAAAAAATCAAAAAAAAAAAAACCCGACTGCGTTAAAAGTCACCAAAACTACGTACATAATAAAAAAAAACTGAAAAGAAAAAAAAAAAAAAAAAAAAACAAGCACTTAGATGCCCGGTGGTCTAGAATTCCATTATATATTATTGAATAAATACTATTGCAGAAAATGAAATATATTTTAATAATAGAACATGACAACTGAACAGTCGGGATCCTTTATTCGACAGCAAATCTAATTTTTCAATGGATCCCCACTGTTCAGTTGTCATGTTCTATTATTAAAATATATTTTATTTTCTGCAATAGTATTTATTCAATAATATATTATGGAATTCTAGACCACCGGGCATCTAAGTGCTTGTTTTTTCTTTTCAGTTTTTTTTATTATGTACGTAGTTTTGGTGACTTTTAACGCAGTCGGGTTTTTTGATTTTTTTAATTATTTTTTTTATTAAATGTTTTGAATGTGATTGTAATTCGAAGTCTGTTTAAGGCATAAACAAATCTGTTAATTTTTTTTACACAAATCTTGAACATATTCTTTTTAGCCAAAACAATTTTATATCAAATATAATACACGCGTAAACGTTCAGAAATCGTTATATTTCTCTCGCAATAGAATACATGAATCGACAAAACTGTAACAAGAAAGCTGACCTCAATACAATTGGGAATAAACGTGATTATAATAATGTTGAGCTGTAGACATGTTATTTATTCATATTTTTTATCATGTCCCACATAAAATAAGCTCAATTGTTATTACCTATCTTATTGTGAAGATATTAAAGATCTGTTTTTTTTTTCTTATCACAACGTTTAATCTGGTTTACTTTTGAGATTACCTCAAGGAGAGCTCTTATAAGATAGTTGATTCGCCATTTTCTTTAACTTATTGAATTGCTTGACATATCTGACCCCAAGCGGAAGGATATTTTTTTTTATAAAATGACATTTCCACGTGCCCACAAAAACTGTCAAATTTGTTGAATATTACGTAACCAATGATCCGTTTTGAATGAAAATTGACGTGATCGAGATGGTTCTTAGCTAATTTATGAATATCTGTTCAAACGTTTCAAGGACATCAGATTTTTTTTTTGTTAGATGTAGTAGGGATTTTAGAAGCATAGATATTTATTTACCTTACAAATATAATATCTTACTTAACATTTGGAACGACTATGATGGTACCAGTATGCTACTCCGATTTTTTTATTGCTTATGGTGGCAAACGAGCAAGCAGCACACCTGATGGTAAGTGTCACTGCCGCCCATGGACCTTTGCAATACCAAAGGTATAACTTAGACCGCTGCCTGCCAATAAAATCCTCAAACCCACCCAGCTAGGCTGCCGGCTCTCTCGCTCACCGAACGAAGCGCAATAGCACATTGCCATTACTTAAACGTCGATCTTCTGCGAGAGTGTGGTAGTACCCCGGACGGACCGGCCCGCGGCTGTAGACAGAAAACTGTCAACAGTGTGCTCCTACCACTTATTAATGACTCGTTGGTAGAAGATGAAAACCTCTATTACCTATTAGTAAACACATCTAGTTTGGGTTCATTGGATTCATCTAAACTAGTATTAATTATTAAAGATTATTTTATGTCGGGGCTTATTTAAAATACTTAATCTTATATCTATACTAATATTATAAAGAGGAAAGGTTTCTATGTAAGTATGTTTGTAATGAATTGGCTCAAAAAGTACTGGACCGATTTAAATAATTCTTTCACCATTTCAATGCAACATTATCACTGATCATTATAGGTTATTTTAATTGTAAGAAAAATATAAGGATCCCTACTAAAATTACAATAATGTAACCCAAGGTGTAAAAAAACGCCCATAAAATATCTTTCATCGCATGTGCTGCGAAAACTATTGATAATAGAACCAAAAATGTTCCACAATATTAAAAAACATATCAATATCTACAAAAAATGTCGCGATAGCATGTGTCTAACTATTGTATTTATGTCACTCTAACTACTTTTTAACATTTTAAAATTTAATAGAAATTTCGACCATAATCAGACCAAGTTATTTATACCTTTGCCTTAATCCTTACCTAAATAAATGATTTCTCAAGCAAGGCTGTTTAAATACCTGTAAATAACTTTTTATTTTATTAAAATCGGACACTCCATTCGAAAGATATTACGAGTTTAATAAAATTGAAATAAAATTAATTCGCCGCCGTGACGCGCCAGTGCAGCGGGGGCGGAGTGCAGGAGAGGGGCACATCTATGAAATAGGTAGCCGCGCGGCTCGCTCTGAGAAATTTAAGCCCTCCCAATATGTGTAATGGAACAAGACTTTTGGTTATGGAATTGCGAGACAATGTGATTGTAGCTACTATCATCACCGGCCCCGCGGCCGGAGAGCTTGCTCACTTTCCGCGGATCCCACCGACACGACGATGACACCGACGGATTGTCCTATATCTTTTAAAAGATTACAGTTTCCTGTAAAGATATCGTTTGGCCTTACAATAAATAAATCCCAGGGACAAACTTTTTCTATGGTTGGCATCGATCTAAGAAAAGAGTGCTTTTCTCATGGCCAACTATATGTTGCACTTTCTCGAGTAGGGTCTCCTGAAAATCAATGTGTTTTATTGCCATCTACAAATACCACTGCTAACATAGTGTATAGTGAAGCATTAAGGTAAAAATGGAAAATTAAAATAAAAATCTAATAAAATTTAAGTCTTTAAAATAAAAGATGTACTTGAATAAAGAAATGATACACAAATAAAAAAAAATGATTAAAAAAATCAAAAAACCCGACTGCGTAAAAAGTCACCAAAACTACGTACATAATAAAAGAACTGAAAAGAAAAAAACAAGCACTTAGATGTCCGGTGGTCTAGAATTCCATAATATATTATTGAATAAATACTATTGCAGAAAATGAAATATATTTTAATAATAGAACATGACAACTGAACAGTCGGGATCCTTTATTCGACAGCAAATCTAATTTTTCAATTGAGTTGAGTTGAGTTGAGAGAAAACTAAAAATGATTTTTAAATACTACTACTATTTAACGATACCCCACTCGATATAGTTTGTTGACTTTATTTTTGTTAATTTTCACAATATGGCGTCCAGTAGTCGCCATATTGAATTTTCAATTACGTCATGTCTTTAGTGACACTCGCCGGATTAATAGGAATCGATTGACGTGCGAATCATAAAAATCGGCCCAGGCGTTTGGTATATATAGTGCTTCAAAGGAATATACAAACATACATACATACATAGACTGTTAAACACAATACCACTCCTTTGCAGTCGGGTAAAAAAACTACATTAAAATAAATAAAAATATAAATCAAAAAGGAAAAATAAATGTACAAAAAAACTTAGCACATAAGTCGGGGTGCTATATTTTTTATTCTATGAAATATGTGATAATCAGTACTTATACAGTAATAGTAGGTATATAATGTATCTAATTATTATTAGTATACCTATACTCTAAACCTCAGTGAAATGTTTTTAAAAATTACCAGTTGATGTAATTTATTCTGTTTACTCATTTTGTTTTTAAAACATCAACCCAAGGGCAGCCAGCGATACACTATTGCTAAATACATTATTATTTAGGTATGTCCTGCATTTACTGTACGTTTATGCC
The DNA here is from genome assembly GCA_905163515.2 of Lymantria monacha. Lineage (NCBI taxonomy): Eukaryota > Metazoa > Arthropoda > Insecta > Lepidoptera > Erebidae > Lymantria > Lymantria monacha. Next base: position 29,891,794 of record LR991095.1, on the reverse strand, counting down.
AAAATGTTTAATAAATAAATGTTCACCCGTGCGAAGCCGGGTCGGGCCGCTAGTCTATACTAATATTTTAAAGCTGAAAATCTATGCGTTTATTTGGTTAAATGCACTAAATCTCAAGAACTACTGCTTCAAATTGCAAAATTCTGGAGTCGAATCTCTTATTAGCGTTGGATGGCTTATTTATTGAGGAAGGTTTAAGATTATACAAAATTAAGCTACGACCAATAATATATGAGTATCAATTGAAAATGTTGCAAAAACGGACAAAATTTCATCCTTTTAAGAGCTTCAATTGCGTGCACTGCGTATTATAACTGTCTAAGATGCACTCTCTGCAACTACATACATACATACCATCACGCCATATTCCTTGCAGGGCAGGCAGAGACAACAGAGTGCCAGAGAACTCTATCCTTGCATACTTCATTCGCTTCCTCGACATTCATAATTCTCTTCATACACGCTCGCCGGTTTCGGAGACTCTTGACTCCACCTTCCTTCAGTACATGACTGATCTGGTCTAGGTACTATTTCTGCAACTATTTCTCTTTTATGTAGTTGAAACGAAATTGCAAAGGTCAGTTTAATATATTTCTAAGGGTTATGATTTTAACTTAATTGGCATACGTTTTATTGTTATTTCTCTCATATTACTTAAAAAAAATAATAAATATGCAGATCGACTTGGCAAGAAGCTATTCAGGTAAATAGCACTTATATAAAATGTATTTCTAAATCAGTAGAGTAAATAAATTATGTTAAACGTATAAAAACGATTTGCTTACGTAAATAATCCATTATGGAAGATGTCCCGTAATATTATCAAAGGAAACGTTAATAGCAGTTTTTGTTATTTGTTTAGCTACAAGGCTCGGTATTGTACGGTGGCTAAGCTTAAAAAGGCGATATTTTTCTTTGAGGTGACAGTGAAATTTTTGAGTGATAACAAAATGCCTATAAATTATGGGAGAGTAAACCGCTTCGTTACGTAACGCCGCCAGATACTAATAATGTACATACAAAAAAGATTCTAATGTACATATTCAAGAATTGTAACTAAGAATAAAATATATTTAAGAATCAATAAAATATTTTATTAATAAACAATCTTTCCTTACATTATCATATTAATATACATAAAATTTAAGTAAGTAGTAAGTAATTTAGGTAATTCCAATATTAAATAGTGCAACTTAGATTCGTTTAAGTTATCACTTATATCGGGCGTCCCGAGACACACACGTTTTTTTTATTTATTTTAGTGACAGGCTATGGCATAAGCTGTGTGGTAGCGGCTACGAATACTACCAACCCTTATTTTGCTCGTGGATGTCGTAAAAGGCGACTAAGAGCCTTATAACGACTTGGGCAACTCCATCTGATGCCGTTTGGTCAACAATTACATTCTCAAGGCGGGTTGACGTCTAGCAGGCGGCCAGTCATAAAACTATTGCCAATAACTTTTACAATATGTACTATGAAATAAGAGTACATATTGCAATGAATAGGATATAGGATATTAAAATATGATATTAATAAACAAAAAAAAATAAAATTAAAAAAATATCAACTCTAAACGTCCATTTGTTGATGATGTAACCAATGGCAACTGACAGCTCACGTTATTACGTGGTCTAATGGTTTGTTTGGAAAATACCGCGAAAAGTTAAAATTATTATTTGGAAAATCCAGTAGTGCACGCCTCGTAATTTTTATATTATTTAGCATTTACTATTAGTCAATACTATAATATGCACGATAAATAAAGCGCCTTAATTATTTCATTGAGCAAGATCTGGTAGCAATATTAAATAAAATTGCACTTTAAAAAAAACCAAAAAAAAAACGAAAAATGATGTCACAAGCGGGGTTCGAACCCGCACCTATTGGGAATCCGGCCCAACCGTGCTGCCACTTACACCATCGTGAACTATTTTTTTTCGTTTCGTATCGGGTATTTATAAATAATTAAACATATTAAATGCTAAAAATTTCAGTAATTTGAATAACAAGGTTGTGTCATCGTTTAATACAATTCTAACTGTAAAGTTTGAAGTATTAAGTCTATACAATGTGTAAACGTTGTCCGATAGATGGCATACGTCACCTTGAAGACGTAAGATATAATATGAATCGAAATTTGCATGTCCTAAAATAGTTCACGATGGTGTAAGTGGCAGCACGGTTGGGCCGGATTCCCAATAGGTGCGGGTTCGAACCCCGCTTGAGTGTATCATAGAAGAGATTCTCTACGCTGACAGGCTCAGCCGTCGACGCAGATGCGAGTAACTGCACCTCATGCCGCCCTAGCCGAGATGGACTGGGGATTCGTCCACCACCCGCAGAGTCCGACCGCTTGAGGGCGACGCCTCAACACAACAAGGTTGTTTATTGCCGGAGCCATCGATGGAGATAATACCCGAAAGGGGAACCCGCCGTGCCGGTCACGGATGTCAATGAAACGGTACCAATGATCGGTCCAATTTAACAATAAGGTGGATTACGGGGCCCCCATAACACGGGCGAGGTGTAGGTATCCATCCAAAAAAAAGAGGATAATATAATTGTTTCTAGTTTATAAACTTGGCTTGGGCTGAAAATCAACAGCTGGATGGACTTGAATTCCCAGCCACAAGTTACAGAGCCATAAGCTTGACCAGTTTGGCAGCAAAAGTGTACGGTAAAATTATTGATAGGAGAATGAGGATGGTGTCCAATGGTTTACTGTGTGAGACACAAGGAGGTTTCAGGAGTGGAAGGGGATGCATGGATCAAGTGTTCTCTCTATGCAACATTGTGGAGAAGCATCTGGCTCTAGGTCAGAGGGTTTTCTGCAGTTTTGTGGATCTGGAGAGAGCATTTGACACGATTGTACGAAAGGAACTTTGGGACATTTTACCGGAGTATGGTATTAACGGTAAACTGCTACAGGCTGTGCAGTCCAGTTACATGGGCTGTAGAGCCTGTGTGCGGCTGGATGATGGAATGTCGCCTTGGTTTGACGTCAATATCGGCGTTAAGCAGGGGTGCGTTCTGTCAGCCAGGCTGTTTATCGTATATCTGGATAAATGTCTCCAAAGGTTGAACGATATGAATGTGGGCGTCCAGATGGGCGACTCAGTGGTCACTGCTCTGCTCTATGCAGATGATGCAGTCCTGCTGCCACAGTCAGCGACTGACCTGCAGACCCTAGTCGACACAATGACAGAAGATTGTAAGAAAAGGAGTCTACGCGTGAATGTGAGTAAAACCAAAATAATGGTCTTTGAAAGAGATGAAGCCAGAACAGATGTAAGAGTAAAAATAGGTAATGATGTACTAGAGCAAGTGGATGAATTTGTATATCTTGGATGTGGTTTTAGCCGAGATGGAAAGTACACTACTGATATAGAGCGAAGAGTGAATGCGGGAAATAGAGTGAACGGACCGTTGGGGTAACTTCTCGGTAGCCACCACCTCAGCCAGAAGACACGTGTAGCAATACATAACGCAGTGCTTGTCCCAACATTACTGTATGGAAGCGAGAGTTGGGTATGCAGAAAAGAGCATGAAAGTAAAATTAATGCGGTCGAAATGCGATCTCTACGGCAAATCTGTGGAGTTAGGCTGACCGACCGCATTCGTAACGACGACGTAAGAGAGCGAGTAGGTATGAAAGAGAGTATTGGTGTAAAGATGCGAAAGGGAATGCTCCGATGGTTCGGACATGTGGAAAGAATGCCGAACGAACGTCTGGTTAAGAAGATATACAATGCGAAAGTGGAAGGATGTAGGTACCGGGGGAGACCGAGACTCACTCAACTCGAATTACATAATCGCTTCCAATGCCTGGAAGAGTGCGAATCTTCGAACGATATGAACAACAGGTTCGTGGAAACTGTCCACGCGGTCGGGTCAAAATTCTTTAAGGCCCATCGCGCTACTAGAACAAAAAAGCTTTCTAACCAGACTCTTCAACTCATGGAGAGGAGAAAGGAAATGACGGTACAGTCTTCAGCCGATTGGTCCGAACTCAGGCAGCTTAATAGACAAATCTCTAAATCTATGCGACGCGATATTCGCCGATTCAATACACTGCGTATTGAAGAGGCGATAGAGCGAAATCGAGGCTCCAAAGTGTTCGCACGAGATTTGTCTATTGGGCAGAGCCAAATGACTAAGCTGAAGACCGATGACGGTACTGTCATTTCATCCCAGAGTGAGATCTTGGGAGAAGTCGAAAGGTTCTATGGGCAGTTGTACAAATCATCCCTGAATCCTGTTGTCAGCTTGGTCCAAGACCCCAGATCCAAGCTAACTCGGCACTATACCGAAGAAATCCCGGACGTCAGCTTGTACGAGATCAGAATGGCTCTAAAACAATTAAAGAACGGAAAGGCACCGGGAGATGACGGAATTACCACAGAGCTCCTGAGGGCAGGCGGCAAGCCAGTTTTAAAAGCCCTACAGAAGCTGTTTAATTCTGTCATTCTCGGGGGCGACGTTCCAGAGTCGTGGACCAGGAGTGTGGTGGTGCTGTTCTTCAAGAAGGGCGATAAAACGCTCTTAAAGAATTACAGACCCATCTCACTCCTGAGCCACGTGTACAAATTGTTTTCAAGAGTCATTACGAACCGACTCGCGCGCAAGCTAGACGACTTCCAGCCGCCCGAACAAGCCGGTTTCCGAAAAGGTTATAGTACCATAGACCACATCCACACGCTAAGCCAGATTATACAGAAGACCGAGGAGTATAATCGGCCTCTGTGTCTAGCGTTTGTGGACTATGAGAAAGCCTTTGATTCTGTCGAAACTTGGGCAGTGCTGCAGTCCCTTCAGAGGTGCCAAATTGACTATCGATATATCGAAGTGCTGAAGTGTTTGTATAAAGACGCTACTATGTCAGTCCGCATCCAGGATAAGAGTACGAAACCGATCCAGCTGCAGAAAGGCGTGAGACAGGGAGACGTTATCTCTCCGAAACTGTTCACCACTGCGCTGGAAGATGTCTTCAAGCTCTTAGACTGGACCGGACTCGGCATCAACATCAATGGCGAATACATCACTCACCTTCGATTCGCAGATGATATCGTAGTCATGGCAGAATCCCTGGAGGACCTTAGCACCATGCTCAATGACCTCAGCAAGGTCTCCCAACTAGTAGGGCTGCAAATGAACATGGACAAGACGAAAATCATGTCTAATGCCCATGTCATTTCTGTACCGGTCCTGGTTGGGAATGCGATTCTCGAAGTTGTCGATCACTATGTTTACCTAGGACAAACAGTTCAATTAGGTAGATCCAATTTCGAGAAAGAGGTCAGCCGACGAATCCAACTCGGCTGGGCAGCGTTCGGGAAACTTAGGAGGATCTTCTCGTCTAATATTCCGCAGTGTCTGAAAACAAAGGTTTATAACCAGTGTGTGTTACCAGCGATGACTTACGGCACTGAAACGTGGTCTCTAAATGTCGGCCTCATAACAAGGCTCAAAGTCGCTCAGCGTGCTATGGAGAGGGCTATTTTTTTTTTTTTTTTTTTTTATTGCTTATGGCGGCAAACGAGCAGACAGCACACCTGATGGTAAGTGTCACTGCCGCCCATGGACCTTTGCCAATGGTATAGCTAGGCCGCTGCCTACCAATACAACCCTGAACCCACCCCAGTTAGGCTTCCGGCTCTCTCGCTCACCGAACGAAGCGCAATAGCACATTGCTATTACTCAGACGTCGATCTTCTGCGAGAGTGTGGTACTACCCCGGACGGACCGGCCCGCGGCTGTAGACAGAGAACTGTCCACAGCGTGGTCCTACCACAATAAAATCTATGTTCGGTATGTATAATACTATGCTCGGTATTTCTCTATGTGATAAAATCCGAAATACGGAAATCCGTAGAACCGATCCGTGACATAGCCCTAAGGATTAGCACGAAGAAATAATCATTTTTCTTTATTCCTTCTTTCCTTTACATAGATTATCAGTCAATGTCGTGGTCTCTCAACCCATATTGAAGTGTATATTAATTAAAAGGGCTTTATGTATATTTTCACATTCAAAATTCACTTATTAAGCTTTCAGCAACATAGCCATCACTTTACTAATTGAGATAGCTCTTAATAGTAGCTGATACACAAAACCAGGAAAAAAGAAACTTATCATCATCGTCGCAGCTCATATACCTCCTACAGATTGGCTCGTAACTGTTTCACAATGGGACAGAAATTGACCTAATTGGTGCACATCCATCAGACTTGTTGTGGGTTTAACTTGGTTTATGATGATATGTTTTTAACATTTCCTACAGTGCAATGTATTACTTAGGCAAGGAGCTTGCTTTTTTAATATATATATTTTTTTTATCTGCAATCAGTGTTTATACTATGAGCAGATGTGTTGTATGTTATGCAAAGTTAAGCCGAGTGTGTCTTCCGTGGATGATTTTTATAAAATTGTCTGATTTTTATTAAATATATATGGCTGATTTTTATAAAGCATAATAATTATATTATTAACAATAAATTGTTATTTTTTTTAAAGAGATGAGAAAGAATCCTGCATGTCAATTGACCCTGTAACACTTTGTATAGTTGGTATCTTAACCACTTTACCATCTGTGCAGTCTTAATTTAAAAAATAAACGCCTAGTTAAATTTTATTTGTTTATTTATTTAATATCCAGAAAATTTTCTATCTGTTTGCCAATTTTCATCTAAATTTGTTCAACAGTGTATATGGGATGGAACAACAAACATTTTCACCAACTTTCACATTTATAATATTAGTTAATCAGTGCCTGTAGAAGGTTGTGCAAGGTATAGGATAATTTTAAGAATGGACTGCTAGAGTAGACTAAATTTTCCACAGCTCAAGAAAACTCCCAACTGAAGAGTCCATGAGGACAAGAGGAGCCTATCAGAGATTAGAAATTTAATAAAAAATATTAATCCCAATCAATTTTAGTTCTTCTCAATAAATTGATTAAGTTATTATCTATAATACACAAATATTATAAAAATACGCTTTTTTTTTAATTTGCATGAAAGCATCTAATAAATTTGCCATGTGCCTTTTAATTATCAGGCCTTACACTACTGATTATAGTATCCCTGAATAAGTAATATTATTTTAAACAATAACTGTGAAATTAAATAATGAAAATCGTAATTGAATGCTCTTTTCTTAATTAAATACTGTCTTAATTTAATTAGTGCTCTATTTAGCTTATAAGAGTGAAAGATTAAATAATAAATTACATTTACATTTTAAAATACTCACCAGTATATGACGTGGAGCTATATGAATCTGCCGAAGAAGCCGAAAGCGATCTGCTACGGTATCGAGCTGATTTTTTCAAAGCACCTGATTTCCCGCGCTGACCTTCGAATTTGCACGCAGCAGCATCTGTAGTCACACCTCGCACTTGACCAGGATCCGTCACAGGACTATCGCTAGCTACAGCAGCAGCTGCAACACTCTCCTTTCTGTTTTGATTCAAATGATTTGGCTCCCCGTGGCCGTCGGACATGTTTGATTAATAAATATTTTTTCTATTTTTTCTTAAATATATTCTATTTATAATTATGATTTTAGAAACTCAAAGCCTTCCTTCAAAATAAGAAATTGTTTCGTAAAAATGTGCGATGTATTTCTAAAGCAAAATGATAAAATAAAAATACCAATCATAAAAACAGCAGTACAAACAACCGCAGTGACTATTAAAATTTATTTAAAGATTACAGCAACACTTCGCGTTTTAAAAATAAATTTATGTGATAATATAACATTGAATTGATAAAGGCAAAGACACGGAAATTTTAAAAATTACATAGGATAAGAGAAAAATAGGTTTTCTTTAGTTATCCGCCCGAGGAAACGCATACCCCACTTTCATACTTCACCCCCGAAACTGAAATGTCATTTTTTCGATCGGCTTTCAGGTAGAGATGCTTAACGACAACTAAGAACCGAAAAACGACAAAGAAATATCGATATTATTCATTTTTTGGTTATGGTTTAGAAATTAAAATAATTAAATTTAGTTTTCTTTCTTAATTTACCAATTTTTTAAGGATTGGTTTGTACAAATCGTAAATTTAACCATCAAACTATTCCATGTTTTATTATGAAATGTATTAATATGAAAATGGCTTATTTTTAAAATCAGGGCATGATGTCGCATTAACTGATAATAATTTAACTAATGGTAATCTGACCACGGTTATTTAGTGGAAACATGGAGACTAGAGTAAGGAGTACCATCTTGTATGGGGGATTAGTCAAAAAAGTGTCCACTTGCAAACAGCAAATTATTGTTCGAACACTCACCGAAATAGCGCTAGTGTAGCAAGTGGAAATGATATGAATGTAGCAGTAATAAGCAGAGTGAAGTGTGCTGAGTTACGTAGCCAGCTGTGATTTGATAAATAATAACCTATGAACCTATGAAATTTGTGGCGCTCTTTTTAAAATTCTTACACTTGCTACTATAGCGCCACCTTCATTTGCTCCCGTTCAATGGACACTTCTTAATACACTGAGATGGTACTCCTTACTCTAGTCTCCATGAGTGGAAATGATAAAATATATTCAAAAAAAAGTATTAATTGTTATGCATACCTACTGCTGAAATATTTGTAAAGGTTATCTACATTCAATGGAAAATTTAACAGAATATAGATATGTATATAAAATATAAATAATGCAGTATGTATGCTTATTTTTTTGTGGCAAAGTATAATAATTTCCTAAGTACAATATAACCATGTACATATAAGCATTTGATATAAAAAATGTATATTTTTATTATAAGTCCTATATAAATTATTGGTACTGAACATTAAATGTTGCAGCCATGATATCTAGAGTATAATTAAAAAACCGAAGTAAAACCACTAAAACCGTTTTTATACTTACATCGAATATAGGAATTAAGAACTCTTTGAGTCACAACACTATTCGCCAATATGGAAGTGAAACGTATGTCAACTACTGCGCGACCAAACAACTAAGAAATAAATAACTAGGAAATACTTTCTATTATTTAATTTGGTGAGTAAATCATTTTAAATTTTCTATGTAAGTGATCTTAACATTATTTTATGTCATTGATTCTTTATTTTATTGAAATGATAATGAATGGAAATATACGCGATTCTCATCATCAAATCATTTGCCGGCGAACAAAGATATTTATAATAGCTACATAGCCTATCAATGTGTGTAATATACAAGAAAGTGTTCTTATCATACTACATCTAAGATTTCTGTCGAGTTTTCATTGATGATTTTCATATATACCTATTTAAAAATATAGATCTATGACATTTTCTGTCAGATGTTTACATTTGTCATAAAATGTAATAATTATATTTGTATATTTTGTGGGTGTCTCACAGATATCTAACGTCACACGCAATATATTTTGTAAGATAAGTTGATAATGTTGTTTATAAGCTTATATGTAGATACGGATATTTAAACAATGTTTGCTAATATGCTAATAAATACGACACATCGTGACATGTGGACAGTTTTTTTTTTCCTTATATGATACACAAAATCTGCATTCAGCCTATACATATGAAGCATATAGTTTTTATTGTTTGTTTACGAAGTTTGAATGGTTGTTTTTTTTGAATATATTCAGGTTTTTTTTTTTTATTCAACTAGAATTGCAAATTTGTCTGTGACCACTCACAAAAATGACCAAAATAGAACATGATGCTCTCCGGGCTCTGTAAAATATTTGTGTTATTATGTCATTCATTCTTTTTCCATTTATATTTTATGAGCGGATTACAAATAAATAGGTACTTAATTATATAGATATGTTCGGTTATAAAAACTCTGAAAAAGTTTTAGTATCATTAAACTTTTCTAACTGGTAAATAAATATTTAATAAAGTAACATAAAACTAAAAGATCAGCGAAAATATTACAATTATAATCAAATCAATTGGTTATCTGAACTAATTTAATCTAGTTTCAATTGTTATTTTGAAATTACATTAATAATTTCATACATACATACATATCATCACGCCATATCCCTTGCAGGGTAGGCAGAGAAAAGAGAGTGCCAGAGAACTCAGTCCTTGCATACTTCACGTGCTTCCTCAACATTCATAATTCTCTTCATACACACCCATCGGTTTCGGAGACTCTTGACTTCACCTTCCTTCAATATGTGACCAATCTGGTCTAGGTAGGTTAGTCACGGTCTCTCCCGGCACCTACATTAATAATTCTTATACGTTTCTACTATTTATACAAATTTTTAGTTTATTTTCATGATGAGAGTGTAGTGAATGAGTTATATTGTTGAATTTTCACACAGCAAACGACAGTACCAACAATATCATGTTATAAAAATTAATTAAAATAAAAATCATAAGTTCACAAGTTTTATGACCAATGAAAAAAAGTGATGACCATATGAATTTTATATTCATAATTTAGTGGTATTTATAAAAAAAAAACAATAACCAACTTCCTTAAATGAGTAACTTGTTATTACAAAAACTTGTATGACAGATACACAAATATATATGTATGTTATCTTATTACTCTACGGAATATATAAGATAGGGGCTTTAACCATTTACTAGATACTTTTTAATTTTTTTTTAATTGGCCCAAATTACACCCAGACTTGGGACAATAATTAGTGGATCGCACAAAGTATTATCCTACTTAGGAATCAGACTTATGACATTGTTTGTTCAGTATCTTAACCACTACACCATCTATACAACCAGTTACTATGGAGTTTACAGTAATCTTAATATAGCTTATTTTACTCCACATACATTGAGTTTATCCGAGAGCTGTGTGGTAGCGGCTACGAATACTACCAACCCTTGCTTTACTCGTGGATCTCGTAAAAGACGACTAAGAGCATTATAACGACCTGGGCCAACTCCATCTGATGCCGTTTGGTCAACAATTACATTCCCAAGAAGGGTTGACGTCTGGCAGGCGGCCGGTCATAAAACTATTGCCAATAACTTTTACAATATGTACTATGAAAGAAGATTATATAATGTATCGACCCCAAGTAATTGGGATAAGAGTAGGAGAATGATGATGACATTGAGTTTATCCGAGGCTTCGGGTGATCGGACCGGGGAATTGTCCGGTCACCCGACGTGAGGGCGAAAGCTGCCGGGGCATCGACGAGAGAAGAACCCGCAAGGGTATACCGCCGGGCGGGCCACCGAAGACAAAGATCGGGTACCGGTGGCCCGCTCATACAGTGAAGAGAGGTGCTTGCAGGGTGGGTCCATGGGGTTGTGCGCCGCCTCTTTTGTCGCCCCGGATCAATTTGTCGGGGCGCGACCACATCCATGGTCCACCCTGCAAAGGGAAAAAAAAAAATGGTACATATTGTCAAAGTTTTCAGGTGTGGGATCTAGTTCATAGTAACCACATTTTTTGGCTTTGCCATTACATTTTTAATAAAAAAATTACCTTGTTCGAATGACACACACTGGAGCTAATATTTGCTAAACTGTTTTTTACATACAAATTCATTTAAAAGTATAACAAAAATTACGAATCCACTGTTTTTCATGTCAGATCGTCACAGATTATGGGCGCATTTGATTTCGGTTATATATTAGATTAATTTCAAATAAAATGTTAAATTGACAATATTTAAGTATCCCTATGGGCATGATCCATATGAGTATGTATCCATGGCATGTATCCATATGAGTTCTCTGGCACTCTGTTCTCTCTGCCTACCCTGCAAAGGACATGGCGTGATGGTATCTATGTAAGTATGGGGCTTATCTATACGTGTATAATAAATAATTTCATATGACAATAGTTTCATGATTGGTGTTCAGCCTGACGTCAACCCACCTTGTGAATATAATTGTTGACCAAAGTGTATCAAATGGAATTGGCCGAGGTCTATGTAGAGCTCTTAGTTGTTTTTGCCCCCCTAAGCGATGTAAGAAGCTCCTAGTCGTCTTTTACGAAACCAATGTAAAATTTGGTAGTAATCCTAGCCATCACACAGCACAAAGTCAATAAACCATTATTAATTTAATATTTTTATAATTAAATAATAAAACTCTGAATAAAATTGTATATCAACACATCTAATGAGCCTATTTCCAGGTCAATTCCACCGTCCCTGCTTGAGGCCCCATAACCCACCGTATTCCCTTCATAGGCATCCGTGGCCGGCCCGACGGGTTACCCTTTCGGATATCGTCCCCATCGACGCTCGGCATGGGTCAATTTCCCTCCTAGTATGAAGGAGTCCCAAACCCAGCAGTGGGAAGTAATTAATAACGTTTTAGACATCCCCTTGGAAGTAGAGTCACGGCTAATTTTTGATTAACTACTAAATATTATAATATAAATCCTACTTATATAAAGTTAATGAGATCGCTGAGATGTTTTTTTTTTGTATAATAATTATGACAATTAGCATGACCTTAAAGTTTTTATATTGTATTATTTTTTCTGATTCTAAATGTTAATTAGATCTGATACATGGCTTTTAATATTATAAAAACTATTAAATATAATATCAAGTAATTTAAGTAATGCTAAATGTGATGGTTCGAGTTTATTGTTTGAGGGTTAATCACTACGCTTATAAGTTTTATATAAAAATACCGCTCCTCTCGTAGCGAGTCCACACACATCCTTCACTCACGAATTTTACGACAGACGTGGAGAGCAAGAGGATGGTGTCTCACCCATATGATGGTAAATGCTAATTGCCTCTCAAGGACCTTTGCAATACAGTTGCCCAGATCTTTGTAAAACTCGTAGTCGCCTTTAACGGCACCCTTAAGCAATGTGAGTGTCGGTATCCGTGTTCATTTTTCGGTCGGTATTATTCAGTCCGTTTATTATTCAATGTTCATTTTTAATTAAATCATAATTTTACAATATATTTATGGATTTTGAAATAAACTTTTCTGTACACCCCGTTGTAATTTAAAACTCTCTGAAACGTAAGGACGACACTAAAAATATATGTTGTGGTAATTATATATTTTAATTTAAAATAATTGCTCAATTCCAGGTAATTATAATGTCGAGTGTGGGCCGAGGGAGGGGCTACCCGGGTCGGCATCACCTGCGCGAACAGAGGCCCGGTGAAGACGTCACCTCCGAATCGGACGCTGCCAGGACCCTCGCTGAACTTAGTCCCAGATCCACAGGTAATTATATTATGCAGTGATTAACTTATGCTTAGGCTTGTGAGACCTGGCCACTGAAGACAAAGATCGGGTACCGGTGGCTGGCTCGCACGGCGAAGAGAGGCGCTTTGCAGGGTGGGTCTATGAGGGGTGCGCGCCGCCTCTTCCGTCGCCCTGGACCGATTTGACGGAACGTGACCACTCCATGGCCCACCGCAAAAAAAAGGCGTGAGACCTGGATCATCACTGTTCATACACATTGCTGGGCTCAAGCCTCAAACCACATTAGAAGGGTAATTGACTTACTTCACCATACTGGTCAAACCGATGGTGGTATAGAATTTTATTTTGAGTTTCCTATCTCTTGCATGCATGTATACTTTAATTGGCAGTATATGATGAGAGGTTAAAAATACAACTTATCATAACGGCCATTACTTGTCCGTGGGTGTTATAAAAACCGACTAAAAGAACACAAGGAGATCGCCAACCGTGGTGATTTAACCTCGATATAATTAATGTTAAAGTTGAAACAAAACACTCTTTGTTTTGTGTAACTTGGTGCTATTTAGGACTATAGGTCGCCCATCGAAGACAAGTTATCGATACCAATGACGTACACAACTGGTGACAGAGGTGTACAATAAAACAGGTTTGAATTTTTGGTTGTACGCCAACCCTTCCGCCGTCACGGACAAATTGGTGGAAGTGCTATCAAACCATAGCCTGTACACAAAAAAAAGAAAAGGGTAGTCCTTTTCTTTTTTTTTTTGTGTAGCTAAAATCTAAATCAATATTTTGGTCCCGAAATCGAAATCAAGATTGTCGTCAATACGTGGCAAGGAGGAACATGGCGTTTTATGGGATAGTTAGGCTAAGTTGGGTTAAACCGGCCCTAGTCAATCAAAAAAAAATTTATTTTTACATTAATAAGAAAAATTTCTTTGTATTAACATTAAACAATTCTTCTCTCCAATTTAAAGACCCAACCAGAATGGAACCGAAAGAGAAAGTTGAGTCTGAAGAGAATCCCACAGAGAAGAGTCTAGGAGAAGATGAAGCCATATTGAAGGAGTTGTTGAGGGTCGACGAACAATATATAGCATTACTCACTTTGGTAAGTGACCTTATGAGCCAACCATTATCATCATCTCAACTCATATATTCCATTCCTGAACTTGAGCCTCCTCCACAATAGGAGGGAAATTCAGCTACCATAGCACGCTGATAAGACATGTTGGTATCAAGTTTTATATCTAATTTTTCATCAACGTTATCTGTATATTATACTAAAGGCAAGAAAGTGAATGGTATTGTTCTATGTTACCACATGGAAAATACTTTTAACTAAAAATTAAAAATATCTTCCAAGCTCTGAATAATCATGTATGAATCTAATAAACATTTATTGTATAGACAGGTACTTGAGAATTTGTATGAACTTAAATTAAGGTTTTTAAATAAATATTACTGATTACAAGAACCGCTGGCCCTTCCGTATGTCTACCACTGGTTGTGCGGATCGTCCCTTCTGCCGTACCGAATGGATCGGACGGGGTGTAGACCATACCATAGCCTACTCAAAAAATAGGGTATTAAAAAAAAAGATGCATACGCTAGTATAACGATATTACATTTTTGATTGAAGAAAGCTGTGCGGTAGTGGCTATGAATACTACCAACCCCTAATTTGCTCGTGGATGTCATAAAAGACGACTAAGAGACTTATAACAATCTGGGTCAACTCCATCTGATGCCGTTTGGCCAACAATTACATTTCCAAGGGAGTTGACGTCTGGCCAACAACCAGTCATAAAACAGTTGCCAATAACTTTTACAATATATACTTTAAAAGAAGAGTACATATTGTATTGTCCCCAAGTAATTGGGATAAGAGTAGAAGAATGATGATGATGATTTTTAATGGAAGAAGGAGTACATGTAACAAATTCACATCTCGTTATTACGAGGTACATGTTTACTGCAACAAATACTCCTAAAATGGTCATCCAACGACCAGCAAGTTGGTACTGCGAATTTCAATGTTACAAACAGTAGCAAGACAGAACAATGAGTGGTTTTATACAGGCATATATGCCCGTCATACCCTGTCAGAGCCATCTAGGAAGACGTGTAGCCCCATAACCATGCAATATTAATACCCCTACCCTATTATATCATTTGGGCAGTCCATTGATTCAAAGCATCTATATGGCTTGAAAGTCACTAATACCACTAACTCCATCTGTGAAATTAATATAAATGATTGTAATATAAATTCGTATACTTTCAGTTGGAGCAATTCTCACCTGGTGAGGATGGTATCCAGTTCAACAGAAAACTACGTCACTTTGAGACGACAGTTACAAATATGTGTCCAGATGAGGCGAGATTACAGTAAGCGTTTATATTTCTTAAAACTTTAGAGTACACGATAATAAATATAGCATATCGATCTTTGGAAAGAGACATTCGATTAATTTCGGCTTCGTAGTCTCTGTCGCACTCTACCTGTGTGATCTTTTTATCGTTGTACAAGTGCGAGAGTGCAATTACGTCGTGTTGATCTTTAGCTGATTTTTACCATTCTTATGGGAAATTAAGATCTGCTGACATAGTAAGAATATAATAATGTCTGATGTTTACGCGATTATTACACATTTGAAATAAAACTATTTATTACAGATTCTATACTATGTAGATTTTAAAACAGTAGCGGCTAAATATATTTTTTTGTAATAACTATGACCTGTTGAACATTAGACTCCTTAGTCCTCCCATGAACATGATTGCTGTAAAGTGTTCATAATGTAGTGTTCATAATGTAGCAATCGAACCCACGGCACTGCCACGGAAGGCCGGTGTCTTAACCAATAGGCCATCTGTGCTGTCTATTAAGGAATATACAAGGCATTTCTTTCCCAAAAGAGATGTATAAGAGCAATGGTTGGCATTCCGCCTTATGAATCGTGCAAACTACATTTTGAGAAATTGGGCATATTAATCCTGCCCAGCTTGTATATTTTTGAAATATGTGTATTTGTTAGGAATAATCTAAACCTCTTTGTAAAAGCATGCGAATTTTATCCCAGAAACACTCGAAAGGGTGATCGACTTGTCCTGGGGTTTACTCCTAGAACTACTGTACTGTTTACCAAAAAAAATTGTTATTCCATGTGTGTAAAAATATTCAATAAGCTACCATGTAATATTCGCAGACTTCCATTTCCACTTTTTAAAAATAAGCTCAAGACCCTACTTTTAAATGAAGTTATATTTTCAATAAATGAATGGATTGATAGTAATTAAATATAAATTTTTCGATATATTTTTGTTTTTTGTTAAATGAATGATTGTAATATGGCACAATTTATTTTTTTATTTTACTACAAACATATTTTGATCTAGTATTGTAATGTTGCCAAAATATTAATGTATGAAATGCAAATTTTATTTAAAACTAATTTATTTTAATTTGATTATTTATATAAAAATGACTGTATTTCACATGCCAAAGCAAGGCTAAATAGATAGATCTATGTATGTAAAAATGACTGTAACATCTGATTATTGTACTCTATTTAAGGTGAATAAATGTATTTGATTTGATATAATGAGATTAAATCATTGCAAAAGAATGTAAACTGAAAATGATTTTATTTTCAGTTGTCAATCCATCTGACTAGCATGGTATGGTACATCAATTTTCCTATCATTGCTGATGTGGTTTGAGTCCAGCAGTGACATATATAAGAACTAAAATGATGATCATACATACATACCATCACGCCATGTCCTTTGTAGGGTAGGCAGAGAGAACAGAGTGCCAGATAACTCTATCTCTGCATACTTCACTCGCTTCCTCAACATTCATAATTCTCTTCATACACGCTCGCCGGTTTTGGAGACTCTTGACTCCACCTTCCTTCAGTACATGATCGATCTGGTCTAGGTAGGTGAGTCTCGGTCTTCCCCGGCGGTACCTACATCCTTCCACTTACGCATTGTATATCTTCTTAACCAGACGTTCGTTCGGCATTCATTCCACATGTCCAAACCATCGGAGCATTCCCTTTCGCATCTTTACACCAATACTCTCTTTCATACCTACTCGCTCTCTTACGTTGTCGTTACGAATGCGATCGATCAGCCTAACTCCACAGATTTTCCGTAGAGATCGCATTTCGAGCGCATTAATTTTGCTTTCATGCTCTTTTCTGCATACCCAACTCTCGCTTCCATACAGTAATGTTGGGACAAGCACTGCGTTATGTATTGCTACACGTACCTTCTGGCTGAGGTGGTGGCTGCCGAGAAGTTGCCCCAACGCTCCGTTCACTCTATTTCCCGCATTCACTTTTCGCTCTATATCAGACCACTGATGATGATGATGAAAGGTACACCAGTACCTTGATGATGATCATGATGATTTAAATTTCAGGCAAGCATTCAGCACATTCCGAGCGGCCGCATTACTGAACACCGTCACAGCACGTAAGCTGGCAGCCGTGGGTGCTTCCTTCACTCGACAGCAACGGCAGCAATTGCTCAGGGGCGCCCTGCTCAACGTTGTCATGCAGGGAACATTCTCCAGTAAGTTCCTCAAAGATCCTAACTTCCCACTGCTGGGTTCGAGCCTCAATATTAGCAAGCAACCTTAACATTTCATAGTGGTAGGGCAACATTGTGGACAGTTTTCTATCTACAACCGTGGGCAGGTTTATCCGAGGTAATACCACAATGTCCCAGAAGATCGACGTTTAAGTAATAGCAATGTGCTATTGCGCTTCGTTCGGTGAGCGAGAGCTGGCAGCCCATCTTTCGGAGTGGGTCTGGGGTTTTCATTGGTAAACAGCCTAGCCACTGGTATTGCAAACGTCCGTGGACGTCAGTAAAATCTATCATCAGGTGTGCTGCTTGTTCGTTTGCCGCTATATGCAAAAAATAAAAAAAAACCTACTGTACTTTGTTAGTCGTTTTTATTTCAAGTTTTCCTTCGTTTGCTTTGATGATAATACATATTATATCCCTTAGTCGTTTTAAATTACCACTATGTACAAGAAAAAAGTTGGGGAAGTATATTATTTTCATCTCAACTATATTAGTTGTAACCTTTCCCATACAAGGCCTGAGTCTCCTCCACAAAAGGAGGGAAATTGATCTACCATACCACACTGGTTAGATGTTCTTAGTATAAAATTTTATATCAAGTTTGCTATCTCTTGTTATATGCATATTATAGCCCTTAGTCTTTTACTACAGCCACGGGCAAGATATGGTGTTGAAGGCTTTAACAGTAAGGTAAGACTGGAAAAATATGGATAGATTGTGTGAGGCATGGTATGAATGGATAGGGAGTGAATGTAGAGCTGACATCTGGTAGGATTGTGTAGAAGAAAAGGAAATATTACATTGACCCCAAGTAATTGGTGTAACAGCATAATAATTTTCCATGTGGTGACGGAGTAAGAATACAATTCACTACCCCCTATCTTACCCGTGGGTGATCGTAAGTGACGACTAAGGGATATAAAACGCATATAACATCTGTGCAATAGAAGGAACACTCGAAATAAAATCCTAAATCAACACATCTGACCAGCGTGGTATAGTGGGTCTATTTCTCTCCCATTATGGAGGAGGTTTGAGCCCAGCAGTGGGACATATATGAGCTGGATAATGCAAGATCTGGGTTGGTATTATAAAATTGATAGATCTTCCTCCTCATTGTCTCACTGTTGCACACGAGTTGCCGCTAGGGAAGAGAAAGTGGTTTACTCACTGGCCAGTCCATTTGGCATTAGGCTTTTATAAGAATTTTGCTGCTCTTGCAGTGATGATATCTATTTTTTACTGTTACAGTGTGATCCTCCCACTCAAATTCATTCCTATGTTACTAGTAACTCTTCATATGATGACTAAGTAAGACATATAATTCTCCTTAAGGGCCATTCATAAATTATGTATGGCATTTTTTGTATTTACTGAATATTATAACTTCTTACAGGCAGGAGAGGGGTAGTGGAGTAGTAGTGTTCTTATTAAGGGGCAGGGGGGAGTAGTTGCAATTCTATGATTTCTTACGGTAGGGGGCCGAATCATTGTTCCAAAATCCCTTACGTAATTTATTAACGACCTCTAACTAAAATTCTGATGATAATCTTGTTTTTTTTTATTTTCAGAATTGGATATACTGGAACGCTCAAATGCCTTGTTTTTAATAAACGCTGCTAATCTTATGGGGGATTATTTTGCCGGTAAATATATGATTTCTTTTACATACTTTTTTATATTATTTGCTTCACTTTGATTTCAATGTAGTAGAGTCTATGAATACTACCAACCCTTACATTGCTGTGGGCGTCATAAAACATGGCTCTTAGCCATGTTTTATGAAGCTTTATATCGACCTGAGACAACTACATCTGATGCAGTCTGCTCAATAATTATAGATGTCAGGCAGGTGACCGGTCAATAACGTTTACATAGTATGATGGTAGAGGAGTACATATTGCGTCGACAACACAACAAACATACACGTAATTGGGATAAGAGCACGAAAATGTTGAGTGAAGGACCTTTCCGTCACTTCTTACCTTATTTTATTATGATGCTCTCTCATGTATTATGACTTACTGTGATTGATTTATGTGCAATAAAGAATTATTAATTAATTATTTAATAATAATTATTTGTGCTATCCACATATGATTCTTTGCAAACATGAGCAAAAATATCTGAACCGGATCCCAAAAGCTGCAGTGCAGAAATTAAAAAAATATTGTATTTCCACAGAGGCAAGATTATGCAACGGGAACAAGGTTCACATCCTGGCGAGTCCACTGCTCAAGTACATGAGGGCTTTACTTGCCAGCGATGATATTAGAGCTCATCGAAGTCTGGCAACACAGGTATTTTTTTTTATAAAATAATTGGCGACCCTGGCTCCTTATTTTGACGGATCTGTGTGCATATCTATCTGTACTTATTTATATTTATATAATTATATTTTTTTTACAGCTAATGCAGAATGGTCGCGAGCTGCTGTCGGTATTAGCCCAGGAGTTGGATGAACTGTCGATATCAATCCGTCTTCGTCTTCTATCCCCACCGCCTATAAGCACAATATGGCTCCTATTATCAGCCGATCTCTGTCTCAACAAATTCCTTCCACTACCAAACACATTACAGCAGTTCTATGCTGCCCATTTAGAATTAACAACAGAGGAAAACTTTAGTGAAGTCACTTATGGATCATGGAAGAATAGCCCGGAGAAGGAGGAATACAGACCAGACATGTCTGGAGATGCCGATAAGGCTGCAGTAAATCTGTCACAAGTGAGTTTAAATAATAATGATGATACTAAACCTAAATTGAGACCAATTTTAGGAGCAGGAGCTGGTCTTCTGAGACAAGAACAGGCATTCTCTGTCAGCCAAGATAATTTTGATACTTGGACTTCGAAGAATTGTCTCAATAAAAGATATGATTTGAACTCTTGGAGGCAGCAAGAGGAGGAGAAAAAGGAAGATGTGGATTACACTCAGAGTGCCCTCCCTCCCAATTTCACTGTACCTAATTATCCCCCACCTCCTCGGTATGATTACCAAGACAATTTTGTTAATTATTTACAACAAGGAGACGGTGCCTATATACAGAATCAATACACAAATGTCCAGTTTAACCAGCAGGGTGATAGTTTTCCACAGTACCCACCAGAGAGGCCTCCTGTGCCCCCTAACACAGAACGTCCTCCACCGATAGTGGAAAGAGTGAATTCTGATCATCAATTACCACAAATGCCTGAGCGAGTTAACAATGAAATACAGAAAAACAGCAGCCGTAGACCAGTTGAGAACTGGAGGAAAGAGAAGAATGATGTAAAAGAAGATTCGAACAGAAATAGACCGAGAAATTGGACAAGACAGAAGTCTAAAGATAATATTAATGATGAGGACGATAAAGAAAAATTTAAAGATCGTTCTGTGTCTAGGAATTCTAGAGACGCTAGACCGGGAAGGATGAACAGACATAACAGTGGGGACGAGGGGAGTACTAATGGAACATCAGGTAAAACCCCACCCAGAAGACATGTAACGGAAGTCCCGAGGAGTGCGAAATATTGGGATCATGATGACCGTTGTGACAAAGATTATAATAGTTAGTAGACACAGCAATCTTAGTCGATGGATGGCATTGCCCAGTTGTGGGCATTGTATCCCAATTGGGGCGAATGTTGAACTTTAATTATGTGAGAAATTTTGGGTAAAGATGTTCACAGTTTTGGAATAAAAACTTATGTTGTATATGGAAAACCCAAAATTTAAGGCATCTACTGACTCGACTAATTTCTAATTTAGGACATAAATAGTGGAATTACAGTGCGATTTGGACGCCGCATAGTGTTGTGACCTAGTGTTACGTGAGATTTGGTTAAAAAAATAGTGTTAAAGTACCCACGGCTTGGTAAAGTTTAATTTTAAATACAGGGTGCCTGATTATGTATGTTACAGTTTTATTTCTAGTTATTTTTCACATTCAATAATACTTTTCTCATACTTTATTCGCTACACCTGTAAGAGAGAATAGGGTGGTGACATTTTTTTCATCTGGTACTTTAAGCTTGTTAAAAACTCGGCATACTTGAGAATTGAACCCTTATCTAGTTGAAATTAATTCCTACCGCTGTACAAATTCAGCTTTTTTTTTTTTGGTAACACAGTGGTCCAGGAATGTGTGAAGCACTAACTCCCCGGATGGGAAGTGTGGGATTCCTAGCCTAGGGCTAGGTTACCCACTAAACCGCATCCACTGCGATTGCTGTTAGCCTAGGGGCTGTTACAGCGTAACTGGGCTGTGGGTGAGCGCTGAGGGCTCTCAACCCGAAGGCAAATTCAGCTACTGCAATGCCTATTTATGGTAGCCAAATTGTTATTCATATTTTCTTCATTAAGGAAAAGTTTTACCGCGCCATCTATTGGACAATGCTGACATATTATTCTATATTCTATTTTTCAGTTAGAATTACTTAGCGAAAGCACGACCCAATGTTATAAATTGTGAGCGAAAAAAATGAATTTCTATAATTAATCTATTATTATAATGCTGAATCAGAAATAGTGAACATGATTTTTTTAGATGTTAATTTAGAATAAAAGTTCTTAAACTTTATAGTTTAAGAAATAATAGAATATAATGTTGAAATAGAATATTTTTCTTATGAAAAATATTTTATTTCAACATTATATTTTTTTATCATAAATTTCTAATATCATAGAATTTTGTTTTGTGTGATATATATATTGATTCTTATGGGATTATTATCTGGTAGCAACCAGGATATTGAAATAGTATTAATTCACTGGATGTTAATCTTTACGTTTCAGGACTAGGGTTGTTGCGGATATGAAGTTATGGATCTGGATACGGATATTGGAATAACTTTACCAATTTCGGATACGATTAGGGATATCCAAATATTTCGAATTATCCGAAAGCTTTGGTTAAATATATTAATTTTTAGAGAATTATTAAAGATTAATACAATGTAATTATATAACTTTGTATGCTAATATTTTATAGATACTATAACGGAATGTGTCTCAGACTCCGCCTATATAAAATTTTATATCGGATTCGATTACGGTTTTGGGTATATTCCCCTATAGGATATCTAATAATTTTGATTATGATTATGGAGGTCCATAATATACCTAATTGGGACAAGTGATCGCAGAACTATCTGGTGCCAACCAGGTCAATAACTTAGTGTTAAGGACATTGTGGATATGTATCGGCTCTGGATACGGATATTTGATACCGGTTTCGCGGATACCGTTACGGAATTATCCGAGAGTTCCGACTAGTTTTGGTTTCAGATATGGACTTTACAGGGAAATGCTAAGCGTGGTGATTATCGTATTTTTTTAGGAAGGCCTGTGTTTCTGACCGTCAGTTCGGTTCGTTGAAAGAAAATCTCTCGTAATATGTCTCGTACAAATACCGAACCCAATCGAAACCAATGTGGGCTTCGGATATCCGATGGTTTCGGTTATGGTTACGAAAATCCATAATATCCTTGGTTAGTGTTTTAGTTTTCGGGATATCAACATATATAGAAGTGTGTGTGAATGATGTGTGTGCCAAAGGGAATGCTCCGATGGTTCGGACATGTGGAAAGAATGCCGAACGAACGTCTCGTTAAGAAGATATACAATGCGAAAGTGGAAGGATGTAGGTACCGAGGGAGACTGAGACTAACCTACCTAGACCAGATCGGTCATGTACTGAAGGAAGGTGGAGTCAGGAGTCTCCGAAACCGGCGAGCGTGTATGAAGAGAATTATGAATGTTGAAGAAGCGAGTGAAGTATGCAAGGATAGAGTTCTCTGGCACTCTGTTCTCTCTGCCTACCCTGCAAGGGATATGGCGTGATGATATGTATGTATAGAGGTGTGTTGATCACTAGGGAATTACATAGTGACACCCAGGATAATTAATATTCATGGAATGGAAAGGTCTGTCTGTATTGGACGAGTGATAATGATATAGTGACAACCAGGATAATATTTATCGAATCGTGACGTCTGTCTGTATTGGATGAGTGAACTGTGATTACGCAGTTGCAGAAGTGTTAGAAATCTGTTGCAACACTAATACATCATGTGTGTGCTATGCTCATAGAGCTATCAGATGGCACCAGACATATATTTAACATTATAAATCATGTGATTACAGGAACTGTTATTTGAGCATAGGTACTATGATCACCTCGGAGCTATGTGGTGCTCCTGAGCATATTCAGTCAGTATCATTAATAGAGTATCTAACATCCTGAATATCGAGCTAAAGTATGTCATAAGATATCAAGATATATTGGTGTAAGAGTGCTATGGTCGCCCAAGAATTATCTGGTGCCTCACGGGATAATAGGTTCGTGATTTTGTTTTGCTTCATTATTTATGTATGTGGTAATTGTAACAGGTGAGCTATTCAATCCTACCTTGTGGCACTTAGGATATTGAGCTTAACTTAATAATCCAGACTAGTTATCCTAGAAATTACTGGTGTCATTTGAAGATCATCTTGAAGGTGGCATTCTCTATATTAGGATAGTAGGAGCCATGACCACGCCAATCCCGAGCCAGGATCATACCAGGTGCTCCCATTTTTTCACAATGAGATATATGAATCCTGGCTAACTGAGCACTAACTGGTACCATCCAGGATCACTTTACTTTTAAAAAAAATATGAAAATAATTTAATAGATATATATTTTGCGTAGCTGATGTAAAATAAAATAATATGGATTAAATGTATGATATAATAACCAACCCCTATTTTTTTTTTTGGTAACGCAGTGGCTAAAAGTGATTTTTCGCATGCTCGCCCGGGCGGGGTATGTGGGACTCACAGGCCCTGAAGGGGTCACTGAATACCCTCTAAAAAACCAACTGCGAGCTGTTAGCCGTTGAGGCTTTTACAGGTGAAACGGACTATTTTTTTTTTGATAACGCAGTGGTCCGAAATGCGTTACGCACTTACTCCCCGGATGGGAAGTGTGGGACTCCTAGCCTAGGGCTAGGTTACCCACTAAAACGTATCCACTGCGATTGCTGTTAGCCTAGGGGCTGTTACAGCGTAACCGGGCTGTGGGTGAGCGCTGAGGACTCTCAACCCGAAACGGACTATTACGAACCCCTGTAACTTTTCTATTAATTATATTTCTGAACTATTCTCAATATTGTTTGCGCGATTCAGAGCGTACAACGGCATCCATCGACGCAACATGTAAACTCATGCCTTTTAAAATTAGGAACTATAGTGATTTCTGTTTAAGCGAATAAATTTAAAAAAATGTAAACGAACCCAATTTTCATAAGGTACTATACACTAATGACTAAGCAGTTTTGTTTTTTATTAATTGCAATTAACGACAAAGAATTTCCAAGCCATTTTCGAAACGAAACCCCGCGTTCCGATTATGAAGCTTTTAAAAAAAAAGAAATATTGTGATACATTAATTTTTACGGGCATATTCTTGCCAGATCCAGAATATTTTATCCGATGTCTTCAAATATTTTTTTAATCAACTATTTTCTTACTTTAAACAAAAAAAATCTTTTTAAAATTATCAAATACCTTTAAACGAATGTTTTTTCTTGACATATATATATATAATAATATTATCCTATAAGTGCAATGTGAGAAAAATAGAATAATTTTTGGTTTGAAAAGTTCTTGATTTTCACATATCGAGAGACCTCAACGCTTCGCTTATGAGGCGTGCAATAAACCTATTTTTAAGACTTTATCACGTTTGTATGATGTTTTGAACTCCTTTCAGTGTTCATTGTCACTGTGACATTGGACATTTGGAAATGTAATTGTTGACCAGACAGTATCAAATAGAGTTGGCACAGGTCGATATAGGTCGTTTAAATGTCGTCAGTTACATCGCTCACGAGCAACGGAAGGACTACCCATTATGCGTTGAAGGTCCTTACGGGAGCTAACACATATCTGATAACATAAAAATGCTTATATAACGTCGGCTTCCAAGCAAAATCCACATATCGTCATCGATCCATTCGTTTAGAAGCCATGATGTCTCAAACAGACATTTCGAATTTATAGCA
Source organism: Lymantria monacha (assembly GCA_905163515.2). Lineage (NCBI taxonomy): Eukaryota > Metazoa > Arthropoda > Insecta > Lepidoptera > Erebidae > Lymantria > Lymantria monacha. The sequence goes on along the minus strand of LR991095.1, from coordinate 29,866,009 downwards.
CCCCTCTTTGCGTTGAGGCTTAAAAAATATTTGCGAGTGAAAAATTCTAACGGATTTTCAATAGATGTTCACGTCAAGTAATCATTTTTCGCTCGCAAATAAGTTTTATAATGTAACATATTTTAGTTTATTAGTTTATGTTGCGCTTAATACAATTCTAACTGAAATATTGAGAGTATTCAATCGGTAACCATGTGTAAACACTCGCTCATAGATGGCGTGTGGAACGTCTCTTATAAATAAGAGAATACAAACGAGAATTTGGTTATCATTTTTACCATATGTACAGTGCATCAATCGATAAGACGATTGGAATAGATTTTCAATAGTTATAGATTCAATTTTCATGTGGTAATTATCTTTTTCTCTGGCAAATAAGTTTTTATAAATAGTTCCTTATTATGATTGATTGATTTTTGTGTCTAAAACTGAAACTTATCTGCTGAAAAGAATAAATATATTTATGTATGTAGTACTTCTGTATGTCTGTATGCCACTGTACTCTTAAACTGCTGCGACCAATTTTGATGAAATTTTTTAATATGTTTTCAAGTGGATTCAAGAGTGGTTTGTTTATATTCAAAATTGAACCTGATAGTTGGCGCTGGGGTCGATTGCAAGGCATTTCTTTAGGTTTATACAGAATAGTGTTTATTTTGGTTTAGGTATTATCTTTAAAAAAAAACATTATCTTAAAAAAAACATAGGTATATACAAATAGGGGGAAACATAGAAGGGAAATTCCGAAGACACTACTACTTGTATCACCATAATAGTACATTTATTTAGTCTCTTGAAGGCTACTTTTGGACTTAAACTTGCCAAAAGTAGAATAATACAATAATTGCAACACTTATGCCTGTTTTCACCAACGACCCATAAATTTCATTTGGCGGGCACGTGAAAGTATGTGATGTTCTTATAATATGTTCTATATATTGTGCTTTAACGTTTTATAACAAATAATTTTGTTGACATTTTATGTAATGTAATGCGGAGGAAGTGTTGGGGTGTAATGAATATAATATAAAAGTATTTTACAAATTTTTTTCGTCTTACACCAAAATTCCCAGAAGGTACTATTAAGTGTTGTGATGGCACCGTTGAGGATGAACACTTCTGACGGACAATGACTAATATGAAGAAACTAAAGATCTCTAATTTGTGAAGGAAATTGTAACTTGATACTGGCAACAATGAGCTCGTACTAGAGCTGATTTCCAATGCAAAGAAAGAAAAGGCTTTTAAATTTTAGGTGACACCCAAAGCAATATGAATGACGCATAGCATTAATCTAAATTCTATTTTTTGATCTCAATAAAAGTGAAACCAAATTTAAACTCTAGTTAAAACCTAAGGGTTTCTTTTAGACAACTAACATTAATTTTACGTGTCATTTTAATTGCCTAAGCGTTACCTAAAATATAGGAGTCGTTAGTGAAAATGGGCATTAAACAAAACTGCACTGATGGTATAACGATTAAAACGCCGACCAACCGCTATTGTCGCAGCATCGATACCCACGTAAAACAAAACGTAAAAAATTAACCACATGGGTACACTCCCCAAGTGGAGTTTATACGTTATTCTGCCGTAACCATAATTATTAATAATTGTTCAAAATACATTGCTCGGGATAAAAGTACCTGTTGTAGAATATAATACTAACATAATGCACAATGTATTTATAATAAAATAATTACAGATTAATTATATATCGTATCCCTTTAATTATATCGCGTCCAAATTTGTTATGACAACAGCGATGAGACCTACTCGCGGTCGCGTGCCATGTCATAACACATCTTTGGTCGTACTACTGAAATTCGAACGAAGACAGATAGTATGAACCATTTTTTTTTCTTATTCAACGATCGAATCTATGTCTGATTTAAACATGATAGATTACTGTAGCTGATTAATTAATATTTGTATTTTTTTATTTATATTAATTAATTGAAATGTTTTTTAGTGTTAGGTTTTTTTGACGATCGTATTTTTGGTTTTTGGTAGTTGAGTCTCATGTACTGTATAGCGGCCGTGTCATAAATATTTATTTGGTAATAGCGAATATGTTACTAAAACTTTTATGCAAAAATACCGACAGTTAGAATGAGTTTGGGTCTATATCAAATATGTTCATTCAGTTACTTGATTATTTGCAACATAAATGCTTTATCGCCATCTTGTCTCTCACATTTGAGTGTTACCTAATATATATTTCCATCCACAACTAAATTATATGGTATTAAACTCAAAATTATGAATTTTAACGACGCTTTTTAATTCTACGATAGCGCAATTAAAGGGATCCACGATATTAAAATAAATCTGCGAATTATTTAATGATTAGTGTAATTATAATTTAGTATGAAACCTTGGACTGTAGTGAAACTTTGGAGATAAAACTATAATATATGAATTAAAAAATTAAAAGAAATGTATGCATTTTCACCAGTAAATTTTGGTTTAAACCTAAGGTTATTTATGTGATACGTAAATCAATGATTGGTTGAGGTAATCTGTTAATTTCTGTTAAAAAGGAGAGTGGTTGAGAGCCCTCAGCGCTCACCCATAGTCCGGGTTAAGCTTTGACAAACAGCTAAAAGACAGACGAAAAGAATGGTCTTTAATTAATGTTACTTTTCTGTTTAACCAACGATGTATCTGTACCTATTATACATGACCAAATTTTTTTTACAATTTCCATATTTCATTCATTTCAATTTCAATAAGTGATTGATAAATACGACTAGATTGAAACAGTGCGTATTTCTGTCATTCTTTATTTACAATGTATTCTAATACTTAATTCAAATTATAGTTATATCTCCTTATTATTAATAATGATAAACTTATTTTTATAAATTATTGTAGATTTAATAATATAAAATACGCTAGATATTTTTCTCGCGACAGAAACTTCGAAATAATAATAACAGAAGTTCTCTCTTCCCTTTTAGTAGAATTGTGTTATGATTTAAGTGTACGTATTGTTTAAAGCTACAGGCCAAGGTATGTATGAAGTCTCAAGTAGATTGTGGCAGAAGTAGGCCAGTAATATTCTCAATGAGGCCTTGGCAATATATTAGCTGTAATTGGATTTGGATTAGCCAATTTTGATCGTGAAAACTAAATAAATAAGCCATTAATTAATTGGTCCTTTGTATTTTAATCTATTTGTATTAAAGTTACCCCCTGTTATTAGCAATAACCTAAAAATGATGACGCTAATCGTTACTGGAGTGAAATTGTGTGGAAAAGCGGGTAACTTGTACTAATAAATGGGTTATTTGTGATGTAAGTGCTTAACTTATGCTCTTAAGTGAATAATTTAGGACCATAAGTGGGTAATATATAACCGTAAGTGGTTAATTTGTGCTCTTAAGCAGATAGTTTAAGACCGTAAGTATGTCATTTGTGCCCATAAGTGGATAATTTGTGACCATAAGGGGATAACATGTATCCCGAATGATAGAATATTGTAGAATCTATGTTTAATTATACTTATAAGCTCGTCTTTAAGATAATGTAACATAGCTGAAAATAGATTTTTCTAAGAATTCGTAAAGAAATGTAGTTTTTTATTTTTACATTTTTATTTTCTTTAAGTAACAAGTATAGTAATTGTAATTATACTTGATTAGAATCATTTCTGTTAACTTTTAGGTTCAATTTGATATATTTTAGTTTGAAACAATCACATTTCCCTTCCCTTTCTGTACTTATCATGAGGTTATTTTTAATAAATTATCGAAAAATTGTTTTTGCTTTGAATAAATATTATTACTAAATAAATTATTAAAAATAATAATGCAAAACAAATTGGTGTATATTCTATCTAGCAAAGACGCTTTCACGTGGCAAGTATGAATTGTTTTAGACATATATTAACTTCGGTTATACATTTAAAAAAATACTGTTATTATATTTTTCTTTATTGAAGTATTTTTGCATGGAGTTGATTTTTTTTAAAATATCAATAACACAGAAAAAGACTATTAAGTGAGCATAGTAATTTAATTTATGAGTTGCCAATAAGTAGATCTCTTTAAATCCCCTTTGCCTGTATCATAATTAAATTTAATAGATATAGTGTTTTATATGGATTGACCACAAACAAAAAATTAAATTCGTTTGATTAGAAACTTTATTAATTCATACAAAAATATAATTTGACATAAAAATTAATTAGGTACTGCTTTTTTTTCAAATTTATTTATATAATTGTGTAATATGAGGTTTGTACAGTTAAATTAAAAATGTCTAAAATAAATCTTGTTCTTTTATACTCTGTGGTTCAAATTCTGCCCGTGGTTGTATTTCTAGGTCACAATTTAACAGTTTTTTTTTCGGGGAAATGTGAATTGAGGCCCTACTACGAACTTCGAACGAAGATGGATTCGATGATGACGCACTTCTTTTCCTAGCAAAATCTTTAGTATTCGACGATCGTATAAAATATTTCCTCCCAGCGTCCATTCGTGTGTTGAAATACACATACGAAAAGATTTGTAACTGAAATATTTTGGTGCTAGGGTTTTGGACGATGATTGTTGGTTTCAATCCAATAAATACTTTGAAATTTAGTGTTAGGGCCTCTGTTTATAATTATTGTGAATATATTAATTTAGATTCGTCGTGAATCTGGTAACATTTCGTTATTAAATTATGTAATCTCAAATAAATTGAAATTTGATTTCCATATGGTGTTTTTATTCTTATTTTATAAATAGCCCACTGTTGGGCACGAGTCTCCCCCAAAGCGAAAAAGAAGTTGGCCTAGATAGTGCACAGCATACTACCGATGTCAAGAGTCGGCGCTACAGCCAGAACTTTTTTTATTAATTTTTGATAAAGACCTTATCTTGCACTAAGGATATAATCCTTATTAGATTGGGGATTTTATAAACATAATGAACAGAGGCAAATTACAGGCAGACTCAGGTTAATAATTAGTACATCACAGTGTTGTTCTGCGTAGGAATCAATCCTACGGCAGGTCAGTATTTTAACCACTACGCCATTTGTACAGTCAAAATGACAATAGGGAGTTAATACACACGGACGCATGCTGCCCTTGGGTCACCTCAGTCGAGTGAGCGGAGTATGTCCAGATCATAAGTCTGTCAAAAACGGCATTCCTATTTCACAATATAGGCTTTTATTTCGATTTCTTTTTCTCAGCTTATACAGGGTGTAAGGGGACCGCTCCCGAAAACAAAGACAGGTAACCCTACTAGTCCTTCTTGTAATGATAGGCTAAAAAAAAAATCGATTCGGATGAAAAACAATTTTTTTTTCACCACGCGAGGTCGTTGAACTCTTGAACATATGATCGTGAGTTTTGAATAGATTGCGTCTTTTTTCATCTGAGTATAGTTACGTATTTTTTATCGAGTTATAGTTACATAATACGATGGAATGTGAAAAAAACTTAAAAATATTTTTTTTTTCATCCTGATCGTTTTTTTTCTAGCCTATAATTAGAAGTAGGACTAGTAGTAGTAGGGTCACCTGTCTTTGTTTTCGGGAGCGGTCCACTTCCATCCTGTATATGTACATACCATTGCTGACAAAAGGCCTCTATTAATTAGCATACTGCTCCACCTGCAAAATTAACGCGGTCGAAATGCGATCTCTACGGAAAAGCTGTGGAGTTAGGCTGACCGACCGCATTCGTAACGACGACGTAAGAGAGCGAGTAGGTATGAAAGAGAGTATTGGTGTAAAGATGCGAAAGGGAATGCTCCGATGGTTCGGACATGTGAAAAGAATGCCGAACGAACGTCTGGTTAAGAAGATATACAATGCGAAAGTGGAAGGATGTAGGTACCGGGGGAGACCGAGACTAACCTACCTAGACCAGATCGGTCATGTACTGAAGGAAAGTGGAGTCAAGAGTCTCCAAAACCGGCGAGCGTGTATGAAGAGAATTATGAATGTTGAGGAAGCGAGTGAAGTATGCAAGGATAGAGTTGTCTGGCACTCTGTTCTCTCTGCCTACCATGCAAGGGACATGGCGTGATGATATGTATGTATGTATGCACCACACTGGCCAGCCGTGTTAATAAAAGATTTTGTTTCGAGTTTTCCTTTTCTTGTTGTGATATTGTTTGCATCTCCTACTCAAAACCCATTGGTAAGGATAGAGTAGATGATTGTAATCTTATTCTCACACGAATTACAAGTTTATTTTGCTTAAAATTTTATATTTTTTAACGGTCTTTATAGCAGTCGCCGCGTCTTTGTGTTTGTATACTGGAATAAAAATATGTTATTATCAATTACTTTCCCATAGAAAACGTAAAAACCAGCAGAGTGGAGCACCAAGTAAATTGTCAGCAGTAACGATAGGAACTATAATCCTACCTTTAGAAGACCAAATTCAGCATTGGATTTAATATTCTAATATGATCTTCATCATTCACCTGCTCTTATCTCAATTACTTGGGGTTGACGCAATATGTAGATACTCCTCTTCCCACATATTACAAAAGTTATTGGCAATAGTTTTATGATCTGCCTGCCTGAAGTCAACTCTTCTTGGGATTGTAATTGTTGATCAAACGGCATCAGGCGGTATTGCCCAAGTTGATATTAAAACTCTTAGTCGTCTTTTACGACATCTACGAGCAAAGTAAAGGTTGGTAATATTCATAGCCGCTACCACACAGCATAATTCATTTCATTTCTTCATTTTCATTCAATTCATTTTTAAATTCAATTGCTAATACTACAAAAAGTTAGCAATTACTTATATCCTTACTAATATTATAAATGCGAAAGTAACTCTGTCCGTCTGTCGCTCTTTCACGACAAAACTACTGAACCAATCTAAATGAAATTTGGTACACAGATACTCTACTAGAGCCTGATAAAGGACATAGGCTACTTTTTAATGCAAAAAAAGATTGTAAAGGGGGTATCAAATGTTGTAAGGAATTATCGTCATTTTTAAAGCCAGAAGCTTGAAACTTACTTTTTAGGCTATTGATTAGATATAAATAAATATGACATTAAAATTTCGTAAGAATATTACCCTTAAGGGGTAAAATCAAAATAGGGAATGAAAAACTTTAGGATAGTATCCTTTTACGCGAGCGAAGCCAGTTTTAAATAAAACCATCTCTTATAAATAAACAATATATTCTCAGGATTTAAATCATTATTAAATGATAAAATTACAACAGTTCACTTCATATTTCACCCCACAAATATCACCATCAATAATTTCAGTACCAAAGGTTGATTTCACCATCAGGAGCTACATACCTGCAACAAGTAAGAACATATATTTTCTTTCATATACTTCTCGTTTGGTGAAGAAGTAAGAATACAATTCACCATCCCATATCTATATTAGTACTTACCATCAACAAGCAGTGGCACCATGTTCCTCTTGTATATGTTTCTTGAACACTCCCCGACAACTGGATTCGAACCCACATGCACCGCACACAAGAACGTCGGCTGCCTCCACCTCCTCAGTGTCCAAATGTACTGTATCTGTATATTAAAAGTAGATGTATATCCAATTCAATTTTATTAGATTTTTGCATATACATTTTCTCTAGACCCGCGAGGATGACATATATTTTCGGAATAAAAATAAACAAATACGTATGGATAATTTTAAAGAAACAATTGTATATATATTATGTATACTTAACGAAATATTTTTGTATATATAAACAATATATATGTTTTTGTTTACTATTAGGTACTATTGTTTTAATTTATTATTAACAAAACATATTTGTATATTTACGTATATATAATTAATGAAATATTTTTGTATATATAAACAATACGTATGTTTTTGTTTACTATTAGGTACTATTGTTTTCATTTATTATTAACAAAACATATTTGTATATTTACGTATGTATAATTAATGAAATATTTTTGTATATATAAACAATACATATGTTTTTGATTACTATTAGGTACTATTGTTTTCATTTATTATTAACAAAACATATTTGTATATTTACGTATGTATAATTAATGAAATATTTTTGTATATATAAACAATATATATGTTTTTGTTGACTATTAGGTACTATTGTTTTCATTTATTATTAACAAAACATATTTGTATATTTAGGTATGTATAATTAATGAAATATTTTTGTATATATAAACAATACATATGTTTTTGATTACTATTAGGTACTATTGTTTTCATTTATTATTAACAAAACATATTTATATATTTACGTATGTATAATTAATGAAATATTTTTGTATATACAAGGTGGAGACGACCATACGACAATAATTTTAATCTAGTGTATCTGATGACTTGCCCAGCCTGTATACAAACTTTGAATACAATATGTCGTATAGTTTAGCCGCAGCACATTACTTTGTATTATTAACAATTTCCACACTCTGTATAAAAATTAAAATTATTCGCTTATCAAATGAGCTCCCGCGCCGCATCGGTATAAACTAATATGAAACTAGTACCTACATATCGCCATGTTTACCAGTTCAAGTCTTCCCCAAACGTAATACAAATCAATGCATATTATACCTTATTCCTAAGTCTTTATAAACCGTGTCATCAAACTTAGATGAGAAATTTAAAACTACCTAATGCGGCTTAATGGAAGAAGACCTCGGTCTCATGTGCAAAACTATTATAATAGGTATGTAGGTCAGTGTGCGACCGTGATCCTGTGACGTGAATGTGCGTAATTAGACGCTTACTTTGTGTTAGAATAGTATTTCTTTCTCATTTACAATGCCTCGTTATAATTACACAGCTTCGGGTATACAGATATGATTTTAATTTATGGAGAATATCACGGAAATGCAGCTTTAACCATACGTACGTACCGAAAGAGATATGAAAACACACGTGTTTGTACTACCAATGGCCGGACTATTGTGCAAGCTGTCCAGAGGTTACGGGATAATCAATCCTTACTGCCTCATATGGATAGTGCTCCTTCGCGTGTAAGAGTCACCCTAGATGAACAAATTTTAAATTATTTTTCTCGCAAATTTGACAGAGGTTGATAATGTGGAGAACTTAAAAAAAGGAATTGTACGATCTTTCGACAAGTTAAAATACATCGCCGTCAATGGCGACCTGTTAACAAGAGTTCGAAATAATATTTTAAGACGATATAATTTGTGCGTTCGGGTCCATGGCGCACATATCGAAAATTTAAAAGTTTAACAACCAAGTGAATTATTAAAGTTATCGTGATTATTTTAATAAAATAATCGAGTGAGAATGAATAGCACCCAAACATTACGTGTATGTATTTACCTACGTTTCGAAATTGTAACATATGATACCACAAGGTCACTCGCGTGCCGACCACAGGTTAGTGAACTAATATTTACAAACGGTGTTCTATTTTGGTTCAATATTTATGATAAAAAGTTTGTTTGAAAAAATTGTTTTTTAAATATGCATGCGAGGACTTTTTTAATAGTTTCAAAATACTCCTATACACTAGTATTGACGGTGTTTTCATTTATTGTCGTATTGACGTCTCCACTCTGTATAAACAATATATATGTTTTTGTTGACTATTAGGTACTATTGTTTTCATTTATTATTAACAAAACATATTTGTATATTTCCGTATGTATAATTAATGAAATATTTTTGTATATATAAACAATACATATGTTTTTGTTTACTATTAGGTACTATTGTTTTTGTTTATTATTAACAAAACATATTTGTATATTTACGTATGTATAGTTAATGAAATATTTTTGTATATATAAACAATACATATGTTTTTGTTTACTATTAGGTACTATTGTTTTTGTTTATTATTAACAAAACATATTTGTATATTTACGTATGTATAATTAATGAAATATTTTCGTGTATATAAATAAATACATGCGTAGAATTAACTAAATCTATATGTATATTCAAAAAAATACATGTGTATAATTAACGAAATATATTTGCATATTTAAACAAGTACGTATGTGCATAATTAATGAACCATATTTGTATATTTAATCCAATACATATGCATAATAAAAACAAATATGTATATATAATCTAAGAAATGTTTTTGTATATTTAAATAAACATGTATGTATTAAACAAATGTGACTGTAAATTAAACAAGCAGCTGCAGGTCCTGAGCGCTTATGATGCCCACACAAAAATACATACAATCTACAAACGATCGAATGATCTGAGTCTTAATGTTATTTTTTATCTATTAATTGTATATTTATAACCCTTCATTAAACAATCATGTATACCATAATGTAGAATATTAAAAAAAAACTTACTACTTGAGACTTGATCTTTGAGATGTGTCTCCTGTACATGTTTCATTAGCTGAAAACATAAATTAGTAATAATAAATTTAATAATAATAATAAACTATATATTTCCGTGTAGTGACGGAGTAAGAATACAATTTACCACCCCCTATCTTACCCGTGGGTGATCGTACAGACGACTAAGGAATATAAAACGCATACAACATCTATGCAAGAGAAGGATAACTCGAAACAAAACCCTATACCAACACGTCTGACTAGCGTGGTATAAAAGGTCAATTACCCTCTCATCAGGAGGAGGTTCGAGCCTAACAGTGGGACATATACGAGCTGAGATGATGAATAAACTATAGATGACTCGTGTCAATATTACGCACCGTTAATTGAGGATTTATTACGTTAATTACTGTAACACGAATATTTAATTTATTGGTGCAATATTTAATCACCATCATCATTCTTCTGTTTTTATTCCAATTGCTTGTGGTCGACGTAATATTACTCCTCGTTCATCGTACATATCACAAAAGTTATTGGCAATAGTTTTATGACGAGCCAACTGCCTGACGTCAATCCCCCTTGGGAATGTAATTGTTGACCAAACGGCATCAGGTGATGTTGGTCCAGGCCAATAAAAAAAGTCATCGTTTACGACATCCACGAGCAAAGTAATAGTTGGTAGTATTCGTATTCACTACTACACAGCATGGTGCAATATTTAACACTTTGCAGTAAAATATAAGATCAAATTATATATTTTTTAAACGCAACTCTGATTCTCAAGATACAGGCCACGGCGTAGTTTGAGAATCGCAGCTTAGTTTTACTTAAATTGTATTAATATGTAAAGTTTAAGATTGCAAATAATCTGTAAAAAAACATTGTAAATAACAACTTGGCAAATAAATAAACTATTATTTTTAAATCTTCTTAGTGTTTTCAGACATCACCGAAGACAAAGATCGGGTACCGGTGGCCCGCTCGTACGGCGAAGAAGAGGTGCTTGCAGGGTGGGTCAATGGGGTTGCGCGCCGCCTCTTCCGTCACCCCGGACCGATTTGGCGGGGTGCGACGTCCATAGCCCACCGCAAAAAAAAAAGAAGAAAAAAAAAAGTGTTTTCAGACATATATTTGAATTATGGTTCTGCATATAAATACATTTGTATGCTTTGATGGTAGAAAAATCTATAATTTTTGTTATCTGGTCATACTTGTATTATTTTCAAATGAAAATTATTTGATGTAGATTTTTGTATGCGTATATATACACGTTAGTCTACAAAATCTATGAAACTATGATATAGATTGTATAAGTTTATATTTTATTACCTGCGAATGTACCACGCCCCGGAACGGACACCGGGCACACTGCAACGTGACGGCGGAACTGCGACCGCTTCTGATACGAGAACCACTACCATGTTCAGCCGCCTAAATAACATATACATATATAAATTTATATATTTGTGTATTTATACACATTCTTTTAAATTCTGTTTCAGGGTTGGTCCGTATCCAAAGGGGAAAACCGCACCCTATTACTCAAACTCCATTGTACGTTCGTCTGTCTGTCACCAGGCTGTCTCATGAACCATGATAGACAGCTGAAATTTTCACAGATGATATATTTCTGTTGCCTTTATAACAAATACTAAAAAACAGAATAAAATGAACATTTAAAGGGTTTCTCATACAACAAACGTGATTTTGTTCGATATTGATAACGACAATATACAGCCGATTGAAACATTCATAAAATATTTAATTATATATTTACTTTAAAAATCAATAATGAAATTAAAATAAAACAAATATTTAATGAGGGGTTTCCATACAACAAACGTGATTTTTTGCCGTTTTTAATAGATAAATGGTACGGAACCCTTGGTGCGCTAGTCCGACTCACACTTGGCCGGTTTTTCTGTCAAATACAACACCGTACAGTAAGAAATTAATCTCTGTATTGAGGGCTACTGATAAATACTTTCGTAGTATAATATACTCATATTAAAAAGACTCACCTTATGCGCTGACATTTCTTTGATTGCGTTACACTTGAATGTACACATTTTGCACGAGTACAAGTATAGCTTGAAGTTGGGGGAGGAGAGCAGCTCGTGGGGGGGTGGTAGGTCGCTCTTGCGTTTACGACCGCGTGTCCTTGAATTTGTCGTAGTTAGTGAAGTCCTATGAAAATAATAAGAATTATATAAAGAGGTTTTAAAAGAGTATAAAAATTAAAAGAAGTCTGGAATGTTAAATGAAAAAATAATAATAGCGTTTGTTTTTTAACGCCCAAGCTGTGTGGTAGCGGCTACGAATACTACCAACCCTTACTTTGCTCGTGGATGTCGTAAAAGATAACTAAGAGCCTTATAACGACCTGCACCAACTCTATCTGATGTCGTTTGGTCAACAATTACATTCCTAAGGAGGGTTGATGTCTGGCAGGCGACCGATCATAAAACTATTGCCAATAACTTTTACAATATGTAATACGAAAGTAGAGTATTGTATCGCCCCCAATTAATGGGGATTAGAGTAGGAGAATGATGACTGATGACGCTTTTTAACGCCCATTTTTGTACAGAGGACTCTCTAAAGGGGTGTAGTACAATAATCGCCACTTGCAAGTAGGATTGGTTGACCAGAAAAGTATTTCTACTCTTAGAGAACGTACCAAATAAATAAAAACTAGTAAAAATGTAAAACTCACTTAATTTTCTGCAACGATTTAACTCGTTCTAATATTTCGGCCGGTGATAAACTTTTCTGAAAATATAATAAACGATAAGCCGATGAATTTGGTATTTGAAATTTTACATGAACAACTCACAATGAAAACGTTGAATGTATTTCGAATTCATATGAAATTACAATTGTTAATAACAATTCGAATTCATATGAAATTACAAGCGTTAAAAACAGTTCGAATTCGAATGAAAAATCAAGAGTTACACTTATTTCGAATTTGATCGAAAACTTATGCGTTAGGCATATCCAATACGTATGAACGTTCAAGGGCCACTGCTGGGTTCGCATCTCCTCTACAATAATAGGGCAATTGACTTAAATCTAAACGCAATTATAATTAAAGAAATCAATCAAAAGAAAATATCAAAAAAAAAAAATCAATAAAGAAATCAAAAAATATCAGCTATTTTGGAGTTTTCGAATCGCAAATGTGCACAAACCTTATGATTACTTTGTTCCCTGACTTCGTTCTTTAAACTCGTAGCCGCTGCCTCTTGCAATGAAGACTTCAAGAAGACGAGGGATCCCTGACCATTCTCACCTTCAACCATCACATATGACTCTTGGTCTTGATCTGAGAAAAGGATAACATTTTAAAATATTTATAAGAGTAAGAATTTAATTCACCACCCCCCCTACAGGTAAGAACCTGTCAATATTTTAAAATACGACTAAGGGATATAATAAGTAGATAACATTCCCGCAAGTGAAGGAAAACTCGAAATAAAACCCTATATCTACTCTTTCATCCACTGTTTAAAGGGTCACGTCTGGCCAGCGTGGTATAGTAGGTCAATTGCCCTCCCATTACGGAGGAGGCTCGAGCCCAACAGTGGGACGTATATGAGCCGAGATGATGACGATGATGAGAATGCTAGAGCCTAGTAATAGGACGCTGTACCTTCATTATCGCTGGACTGTAGTACGCAGGTAACGGCCTCCGTGTGTAGGTCATCCGAGGTACCAGCATTAGACACCAGCTGGTAACCACCTTCGCCGTCCGGACATCTGAAAAATTCAAAATATTATAGCACTGTTGAGATTTGTGTGTTGATAGGAATCCATGTAGTCATCAACTCACTACTGCAAAGTGGGGACAATGTCAAAATCACCAGATTTGGTGGCAAGGAAGTAATTCTTTTATTGCGGGGCAACATTGAATATTGTTATTATTAATTCTCACTCTGCTCGTAAATTTTGTAAAAAAACCGGAGGTGTCAAGGGACACCCGGATGGAACGAAGTTCTATTTTAATTATATATTTTTTTTCTGCCTTAAGCGATTTTTATCGTTATATTTTAGCCAATTTGCAAAATATCTTTATAAATTATAGCCTTGTTATTCTGATGTGCAAGCTATATTACTATAAATTTCATCAAAATCCATTCAGTTCAGTAGTTTTTACGTGAAAGAGCAACAAACATGTTCACATCCATACATTATTACAAACTTTCACGTTTATAATATTAATAATAGGATATACAATTCCACTAGACTACCAAAACTTTTCGGCCCTGAGCTCGAACGCGAGCCGGCCACGCGGCCCGGTCACGGGCGAAAATAATTTCGTTGCGCATTATTTTGATTTTGCTATATCTCTTAAGGTATTGATTTAATTTGCATGGTCTGAAGGAAAAAAAATATCTTCATGAAATGCTCAAGCCAACTAATGTATTTAAAATGCTAAGGATTAATACAGTATTTGTGTAAATAGCTTTTCAATTACCGTTTTATAATAGAACATTTTTTAAAGTATTAAAATGGATATAGTATGTTATCCTTAAGAGATAGATATATACCATCGCGGACTTTTTTGTAGGCCTTTTTAAGCTGTATAATACTGTAGTACTTTATTTTGATCTATTTCGTAGGGTTCAGCCAGCGTTTGCAATGTAAGCGCAAAATAATGTGTTTATTTACGACATCACATTAGAAACCTCTAAAATTATCAGTGTTTCTCTAGTACATTATGCATATATTATACATATAAACCTTCCTCTTGAATCACTCTATCTATAAAAAAAATCATCGCGACACCACACTGTTCAATGCGAAATAGAAATGAAAATATCTGGCTTGCTTTCTATAAGAGAGCCGACGAGCGACGCCGCACAGCTTACAATAGCTTACTATAGCAAAAAGTGTCGTGACAACTTTTCGTAAGAATTTTTTCCGTCTAGCCCCCTTTCACAACGCGCGATAAGGAACTTCGTTCCAAAAACGAATTTAAAGAAAAGAGTTTTATTATACGAAGACGGTTTATATTGATATGTGCCAACTGTATCTGCGTATTAAGAATACAAAATGTTGACAATCCTTTCTTTGCCAAAGGAATCGTAAAATGCGGTCTAAGGGCCCACTGTGAGACTATTGCGGCGTGTCTCAGTCTTGCAGTTGGTCAACACTACCTGGGAAATTTAACCCATGACATTGACACCTTAGGTCGTAATCTTAGCCACTCAGCTAATCGTGCAGTCGAACAGAAACGCCTAAGGAAAGCTAGAAAGCAACCAAACGAGAGGTATAAGAAGCTCACCTGACCAGCGTGAAATTCATTAAATCTAATTGTACTAATCCTTTACTTGAATCCAACACTTGGATATATTTCTGGGGATCGCTGCTTTCTGTGAGTAGGTTTTCCTGAAAAAGGTTTTTTATTAAAACCTTCGCTAGCAAGAAATATCTCCTTATGTAGAAAGTCTACAATACAATAGCTTGACTCGAACTACAATAATTTGCAGATCGAAGAAAGAGTTGTCCAGCGCGGAAATCGAAACCAAACCATTCGGCAACATACACTAAACTATATGCACAGACGGTACATTATATTTATTCTTCTTGTATTCATCATTATCCGTGTGGCGACGAAGTAAGAATACAATTTACCACCCCCTATCTTACAAGTGGGCATCGTAAAAGACGATTAAGGGATATAATATGCATATGGCATCTGTGCAAGAGAAGGAAAACTCGAAATAAAACCCTATACCAACACGTCTGAACAGCGTGGTATACTAGGTCAATTTCCCTCCCCATATAGAAGAGGCCCGAGCCCAACAGTGGGACGTATGTGGGCTGAGACGATGATGATGATGATTCCATCATTATTTTCCAGTTCTTATCTCAATTGCTTGTGGTCGACGCAATATGTAGGTACTCCTGGTCCAGGTCGTTATAAAACTCTTAGTCTTTTTTGTTCGATACTCACGGGAGTAATGTAAGAGCTCATAGCCGCCATTAAATATTTATTCTTTTTCTATTTATTTTTCATATAGAAAATTAAACTCAAAATAAAATCCTAGGCCAGTCCATCAGAGTTCACAACTTACATCTGCTGGGAAACTGACCGCGTAACAACGATGTCCCGTCGTATTGTTAAATGTTGAGAAACGGTAAGTATGAAAGGGGTAACAACATCGAAGTTAAGAAATTGAACCCCATATTATTTATTATTATTTTATATTTAAATTAATTTATTACAATTTTAAATAAATAATTAATATGTACCATTAAAGCTAAGTTTTAAATTAAAATATTTACAGAAAAATAGAAGAAAATAGAATAAGGAATAAAAAATAAATAAATAAAAAGAGAAACAAAAGGCGCAATCAGGCATCGAAAAATTCCTCCGCATCACTGTCCACTGGTAATAATATAGATATACATATATATATACATATATATATACATATATATATACATATATATATATATATATATATATATATATACCCCATATTAGTTCATGTCTTTTCGCTGCAGAAGAAAATCTGAATAGATGATTGAAAAAAAGTTTATCTTACCCTGTCCTTATCAAAGGGAGTCACTTCCACTATTTGTAGCTGACCTGAAATATAAGTGATCTATATTAATCACTACACCTTTAGCCATCATAAGCCCTCAAATTAATGAGGTCCCAGGTACAAATGCTGGATTAAAACATTGTTTCTTTAAAGGTTAAGGAGATATTCTGATGGTATTACTACTTCTAAGTAAATATAGCTTCTTAACGTGGGGATATATTTTTACATACATACATGCATATCATCCCGCCATATCCTTTGCAGGGTAGGCAGAGAGAACAGAGTGCCAGAGAACTCTATCCTTGCATACTTCACTCGCTTCCTCAACATTGAAAATTTTATTCATACACGCTCGCCGGTTTCGGTGAATCTTGATATTTTATCTTGATTTTTTGGTTTGATAATAGGAAAGGAAAACCGCTATTGCTATTGAAATCAAGTTAAAGAAGACATACGATGAGTTAGGGTACCAATGCTCGTCTATCTATGGGCCATTTATCTCCACAGTCCATTGCAGACTGAGCCAAAATGGAAAGAAAGTCGCAGTCAAGTTTAAGGTACCAGATATTTGAAATGAACATTTTATGGGAACGAATTGATATTCGGATCGCATCCTTTATTTTTTGGCGGCGGGCTACGGTACCTCACACCCCGGTAAGCCGTCCGGGGCGACAGAAAAACTGGCGCACGACCGCGTAGACCTGCCCTACAATGTACCTCTCGACGCCGTGTGGTTGGGTCACCGAAACGCGGTCTTTTTCTTCGGTGGCCCAACCTTTGTCTTTAATGAAAAGTTCGCGAGAAAACAGCTTAAGCGACTCTCATATACTTTCAAATGAACAGTGTGCGACTAATATATGTGGATCAGCTCTTTTTCTCGCGAAATTGAAGAAAGTGGGGTACAGGTACGTTTCTGTCGCTTTCATAATAGGTATATATCTTATGAAAAAGGATATTTGTATATATGACCTCGCTAAACTCAGAAGCTATTTGACCGATCATTATGAAAATTGGTATGCGGAGAAGGTTTATACGCTATCCCCAATGCAACTCGCTACCAGGTGGCGCTGTGATATATCGTCTTCTATAAACAAACCAACCGGCTGAATTTGCTAGTTATATATAAATAAATGTATGACAAACCCAGCTCTATGTCTATACAAAAGTATTTGATGTATATTACAAAAGTTTCACTGTAATAAAAAAAAAATCAATCTTAACATATGTATAATTACGGGTCACGTTGTTTGTCCGCGATGGACTCTTAAACTACTTAACCGATTTTAATCGCATAGCATGTGTAGTTTGATCCAACTTAAAAGATAGGATAGCTTCCATCTCATTTTATAGTCGCAATATTATTTTATTGCTAATTATTTGTCTATTATTTGACAGTCACAATTATCTGTTATCTCCAAACGATTCTAACAGATGGCGGTATCTGTTGACTGGATTGAGTAAGTATTTAATAGATGGCGCTGTGTTAAACGTACAAACGTTTCATAATATGAAAGCTTATATTATAAGCTAAAATTTATTAGCATAACCACCACGTGTTTCTGAGGCTACCTTAGCCACAGCAAAGCGTGGCCGGGTCTGCTAGTTCTATTATATGTCTTTACGACAAACTCCGTCTTTTTAATTACTTTGGTTAACAGTACTCACCATCTTTATATTCAGCGGCCAGAATCTGTCCATCGGAAGTCTCCACAGTGACCTCCTCGTCTGACATGGTGGAATTAATCTGATAAGGTTTATACGAGAATCATTGGTTGGTTTAGTTTAGTTTATACGAGAATCAATGGTTGGTTTAGTTTAGTTTATACGAGAATCAAAAATTGACAGAATATTACATACATATCATCACGTCATATCCCTTGCAGGGTATGCAGAGAGAACAGAGTGCCAGAGAACTCTCTCCTTGCATACTTCACACGCTTCCTCAATATTCATAATTCTCTTCATACACGCTCGCCGGACAGAATATTGGTATACATAATATCTATGTAAGACAAACTTGAAATAAAGCCTTATATGAACCTATCTGTCTTCAGTATCCGGTAATAAATATTGCATATTTTTTTTTATTAATCATTAATGTATTTTCTATACATAGTATAGAGCAAAGTCGGCGCCATTGTCTGAGCGCTTACATCTTTTAAACTACGCAATAGATTTTAATGCGGTTTTCGTCAAAAGACATAGCGATTCAAGAGGAAGGTTTATATGCTTAATATATGTACCTATATGTAGAAAAGCTGAGAAATTAGAACATTTTTTTTTATTGCTCTTGGTACACCTGATAGTAAATGGTGTTGCCGCCCATGGATCTTTGCTATACAAGAGGTACAGCTAGACCGCTGCCTACCAAAAACAAAATCCGAAACCCACCCAGAAAGTTGGGCTGCCGGCTCTCTCGCTCACTGAACGAAGAGCAACAACATATCCACTGCTCAGACGTCGATCTTCTGCGAGAGTGTGGTACTACCCAAGATGGACCAGCCCGTGGCTGTCAACCGAAAACTGTCAACAGCGTGGTCCTACCTACCACTACTAAATTTATAAAGAGATATCGTTAAAGTCATATTTTTATGCGCTTACATTGCAACCGTTGACTAAACCATGGATGACCAGGATGGATGGATGGAATTATTTAAGTAACTATTTTAAACCATACAGTATTACTCCTTATCCAATTAAATTAATTAAATACGTCGTACATTTTACGTACTTTAAAACTGCTCCTTACAGCTTATCATTATAATGAATTTCCTAGAAGTTATTACAGATTTCAAATGCTCCTCGCATTTTACTCTTGATCTCTATGAAAATTCCTGTGGTACTAGTCCAACAAAAATATCAAATAACGGTAATGATTAACTTATTCCCGCCAGATGACTGGTACAGTAAAAGACATGGAAACAGGCTTCCTATTAAACCGGTCCTTTAATTGTACGTAAAACGAAATATATACGAGTTTCGGAGTCCACCCCTTATCATACACCACATAATGACTAAAATTACAACTTTTAGAGGGAATATGAAAGTGTAATGTAATGATCGTGTATTATATTCAATATCTTAATGTTTTAACGTGTTATATTAACGGCAATTTATGTAATATGATGCGCAGGAACTGTTGAGATGTAGTGAATATGAAACAAAAGTGCTTTACAGCGTTTATATTAGAGACGAAAGACGTGAATAACATTGTAATTCGACACTGGCAACAATTAGCTGATTGCCAATACAGAAAAATGTAGAAAACTAAAATAACATATGCATTTATTAAAAAAAAACATACTAAAATTTGTCAAATAAATTATTGAAATAAATAAGTTCTTAAAAACACTAAAACAGTTGATGTTTTGCACAGTTTTCTAAATGTTAAAATTAAATCTGCAATTAACTACTTTCACTCGCTGTTTTTATTACAAACGGCGTATATTTAAATAGCAATCACCGTAGGTATTAGGTACTAAGAAACGTGACGTGTTAGACACCCATATCATTAGACAATATTTTTAACAATAGAATCCATCCATCAGCCCGTAAACATCCACTCTTAGCATAGGCCTCCCCACGAGAATGCCATTCAAAACGGTCCTGTGCCACCTGCATCCAACAGTTTCCTGCGACCTTCGAAATGTTATCATTCCACCTAGTGAGTTCGGTCGTCCTACGCTGCGTCGTCCGATTCGTGGGCGCCACTCGAGAACCTTTCTTCTCCAACGGTTGTCGGTCCATTGAGCGATGTGGCCTGCCCATCGTCACTTCAACGTGTAAATTCTTCGGGCTATGTCAGTTACACCCTTTCTTCTACGGATTTCCGTATTTCGGATTTTATCACGTAGAGAAATACCGAGCATAGCCCTCACCATAGCACGCTGAGCGGCTTTGAGCCTTTTTATGAGGCCAACATTTAGAGATAACATTTCGTTAAAACGAAATAAAATAATATAATCAATTGAACTAGGCTATACATGGTGGCAATCTATTATTATTTTAAAAATGGAGGAAGGGAGACACCACTTTCCTACGGTCTATCGATATGCCGTACACCTCAAGAAAGGAAGGAATACGGGATAAATTTGAGGTGGAAGGTCTTCTAATTCCTATGTAATGAGCAAACTTCAGAATTTCAACTTGCAATTTACTGGAGAACATCGAATTTCGATTCGAGACGAGTTTCGCCTTTTATCATCATCGGGACGATTCCACTTCAATGCGCACTTGAAACTGAAACATCTTGATGATGCCACAACCCCTAGAATCCACGTCTGATCAGCGTAGTGTATTAGGTCAATTGCCCTCCTATAAAGAGGGGAATGGAAGTCTTAAGATGTATATAACCTGAGATAAACAACAGACATTTATGTTGCCAGATGTTTGATATTCCCCTTATAGCCAACCCAAGTGGACATTAATAGCTACATTATAAATTCATACTCTTTTTCACCCCTATATTTTTTTTGTAACAAATTGCACCCTATAGTAAATATGTGTAGTGCGAATATATTGTAATGGTTACGATATCGATATCGGCCTACCGTGCCAAGTGTCTTGATTCGATGCTCGCGCATAATACTTTATGTTCTGAGTATAATTTGTATCTGTTAATTGTATGTTTATAGTGACTACAATACAAGATTTTTCTTTTTTTAATGCAACAAGCAAGCAGCACACCAGATGGTAAGTGTCACTGCCGCCCATGGACCTTTGCAATACCAAGGGTATAGCTAGGCCGCTGCCTACCAATAAACACTCCAAATCAACCCAGTTGGGCCTCTGGGTTGAGAGCCCTCAGCACTCACCCATAGTCTTCCCATAGTCACTCACTCATAGCTTTGACAGCCATCTGCGGCTAACAGCTAAAAGACACAAAACAACCCATTTGGGCTTCGGGCTCTCTCGCTCACCGAACGAAGCGCAATAGCACATTACTCAGACGTCGATCTTCTGCTCAGTATGGTACTACCCCGGATGGACCGGACCACGGCTGTCACGTCTGTAGACAGAACACTGTCAACAGCGTGCTCCTACCACTATTAAAGTTTTATTGTTAGTGTAGTGTGTTGTAAAAAAAATGTATGACCTTCTCCAAGATCATCTATCGATATGGTAAAATTCATCATAATTTGATCAGCTGTTTAAAAGCACTAACTTAATAAAAAAAAGATTCACTTTTATAATATCAGCATAAATTTACAGCATTGTTTTGGCTAACATGACAAAAATTAATAAACAATACATCAGAGGAGAAGAGAGAGTAAACACTACTTCATTTCATTTGGAAGAAAAGGGAAACTTAGAAAAACTATTAATCAACCAGATTGTCCATTTAGTGACAGAGTAAGAATACAATTCACCATCTCTTATCTTGCATGTGGATGTTGTAAAAGAAGTTTAAAGGAATAGAATATGCATACAACATCTAGGTTACACACTATTGCAGAAACTTTACTAATATATACAATGTAAAAAGAATACATACACATTGTGTCGAACACAAGTAAGGGTCGTAGCTCATCTATACAACACTCCTTCCACTCAGCAAAATACTGTTCATTGAAATGTGAACTTTTGAGTGTCCGCTGTAGACACACTTTACATTGACAACACAAATTAGCAAACTGCTCACTTACGGCTCACTGCTAATTTGTGTAGAAAATTTAAAGCATTTTGCCAGGTGAGAGTGGTGTTGTATAAATGAGCTACAACCCTGTATACTAATAGGTGCTAGTGTAATGCAAAATATGATAATTCACTAATACTTCGATGACTAATAACTTTTTTATTTCTTCTAGTCTATTTTTAAGATGTATTTAGGTAATTTGTTGATCAATTTACCTATATAAATTGGTAAATATGTATTTTAATGTTAAATCTGTGAATTATGTTAAGATGATATTCATAATTGTCATTCTCCTGCTCTTATCCCGATTATTTGTGGTCGACACAATATATACATCCTCTTCCATTATACATATTGCAAAAGTTATTGGCAATCATTTTATAACCAGCTACCAAACAGACGTCAATCCTGCTTGAGCATGTTATTAAGCTCCTAGTCGTATTTTACAACATCCAAAGTGCAAAGTAAGGGTTGGTATTCCTAGCTGATACCACACAGCATACCTTAACTATCTACGAAATAAAAATTATTTAGATATAATTTTATGAAAGTGTAATTAATTATCTTAATATGTCTGGCCTACATAAACGAGTCACCAATTGGCATATTTATAATAAGGATGTATGAGAATGGTTTCCATGAATACTTCTGAGCACTGGACCCCAATTAATAGGCAGGTATGAGGTTGTATAGGCCTGTACTAAGCGCTATTTAATAATATACGCTGACAAAGTATATAAGAGTATATTTTTCTGATACAGCGATAATTTAGGTTATGTAGATATAACAGGCATACGAAGTATTAGAGATAGATTTAGGACTTAGATTTATTTTCCTTTCATATTCTCTTAAAACATTGTTAAAAGATAAAAATCTCAAATAACACATATTTACGAAAAGTAAACAAAATATTGATGAATTAACAAAAATATTTCTTGCAACACTAAAAGATTTGCGAGTGTTTCTATTCTATGGCGATGATTTTAATTTTATTATTGCAACAATCAATACTTACATTTGATGGCAACAATGAAGTTTTATTTATAACAAATTAACAATCCACACGATGTCTAGCACTATGTAAATGTTATTTTCAAGAAAGAAAACGCTAAAATATGGCGACGCATAAATTTTATTCGTCTGTGGAATTCACTAGAGAAATAAATAGGAGTTATAGACATCATGGC
Source organism: Lymantria monacha (assembly GCA_905163515.2). Classification (NCBI taxonomy): domain Eukaryota; kingdom Metazoa; phylum Arthropoda; class Insecta; order Lepidoptera; family Erebidae; genus Lymantria; species Lymantria monacha. The sequence goes on along the minus strand of LR991095.1, from coordinate 29,842,352 downwards.
ATTAAGACAGGGATGCCAGAAACTAAAAATATGAAAACATATTTGATCATAATTCTTTCTTTTGTTTTTAATATATTTTCATATACTATGTAATTAGGTCTTCAAAATTAATAAAAGAAAAATATTTTTTTTTGACTATATGTTATATGGTGGTGAAAATAATATTACCAATAGCGACTTTGCTCGTAGGTGAATGGGTGTATTAAAAGCCTAATACGTTACCTATAAGCCATACTTATTGACGTTTAAAATATTTTAGGTGGACCTTTTAATCCTATCTTGTACTACATAATCAAAGATTGAGCTCACAAAAAAGGTTAATCTCAGGCAGTTGACAGTTCAGAAAACTTATCTAAAGCATATTTTCTTCCCCGTCTACCTAAAATAAAAAATAAAACATATATAATACGCATTTAAATGGGGATAAATGCAGAATAGTAAATACAAAATTTTTAAACTAGATTACAGTTGACATTGCAAACTGCATAAAGCTAATTTCTTATTGTAGGCTAGCAACAATAAAAAAAATTATTTAGAAATTTAACTACTTATATTATTTTTTTTACATTTTATGTATGTATGTATGTATTAATGATTTTCTTTGAACTAGTTGCCGATATATATAAATTAATATTGTATTTTTTACACCTATATATTTCGACCTTGAACCACGTTCATTGTCATGCAACACAATCATTGTTTCTAGATCTATTCTGCTCTCCCTCTTCAATGTACAAATGATGTGTTGCTATCTTATTCTTAAAATCAATGACCTACCATCATAATATATGGAAATGGTAGAGCCGTGGTAGAGCCAAAAACTCGTAGCGATAGATTTAAATGCATACTCAACGAACATCGTATATCTCTTTCACTCTTATAGGATTCTCATAAGAATTGTAAAAAATAATAAATCATGAATAAAACAAAAACGAAAACTACTATGCCTAAATAAAAAATACTCATACATATTTTTTGGCCATATTTTTTTTGTAATTATCTTATAATTAGGTTAAATATAGCTAACTACATATATTTAATGCATGAAATTATTGTGCTAAATCGCACTATAGAAGTTTTCCTTAGCCTGTCTGATTGGAACAAATATTTAGCAGAGGTTCTCGGGGAGTCCGTAGCTACTACGTGAGCCGGTCCTGACAGGGAGCCGGTCTAATTCCTTGTCATCAGATATGTTGAAGCGTAAGCAATCATATAATGGTAAATATAATGTCAAATATGTCAAGAAAAATGATAAAGAGAGACTAGGTCTCATCCACACGGTAGTAGCTGATTTGACTTCCTTTTTTTTATAAATAAAATTTTAAAAAGTACACAAACTCTTTTAAACAAATCTCATTTTTAATTTATCTATAACATGTTTGAAAAGGATTCTATATTTAAATCCCTTTTAGTTAATGCATTAGTCTGTAATTATGAAGATAATATTCGAAAAGTATTTAATCACGGCAGTTTCATTTACACGATAACCTACATATGCATTAAAATATATACTATAAATTTCACAAAGGTATAAAAAAACATGTTAATTTATAAAATTAAATGTGGTAAGGGAATTGAAGCCTCGGTTTAGTTATAGAGATCATCAACACCATCTATGAATTCCAACGGCGACTCTACCACTCAACCAAATTGTTTATTAATGTTTTTCAACTAGTTATTATAATGATCATTCTAATTTTATTATGAATATTATAATTACTACCCACTATTGCTATATATTCTATATTAATTCATTCAAATTGAAAACATTTATTGTCTATAAACCATTAGAAGTCACTCAAGTCACTTAGTAAATATTGCAATTTATTTTCTCCTGACTGCCAAGGGAATTGCCTAAATTAAATACTTGTATTAAGTTTAGTAGCAGGCGGGACTCAATTCCAAATTATATGACGTTTGAAAATTAAAGTGTCCTGCTTCCGACTAAAATTAAAGCGGGCATTTAATTTAAGCTTTCAACACAATATAGTCAGCACAATATACATACTACATATATAGCCTCACGCCTATTTCCTAGAGGGGTAGGCAGAGACTAAGGATTGCCACAAACCACGATCCTGACATACCTCCATCGCTTCATTCACACTCATCACGGTCTTCATGCATGCTCTACTGTTGGGCAATCCGGCTGGAAAGGCCTCGGTTCGGTGTTCGGACCATCGAGGCCTTCCGGCTGGTGCTGATGGAGTGGTTGAGTCGACAGCACGGGGTCCTTTCCTTACGACTAGTGCAGGTCTTGACGGGGCATGGTTGCTTCGGCAAGTACCTGCACACGGTCGTGAGGAGGGAGAGGACACCGTCCTGCCACCACTGCGATTGCAACGAGGACACGGCACAGCACACGCTCGAGGTCTGTGTGGCCTGGGCAGAGCAGTGCCGTGAACTCGTCGCGATCATCGGTGCCGACCTGGCGCTGCGTCAGGAACTGGGACGCGGTCGCCGCCTTCTGTGAGACAGTTGTCTCGCGGAAGGAGGTGGCGGGACGACTCCGAGAGGAAACCCTCTTCGGTAAGACGCACCGTCGCCGGCGCCTGGGGCGGCGTAGGCGCGAGTATCTGCGCCTAATGCCGCCCTAGCCGAGGCCGCGGGTGACTGCACCGGGGAATAGTTCTTCACCCGCAGAGAGGCTGACCGCGTGAGGGCGACGCCCCGGTAGTTAGCTGGCGTTGACGGGGGATGGTACCCGAAAGGGTAACCCGCCGGGCTGGCCACGGATGGCAAGGAAGCGGTACCAGTGGCCGGCCCAATGGCGATGGAGAGGGAATACGGTGGGTTATGGGACCACGCACTGTCCTTCCGTTGCCCCGGACGGTGCGGGCGACATGTGACCGGGCCATAGCCAATCAAAAAAAATAAAAAAATTCTTGCTCTACGCGTACTCTTAACTTGACCTTTCACTAACACATCTTCAATGCGGCAGCACAATAACGTATAAAAACTTGATTACGAGCGAAAAATGATTCATAATTCATTTATAATATTTATTACTAGCTTCTGCCCGCGGCTTCACCTGCGTAAAAGTTTATTTTCCTAAAGTTTTTCACCTCCTATTTTTATTTTATCCCTTAAGGGTAAATTCTTGATAAAATTTTAATGTCATTTTTATTTATATCTAATCAATAGCCTAAAAATAAGTTTCAAGTTTTATAACTTGTCATTCCCCTTTACAAACCTTTTTTGCATTAAAAAGTAGCTTATGTCCTTTGTCAGGCTATAGACCATCTGTGTACCAAATTTAATTTAGATCGGTGCAGTAGTTTTGGCGTGAAAGAGCGGCAGACAGACAGAGTTACTTTCGCATTTAGAATAGATATTAGTATGGATTTATTAATATTGATACATATTTATTATAAATAATCAAGCATTTTAAATGCTAAATTTCAGTAATTACAATATAATGTGTTAAACCAAAGTAAACATTTACTATAGGTACTTATAGTTTTTTTAATTTACTTTTTAATTCTCAATTTTGTAGCGCACTTTTCTTTGTTTTCCTTTTTGATTATTTAATTTATTAATCTGTGGTGTCAGATGAACGAGCAGTCCACTTAATAAAACGTGGTAAGTTTCACTTATGTACCTCAATAATGCAATGGGCACAGTTATGTAGCAGCCAAGCAGTAACAGTTCAATTGGTAATAATTGTACGTATTCCTATCCAGTTAACATGTGGGTATCTTATATAGCCTTAAACTGAAGCATCTCTAGAGCATAATTTGAGTATCCATTCTATCTCAATCATCCATCAGCTAATTAACGTCCATTCTTAGTTTCATTAAGATTTATTCGTGTGATGAATGAATGAGAATGTAATTCACCACACCCTATCGAGTGAGTGTTGTTTTCTTTTGTGATATAAAGTGGAGCAGCAAGCAATCCAGCCAATAGTCAGTGCCGCATTAACCCAGCGCGGGGCCTGTAGCAAAATCTGTCAAGGGGCCCCTGATTTGCTTTAGGTAAGGTAATTAAAGGTTAGTAACTAAATAAAGCAAACTGTAACAAATGAACTTTTCTTAATTTAATATGGGCGAATTTAGAGCTAACACTTTCAATATTGACTTTTTTAAGCAAATCATGCTCTATATTCATCAAAGTGTGATAAAAATATTTTTACACTCCTATTTAAATTGAAATTTTTTTACGGTTAGACACCCGCAGTTGGAGTGCGGGGCCTCCCAATTCGCGGGACCCGTAGCATCTGCTACTGTTGCTATGTGGCTAATCCGGCGCTGCCAATAGTAAGTGGTACAGCCTTTCATAGAGCTCTGGAATACCGGGGGCACAGCCAGCTGCTTTCCACAAGTTGGAATTTATATCTCCAACTCACCAAAGCTCAATAAATTGTAATTACTCACACGTTGATTTTCTACATGAATGGTCGTTGCGTCCGTGATCGAAATAGACCCAGTCGACGCGCCATTGAAGTATCTCTAAGACAAATCAGTGTAGGGATTTTCTAATCTGAAATACGCTAAGATGGAAGCGTTTTATGACAAGCGGCATTTATTCTATTTTTCTCTTTATCAAACATGTTTATATGTTCGATTTAAAAAATATATTTTCATTCGTTCTTTTATGGTTCGTCATCTTGACATCTCAGCTCACATATGTACCACTGCTGGACCTGTGCATCTACTACGATAGGAAGGAAAGTAATCTAGTATATTGCGCTGGTCAGACGGGTTGGTATAAGTTTTTATTACGAGTTTTCCTTTCAATAGTTGTTATATACATATTATAATCCTTAATCGTTTGTATATCACCTACAGATTAGAAACACCCTCTGTGTTGCATTGAAATTTTTATTTGTTCAATAATCTGATAATAGATTATTGAGGGTCAAAAGAAATCAATTCTTATGCGAGTGATTTAGAGAAGATTACTGATTATTTTACTTCATCTGTTACCGTTTGGTCAACAATTACATTTCCAAGGAGGGTTGACGTCTGGCAGGCGGCCGGTCATAAAACTATTGCCAATAACTTTTACAATATGTACTATGAAAGTAGAGTACATATTGTATCGACCCCAAGTAATTGGGATAAGAGTAGGAGAATGATGATGATTTAGAGAGGATTACAGTCCGATTAAGTATTTGATGACTTTAACCCATATAAGCTTTTCTTTTCGAATTCAAGTGAAAGGGAAAAAATATTTTTAAGTAAAAATAAATCATATTTTTTGATAATATTAACATGAGTAATACCTATTTCAAATTAATTGAGTAGTTAGAATAATTTAAGAAATTTATAGTTTTTAATTGGAATATTTATGCTATTTGATTTATGATAAATTTGGCTGTTCTGCGTATCTGTTAAAGTGCGATATTCATGGCGGCGACTTCCTTGAATTAGTTGATTGAGACGATTTGGGACGTAAATTTTTTTTTTTTTTTTTGTTTGTTGTGGCTCTGTTTATACTTAAGCCAATGTCAAAGTTAAGTTGCAGCTTCTTCTTCTTCTTCTTTTCATGTATTGGCAATCAGCTACTTATACGAGCCATTTTTGCCAGTGTCGAGTTATAATTATCTTCACATTCTTAATCTTTTCAAGTTAGTCATTGTCTGTCAGTCAGTCGAATTGTCGCCATCAACACTGCTATGGTGACACTGTTAATGGTATGTTGTAGGAATTTTGATGGAAAACGAAAACGTTGTAAAGCACTTTTATATGATATTCACTACATCCCAGCTGTTCTGTCACATCATATTACATAAAACACCATAAAAATTATCTAATATAACACGTTAAAACACTAAGATATCGAATATAATACAAGAGCACCACATGACGTTTTAGATTCCCGCCAAAAGAACGTAAATTTATAGTATCAGTTAATTTAATTTGTTTGCAATTTTAAATATAGAACACACACCTGTCGTCACTGCCGCAGGTCGTCTCGATCGACATTTTTTTTTTAATTTTTAAATCACACTGGCTGTATTACACTCACAAGACCGCATTTTTTTATCGATGTTCTTTTTAGTTATGGCGGGAATGTTAGTGTCATGTGGTGGCATTGTATGATATTCAACTAGGTAGGGGTGTCCACTTTGAAAAAACATCGATGTTTTTATCGATTCGATAAATCGAAACTGTACATCGATGCGTTTCGATGTATCGGATGAAAACATCGATGTTTTGTAAACATCGAGTACTTTTTCTAAAATATATTACAAAGCTAAAGTCATATCAAAAGTGATACTTCTAAAAAAAAAGTTCTTTTTTGTGGCATTTATATATATTACCTATTCCAATCCCTTATAAAACTGATTTCTAAAAAAAAAAAAAACCTTTTATGTGGCATTTATACCTATTCCAATCCCTTATAAAACTGTAATTTATTATTAAAAAAAATATTTATATTACTTTGAAATATTATTGAATCATTTATTTAAACATAAACTTGAGTTTTTGTGACATTAACTGGCTATCATCGATTCGATGTTTTATGAAAAAACATCGATACATCGAGTAAATCGATAGCTTTTCAAAACATCGGATCGATTCGATGTATCGCATTGTAAACATCGATGTTTTCGATGCATCGATGTATATCGAATATCCCTATAACTAGGTATTAGATACTACTAGCGGCTTGGCTCACGTAAAAAGTATATTTCTAAAGTTAAACTTATATACCAAGGGATCTTATTACCGGGATTAAAAGTATTCTATGTGATAAGTGACATAATCCTGGAAATGATCCATGTAGCAATTATTATTCCAATCTGTTTAACGGTTTACTTTTGTTTTTTTTTTTACGTAAAAAGAAGCACCACCCTGCACTAAGGAAATAATCCTTGTATTGCCGGGGACTTTACAAACATACAATTCACGCGGACAAATTACACCCAGATTCAGAACAACACTTTGTGGATCGCAACAAGTATTCCGTGGGAATCGAATCCACGGCACTGGCACGAAAGGTATCTTAACCACTACGCCATCTGTGCAGTCAAAGATAGAGCAACGAACATTCAAACATATAAATGTCTTCAGAAACATTCACCTTTATAATATAAGTAGAAATTAGGACCTATTAACATGTTATATTAAATAATCTTAATGGCATTTTATGTAATATCATACAGAGTAAGTGCTGCATAAAAGTGTTTTGCTTATGTTTTCGTTTTCCACCAAAATTCCCAGAAGGTACCAGTTAACCAATATGACCATGACACCGTTGAAAACGAGGATTTGATTTACAGACGATAATGACTTTAAACAAACTTTGAACGAAGTGATAATTTATAAATGAAAACTAAAATTTCGACACTGGTAACAATGGGCTCGTACTAAAAAAAAAACGCCAAATAAACTTAGAATAATAAGACTGTGCTTTTATTCTAAGCCAAAAATTTTAATTGATTATTTAAATTACTGAAATTTAGCATTTAATATGCTTAATTACTATACTGCTTAACTACTATTTCACTTCGTAATCGGATTTGAATTGATTATGTAAAAAATTTCATAGTAGGTACACTAACGTAATCAAAGTACTATGAGTTTTCCCGCCTAAAAATGGAGGGCAGCATCTTCCATCCGGTACTCTGATCAAACAAACATTATTTTCTGAGTATGAGAAATGAAAAGAAATATGGTTAGCAGGAGAAAACTGTTAGCTACGTGAGTCAAGCTGGCTCTACCTCAAGTAAATATTTAATTATACCAATAATTTATTACCAGAACATAACATGACATTGATAGTGGTAGTACCACACTGCTGACAATTTTCTATCTACCATCAGGTGTCCTGCTTACTCTTTAAGCTAGCATTTTAAATGCTAAAACTCAGTCATCATCAAACTGAAAATGTTAGAGTATTAAATCGGTACAATGTGTAATCATTGTCCGGTAGATGGCGCACGTCTCCTATAAAGACGACAAAATAATGCAAACCACAATTTGATTGCTATACGGTTACTCACACTTATCTAAGTGGCATGATGATTGAAACAGATTTCCAATAGGTGTGGGTTCGAGTCCCAGTAATTTTTAACTATCATTTTTCAGTTTTTATTCTTTTACATATTCATTTTCTTGACAGTATATTTGACTAAAACATTTTTCATGTATTGAATATTTACTAACTCTACATTGGCGATGGTTGAATCAATTACCATGGCTCGAAAGGGGTATCACAACTGGAGCTAATAAATATTAAATAAACTAATATTCATTTATTATGTATGTATAGATAAACCCTGCGAGGGCACTTATATATTGTCAGTTTTAAAATATTAAACAAATTCAATAAATTACCACCGGATCGGAACGTAACCACTACTGAGAAGATCCGGCAGAAAACTCAACGGATTTATCTATTATTATTATTTTATTAATGTTTTTAAAAACAACAGGCTGTGTGGTAGTGGCTACGAATACTACCAAACCTTACTTTGCTCGTGGATGTCGTAAAAGACGACTAAGAGCCTTATAACAACCTGGGTCAACTCCATCTGCTGCCGTTTGGTCAACAATTACATTCCCAAGGAGGATTGACGTCTTGCAGGCGGCCAGTCATAAAACTATTGCGAATAACTTTTACAATATGTACTATGAAAGAAAAGTAGGTACATATTGTATCTACCACAAGTAATTGGGATAAAAGTAGGAGAATGATAATGATGTTTTTAAAAAACAATAACTGATCAGAATATGTGTTAGTAAGAATAATATATTGTAAAAGATTATGGCTAGACCAGATGCCACAGGCGGTAACCAATCACGAGTTAATTACTAGCATAGGCCTCTACCATAGAACCACTACTGTATGCAGTCTTTTGTTAAGGGGGTTATTGTCATAATTGTCACGCCTGCCAAACGTGTTAGAATATGTCATATTCACTTCCCTCTTCTGGGCTCCAGCCTCCTCCGTAATGGGAGAGAAATTGACCTACTATACTAAACTGGTCAGACGTGTTGGTATGGGACTTTGTTTTGAGTAGACTCTTGTATAGATGTTATATGCGTTTTATATTTCTTAGTCGACTCTTACGATCATACACGGCCAAGATAGGGGATGGTGAATTGTATTTTTACTTCGTCATCTTTATTAGTGGTAGGTCCAAACTGTTGATAGTTTTCTGTCCACAGTCGCGAGCCGGTCCGTCCGGCTAGTATCACACTCTCTTGACGTCTGAGCGGTGACAATGTTCTGTAGCGCTTCGTTCGAGACCTTCATTGGATTTGGTTAGTAGATAGCGGTCTAGCTGTTTGCCTAGTATTGCAATGCTCCATGGGGGGCAATAATATTTAGTGTCGGATATACTGTTTGCTCGTGAACAAACATAAGCAATAGAAAACGCAGAAGTGGCTTTAGCACATGTAGCGCCCGGGTACAATCAATAACCTTGCGCCCTCTTGTATCAGAATGCGTGAACAAAATGGAATAGGTTGATACTAATAACGACGACAACGACATTCGACTAAACATCCGAACCTCGCTGGAATGCGTTGCCATGCTTAGTCTTGTTTTGACATGAAACCAGGTAAACGCGATCGGATTATGAAGTTACAGTGAACATGGCGACATAGCAACCTACCCAAACTTGTTAGATAATGCACTCACTGCGTTTATAAATGGTTAGGCACTTGCTGTGTAAGGTGCTCCCGCTCCGTGCGGAGCGTTACAGTGGAGGCTCTATGTGTCCCGAACAGCTCTCGGCACCCCCTAACACATGGCGCTCAGGAGCACCGCACCCTCTGCACTATAGGTAAAGCCGCCCCTGAAAAAACGTATATTATTATAATCATTTATCCCCTTAGTCTTCTTTTTCGAAACCCACGAGCAAAACCAGGATGGTGAATTTTATCATCACAATGAAAGAGGATCGATCACTGTAAAGTGTTTACTTTCAAAGAGACATTTCATATGCGTTCGACTGCTCTGACGATCCCACCTATACAGTCTGCATTAGCTTCAACATCATCATCATCATCATCATCTCATCTCAGCTTGTATATGACGAGCTACCAGCTCTTCATTTTAGTTCAGCATGAAAATAAATATTTACAGCCTTCGTCCGGTTATACCGAGACTTAAGTAATATCGAAAATAAATTTCAAATTTCATTCGCATAACCCTAAAAAGCGGAAAATACCTAGTAATGAAAAGCAGAATATAATAATGAAAAGCAGAAAATAATAAGGGGAGGGGATAATTGATAAGGCGCCCCATATTTTTCGTTTTCAATCTTGAACGAAATTATTTTATACTTTTTAGTCCGCTATAAAGATATGACCCAATATATTTTTTTTAATTTCATATAATGTAAACTCTACTTTCTACGAAAATATAAAGGAGAAAAATGGGAAAGGAATAAAATTTTAATTAGTTCAGAAATGCGATTGGGTATTAATTTAATTAGTTCAGAAATGCGATTGGGTATTAATTACTTCAATTTATAAAATTCAAAAAAATACTTTAAGTGAGATAATAACGATAATGATGAATGAAGAAAGATTTTAAGCAAAAAAAGGGAGGCAAATCAGCTACAGAAGTATATTTGAGAACAAATCTCATTTTCATTGAATATTCTTTGCTTGAACACTAATTCATCTTAAATCCATTTGTAAATCGTACGTTTGACGAGTGCATTAGAGCGTAAACATATCTGATAGTAGGGGTTTAGGATCGGCCCCCTACCACGACCGACTGACCCCGTAGCCACGGACTCCCCGACTATATTCCGAATTTTTCCATATATATAGAAATAGGGAATGAAAACTTTTATAACGTGATTCAGGATTTGATATCTGATTGGCTGGTTTATATTACGCGTTGCAACGTCACAGACCGTCGAAAGTAACAGTACATAAGTCGATATTCTTTTAAAAGAAAGTATTTAGTTTTTTAAATTTAATATATTAATTCCCACCCACCTTGCCCATGGGTATTATATTAGATGACTAACAGATTATAATACGGATTTAAATATATGTGAAATAAGGCAAACTCGATATGAATCAACCAGTCCGATCACCATGGAATAGAAGATCAATTTTCCACTGTGAAAGAGGCTTACGCCCACTTGTGCGATATATATGAGTTCAGCTAACGATGAATTCACTAAAGTCCTTTAAATAATATTATGCTCTATGTTTAACACCTATGAATATACGCCTCGTAAACATAAATCACGAGTTAAACAGAAGATCTGAAATAGTCAAATATCAGGACTACGCAAATGGTAAAAATATATTTTAAACTAGCTTTTGCCCGCGACTTCGTCCACGCAGAAGTCTTCTCTGACAGAGTTAAATAGAAAAAGCAATGCAAGGTGTTGAAGGTTTGTCGCTACTTCGCTAGGACGATAATCAACAGCGTCAGAAACTGGGATGCGGTCGCCGCCTTCTGCGAGTTAGTTGTCTAACGGAATTAGGCAACAGGGTGGGTCCGAGAGAAAATACTCTAGGTTGCCACGCTCTACCGTCGGTGCTTTGGGCGGCGCAAGCGTATATACCGGTATTGAGGTTCACTGCATGAGGGCTTCGACTCGAGATGATACCCGGTTGCAGTGGCCTGCCGCACAACGTAGATGTACGTGTACGGCGCGCGTGTGTCTATATACCATAGCCAGTCACTAAAGAAAAAGATGGTTCAAAGTTCTATTTATTCTACAAATTTTATTGCCATTAATATACTAGTTACAGTATGACCATGGGATAAAAATTTAATTATCGCCACCCTTTATTTGACTGTTTTGTTTCACCAGCAGAGGTGCGACCTCGTTAGATATGATTTATTATTTGAGTTATAGAGTGAACATTTTTGAAGTTAAACTTAACCTGTATCTTAAACCATTAGGCAAGAACCTATTGCCGTCTACTATGTGTATCGTGTGAGCTCTCACGCCAGCATTGGTCGGCACAATGGCACTGGTGCAGGGTTGATGGAGAGAGAGAGAGAGAAACACGTGTTTATTTATTTTTACCGAAGAATATTTGTACGTAATTTGAAAAGAATCAATAAAGAAATTTTCTCTCCATACACACTTTGCCGCTTTGTTACACCCCCTTAGGGTCGGCATTCATAAAATCCTTTCATATTGAATCTCTATGTCATAAATAGAAACGTGCTTCAAAATTTAATGTTTCTAGCTTTAATAGTTTCGGCTTGGCGATAATGAGTCGTTCAACCCGCTTCACATGGCTAATTTACACAACCCAAGGGGGAAAATTGACAAATGCCGGATATTACCCTAGAATATTTGATTCGACTCGTAATTTGAAAATGAATAAAGATTTTTTTCTCCCCATACAAACTTTGCCACTCTGTTCCACCCCCTTAGCGGTATAATTTCGTAAAATTTCTTCTTAGTAAATCTCTACATCATAGAAAGACACCACTGTCAAAATTTCAAGTTGCCAGCTTCAATAATATCGGCTTGGCGCTAATGACTTATTGAGTCGTCTAACCCACTTCGCAAGCCTAATTTACACCCCCAGAGGGTGAAAATTACCAAATGCTGAAACACGTGTTTATTTATTTTTACTAAGGATAATTTGTACGTAATTTGAAAAGAATCGATAAAGATTTTTTTCTTCGAACATTTTTTAAATTGCCATAACTTTTTTATTTATAAATTAATTGACATGAAATAAGCCTAAATTTTAAGTGAAGCTTACCATAATGTATTAGCGAAAACCGCGTCTAAATCGGATAAGCCGTTTCTGAGATTAGCGTGCACAAACACACAGACAAACAGATAAACAGACAAAAATTTTAAAAATCATTGTTTTGGGTTCTATTAGTGTTGATAAAGGTCCCAGTAAGATTTTTCTCATATATCGTCCATGTACAGACAGCGATCCGTTACATTTTTATTATATGTAGGTATAGATAAAAAAAATCTGAACAAATTTGACAGAAGCAAATCTAGAATTTACTTCTAAAGAAGGCGTAAACTTTAAAATTTATGGATCGCATATAGGACAAATTCTTTAATTTTTGGATTTAACAAAACATATAGCAATCTACTTTATAGCAGTGTGCTATACGAACTTTTAGTCTCTATCTAGTATCACGTTTAGGCTCTTCTGTCATACCTATCTTTGTAAACAATCTTAAGGCATCACGCATAGGTCCACAAGCTCTGTCGTATTCATGGTGCACTTCACGTATCAGTAAATGCTCTTATTTATTGACCTATTAGTAAATTTTTACTCTATGTCTTCCGCTTTATAAAGGAGAAAACTGGATTTATTTAACACCTTCTGTTTTTCTTGTATAATTAAATTTGTTGAGTCGCAAAACAACTAAAAGTGTTTTCCGGGAGTCCCTGAAGGTCAAATCTTGGTAATGTTTTACGGGGACTATTGTGGATCCTGATGTACAGGAGTTCCAGTGGTGGGATTATTTCTTAAAAACGTCAACTTTACAATGAAGCTCAAAGTTGCAAAGTGTGCTTCAGAGAGCTAAGATTAATATCTACGAGACATTTCAGATCAATATCTACAGAAATATAATTTATAATATGTAAATCCAAATGTGACTGACATAATTCAAAGCAATAGGAAGCTGAAGCACTAATACACATCGGTGCTCAACATTGGGTAATAAAACAACGGATAATAAAACGATCACCTTTGAGGAAAAAATACTTTCGACAATGAATCGGATGACGCAATGTAAACTAGTCTTCTAACGAGACTCATATCATTATAAAGGAATTTCTGGAATGCTGGCAAAATATGCCACATGGCATTCACGTAATAAATCTTTTCCAAATGTATGTTAATAGTCTAATGGAGAAGTGTGTGGATTATGTTCATGGATCGTTTCGATATTCAGTTCCATGCTCTCATTATACGAATCCACTCAAAACGGTCTTGTGCCCTCTTTGTGAGACATTTATAATATCATCAGTCCACCCGGCGGAAGGTTAAGCTATACTGGTCCAGTTTATGGTCGCTGGAGTTTTTTTTTTACCTAATGTTTGTCGTTTCAACGAACGAATTGATCTGCCCATTGCCACTTCAGTATGCTAATTATTCAGATCAGTTACATCGGTTCTACTACAGCTTTCTATATTCCGGGTTTATCACTCACGTACAAAAATCTCAAGAATTCCCCTTCATAGTATGTTGAGCAACTTTGAGCTTAGTTTTAAGGACAACATTTAGAGACCCCGTTTCAGTGCTGTAAGTACTTGACTTCACATGTTTAAATATTTATAGTATTAAATTTGTGTAATTACATTCTTTTGAACTAATACTACTCCACCATCGTAACTACTGTAAGCCAGCATTCACAATGGTTACCATAGGTATCGTCGAGGGTTAGTCTTCCGGCAGTGCCGGGAAACGCTTATCTTAGAACTGCAATCAATTTAATAAGAAAAGTTAAAATAAGTGGAGTTGGAAAAATTTCCTATTCTAAAAGTGACAGTTCAGCCAATAAAAGAGTATGTACAGCTGTGATAAGCGATATTGCGCTTTAAATTGACAAAAATTACGAAGTCCTAAACCTTCATAGTCTTAAACCTCACCAAGTATCACCAAGGGGCAGGGGGAGTTAAAAAATGCTAAAAAAAATGTCACTTTAATCATAAAGGACGTCCCCTAAGCAGGAGTTTATTTAAATTTATTTATATATTACGTCCATGAAAAAAAATTAGAACTCAAAATTAATATTTTTATATGAAATTCGTAACCTATACTAGTTTACCGTTGGGGTTACATGCAGCACAGAGTACTGAATGAGTCACGAAACTTAATATGGCGTCTGTGACGTAACGCGGTTACTGAACGAGGGCGTAGCGTTATAATAACGGCATCGACCGTAGACCGTATGCTACGGACAAAATTTAAAATATGACAAGTCCATTGGGGACTTTTGGTGGGAATATGCAAGCGTTATGTGGTGGTCTTATTTTTAATATCATAGTATTTTAACGTGTTATATTTTGATGGGATTTTATTCAATGTGATGCGAAGGAACTTCTGAGATGTAGTAAATATAATATAAAACTGCTTTACAACGTTTTCGTTTTCTGCAAAAAAATGTCAGAAAATACTATTAACGGTGTGGCCATAGACTGCTGATGATAGCGATTTGACTTATTGACAGACAGTGACTAACGTGAAGAAACTAGAGACGTAAAGAAAATTGTAACTCAATACTGCCAACAATGGCTCCTATAAGTAAAGTAGTTGATTACCAATAGGAAAAAGAAGAAGTCAATTATAAATTTAGTCATTTATTTTGTGTAAACCCCGCGGGGACAATCACATACAGTAGATTTTAGTAGTTTAAATAAAATTAATCCAATAAACTACCATCGAATCGACACTCGATTGACATTGAGAAGAAGACAAGAAGGCAAGCTGGCAAGAAATTCAGTATATTTTTTTGTTATTTTGTTAATATAAAATTGTAAATTTGGAGTCACGAGTCTCCGAAACCAGCGAGCGTGTATGAAGAGAATTATGAATGTCGAGGAAGCGAGTGAAGTATGCAATGATAGAGTTCTCTGGCACTCTGTTCTGTTGTCTCTGCCTACCCTGCGAGGGATATAGCGTGATGATATGTATGTATTTAAAATTGTATAAAACATAGTAAGTACCTATAATCTCCACTACGAACTAGGATGTAATAAAATCAATAGGTTTATTAACCGAAATATGAAAAAAAAATGTACTTTAAACGTAAGTAGAGCAGGACAAGTGTATGACGAATCTACGCTGATAAAATGCCTCAAGAAAAAAAAATAGAAACAAATCTATAAAAATGACAGGCTGTTGTCACGCTGACATAACATGTTAAGCTGCGGTGTTACTTGCTTTACACGCACCCTAAATCAAAATTTGGTATGGGGGTCCAAATAAAGGAAAAAATCATAAAAAATAAAAAATGCTAGAGCGCTTTGCATTAAAATAATTCGGTACCTATATTTTGGTTATATTTTTTTACTTGCAATTAATGCTCCTAGTGGTGACGAAGTAAGAATACAACTCAACACCCCTTATCTAACTCGTGGGTGGTCGTAAGAGACGACTAAGGGATGTAAAATGCATATAACATTTATGCGAGAGAAGAAAAACTCGAAACAAAACCCTATACCAACACGTCTAACCAGCGCGGTATACTAGGTTATTTGCCCTCCCATTATAGAGGAAGCTCGAGCCCAACAGTGGGACATATATAAGCTGAGATGATGGTGATGAATGCTCTTAGAAGCTAAGTTAGTTAAAAAAATACAGATTTTAATATCTACTTTCCTCGATATATTTTAGCAGTAATATTTAAGAAAATTTCACTAACGCGTTAAATACTTACAGGGCTTAAAAAATATGGTCAAAACTTATGTACGACGACACGAGTGTGAAAAAACACTTAATACTGTCCAAATTAGGATCTTTTTCGACAGGAATTACGGTCAAAGAATTTTAAGTGATGTTGTGGATAACATTTTACGATTTTCTTATACTTCTTGGGGCCCACCAAAGTTTAGCGGGTCCCGTATCATTGATACAGCTGATACTGCGGTCCAAAGTAAGGTACATCCCCTCACTGTCTCTGAGTAGGCCAGCGATACCACTGCTTTAAATTCGGTAGCAGGCCCAAAGTGTCGCGGATGCGATCGCCTTGCACGTCATTTTTTTGTATGGCACACAAATATTTGTTCCAACTCTTAATATTATTTATAAACTGTATATTTGTAAAGTTCTTGACAATAATTATTTTCTAGGTGCGAAAAACGATCAATTGCAAATTATAAGTTTTGAGTTAACAATGTAGCGGTTAATATATAAATATCGGGAGTGTGATCAGAAGTCTGGATATTAATTTAATTTGCTGCTTCCTTTTATATAATTTTCTATATGGTGATGATGTATGAATAAAATTCACCACCTGTGGCTATCTTATCTGTGGGTGTCTTAAAAACGACTAACGAATAAAATGTAAGCAAGAGAAGAAAACCCCCACATAATATACCAACACGTCTGACAAGCGTAGTGCAGTAAAACATTTTCCCTCCTATTGCGGAGGAGGCACGAGCCCCGCAGAGGGTCGTATGCAAAATAATAACGATGATTAATCCTTCCCACGAAATTGAAACATATAACTCTCTTTATTAAAGAATCTATAGACGGTTAAATTAATAATAAGATTATTCCTGTATTTTTTTTTCTTTTTCTTCAGAAAGAAGGAGATGTACTCGTAGTATATTGTCGGTACATTAATTGTAACTAGATGGAGGGTATAAAAATAATAAATTAGTATCGAACCAACATGCGTGTGTTTCACTACAACAGTAGCCATATAAGCAAAGCCACAAGCATAATCTATTCTCTACCATTAACAATAGATACTTACAATTCTTTTTTTTTTCGTGTGGTGATGGAGTAAGAATACTATTCACCACCCCATATCTTACCCGTGGGTGATCGTACGAGACGACTAAAGGATATAAAATACATATAACATCAATGCGAGAGAAGGAAAACTCGAAACAAAACCCTATACCAACACGTCTGACCAGCGTGGTATAGTAGGTTAATTTCCCTCCCGTTACGGAGGATGCTCGAGCCCAACAGTGGGACATTTATAGGCTGTGATGATGATGATGATTCTTAAGCATTGTTAACTATTGCCAAACGTCTTGACAGTCTCTAACAATAATTTAAAAGGTCTTTTGGCGGGAATATGAAATTGTCATGTGGTGGTCTGATATTATATTTAATATTTTAATGTTTTAACTTGTTATATTAAATATTTTTTTCAACGCTCTACAATTTCTTTACAGATTATATACTTAGCTTTTTTATTGCCTTTTAGTAACAAATAGATTAGTAACTGGTGGTAATTGGTTACTGCCGGTCATGAAGCTTAGCAATACCAGGGGATACTGCCAAATCTCTACCTACCGTGAAGAAAGAGCTCTTTTTAAGCCATAACATAGCGCTCGGCAAGCTCTGCAGGTAGTGCATTCCAGAGTTTAAACTTACATGGGAGAAATGATCTCTAAAACATACAGTTAAGGACCAAAATATTAGATGAAAAAGATGAACCCTGCTACGGCGTCGTGTGGTACGGTGGCAAAAAGGTGACGGTGATACTAAATCAAACGTTTCCTCAGAATAGTCCTCATGAAAGAGCTGGTAGTGTACACAGACTGATTGAAAATTTCTTCGCCGCTTCAGAGATTCTAGTCTGTCCGAGACATTGTGATTACCTATGATTCAAATAACATGCGCTGCCACTGTGTGTGGGAGAAATTATCGTACAATCAAAGACGATATTGTTTGCAGGTGAAATGGGTGACTTACAGTGCGGTGTTGAGTGGTACGGATAATAGAAAGGAGATGTTGATACTAAGTATATCAGCCCCTTAGAGCAATTAACGTTATGAAGTCGATAGAGCAAATGAAGCGATCCAAAGGCTCGCCGCCGCGCCGGCGACTCCAATTAGTCCATAAGAATGTGTCTATCGATTAATGCAAGCTATTAAAAAAAATAGTTTCTTTTTTTTTATTTCGTCGGCATTGTCTATTATCGTAAGTTTTAGCAGGCACGTGAATATGTAATATAATAGTCTTGTATTATATTCAATATCTTAGTGTTTTAATATTTAGTAAATAATTTTGATAGATTTTTTATGTGATGAGATGTGTATGAAGTGCTGGAGTGTAGTGTCTATAATATAACAGTGCTTAACATATGTTTTCATTTTCAACCAAAATTCCAAGAAGATACCATTAACAGTGTAACGATAGAAAGGCGACGATTTGAAATTATAATTCATAAATATAAACTTGTTGTATAAAAACCAGCCAAGTACGAGTCGGACTCGCACAATAAGGATTCCGTACCATTATCTATAAACCAAGTTAAGCAAAAAGATCCCGTTTTTTGTATGAGGGGGCCACCTTAAATATTTATTTTATTCTGTTTTTTTTTTGTATTTCTTGTTATAGTGACAACAGAAATACATCATCTGCGAAAATTTCAACTGTTTAATTAACAAGGCTCATGAGATACAGCCTGATGACGGACGGATGGACGAACAGCGGAGTCTTAGTAATTGGATCCCGTTTTACCCTTTGTATTAATGCCAAAATGCTAATGCGTTTTATTAATGATATTTGAAACTGGAGGTCCATAAGGTGATGCATGGATGGATCTCAGCTCATATATGTCCCACTGCTGGGCTCAAACCTCCTCAAAATACGAGGGAAATTGACCTAATATACAATAAACATAAAAATATCACACTGATCACACGTGTTGGTAATGGTATTAAGGTTTAATTTGGAGATTTCCTTCACTTCGATAGCAACAATATGCATATTGTATCCTTTATGGTGCTTTTCCTCATCTGTGGAGGGGGCGCCACTGTCTTTATTTATAACTACATATCTGTGTAATATTTCATTTTGTTTTTGTTTTTGTTCTTGTACTTTTAACTTAATTCTATATATATTTTAAATTCTTAATATTTTTAAACATTATAATGTGTCTTTTTCTTGAATGAAGTAATATATTTTTTTTTTTCACTCTTTCTTTTTCTTAGTCAACATTTACGACACTAAAAGATAAGATAAGGGGGTGGTGAATCGTAATTAATATGATTAGCAAAAGAAAATAATGATATAAAAAATTACTACTTAAATCGTTTCAACAATATAGGATTTTACGCTCTCTAGCTTAAAATTAAGAGTTAGACTACAGTAAAATTGTTTTCTAGATAATTTTTTCCACGCTCTTTTAATTTTACCTGTCCCGATGTCTGTTTGCAATCAAATTTTACATGTTAAATCTGTCTGCGTAGAATATGTAAGATATTATGCGTAATAGATTCGATTCCCATCATTACTCTGCTCTTATTATTCTTAGGGTCGACGTGAAAGTACGTAGAGTATACTCTACATCAAATATATGTACTTATTGCAAGTATTTATTGGAAATAGTTTTATGACCGGTCACCTGCTTGATGTCAACACTCCTTGTGAATGTAATTGTTGATCAGACGGCATCAGGTGATATTAGCTCAGATCGATATAAAGCTCTTAATCGTCTTTTACGACATCCACAACCAAAGTAAGGGTTGGTAGTATTCGTAGCCGCTATCAAACAGCGACAAAGAAGAAAAACTAAAATTCTCTATTTCATTTTCGTTAATAGTTAAGTTAAGTTTACGTAAAAGAAATTAATTATATTTATAAATCTTATAGCTAAAATATAAGTATCTTCCTTTAACTATATAGCCCAATAGTAAAAAAAAAGATAAAAGTGCGTGCGAAACTTCTTTGGCAAACTATATTTTAAATTTTGTTTACATACATCAGCCAATAGCTTGTATTTTTTCAAGATCTGCCTTTCTCTCTCGCTCTCTCCCTCCTCTCGTTCCATGACATTGTGCATGATACGACGTTCGCTCTATCTCAGTCTCTCTCTCGATCTTTCTTACTCGCTTGCTTCCTACTTTCGCTCCATGGCTATGGCTCACTCTCTCTCAATCGGTGGCAATTGCTCTCTCCTCCTTTTTGGACAAAAACATCCCATATTGCGTATTCCGTGTGGTGACAGAGTAAGAATACTATTCACCACCCCATATCTTACTCGTGGATGATCGTACGAGACGACTAAGGGATATAAAACGCATATAACATCTATGCAAGAGAAAGAAAACTCGAAACAAAACCCTACACCAACACGTCTGACCAGCGTGGTATAGTAGGTTAATTTCCTTCCCATTACGGAGGAGGTCCGAGCCCAACAGTGGGACATTTATGGGCTGTGATGATGATGATGATGATGAATATTGCGTTTCATCTGTAAAAAAAATTACTCTTATGCGCGCAAAGAAGTTTTACTTCAAAAATTATATGTGCAAGGAATCAGACGCATTTTGAGCTGCTGAATCGATATTCAAAGTCAGAATTAAGATCATGATACCATTTTTTAGATAACTTCAAAATTTCATTACTCTCTTTTAGAGCCAACTAAATCGTTTTGGTAGAGTCCACTGGCTTTATTATAGTTAGATATGTACATATTGATACAAGGGTAGAAGTATTAATACCGTAAAAAGCAAAAAAAAATAATAGCTCCAGGACCGGCTGAAGCTGAATATTTAGCTTAAACTACGCAAAAACATATTTTGTTCTCATTTTTATAATGGCAACAAGTTTCAAACACTTCTGAGTCATATATATATATGTAGAAAAAAATAGTAACACATGATAGTAATTTTTGATGTTCACGCGAGTTATTTCAAATGTCATTTGAAATAAAATTATTTTTTAAGGATTCTGTCGCTTTTGTATTTGATTTTTAATTTCTCAACTTTTCGAACACTTTACAAAGTTCATGGTCACGAGACGACTTAAGTTTTCAAGAACACATGATTTTAATTCGGACTTCGATACATCATTTATAAAAAAATGATTAAGAGCGAAAAATTAATATCACACATTGGACTCGAACCCACACCTATTGGAAGTCCATTCCGATCGTGCTTCTAGTTTCAATTCGGATTTCCAATAGTTGTCGGTTCGAGTTCCACGTGTAACATTCATTTTTCGCTCGTAATCAAGTTATTATAAATAATCAAGCATGTTAAATTATTAATTTCAGTAATCGATTCATCAGCTGAAAATACAATGTCTTACAATCAATTTATTTTTTATTGTAGGGCTGTGATATTGCCGGCCACTGACGACAAGTTCACGCTGCTCTGGTGGCCGGTCCAACGACGAAGGCAAGGTGTCACGGGTGGGTTACGGGTGTGCGTGCTTACGCCCCTCTGTTGCTCCGGACGAAGTGGTGCGAGGAGCGTGACGACCGTAGCCCACCCCACAAAAAAAAAGGCTGTGATATTAATAGAGCATTGGTTTAAGTGTCGACCTCACTCACCAATTGTATTGCGTTCAAATCTCACAAACAAATCTTTGTATGGTCCATAAATATTTATAATAAGTTTTCATTGTAATTTATTTACGTTAATTATATATTTATTAATATCCGATAGAATAATTTTATTTATTAATAGATGACGTGAACAACTTCGTCTGCTACTAGAGAGAGAGGATTAGAAAGAGTGGATCATAACTTCATAAGTACCTGATACTGGGGATCGCATCTAGTTCAGGCTAATCGCCGTAGTGTAAAAGCGGGTAGAAATTTCGGCCATTAAACCTCAGGATCCACTGCTTTCAAGCAGTTAGCAAGCCAGCATAGTACAGGGGGTGCGGTGCACCCAGGCGCCGGGTGTTAGGGGGCACCAAGAGCTGCTCGGGACACATAGAGCCTCCACTGTAACTCTCCACATGGAATGGGCGCACCGTACGCAGCGAGTGCCTAACCATTTATAAACGTAGTGGGTGCATTATATGACAAGTTTGGGTAGGCTGCTTTGTTGCCACTCGCCATGTTTACTGTAACTTCATAATCCGATCGCTTTTACCTGTTTTTGTGTCAAAACAACAAGTATAATAATGCAAAAACGCATTCCAGCGAGGTTCACAGTCTAGTCGAACATCTTGATAGTATCAACTTATTCAATTTTGTTCACGCATTCTGATACAAGAGGGCACCAGGTGCTTGATTGCACCCAGACGCTACATGTCCTAGAGCCGCTTCTGCTTTCAAGCAGCGCTGACACTAATTGCAACCACCTCTTACCGGGTGAAGTGCATAAGATCGGTATAGGCACCTATATCGGGCAATACACGCAACGAAAACCCTCGTAGAGCACGCATGAAGACTGTTATGACTGATGGAGGTATGCCAGAATCGTGGTTTGTGGTAATCCGCAGTCTCCGCCTACACCTCTGGGAAACAGGTGTGACGCTATGTATGTATGTATGAAAGCGCTCAAAACAAATAATTTTCCCCGTTTTTGTAGCATTTTTCATTGATACCCCGCTTTTATTGTATGTAGTATGATATTAAATAGCCAATAGCCTTCCTCAATAAATGGTCTATCCAATACTAAAAGAATTTTTCTATTCGAACTAGCAGTTCTTAAGATTAGCCCGTTCATCCAAACAAAATCTTCAGCTTTATAATATTAGCATAGATTATACCCCAATGTTGTCTTTAATAAAAAAAAAACTTTTTTATTATGGTCAAATCAAAACTAGGTCATCGCTTGCCTTCGCCTTAAGCGCACGGTTGGAACCAGATTTAATACATCCACTGCACCGGAACTGTACAGAGTACGCGCGAACAGAGACTTCATAAAAATATTTTTTTTTTAAATTATAGATTAGAAGTTAGATTGAATTATTAGAGTTTTTGCAGTAAAACCTTTTTAAGCACGCTTTGCTTTTTTTGAGACTGAAGCTTCACATCCGGCCATAGGGAATATTTTTAGAGTACAATACAAATGGCAATCCGTTAGAGCAAAATTTACCAGAGTATTTTATTTATACACAATTATAATTATATATATTATAAATTTTATTACTTTATGAATCATCATTTCTCCTACTCTTATCCCAATTGCTTAGGGTCGGTACAATATGTACTCTCGTTTCATAATACATATTGTAAAAGTTACTAGCAATAGTTGTATGACCGGCCGCCTACCAAACTTCAACCCTCCTTGGGAATGTAATTGTTGACTAAACGGCATTAGATGGAGTTGGCCCAGGTCGTTATAAGCTCTTAGTCGTCTATTACGACATCCATGACCAAAGTAAGGGTTGGTAGTATTCGCAACCGCTACCACACAGCAATTACTTTATGGCATTAGAATAAAAAATAAATGATTATATTTTGTATTATTAAACCTTGCTTTAATGAAGTTTTCAGTTCTATCATTATATTAAGCATTAATTCTTTTTTCATCTTCTATTATTGTCAGAGGTGTAGCGTAGATAGACTTCGTGAAGAGAAAGTTAAATCCAAAAGTTACCAGCCCTTCTTTTGTCGCAGGTATCTTAAAAAATTAAGTCATCATTCATCATCATCGAGCCTTTTGTTATCCACTGCTGGACGTAGCCCTACCTTTATTTCGCCACAAAGTGTGGTCTTGTACCAACGACTCCTAGCAACCTTCACCAGGTCGTCTATCAACCTAGTTGGGGGTGACAACACTGCGACGTCCGATAAGTGGTCGCCACTCAAGAACCTTTCTTCCCCAACGGTTATCGATTTGTCGAGCAATGTGGCCTGCCCATTCCATTTCAGAGTGCTAATTCCTCGTGCTATGTCGGTTATAGCCGTTCTTTTGCAGATTTACGTTTTACGGATTCTATCTCGCAGAGAAATCCCAAACATAGCTCGCTCCATAGCACGCTGAGCGACTTTGAGCTTTGTTATGAGGCCTACAGCTAGGGAGTAGGGACCACGTTTCCGTGCCATAAGTCATCACTGGTAACACACACTGGTCAAAGACCTGTGTTTTTAGATACTGAGGTAGGTATATTAGATGAGAAGATCATCTTCAGTTTCCCGAATGCTACCCAGCCCAGTAGGTTTCGTCGGCTGACCTCTTTTTTGAAATTGAATCTACCTGACTGGACTGTTTGTCCAAGGTTTATAAGGATTAATCACAGAATATCGAAGTCTGCAGTAGTGGTAATGTGCTGTTGTGATTCGTTCGGTTAGTAAAAGAGCTGGCAGTCTAACTTTCTAGGGTGGATTTTTTTTAGGTGATTGGTAGGCAGCAGCCTAGCTGTACTCCTGGTATAGCAATGGTCCATGAACGATAGTAACTCTCACCAACAAGTGTGCTACTCACTGGTTTGCCACCATCAGCTTTAAAAACAAATATAACATAATGAACTGAGCTACTTTAACACTAACATCCGCGGGCAGAATCAGGCAGAATCGCAGAGGCTGAAAAGATTGCCGTTTCTGTATTGGTCATTCAACATTCATTTTTAAGTCATTCTGTATACTCAAACCAATATAAAAAAAAAACAAATTTAGCCACTTTCATTCTGTGTATGCGATATGTCCAGCAGAAGTCTATAAACTGATGGATGG
This sequence comes from Lymantria monacha, assembly GCA_905163515.2. NCBI lineage: Eukaryota > Metazoa > Arthropoda > Insecta > Lepidoptera > Erebidae > Lymantria > Lymantria monacha. Next base: position 29,817,380 of record LR991095.1, on the reverse strand, counting down.
ATGTAATCTCTGGATATCAATATTAACCTACAATTCTGAGTCGCGATATCGAAGTTTTCGTAACATACTGAATACGGGCAAACATTTTGCGTAATGTTGCAGGGAGTCCGCGCCACAGGGTAAAGCGGTATGTGCAACCGCTCCAATGTATATGCACCGCACAATAAAACTTACACCTTATTCCGTGACGCATAAAACTCAATCTTCAACATTTGCCATTCTGTCGACTAGATATAATTGCTAGACTGTATTCGGAATACCTGCGACACATTAGAATGACGAATGCTTGAACTAAATGAATGCCTTACAGCACCTGAGTGGTAACATTGACTCCTTTTTTTTAAATTTAGAACTAACTATTTGAATTTAGAACATTGATTATTTTTTGATTTAGAAATTTTGTGTTGGTATTCAGCATATTCACATTTTAAAATCAGAAGACTGCATTTGATACCGAAACATGCCGTAGATTCCAAGCCTGCGGCAAAATTGCAAGCTGAAGTTCTGGAGGCTGCTCGTCATAAAGGAGTAAAAGTTGCCATATGTTCTATTTCACTTTGATTTTTTTAATATTTCAACCTGTATTCCTTGTTGAGGTGTGCGGTTTATTGATTAACAGTGGAAAAGTGATAGGTTTCCTTTTCTTTCCTCCATTTTGAATTAATGATGGATTACCGTAATGTATCTTCTAATTGTTACAATATATTACTGAAGTACTTTGAATTTAAGACTTTACCCTTTTTAGCTTACCCTTTTTTTACACATCTTAAATAGTTCTATATTTGAAACTTAAATAATTTTGTTTTTATTGCAAAGGTCAATTTCGAATTTGTGATGTTCTATTTTCAAATTTTCTATTTAGTTAGTTAATAGGTGCGTTTATTTTTGCCATAAATACTAACGTAATAGTTGTAGAGCCTTCTGTCTACAATTTTCTCCCTGAAGAACTAAATATGTCGCCTCGCTCTTGCAGGAAACAACTAAGTATTAGCAATTAACTATTTCAATTTGTTCGGCGAACCCAAAATCCGAGGGTTCAATTCAGATCCACTGCCGTTCTACCATCATATTTTTTACGACACAACACATTCCCCTAAACCAAACTTTCTATTGCGCAAGTCAAAACAATGTCAAAATTAGCGTTGACAAATTCATGGACGCGTCAACAACTGCTACAAAATAATTTAATATTTAATTAAACACGTAAATATTTAAAAAAACTACACGTAACATATTACTTATTATATAAACATTAGAAATTTATTATTATTAAGAGAAATTGTTTTGAAGGTGAGTACCTACTTGTTTTTTATTCACTATTTCCTTATGACAATTATTTAATAAAAACAATTTCATGACTTTTAAATAATGCAGCATAATAATTGAATTTAATTAAAACGCTAATTATTTTGTTTTGGCAACGCTTATAACTATTCTATTATTCTCAATTTACTAAGCCATCTTTTAGATAAATATTGTAGCAGTGATTGTCTGTTTTATTTTGCTGCAGTTACATTGATTTAGTAGTATAATCACAGAATACTAGTAGCGAATCCAATATTAAGAATGTAGGTAATTGTTTTCATAGTTGGGTATTTAAAATTATTGTCATTCTTGGGGTAAATATTTTGATGTTAACCACGTGTATAATATACATACATATCATCACGCTATATCCCTTGCAGGTTAGGCAGAGAGAGCAGAGTGCCAGAGAACTCTATCTCTGCATACTTCACTCGCTTCCTCAACATTCATAATTCTCTTCATACACGCTCGCCGGCTTCGGAGACTCTTGACTCCACCTTCCTTCAGTACCTGACCGATCTGGTCTAGGTAGGTTAGTCTCGGTCTCCCTCGGTACCTACATCCTTCCACTTTCGCATTGTATATCTTCTTAACCAGACGTTCGTTCGGCATTCTTTGTATAATATTATTATTATTATTTCTTGTGTATAATATTATTAGCAAAATTAGTGAAATCATATTTTCTCATTTGCTTTGAGACATATTATTAAATGCAAAGTTTATGCCTCAGAGGTTCAGACATATTACAATCGGGTTTAATATCGATATTTTAATAAAATAATTTAAAAAATATGAATATTTAATTATGTTTTAAAGTAAATAACTATTTTTAAAGTAATAATTAAAACTATTTTCAATCATTGTCGATAATTAATGATTGATAAAAAATTGCAAAGGATTACTTTGTTTTTATTTTTATGATTTTATTGTAAATAAAGTTTATTCATTTGTATCTGTTTATAACAGAATAATTAATATGGCTATTAATAATTATGAAAATTTTCAATTAGCAAAGGAATTAGTGAAAATTTCATAGCTATCTTTTATTACGCGAGGAAACTGTATGCGTGCAATAAGTAGGTAGGTACTACTTAGGAACGTAGACACGTGATTTATTTTTTTGCAACTCTTTAAACTATAGGATGTCTATATCCTTTTTTTTTAGAATGGGTTATAGTCCGGTCACGTCCCACCCCAAACAGTCCGAGTTGGCGGCAGCATGTGCATTCAACTCCATATCCTGTCGTACATCCACCTTTTAATCATTCATATAATCGAGCCGCGGGATCCTTGTGTTTGGTGACCCCTCCGGAGAAATATCTAAAACTTAGTGATGGATATATTACAGTACCCGGCAATAAATATAGCACATCGCACTTTGGAAAGAGGCAGTCGGGTAATTTCGGCTTCGTAGAGCATTGTCTCTGTCGCACACTACCGACTTGACGTTTGTCAGTCGTTGTATAAATGCGAAAGAGTTCAGTTGCATCCAGCAAAAAATATATACTATTTATATAGAGTTCTTAGAACCGAAGTTAGAAAGTTAGAATAATTTAGAAAAAAAACTAGCTTGTGCTGATAAATAGATATAGATGTACTGATAGATAGATGGGTTATGTATTGAACAGTTGTACTATTCAATACATAACCAATCTATCTATCAGTACTTACCATACCATCTATCTATAGTAAAACTATTCAATACATAACCTATCTATCTATCAGTACATACCATACCATTTATCTATAGTACAACTATTCAATATATAACCCATCTATCTATCAGTACATACCATACCATCTATCTATAGTACAACTATTCAATACATAACCCATCTATCTATCAGTACATACCATACCATCTATCTATAGTACAACTATTCAATACATAACCCATCTATCTATCAGTACATACCATACCATCTATCTATCGTACAACTATTCAATACATAACCCATCTTTTTATCAGTACATACCATACCATCTATCTATAGTACAACTATTCAATACATAACCCATCTATCTATTAGTACATACCATACCATCTATCTATAGTACAACGATTCAATACATAATCCATCTATCTATCAGTACATACCATACCATCTATCTATAGTACAACTATTCAATACATAACCCATCTATCTATCTATCAGTACATACCATACCATCTATCTATAGTACAACTATTCAATACATAACCCATCTATCTATCAGTACATACCATACCATCTATCTATAGTACAACGATTCAATACATAACCCATCTATCTATCATTACATACCATACCATCTATCTATAGTACAATTATTCAATACATAACCCATCTATCTATCAGTACATACCGTACCATCTATCTATAGTACAACGATTCAATACATAACCCATCTATCTATCAGTACATACCATACCATCTATCTATAGTACAACTATTCAATACATAACCCATCTATCTATCAGTACATACCATACCATCTATCTATAGTACAACGATTCAATACATAACCCATCTATTTATCAGTACAAGCTTTTTTTTTTCTTTTAAATTATTGCGCTTCTAACAACTCTATATAAATAGTACATATTTATATAGAGTTTGATGAAATCCGGCATACAGAAATCCTTAGAAGAATAGGTGTAACCGTTATACCCCGAAGAATAAGTACGTTGAAGTGGCAATGGGCAGGGCACATCGCTCGTCGAACCGGATATATTATATTTTGTTCTCATGTTCTTTTTATTCGCCAGGTAAAGATGGCGTCCAGTGGTTCCGGGGCGGTATTTTTCCTCGGAACACGGGCACATTATCAGGTAATTCATATTTTTACATTACGCCCACGTTTCACGCCCTTTACTCCGCAGAAGTAATAGAGGTCTATTTTCATCACGTTGGCTTTAATTCCATGTAATTAAGACTTTGTTCCTGAAATTCATGTGAATATCATCAAAAGTTTTAAAAAATTTAAGAAAATGACGGAGAGAGTTCACCACCCCTCTATTTTACACGCGGGTATCATAAAAGACGCCTAAGGGATATACTATATTATATTATCTATGCAGGAGAAGAAAAACTCGAAGTGAAACCCTATATCAACCCTAGATGGGTAGGTCAACCAGCGCGGTATATGTTTTAATTTGTATATAAATAAATATATGATAAACAGCTCTATGTCTGACTGACTGTCTGACTGTCACAAATTACTGAAACTTAGCATTTAATATGCTTGATTATTTATAAAAACCCGATTACGAGCGAAAAAATGATTGTCACAAGTGGGATACGAACCCACGCCTACCACCGCACCTGCACCACCCGCACCTGCACCGCACTTGGTTAGACTATCAGATAAATAATAACAGAATTTTTAATGCTTTTATCCAGGTATTAAACCCACCGGAGTCTCGCTTTGACGTTGAAAATGGCAACGCATCTACCGAGACAATATACCAGAATCCTTCAGTCCAAGAATTGTACAAACGGCAGCAGGAGCCAACGGCGACGTCCGTTCAGGAGCTGTGGCCTGCAGAGCAGAAGGTTGAAGTTGATAACGAAAGATGGGGACACTGTGAGCAGACGATTACTAGTAAGAGTCTTATTACTACATTATAGCATTGCATTACCTTATAGAGTTGGCCCACGTCGTTATAAAGCTCTTAGTCGTTTTTTACGACATCCAGGAGCAAAGTAAGGGTTGATAGTATTCGTAGCCGCTACTACACAACGTTTTGATGTAATTTTTATATAATGACGAAGTAAGTATACAATTCACCAACCCTCCATCTTGAGCGTAAGTATCCTAAAAAATGGACTAAGGGATATAATATGCATATAACATCTACTAGAGAAGAAAAACTTGAAAGGAAATCTCTGTCTGACCAGCGTGGTGTAGTTGATTAATTTCTTCCCTATTGTGGAGGAGATTCGAGCCACCATACCACTAATATTCTATCAATGATCAGCATAATACCCGCGGGGAAGACCAGGGGCGTCAAGATGACGATGGGGATGGAATACGGTAAGTTATGGGACCGCGTGCCGCCCTTTCGCCGCTCACAACGGAACGGATGGCGTGCATCCAGACCATAGCCTGGCCAAAAGAAGGCTTAGAACAATAACTAGTGGATCGCAAAAAAAAATTCTACGTGGGAATTTAACCCGCGCTATTTGGCTCTTCAGTTTTTTTTTTATTTTTTATTACTAATGGTGGCAAACGAGCAAGCAACACACTTGATGGTAAGTGTTACTGGCGCCCATGGACTTGTGCAATACCAAGGCTATAGCTAAGCTACTGCTTACCAATACAAACCCCAAGGCCACCCACTTGGGCTTCCGGCTCTCTCGCTCACCGAACGAAGCGCAATAGCACATTGCCATTACTTAAACATCGATCTTCTGCGAGAGTGTGGTACTACCACTAACAAATTCGGTATCTTAACCATGACGATCGCTACAACATTCTTATATTGTTATAGTTACTGAAGATAGAGATTCAGAGAACAGTAAGAGATGTAGAAGAACGAGCGAGGCGGCGCTGTGTGAGGATGATTTGAAGCCAGCTTTGTTAAACTCCTTGGAAAACAGGTATAATATCTATGACCATTGATCAATTATACTTAACTGGTTTACTTTCGGACAGACTCCTCAAATAGGTGATTATATTGCAATCGCTACAATTAACTACCAGAATCTTTGATCTGTTTGTATTCGTCACATAGCAATTATAAAAACTCATTTTGTTGTTATATTCCATTCATCCATCAGACCGTAGACGTCCCCTGTTGGACATAGAACTCCCCACGAGAATACCACTCGGAACGATCCTATGCCACCTGCATCCAATAGTTGCCTGCGACTTTCATAATTTTTTTTTTGTTAACGCAGTGGCTAAAAATGCATTTTTCACATGCCCGCTCGGGCGGAGTATGTGGGACTCACAGGTCCTGAAGGGGTCACTGAATACCCACTAAAAAACCAACTGCGAGCTGTTAGCCGTTGGGGCTTTTACAGTTGAGCTGGACTATGGGCGAGCCTTATGAGATCTCAACCCGAAGACTTTCATAATGTCATCACTTATATTTATATATTACTAGCTGTCCCGGCAGACGTCGTCCTGCCCGGAAAAGCTTTAAGCGATATGCCGACAGCAGCGCCACCTACCGGGTCCAATTGTGCTTTGATATCGTCTAGGGACCCATTGGAATATACATAAAAAATTTCATCCCAATCGGTACAGCCGTTTGACATACAGACAAGAGCGCCACCTGCCGGGTCCAATTACGAATTTTAGATTCGCATTCAAGCATTCTCAAATCCCATTGAACACACAAAACATTTCAAGAAATTCCATCCAGTCGTTTAGGAGTTTAGTGACATACACACGTACAATAGAATATATATAATATTTGACCATAAAATATGACCCAAAAAATATTGTTTTGTGCAAATCTAAAAAAAAATATCATAGAGCCAACTACCTGGTTCAGTTGCTAATATCATTCTAGAATCCACTTGAACACAGACGAAACATGGCATTAAAATATCATAGAGCCAACTACCTGGTTCAGTTGCTAATATCATTCTAGAATCCACTTGAACACAGACGAAACATGGCATTAAAATATCATAGAGCCAACTACCTGGTTCAGTTGCTAATATCATTCTAGAATCCACTTGAACACAGACGAAACATGGCATTAAAATATCATAGAGCCAACTACCTGGTTCAGTTGCTAATATCATTCTAGAATCCACTTGAACACAGACGAAACATGGCATTAAAATATCATAGAGCCAACTACCTGGTTCAGTTGCTAATATCATTCTAGAATCCACTTGAACACAGACGAAACATGGCATTAAAATCGCTGCTGTTTAGAAGTTGTTTAGTCACACATGTACAAAAGAATGATATGTCATCATCTCGGTTCTTAATCGTCCAACTGCTGGGTAGGCCTCCATAATAGAAGGGTAATTGAACTTGCCAAACCACGTTGGTTAGACAGGTTGGTATTGAGTTTTATCCTGAGTCTTCTCTTTCTTGCACAGATTTTATATCTCTTAATCGTTTTACAATATCCAGCTGTGTGGCAACGGCTACGAATACTACCAACCCTTACTTTGCTCGTGGATCTCGTAAAAGACGACTAAAAGCCTTATAACGATTTGGCCTAACTCCATCTGATTCCGTTTGGTCAAAAATTACATTCGCAAGGAGGGTTGACGTCTGGCAGGCGGCCGGTCAAAACTATTGCCAATAACTTTTACAATGTGTACTACGAAACAAGAGTACATATTGTATCGACTTCAAGTAATTGGGATAAGAGTAGGAGAATGACGATGAATCATTTTATTATTACTCCATCACTACAAAAATTGAAAGTACGTCAGCTTTAAAAAACATATTTCTGCCATAGTACCCCTCAGAAGAAGTGTACAAAAACTCCTCTACTAACGTTCCTGTGGTCGCTGGCACGACGCAAACGTAAGCTGGAAGCAGACGAGGTCCAGTACTTGCATCACATCGACACAGCACTAACCAGCTGCACTTATAGAGAGTCCTGCCGTTGTTTGGATTGTCAGGTAAGTAAATTCCACTAGGGATGTTATTGAGGTCCGTGATAAACGAAAGTTTTTGTATGGACTTTCTTTCTAGTGTAAAAATATACGTCGGCTTCTCTCTTAAAAATTATAGCATGTAGGTAATACCTACCTACTAGGTATAGGTACACCGTACCGACTTTCATGGAACTTTCTTTCTTCTACAAAATTTATGAAAATTAATAAAAGCAAGTAAAAATACCAAAAGCTCGTCACATCAACAAACGGAATAAACCTAAAGCTTAAATACTGTAGTCAGATTAGTAGTTTTTTTTTAGACATCACCTTGCATTAAGGAAATAGACCTTGTTTGAGGGGATTTTCCATCGTCATCATAGACATCCGAATAACAGTTTATGGTACAAAGTAATGTCCTGTGTAGGCTGTGTAGGTATCAAACCCACGGCACTGGCACGGCATGTCGGTATCTTACCCACTAGTAGTACAAGAGGCTTTTCCGGTGTATTTTGAGCTCCTAAATCAATATTCGACAACAAAATTAAGATCCTGTGAAATTTTTTGACAAGTATATAAGGCTCAGAAGTATTTCAAACTTGTTGCCATTATAAAAATGAGGGCAAAATATGTCTTTATGCGTAGGTTTCGGTAAATATTCGGTTGCCGCCAGTCCTGGGACCATTCTTTTTTTATTTATATAGTGTTAGTAGTTTTAACCTTATGTCAATATGTGAATATTTAAGTATAATAAAGTCAGTGGACTTAACCAAAACGATCTAGTTAAAATGAAAAAAAAAAAGTTTTGAAGTTATCTAAAAAATGTACCACAGTATTTTAAATCTGACTTCGAATATCGTTTTAGCAATTCAAAATACGTCAAAAAAGTATAATCTGATTCTTCGCACAATCAACTTGATAACTTATTTTTGCGGGGCTGTGTTGTATCGGAAGAGTTTCATGCAAATATAGTCATCATTCTCCTACTCTTATCCCAATTACTTGGGGTCGATACAATATGTACTCTTCTTTCATAGTACATATTACAAAAGTTATTGGCAATAGTTTTATCAAACTTTTATGACCGGTCGCCTGCGAGACGTCAACCCTCCTTGGGAATGTAATTGTTAACCAAACGGCATCAGATGGAGTTGGCCCTGGTCGTTATAAGGCTCTTATTCGTCTTTTACGACATCCACGAGCAAAGTAAGGGTTGGTAGTATTCTAAGCCGCTACCACACAGCTTTTCATGCAAATATAGTATGTAATCCATTACAGAATCCATCTTCATTCAAATTTCAGATAACTTGTCACTCCGTAAGCGATATTTGCTAGAGTAATAACAAGATACGGATATTATGGTAAATTTATTATATAAGAGGTTTATTCCAAGGTCGGATAGTTTCAGTTTTTAGAGCATTGTAAAAAGTAGATGATGCTTAGTGTGATAATTATAGTATTACTCTTTTTTATTGCTTATGGTGCCAAACGGGCAAGCATCCCACCTAAAGGTAAGTGTTATTGCGACTCATAGACCTTGCAATATCAGGGGCACAAACAGGTCGTTGCCTACTGTAAAGGTTTAGACCTCCAGGTCTCTCGTTCAATGGCCACCGAGGACAAGATCGGGTACCGCTGGCCCGCTCACACGGCGAAGAGAGTAGCACGATCGGTCTATGGGGTCACGCGCCTCCTTTTCCGACACCCGGACTGATTTGGCGGGACGAAACGCATCCATGGTCCACCGTAAAAAAAAATTCTCGTTCTACAAATTAGGCACAATAGAATATTGCTGCTACTCAAATTTTCTAGGAGGGTGTTTGGTACTACTGGTATCACGGACGGAATATGGCAACCCCTTTAGAACGTTGTGAGTGTCCCTCAAGAGATTTTCAATTTAATCTTGAATTTCATAGACCCGTGAATCACCTTCCTACATCATAATCATCATGTCAGCTCCCAGCTCCAGCTATATGTCCCACTGTAAGGCTCGAGCCTCCTTCATAATGGGAGGGAAATTGATGTTCTATACCACGCTGGTCAGACGTGTTGGGATAGGGTCTATTTTCGAGATTTCCTTCTAAGTTTATAAATTTTTTCTCGCTCTATCAATTTCCGGTTTCAAAATAGGGATTCTCATTTTATATAACCTTGAAAATGTAGTTCCAGATTAAATATAAGGTCACCTTGAGATGCCTTATTAAAAATCTTTCTTAACGTAATAATAATTAAAAATCTTTCTTAACGTGTCTTTCATATTTCAATTAAATCATCCCCCTGCGAGATCTACAAGGTTTCCATACTTTTCCCTCAGCCTTTATATAAAGGTAAATTAAAAAAAAACTAATAAAGATTTTTTTTTATTAGACAAACGTTAAAATGTTTTACATGTTTTCAATTTAACAATATGTTAGTACAATCTAAATTTGCAAGTAAAAAAATTGCAATATAATACAAATTATATAAATTTAATTAAAGCTCCAATGCTCCACAAAGATACCTTAATAAGCCTTGTAACATATTTATGATACTAATCGCTATCACAGCGGTAACGATTACATGGATTTCTTGCATTTTTTTTTTATTTTAACATACACGTCAGCCTGCCTCATTAATAATCACATCGACATTAATAACATCCACAATACATCAATCACAATTTTTCTCATGTCAGCAGTTTTTATGACAGCAGCGATTGCGTAAAACTCTTAATTAGCTAACATTTATAGATGATACTCAACTTCTATTAGTGGCAGCGTTATAATCTATAACGTATCTCTGAAAAAGCTATTTGACACAATAGGATTTATCGAAATAGAAATAGTAGTTTCTGAAATTAGAGTGTTCAAACAAACTCCAACTTTATGATGGTAATATAGATTCACCATCATTCCAGCTCATATATGTCCCATTGCTGGGCTTGAGCCTCCTCCACAATAAGAGGGAAAGTGACCACACTGATCAGATAAATAGCTAGTTTTATTTCGGATTTTCCTTCTCTTGCATACATTTTATCTGGATATCATATCCCTAAGTCGTCTTGTACGACACCCACGGGTAAGATCCTTATCTTAGCGGTGGTGAATTGTACTTTTACTCCGTCACCACATGAAAAAAATATAGGTTGGGAAAAATTAGTGAATAAAGAATCTTTATATAAAAAAAAAATTATATACATATCTATAAAACTTATCGACATAATCAACATTTAAAAATACTAGTTTGCACCAACAACCCTTAAATTTTAGATGACACCTAGGCCAATATAAGTGACGTGTAATATTGAGATTAATATTTTTTTGATATTACATAATATTAAAATTCTATGTAGGTACCATACCCTAACGTTTGCCTTGGGTGGTACATTGAAATAGTTGTTTATAAGAGTTACTTAAACTTTAAGGATTGTTGATTAATAAGGACGTAAGGTACAAATAGATAAGAAGTTTATTAGAAGATTGGTGCAAATACTATGTCCAAATTGATTTCTTTTTTAAAAGAGAAAACTTTTTTTCCTCGTAAATGCTTGGAAATTTGAGCATTATTTTGACAACCTTCTTCGAAATAAATCGAAATTGCTGTACTGACCAAATACATGCGAGCAGCGGCCGACAAAAAATGTATGAAAGTCCATATCTGTCGTGTTTTAGCGGCCAAATAAATATATATATAGCACGATTGGGCTGGATTCCCAATAGGTGCGGGTTCGAACCCCGCTTGTGACATCATTTTTCGTTTCGTAATCGGGTATTTATAAATATATATATACAGGGTGTCCCAAAATTCAACGATAAGCCGGCACCAGCAGGTGGACCTACATATGACTACTCGAGAACAAAAAAGAAAAAAATTCTACCTTGATTTTTTTTTTCATTACGACAAAAAAACCGATTTCTTTAAAAATCGACATCTTTTATTATATTATTAAGTGCCATTGCTACAATTTTACAAGTAATTCTGTGTTTTTTTTTGTATTGGTAAGGTAAGTAGCACTACTATCGATCACAACTATTAAAAATTCCAGAATATCTATAGTTTTTACACAAAAATCAACCAAAACTATGTTTTTTTCATAAATTATGTAAGATTTTGACTTTCAGCTCACTTTCACTCATCACAGTGAAAAAAAAAAGTATGGACACTACTGTGGCAAATAGTATTAAAAATTGGCGCAACTAACTACAATTCTAAAATGGTATAACATTCTAGGCAAACTAGCCACAAAAATATACTTAGGTGTACTATTTCAAAATAACAACCATACTTCGAAAATTGTTAGTGTTGATAGTAATCACTTTTACTATGTAGCCCAAATGTTTTTGTTGCAAGTTCTCAGAATTTGAATGAGACATGTGCGTAGTCCATAAGATAACATAAGTTAGACAGAGATAGAGAGATTATACGTTAGAGGGAGATAGATAGATGCTAATTGTTTAGTAACATTAATGCAGGTAGAGAAGTAATTAATGTCCTCAGCAGCACAGCAAGTCAGTACGCTCTACTTCTTTGTTTACTGCACACCGTTCTGTTTTAATTAAAGTGGCTCTGATACTAACGACTTTGGATTGAATTAAGTGACCTGGAAATTGACCTGACTTGGCATTATTTTAGACTGTGATTTTGTGTTTTTTTAAAGAAGTTTTGCCTTATTTTCAAGTGTTTAGCATTCATTATGCCGCTACCATATACAGCGTTAGAATACGCTAATATGCACCTAATTTATGGAGAATGCCGATGCAATGCCAACGCTGCTAGCAGATTATATCGAGCAAGGTACCCTACTCTTCAAAGGTATCCGGATTATCGCGTATTTATTAACGTGCATCAAGCATTTTCGGAGGGTCGTATACCATCTGACAGGAGAAACGCTGGAAGACCTAGATCGGAACACGATGAAGAAGTTCTCAAAGAAATAGAAAGCGATACAACTACCTCTGTACGTGGCATACAAGTAGCAACGGGAATTCCAAAAAGTACTGCACATAGAATTTTAAAACGTCACCAGTTTCATCCATATCATTACAGGCGCGTGCAGGCGTTATTACCGCGGGACTATCCACTGCGGGTCGCATTTTGCCGTGTAATGCTGCAAAAACACAGGGAAGATCCCCAATTCTTAGACAAAGTTTTATGGTCGGATGAAACAACCTGCAAGAAAGATGGCTATTTAAATCTTCACAATCTTCATAGCTGGAACAATGAAAATCCGCACCTGGTGAGAGAAGACAAATCCCAATATCAATTTAAGGTTAACCTATGGACGGGCATAATAAATGGAAAAGTGATAGGGCCCTTTGAGTTACAAGGAAACATAGATGGCAATAGCTATTTGAACTTCTTACAAAATGAGTTACCAGGATTATTAGAAGACGTGCCCTTAAGTGATTTGCAAAACATGTGGTTTCAAAACGATGGTTGCCCAGCTCACTATGCCCGCCCTGTGCGAGAGTACTTAGACCAAGAGTACCCAGGGCGTTGGATCGGGCGACTTGGTCCTATCTTATGGCCACCCCGTTCACCCGATCTAAATCCCCTGGATTTTTTCTATTGGGGTTGTCTAAAGGACAGAGTCTACTCAAAACCCATTGCAACCTTGGACGAGCTTCGCCAAAAAATAATTCAGGCTGTGGATCACATGAACAGAATCAGATATGCAAGAAAAATAAAACGTTCATTTTTAAGGCGATGTCGTGCCTGCATTACTGCCAATGGCAAACAATTCGAACATTTATTGTAATTTTAATAATATAGTAAATTCTAATCTCTCTATATCTATCTTTTTCTAACTTATGTTATCTTATGGACTACGCACATGTCTCATTCAAATTCTGAGAACTTGCAACAAAAACATTTTGGCTACATAGTAGAAGTGATTACTATCAACACTAACAATTTTCGAAGTATGGTTGTTATTTTGAAATAGTACACCTAAGTATATTTTTGTGGCTAGTTTGCCTAGAATGTTATATCATTTTAGAATTGTAGTTAGTTGCGCCAATTTTTAATACTATTTGCCACAGTAGTGTCCATACTTTTTTTTTTCACTGTGATGAGTGAAAGTGAGCTGAAAGTCAAAATCTTACATAATTTATGAAAAAAACATAGTTTTGGTTGATTTTTGTGTAAAAACTATAGATATTCTGGAATTTTTAATGGTTGTGATCGATAGTAGTACTACTTACCTTGCCAATACAAAAAAAATCACAGAATTACTTGTAAAATTGTAGCAATGGCACTTAATAATATAATAAAAGATGACGATTTTTAAAGAAATCGGTTTTTTTGTCGTAATGAAAAAAAAAATCAAGGTAGAATTTTTTTCTTTTTTGTTCTCGAGTAGTCATATGTAGGTCCATCTGCTGGTGCCGGCTTATCGTTGAATTTTGGGACACCCTGTATATATATGTAAATTCATATCTGTCGTGTATTTTAAAAATGGAACGATTTTGTTTTGTTACTTCAAAATATGATAACTAAATAGGCAACTTATCAGAGTTTTATTTAAATTTCGAACTGGCTTGAATAAGAATCCTGTTTGGTAATGAAAAAAAAAAACAAATGAACCCTTTAGCCCGTGAAAAATGTTGTTCGTTGTTCGTCATCTATACAGTTCTACTTAGTACTACTTAGTTTTAATTTCCGCGCATTATTTGAGAAAAGCACTATACAAGCCTTGGCCACAACTAGGAATTGATGGACTTACGTATGTAGGCCGAGGCGTGACGTTCGTCCATCAATCCCTGTTTTGTTAGCCGCTGCAGTAATGTACTATTTGTAAACATACCATAGATTTATAGAGTTTATGTAATATTTGGTTGTGGTTATCTATAATTAAGAGAGCACAAAACATGATCTTTACTAAATTATATGATTGTGTATCTTTTGTTGATGATTCTAAAAATAAATAAATAAACACTAGGAGAGGTATTATAAGTTATATAACTGTTGTTGTAATAAGGGTATAAAACCCTTTGTACATGTATATTAAGTTAGATACCTATACCTAATTGAATCTGGTGACTTTTTGAATGAAAATATTAATTTCAAAGCATTTATTTATTTCTCATTATAATGGAAAATAATCTTTGAAATGACATATGAAACATCAAAATCTATACACTATTATAGGAGATGATAATTCACATAATGACAAAAAACCTTTGAGAAATAATATACAGAGATAGTTTGCTTATAGATTTTTAGATTAACATTTTACCATCTCATCTATGTAATGTATTTGTAAAATAATGATTCAAAAATAAAAAAAAAATACGATTTGTTCAATCTTATCAATTAAAATAATTCAAAATTGAATAATATAATAAAATAATTTTATATTAAAAAGTTCCGAGATCTTTGACTGGTCAAAAATCAAATTTATCCAATCCCCTTGGAAGAACTCCTAAATTTTTAGGATATATTCTCAATAACAAATTCGAAATTTAATACTATCAAAGACCATAGGCTCAACGGGAGTCAACAGATTTTAAATTACATTTTTTTAAATATGAGCGCATTAAACCTCTGCTTAAACATTAAAAAGATAATGGCATAACATTAAAAATAAAACTACAAATGATTGTTAATACAGTTTCTACATTTAAAGCACCATGATATCATATAAAAAGTAAAAATATTGTAGACATGACTGTGTGATTTCAATCTATGATACTGCCAATTCTTTTGAAATTAACTAATATTAACCTCTAATACTAACCCGTGGAATGCTGGGCAGACCACCAAAAACTACTAGTGTGATAAGCTTAAATTGTGGCAGAGAAATACAATATAGATGATTATGAGGATATACAACCTTCTGTCACTCTAAGATGGATTGGGCAGGGCTGTGGCCCTAACATATACAGTCAAAAGACAACCTGCAAGCTTCTTTTTGAGCTGTGGACAGCTCTGATCACATCCCTCAAAATACTTTATATTATTCATAGTGATAGAAGAATATTTATTTCTTATTTATAATATGTTCATGACTATTTGCTTCATATGTGTAAAAATTTGAAATAGTGAAATTAATAATGTTTTAGAAGCTGAAATTATACAATTATTGATTTGAATTAAATCACTGATAAATCAGAAACAGTAATGGGTTTACGCCGGACCCTAGGGCAGCCAATTTTTAAAGGCACTAAAATTTTGGAAGTGGCAAAAAATTTTATTGATATTATTTAGATTTTTTATGACCAATTTTTTTTTCATACTTATACTTTTATAAACTTAAAATATCAACATTTAAAAGCTAGGATTCTTTTATTAAAACATGATGTTATATTAACTTAGGTCTAGGACAATATTGAACCCAAATCTGTTACCAGAATAGTTAGTTTTCAAGATATACAACATAGTGTAACAGGATTAAATGGTAAGATTTATTTTTAAAGACTAATTTTTATGGGACAAAGGAAAAAAGCTCACATAGAATTTATTTATGTCTAACAACCAGAATGATTATATGTATGTTGCATAAAGGACTGTTTTGGCTATAGATTAACCGCTGAAATCTGTGTGACAGTGTTGTCACAATCTGTGTAGATTATAACCATTTGGTTCATCTATATATTACCAGAGTAAGAATACACTGTGGTAGCAATGTATCATTGCAATAGATTTTATAAAATTGATTAAGCAATCATAACTATAATAGAAAGAAATTTATTTAAAAATAAAAACTAGGCTCATCCATCTGGCCAATTCATCATATTAATGCACTTCTTAGTGTACACACGGAAAGTATTCTGTCCATGTGGTGACGGAGTAAGAATACAATTCACCACCCCCTATCTTACCTTGGGTGATCGTACGAGACAACTAAGGGATATAAAACATATAAAATATCTATGTGAGAGAAAGAAAACTCGAAACAAAACCCTATACCAACACGTCTGACCAGTGTGGTATAGTAGGTCAATTACCCTCCCATTATGGAAAAGGCTCGAGCCCAACAGTTGGACATATATGAGCTGAGATGATGATGATGATGATACACTAATTTTCGTTCACATAAGGTTGAGGAGGAGATATATATATATATACAGGGTGTCCCAAAATTCAACGATAAGCCGGCACCAGCAGGTGCACCTATATATGACTACTCGAGAACAAAAAAGAAAAAAATTCTACCTTGATTTTTTTTTTCATTACGACAAAAAAACCGATTTCTTTAAAAATCGTCATCTTTTATTATATTATTAAGTGCCATTGCTACAATTTTACAAGTAATTCTGTGATTTTTTTTGTATTGGCAAGATAAGTAGCACTACTATCGATCACAATCATTAAAAATTCCAGAATATCTATAGTTTTTACACAAAAATCAACCAAAACTATGTTTTTTTCATAAATTATGTAAGATTTTGACTTTCAGCTCACTTTCACTCATCACAGTGAAAAAAAAAAGTATGGACACTACTGTGGCAAATTGTATTAAAAATTGGCGCAACTAACTACAATTCTAAAATGGTATAACATTCTAGGCAAACTAGCCACAAAAATATACTTAGGTGTACTATTTCAAAATAACAACCATATTTCGAAAATTGTTAGTGTTGATAGTAATCACTTCTACTATGTAGCCAAAATGTTTTTGTTGCAAGTTCTCAGAATTTGAATGAGACATGTGCGTGGTCCATAAGATAACATAAGTTAGACAGAGATAGAGAGATTATACGTTAGAGGGAGATAGATAGATGCTAATTGTTTAGTAACATTAATGCAGGTAGAGAAGTAATTAATGTCTTCAGCAGCACAGCAAGTCAGTACGCTCTACTTCTTTGTTTACTGCACACCGTTCTGTTTTAATTAAAGTGGCTCTGGTACTAACGACTTTGGATTGAATTAAGTGACCTGGAAATTGACCTGACTTGGCATTATTTTAGACTGTGATTTTGTGTTTTTTTAAAGAAGTTTTGCCTTATTTTCAAGTGTTTAGCATTAATTATGCCGCTACCATATACAGCGTTAGAATACGCTAATATGCACCTAATTTATGGAGAATGCCGATGCAATGTCAACGCTGCTAGCAGATTATATCGAGCAAGGTACCCTACTCTTCAAAGGTATCCGGATTATCGCGTATTTATTAACGTGCATCAAGCATTTTCGGAGGGTCGTATACCATCTGACAGGAGAAACGCTGGAAGACCTAGATCGGAACACGATGAAGAAGTTCTCAATGAAATAGAAAGCGATACAACTACCTCTGTACGTGCCATACAAGCAGCAACGGGAATTCCAAAAAGTACTGCACATAGAATTTTAAAACGTCACCAGCTTCATCCATATCATTACAGGCGCGTGCAGGCGTTATTACCGCGGGACTATCCACTGCGGGTCGCATTTTGCCGTGTAATGCTGCAAAAACACAGGGAAGATCCCAAAGAGTAAAGTTATTAAATTGAAAAAGAGTGGCAACTCGATGATAAAATATGCATGTATGGAAAGTGCTGCCACCCAGAGTTTAGGCGGTGAACTAAAGTTGAAGTAATATATATACATATCTACATGTGTATGTGTAATTACATAGAATTTTCTTTTACTATGAAAGCTACCCTGAAATATAAAAAAAAACATATCAGCTGATAATTAAACAATAATAATATCAGCCTAACATTGAAACTTGAGATAATTTTCAGAAAAATATCAATAACCGAAAATAGATCGATGAGAATAAGTACCTACGCTAGGAACAAAAAATAACAATTCTTAGTTGTCAAACGTTTGACAGGCAGGACAAAATGGCAGCAGTTTAGTTTGTACAACCAATCTGTAGGCGGCGCGACGGTCAGTAAAAATAAGTAATGTTTTAAGTGTGCCCCCCCAGGAAGATCCCCAGTTCTTAGACAAAGTTTTATGGTCGGATGAAACAACCTGCAAGAAAGATGGCTATTTAAATCTTCACAATCTTCATAGCTGGAACAATGAAAATCCGCACTTGGTGAGAGAAGACAAATCCCAATATCAATTTAAGGTTAACCTATGGACGGGCATAATAAATGGAAAAGTGATAGGGCCCTTTGAGTTACAAGGAAACATAGATGGCAATAGCTATTTGAACTTCTTACAAAATGAGTTACCAGGATTATTAGAAGACGTGCCCTTAAGTGATTTGCAAAACATGTGGTTTCAAAACGATGGTTGCCCAGCTCACTATGCCCGCCCTGTGCGAGAGTACTTAGACCAAGAGTACCCAGGGCGTTGGATCGGGCGACTTGGTCCTATCTTTTGGCCACCCCGTTCACCCGATCTAAATCCCCTGGACTTTTTCTATTGGGGTGGTCTAAAGGACAGAGTCTACTCAAAACCCATTGCAACCTTGGACGAGCTTCGCCAAAAAATAATTCAGGCTGTGGATCACATGAACAGAATCAGATATGCAAGAAAAATAAAACGTTCATTTTTAAGGCGATGTCGTGCCTGCATTACTGCCAATGGCAAACAATTCGAACATTTATTGTAATTTTAATAATATAGTAAATTCTAATCTCTCTATATCTATCTCTGTCTAACTTATGTTATCTTATGGACCACGCACATGTCTCATTCAAATTCTGAGAACTTGCAACAAAAACATTTTGGCTACATAGTAGAAGTGATTACTATCAACACTAACAATTTTCGAAATATGGTTGTTATTTTGAAATAGTACACCTAAGTATATTTTTGTGGCTAGTTTGCCTAGAATGTTATACCGTTTTAGAATTGTAGTTAGTTGCGCCAATTTTTAATACAATTTGCCACAGTAGTGTCCATACTTTTTTTTTTCACTGTGATGAGTGAAAGTGAGCTGAAAGTCAAAATCTTACATAATTTATGAAAAAAACATAGTTTTGGTTGATTTTTGTGTAAAAACTATAGATATTCTGGAATTTTTAATGATTGTGATCGATAGTAGTGCTACTTACCTTGCCAATACAAAAAAAATCACAGAATTACTTGTAAAATTGTAGCAATGGCACTTAATAATATAATAAAAGATGACGATTTTTAAAGAAATCGGTTTTTTTGTCGTAATGAAAAAAAAAATCAAGGTAGAATTTTTTTCTTTTTTGTTCTCGAGTAGTCATATATAGGTGCACCTGCTGGTGCCGGCTTATCGTTGAATTTTGGGACACCCTGTATATAGAAAAGAAGAAAAGTTCTAGAGAAATTGTGACAACGGAATAGGCAGTATTTTTTTAATTTGCCTATAGATAATATAAACCCAACGTAAGCTTAACATGTACATGTATTCATCCATCCACAAATTTGTCTATATCATATTCTAATGCATCAACATTATCAGTTTCAACTAAAGACTTCTTTCTTTCTTCTAAACGGAGGCACTTTAAACACTTCTCACCTTTTCTTAACCAACAACCTCTGTGGTACATTGAATTACATTTATCGCACATCAAGGCACCACTATCAAATGGGTATAAAACCTCATTATTACCGCATACTTCGCACAAGTAACCTTTGCCAGAGCATAAAGCACAAGATGTTATATGTGAGCGGCAAATTTCTGTTAATTCAGTCAGTTGTGTTTCCAATGAGCCATCATTTATAGCTTGTAAGTGTGCCATGCTGTATTTTTTGTTCACATCACCGAGTTGAACAAATAATGGTGATAATAAGCTTGTGCCTTCAGTGCACGCACAGAGATATCTTCTCATCCATTCTAAGTCTTTCCTCATCTTGTGTACCCATTCTAATTCAGCAATAAAGCTGAATAATCTAGGGTTTATACTCTCTATGTCTATATAAGGCCTTATCCATGACAGATTAAGCATTTGGAAGGCTAAACGTGATACATATTTTTTTTCCCAATCCCAATTGTGGACGACTCTCGCTGGTATTACAGATAAATCATTCCAATGACATGTGGCACAAAAGTACAGACCTGTGTAATCACAAAGTCTGGGTTCATTCCAAGTGTCTTTGAAGGTTAATGCTGTTAAACATTCTGCACATTTGTAATCTTGCTCAGCTAAGCCTCTTTCTGGGCATATATTCATTTCGAAACTACCTTTTTCAGTCATAACAACGTGTGCACATACTCTACACACATGATCAACACATTTATAATGGCACAAATAACCACAATCGTTACATATATATGAGCTTTGAACTATACTCCATATGACACCGGAACAATGATCACAGTATTGTTTGCGGTTTGTTGGATTCACTTGCTGTTCAAAATGATGGCCTTTTATTGAAACCTGGACCCTGGCTTGACCATTATTGTCTTTGATATCTTCCAATCTTAATCTGAGCTCAACTAAATATCTCACTAACCATTTTCTTTCGTCTGAACACTGTGGATTACTTAATACGAGTTCTTTACATTGATTAATAGCTTTTTCAATCTCTTCTTTTGTTGCTGAACTGTGGATTTTTAACTTTTTGTTGGCTATGGATCTTGGGATATAATTGGAGTCGTAACTTTCGTCTGCAGAAACACATCCTGATGTCGACGAAGATGACGCTCTCGAAGTTATCTCGACGCTAGGACTGCAGCAGATTAAACTGTTCCTATATTTAGGCGAGTCATTAGCTATCGCGGCCGCCATGGTTAAGTAATACACAGAATTCCACACAAAGGAAGTACCTACTTGTTACGTTGTTTCATTTCAATATATCACTCTACGGAATTTGTGTTTCGATGACGGCACTCCGACTAAAGATACGACGATGGTTGACTAGGTACTGTTATCTGACGTTACTTAGCATAGCATTTAATGATTCGTAAATATTTTGATAGAATTTATAAATTTTCGTCACAAAATGTCATAAAAAAACAACACATCGTCATTTTTGACATTAGAATTAACTTATTGATGCTGATGCTGGCAGTATTGGCTATTACATATACCGTAACGTTCCGTTTCAAGTATAGTGAGTATAAGTCGATTGTAGCATTTTATATTTAAACACCTTCTGCTAGCATTATTACATACCTTATTGTATGCTCTTATCTTTACCTATTTATTATTTATTAATTTCGATATTATTTAAAGTATTATAATATTCTTTTGTACGCAGAATATCTGTCTTTAAAAATTACACCTCATAGTTCTGAAGAGTGAAACGGAAGTCTCTTGAATGTGTATACCAATGTCACAAAAGAAACAACCTAAACTGTCAAACTAAATGCGTTTAGTTGACTATCAAAGCCTAATGCATTTACGTGCAATGGATGTATGTGTTATAACTTATAAGATGCGTTTTTTGCACTAAGTTTATTAGTATTTTTATATTCTTTATCTATATATATTGCTAATTACTTACTTTATTACATGACTTGGATTGCAATGAGATCAGCGTCTATATTTGTTCTTATGACCTACTTTGGAATATTTAATAATAATCCGTGTTGCAACACGTACTGATAGGTCTATCGTACGATGTTTATATAATAATTAATTAGGTATTTTTTTTAAGAAATCGTAATGAATGATATTCACGACTACGTCACGTGATCGAGATGCTACACTTAGTGTATTCTTCTTCATTCTATATTATCTGTTTATCTAAGCCTCTAATGAACCCACGGGGAGTACGAACTGATGTGGTGACCGAATGTATTCATAATCGACACGAGAAATCAATAAGTATGTATAGCAGCGTTTCCCATTAGCCGGGTCGCAACCCTGTACCGAGCCAATAAAATAAAATACCGGGTTGTAACATTCCCGTCTGGGATTTCAACACTAGTTTACCTTAAAAATAAATATAGAAACCGACTTGAAGTGAAACTAGGCTTTAGGATAAAACTTTTGTCATTTTCCGCAAACTTATATTCTTTAGTAAAAAATAAGCAGCTGCTCCATACGTCGCATTAAAATTTACTGTAACTATATAGGCGATACCAAAGTATCTAGTATTAATAAAACCTTTTTACTATTAATAAATGTGTATTATTTTATCTAACGGAACCAGGTTGGGTTTAAAAGTTAATACTTTTACCCACTTAATAGTGGGTCACGAAGGGGTAGTGTGAATATTCACACCAGTGTTTCCCAAACATTGTTCTGCCATGGCAGAACAATGTTTGGGAAACACTGGTGTATAGTATTTGACTAAATGTGAAAATGTTCTTATGGTTTAACTATACAAATTACTCAGCGGTGTAAAGCGATCTTTCGTTTCATTTTCCGCGCCAGATAATTGCTTTACCATATTTTTTTGGTTACTAAGTACTAGGTACAATGTTATTTTTTTTTTCAAACCATCAGTTACGCGTGGTTTGGTAAGCCTAATTTTTCTCATTTAGGAGAGGCCTGTGCCCAACATTACCATGATTCAGCCTTTTGCCATACATTGACGTATGCCTCTCTCACTTACTCATTATGAAGAGTTAGCGCCGCAATCGCCATCGCCATCGTCGGCGGACTGATTGGCGATCGCAGTGAGGTGTTAGTTTGCGAAAAGAGAGTTACTGTTCACTCTTCCACTGAAATCTTAGCCGAGTTTTCCAACTCCCACGGGCAAGTGATGGCGTATTGTATTCTTATTCTGTTGCTACACGGGGAAGCCGTGCCCTACACTGCGTCGTATATGAACTGGGGGAAAAGAAAAATGTCGTCATCATTGTATAAATTTATACACGTCCCATTAATGGGCACTAGCTTTCACCATAGTTTGAACTATGCCTACTCCTACTATACGCTGATCAGACGGTTTTGTAAGATTTCGTTTCGAGTTTTCTTTCTCATAAGAAGAAATCAACTAGTTATTCGCTTAATGATGGTACGTGATTTCATTCTAGAGTCGTTACTTCGAGTGCGATGATAGCGATGAAGAGTATAGCTCTGATGATAGCTACGTGCCGAAGTATGTCACACAGGTGATGGACACTCATGAACATCAGCATCAAGAGGAAGTTGAAGAAGATGATGATGAGGTAAGATTCATTTACATCTATTAGATATTTATTTATAACCCTTTTTTTTTTTTGGGGTGGGTTATGGTCGGCGCTCTTCTCGCACCACTCCGTCCGGGGCGACAGAGCACCCCCGCACGCACGCATACCCGTAACCCACCCACGAACCTCGCCTACGTCGTTGGACCGGCCACTGGAGCAGCGTGAACTTGTCGTCAGTGGCCGGCCCGACGGAATACCCCCTGAGAGGTACCCTTCCCTTGAGCGACGTCCCCCTCCCCCCGGGGGGGCGGGGAGCGGACGTCGGTCCCTCCTCGCGCGGTCAGCCTCTCGGCGGGTGACGGACTAGTTCCCCGGTCCAGTCACCCGCGGCATTTATTTATAACCCTGGTTTTAGGCTAATTGTGTCGTCACAGAACAGAATACCGTGTGGTGACGCAGTAAGAATTAACAACAATTTGTCACACCAACGACTAAGGGATATTATAATATGTAGATAACTTTTATGCAAGAGAAGGAAAACTTGAAATAAAACCCTATACTAACACGTCTGACTAGCGTGGTATAACAGGTGAATTTCCCTCCTAGTGAAGAAGCGAGTGAAGTATGCAAGGATAGAGTTCTCTGGCGCTCTGTTCTCTCTGCCTACCCTGCAAGGGATATGGCGTGATGGTATGTATGTATGATTAACCTGAACACGAATTCACTTGGGAGGTCTACGTCCAGCAGTAAGTAGATGACAAAATGCTGAATGATGACGAACGATTATAAAATCTAAGTACATTAACTAAGATATAAACATATCTAATAAGATAAATTAAAAAAATAATTTCAATTTCCAGGTGTTCGTAGATACAGCGCCAGGTGATAACACATCAACTGATTTACTTCTGGATAATACGAAGATGTCAGTCTCAAGCGATGAAACCTCAGAGCTGACTCAATTGGACGCCGAACATAAATTACAGCTGGAAGTAGCAGCTGGAACACCTGTTCTCCTAAATTACTTGCTGACACACCCCATTACTTGTTCTATACAGTAAATACCATCCAATCCGGTCACCCTTCGTCCGAATCATCCGGGAAGGTGGAAGGGGTCAGCCTGTAAACCCTATATTATTCTTTGCCAACCAGCTTTACCATTCTATCGTCGCTTGGGCATTTAAGAGCCCTAGGGTGTCACAAAAGAAGTGATAAGAAATTGAATTCACCAGTGCTGATATATCTATAGTGATTGGTGAGGGGTTTAAATAGCTGGTTATTAAAAAGAGGAGGGTTCCCTTGTAAACTAAGTCGCCAAATGTCGTATGTCGTGTTCAGATGTGATATTTATTTTATTTACAACCAAAAGCTATTTTACTATAATCTGGCCAGATGATTGTACAGATGGCGTAGTGAAGACCGACCTGTCGTACTAGTGGTGTGGGTTCGATTGCCACGTAGGACAATACTTTGTACAATTGTTGGTCTGAGTCTCAATTGTATTGTATTTGTCCCACTGCAATACAAAGTTTATTTCCTTGGTGCAAGGCGTTATCTTTTTAGAGATCAAAGATAAAAAAGTTTGTATTTGTTAATCCCGGATCGGTTATTTGGGTTATGGCGTCATTTGAGAATATTCTTAGCTGGTATCACTGCATTACGCAATTCGAATTATCCAGTTAAAATTATCCTGAGCCACTTATGCTCGTAAATAATAATTTTCAATGGCCGTAATAAAATAATTATAGATTTATTATTCATGAAATATTTTGTCGTTCCTATTAAAATAATATTGATATTCTTAATTATAGTTTATAAATAAAAACGGGTCATATTAATTATTAATAATTAAGATAATTTAAATATAGCTTATTATTATCTTGTGCTGGTAAAGAATGAAATTAAATAAAAAAATATATTTCAATTAATTAAAAAATGTGTATAATTATATCATTTTGCTCTTATCCCAATTATTTTGGGATGTAAGGTTTACATCAACTGCATATTTCTAATTAGCCGCTGAATATAATTTCATTCTTTAATCAGCTTGTAGTATTTTAAGAGATAAATCTTTAATTACTAATTAGTATTAATGTATTGATAAATGTGTCAGGGATATATACTACGGATGTTGTGGATTTAGGTTCGATGTCGTCTTAGGCCCAAGTTTATATGCCCACCAACGACGAAGATCGGGTTCCGGTGGCCTACGCGCACGTCGCGGAGGGGTACTTTGCGGGACGGGTTTATGGGGTAGCGGATTTAGCGGGGTGTGCCCGCCGCAAAAAAAAATGGCCCAAGTTAATATAACGCCCTGATATACTTATAATAATAATACATTAACGAATTTTTTCCAGTACCAATTTCTTAGATATGTGAAATTTTAGTACTTAGGTACCTACGTGATTAAATATTTTAATAATAGAATTTTACATTTTAAATTTTGTTATTTTAAGATTGACAGATTGTAATAGGAAAACAGAAGCAAAAAAATTGGTCATACAGTCATACATCATACGTCATTTCCAAATTGTGCCTCTAAAATTTGGCTTACGCTAGGGCATCGCATGCCTAAACCTAAATCCCTCACTTATGCATCAGGTTCAGATACAATCCGAATTAATTTAATAGTTTCGGTAGGTATATTAAATATTTATTCAATTGTAACAAGAGGAATCGATGGACGTGTGAATCATAACAATCGGCCCAGGCGTTTGGTCTATATAGTGCTTCAAAGGAACATACAAACATACATAAATAAATATACTGTTAAACACAATACCAATCCTTTGCGTCGCGCAGTCGGGTAAAAAGAAAATACAAATTATCTATTTGTTTTTATTTATAGATTAATATTTAGTAACTAGATACTACAACGTGTAACGCGTCTAATTCAATCTTCGTCTCTATCCGAAATTATCTGAAACTATTATATCAGTTTCGGATATAAGTATTTTTATTTCAGATATCCGATAGTTTCAGGCTTTATGACATCCGTGATATAAGTCCTATCCTTATCCCCGTGGGCATTATAAAAAAATATTGGAGAACTAGGTGAATGAGCATTTGTCCTGGGAAACTCATAACACCAACTAAGATAATAAATCGCCAACGCCATATGTGGTGATTTTATTATTATTACTTTTCGAGGAAGACCATGTATAGTGGATGTCGATAGGTTAATGGATAGATGTAATTTATAAAAAAAGGTCCCTCGTAAAGATGATAATAATAATTACAATTTGATTCTTATACGTATCTACCTACACTAGCCTAATTAATAAGGCGGTTGGAGGTCGGCTTTCCAATAGATGCGAGGTCAAGTCCAACGTATAGGCAATCATTTTTCGCTTGCAAATAAGTTTTTATAAAAATTAGATAATAGATTAAATTAATTTAAAATATTTTTTAAGGATTCTATTGCGTTTGTATTTGATTTCTAATTTTGCAAATTTTCAAACACTTTACAGTGTTCATGGTCACGGCAACACTAAGGTGTCTTACGTCCAATATGTCATTGTTATTACAGAGATTTATATCTACCCGCTACAGTATTATAGTCTATCTAATCTAAGAAGTGCATTTGGACAGCTGTCAGAGTAAGGTGTCTAGGTATGTGAACCAAATAATCGCTATCGAAAATATCCGATTTTGATGAGAAATCGATATTAATTCTTTGTAATTAATAATCGGTTTATTTTTTTATTTTTCAAAAAGGAGATGAAATATTAAGTGCTAAATTAACACTAAACAAATTTAATTATTTCATCATAAAATCTATTCATCATATTTAGTAGGATTAGGTTAAGTAAAAACAAAAACTGGATTTGAAAATAGCTATTTGTTCAGAATCTATAGTATTACTTGAATTATCACCGTCGCGAACATTAATAATTATATCCTTATCAATAAAATTGTCGAAACGTACATCTCTGTCAAAATCTATATTCGATTAAATATATTAATCTAATATTTTTACCGATTATTTAGATATTCGCGAATTGGAAGTTGTCAAGCACTACTGTTTAGAACGTTATGACGTGAAATTGTAAGATCGTCCATAATAATTATTATTTACAATGTTATTTTAATTTTAAATTAGTTTTACAAGTTTCAACATTACATTATTGTACAAGTAACTCACTCGCAACGTTAATTATGTAAATAACTTAATATTTCTTTAAAATTTCAGATTTATTGTTTGCAATCATGTGTATACGTTTGACCAAAGTTATTGTGTATTAAAAAATGCGAAACGTCCAAATGCACTTCTTAGATTAGATGAACTATAGTTATTAAATTGTACTACCTATATTAAAAATTGCCATAAATTTAATGTATTTAAAATAACAATTAGCTAAAAACAATATAATTTAATATAGAATTATTATATTTTTTACTGACAATTCACTTGTAAGATAAAAATGTCGGTCAAAATTTATTACCTATATTTTCTCGAATCTTGTTGAAACATATTTTCAACCGCCTTACAAGTTAAGCTAGTGTGGGTACATAGGTATGATAACCATATTGCGAAAATACAAACCAAATAAAATCTATAATATTATAATTAATTTCATATTTCTTTTGGTAATTATTATTCTCAAATGTATTTGAGATTGGCTTAAGTAATTAAATGTCTGAAGTAAATGCTTTTAATATATATATATATATATTGTGAAATAAATAAATTGACTAGTGTTGTTATTTCCTTGGTGACGGAGTAAGAATACAATTGGCTGCACAGATGGCGTAGCCAGTATCATGGGTTCGATTCCCACGCAGGACAATACTTTGTGCGATCCATAGTGTTGTTCTAAGTCCGGGTGTAATTTGTCTGCGTTAATTATGTTTGTAAAGTCCCCCGCAATACAAGTATTAATGCCAAAGTGCTAGGTGTCTTTAAAAATAAATTGCCCGTGGGTGTTTTAAAAAATGACTAAGGATATGAATGTGATTAATTAGCATATAACATTTATACAAGAGAAGGAAAACTCGAAATAAATTTCTATACCACCTCGTTTCAATCAGCATGGTAGTAGGTCAATTTCCAGTCCAGCAGCGGGACTTATATAAGCTGAGATTATAGTTATTTAACATTGCAGTATCTTTTTATAGTCTCTGTGATAATGGTATATCTGTAATACAAAATATGACCATTTTCCTCCCTACAGTTATAACGTTGAAAGAATCCACTGAAGGAATAAATTTCCCGTGTGGCAACTAGGTCACAATTTTCGCCATTTTTAAATTGCTTGTGTGATTTGTTAAAATCGGTTCGGAGTCTTATCAGAATGGGTAACGGCTCCTGGAAAACGTGTAACACCTCGTTTACTAACCCTTATGGTACTCTCATCTTATTTGTGGAAACCTTCATCCAGCGGTGAATAGTGATAGGCGGACTGATAATGGTGATGAAGGGAATAGTTTCCGAACCTGAAATTATGATATGCTCTAGATGCAGTTTAGTTTACAGTCATTAGAGATTAGAATAAATATACCTGGAATTATTAAAAATAATAATTTATTTAATGATTAATATGATGACATATGATTGGTATTTTGGACTGATTATGGCTGGAAGGTAAAACAATATACTAATGACTGGAATGTTAACATTATAAAATGACTGGAATTTTAACATGACAAAATTTTGACTGGAATAGTAATATGTATATATATTAAATTTACTATTACAGTCAAAATTTTATCATGTTAACATTCCAGTCATACATATATTATATGACTGGCATGTAAGATGATAAAATCGTGATTGGAATGGTGACTTAATAACGACTGGAACGATGACATAATTAGGTACAGGTAATTTTATACTATTAAATAAAACCACTAAAGACCTTAAAATTATTTTATTCTCATTCAATAAAATCATTATTATACAAATTATCATCCACATACATAGATGACGTACAAAATTGGCTATCACTACACTTATAGATTAGTTGGTAGGCAGACATATAATTAATAAAAGTTTCCTGCTGGCTGGCTGCGCAAATGACACAGTAATTTAAGTAACGAACCCGTACTGTAAGTCCGAATCTCACACAAGAGAAACCATATTTTTTAATCTTTATACTTTGTGTTTGATTAAATGTACAACTCTTCATTTCCGTTCCTTTATTTTCCGACTAAGAGAGCATCGGCTTTCTTAGTAACTTCAATGCAAGAGAACGAAAACTCCAAATAAAAACCTATACCAACCCGTCAGACGAAGGTGGTAGAGAAGGGCAATTTCCCTTCCATTGTAGAGAAGGCTTGAGCCCAGAGCAGTGAAACATATATGAACTGAGATGACGATGATGAAAACAAAGATTAAGTGTCTATCTATTTAAAATGATTTAGTGGACAAGTTATTTTTTTTATACTATTTCATGCTGCCACTTCATCTGCCGTGTTCTAGGGACACTTCCGCTCCAATTGACCCTTGCCACCCTCGTCGTACTCCTGGGAGGATATCCACATCTGCTGGAACGAACCGATCGAAGCGAGAATTGAACCACCTGTAAATAAAAAAAAATATAATTTTCAACTATTATTTAAATTGAATATTTATTTTCATTTTATATATTTATTTATTCATAATTACTAATATAAGCTGTCAAATATATGTTAACATTGTTTATATTATTATTTTATTATATATTCGAATTTGATTAACATTTAACGACTAACTTCACAAATGGTGTAGTGGCTAAGATACCTACAGTACCGAGTGTCGTGGGTTCGACCCCCACGCAGTACAATACTTTGTACGATAGAAAAATTGTTGATTTTGTAAGTCCCCCAAACTACAAGGATTATTTCCATAGGGACCATTAATTAATTACGTAAGGATGATTTTGACGTTTTTTGACTCCCCTAACCCCATGTAAATACATACATAAGATTTCTCGAATCCTTTTATTACGTAAAATTTAATCTCGTTTTTATGAATAATAAAATGTTATTAGAAAAGGATCAGTTACACTAAAACTCACAGCTTGACGTAAATCGTATGGCGATGGGTTTAACATCTGAGCCCCATTCTTGCCGTGGGAGTTTTACAAAATTGGTTGAAATCTCACCAGCATATTTTTGGGTTTATTTTCAGTAATGTTATTCTTTAATCAATTTTTGCGATACAGGAAAGGAATGGACAGTGTCCATTGTAAATAAGGCTCATTATAATCCAATTGTGAAATCTGAAAAGAAAACTAAAAAAGAAGTATTAGCTGACCGATCCAAGCGGCGAATCGCCGTTCAGTGGGTGAGGGTGCTGCGTGGCTCTTGAGCCGGTGTGATGAGGGCGCTCTGGCCGCCAGCTCCTTGGCGAGCCTGTCCAGCCAGCCGGCCGTGTTGGCGACACCACCGCATGCGACTACGGAGCCCCATAGAGCGGGTCGGGCGTCCGCATCACACGCAGCCGCCGCGGCGCATACTAATCAAAATAAAAAGAATATTTTAGCACTGATACAATTTGAACCCATATCTACTAAAACGCCCATTACAGATGTTTAACCAATTAAGCTAATATGGCCTGCTATGTGTTTTCCAAATGTCATCTATTCCTAATCCTTTTCATGGAAACTATATAGATATTTAACCTATTAAGCTGAGGTGGGAGCAACATGTACTTAATCCACAAGCAAAATTAAGGCTTAGTAGTATTCGTAGCCGTTGCCTTTAGGCCACGTTTGTTAAGAAATATACCAATACTACTTCACCTATGTTTTACTGTTTTGAACCCCCTGTTCCTCTCAGTGACCATCCATAGTCATCATCGCAGCTCATATATATCCCACTGCTGGACTCGAGCCTTCTCCTTAATGGGAGGGAAATTGACCTACTGTACCACGCTGGTCAGACGTGTTGGTATAGGGTTTTGTTTCGAGATTTCCTTCTCTTACACAGATGTTTTATGCGTTTTATATCCCTTAGTCGTTTTTTAAGATCACCCACGGGTAAAATAGGGGGGTGGTGAATTGTATTCTTACAAACTCGGTCACCATCCGTAGTATTACAGTCAAAATGAAATTTTTGTACCAACGAGGTATTTTTGAAGATGCTTGATAATTTCACGTACTTTCTATCACGTTAAATGCAAGAGTATACCTAAATGCGGTGCTCCAACGGTCTGTTCGAATAAACATTCAGTTAATTTGAATCTCTCCGGTCCAAAGTCCTGATGGTAACCACCTGGGAACTCATAGTGGCTCATGGGCGCTGATGCTGCTTGACGCTCATCGTATGCACTCTCTGATACCTGAAGTAGAAATTAATTCTTTATTTAAAAGGATTAAAAAAAGGGTCTCATTTAAAAAGACATGTAAAGTCTGCGTTTACTTGGCATATAAATTGCTTTGCAATTCAATGTGGCAATGATGTAAGCATTCTGGGCACTCTGAATAAGGTTTTGGACAGATATTTTGTTTCTAATTTATTTTATTTTCAACAAACAAAGTATATCTATAATTAATGATATTTAGATTTTTGTTCCTCAATTAGGTATTAAACAGATTGTGATAAAAATTGGCGTATAGATAAACCAATTCCTGGATTAACACATATGGTGCTTATTATCGCGATATGTTGGGTTAATACTTGAGCTTTGAGAATGTTAGTTTTAGGCGGCCAAAAGCTAGTTTTTAATAATATAAAAAAATAATATCTACGCTTGAAAGGCAATAATCACCAAGCGATATCTTAATGAAAATTAATAATAATATTCATAAAATTTTAAAATATTATTTTTTTTTATTAATTTTTTTTTACTTTTAGCTTGTAGTACGAAAATTGTGTTATTGGGATTTTTTTAATTACCAAACTCTTATAGCATAGTATTACAGTATGGCTGGTCGACACAGATTTTTATGCTGAGAGCATTTGATAATTATTGCCTTTCAAACATTATAAAATTAGATTTTTCTCATTTCCCTTATCCCGTAAGTTACTAAAATACCATCAATAAATAATTACTTTCAAAGCAGAGTTTAAGTTCTATTAATACATAAGGGATACATTTTATTTTTCTTCATGTGGTGACAGAGTGAGAATGCAATTCACAACCTTCCTTCTTACAAGTGTCGTAAAAGACAACTAAGGGATAATATGCAGATGCTATCCAAGCAAGAGAAGGAAAACTCAAAATATATAATAAATTAGCTAGCTAAGTGCTATATGTACATTATAGTTTCATATCCTTATGCTAATCCATCTGACCAGAGTAGCGGGCCAATTTCTGTCATGTGTATAGTAAGCCAATTACCCTCCTATTGTGGTAAAAGCTCGTACCCAACCATGGGACATATACGGGCTCAGAAGAAATTTAAAAGTATACGGTGGCATCACTGGTACCTGTGCTACACAATGGCAGAAGTCTTCATATTGTCTCTTCAGCATATACTGTTGCCAGGACTGTGTCAAGCCAGCAGGGAGTGTCTTCAGCGTGTAGCGACCCCTTTCTCTTTCTCTAATCACTTCTTTACTCTGAAACAGAACATTTTATTAATAGTATTATTGACAGTCGTAAGAATCAAACAAACTGCTAAAATGAACAAATCAAGGTGAAAATATTTTTAATAGAAAGCACAGATGGCATAGTGGTTAAGATCAGTTATCTTCGCCTTGGTTTGACGTCAATATTAGCGTTAAGCAGGGGTGCGTTCTGTCAGCCAGGCTGTTTATCATATATCTGGATATATGTCTCCAAAGGTTGAACGATATGAATGTGGGAGTCCAGATGGGCGACTCAGTGGTCTCTGCTCTATGCAGATGATGCAGTCCTACTGGCACAGTCAGCGACTGACCTGCAGACCCTAGTCGACACAATGACAGAAGATTGTAAGAAAAGGGGTTTACGCGTGGATGTGAGCAAAACCAAAATAATGGTCTTTGAAAGAGATGAAGCCAGAACAGATGTAAGAGTAACAATAGGTAATGATGTACTAGAGCAAGTGGATGAATTTGTATATCTTGGATGTGAATTTAGCCGAGATGGAAGGTACATCACTGATATAGAGCGAAGAGTGAATGCGGGAAATAGAGTGTACAGAGCGTTGGGGCAACTTCTCGGCAGCCACCACTTCAGCCAGAAGGCACGTGTAGCAGTGCTTGTCCCAACATGACTGTACATACATACATACATAACACAGTGCTTGTCCCAACATTACTGTATGGAAGCGAGAGTTGGGTATGCAGAAAAGAGTATGAAAGTAAAATTAATGCGGTCAAAATGCGATCTCTACGGAAAATCTGTGGAGTTAGGCTGACCGACCGCATTCGTAACGACGACGTAAGAGAGCGAGTAGGTATGAAAGAGAGTATTGGTGTAAAGATGCGAAAGGGAATGCTCCGATGGTTCGGACATGTAGAAAGAATGCCGAACGAACGTCTGGTTAAGAAAATATACAATGCGAAAGTGGAAGGATGTACGTACCGGGTGAGACCGAGACTCACCTACCTAGACCAGATCGGTCATGTACTGCAGGAAGGTGGAGTCTCCGAAACCGGCGAGCGTGTATGAAGAAATTATGAATGTTGAGGAAGCGAGTGAAGTATGCAAGGATAGAGTTCTCTGGCACTCTGTTCTCTGTGCCTACCCTGCAAGGGATATGGCGTGATGATATGTATGTATTATATCCCTTAGGCGTCTCTTACGATCACCTTTTTTTCCCGTGGGGTAGGCTATGGTTGTGGTCGCGCTCCGCTAAATCGGTCCAGGGCGACGGAAGAGACGGTGCGTAACCTCATAGACCCACTCTGCAAGGACTCCTCTCTTCGCCGTGCGAGCGGGCCACTGGTACCCGATCATTGTCTTCGTTGGCCTTTCTTACGATCACCTACGGGTAAGATAGAGGGTGGTGAATTGTATTCTTAGTCCATCACCACGGTTTGTTATGTTATATTCTACTTTGTTTACAGAATATAACAGATATTGGCAGAATTGCACAAACTAATCACATAGCCAGTGCAACAAAGAAGAAAAAGACTAACCTGTATGCTATATATTGGCAACATTTGTATATGCAAATTGTTGAGCATGTGTTTAGCCTGAGCCGCGAGATGATCACCACCAACTGGAGATCTGACTGCAGCATTCACTAGGGCATAACTGAGAACAAAATATAAGCAGGTTATCATCACCATCTTCGTACATCCCACTGCTTCTCTTGCATAGGTCTTAGATGCACACTATAGCTCTAATCTATAAGGAGATTTGAATTGTATTCTTATTCTGATATCAGATAGAATAAATAAGCAGGTATTTATTGCCAAATCCCAAATCTTAGGTTTGCAAATATGTTGTTAGACAAGTATGAAGTAATGTTCAATGCGTTACCCTATTTTTCTGAGAGAGTTGTTAAACCCAACTGAGAAATCACTAGCAGAACAGGCTAGCCTAGGAAATTTAAAACACTGACTGCAGCCATTGATCCACCCGCCATGTATGACTAAGGTATTGGCCTCTTTTTCTAGGATTTTCTTCTCTTACACTGATGTTTATTTTTACAAATTAAGGGATCAAAAAAAAATCCTTATTTTTGGGCAATTTTCAACAGGCTGTAACTTCGAGAGAAATGGTCGTACAGGAAATCAAAAAAAAGGAAACTGTAGCTCCAAGTTTCTAGTTTTTGGATTAGAGCTTTAAAATTTTGTAACCTCCGTGGTTTTAGAGTACTCGTGAAAAAACCAGCAACAAAAAAAAAATCAATTTTTTTTTTGTTTTTTTTTTTTGGTCTACGGGCGTAGAAAAAATTTTTCCAACATAACTACTATATCTATCAGATAACTTGTTTATTCAGCTTGAATTTACTTTTTCAAAAAGTTCGATACGATCATTTCTCGCTGAGATATCGAACTTTTAATGGAAAAGGATCTTATTGTCTTTAACCATCAATATCTCAGCAACCAATGATCGCATACAAAGTTAAAGGTGGGTTTCAAGAACTTGAATGAATTCTCCTTAACGACTAGCCAGCTATACCAAATAAAAAATAATGAGCAAAAATGTGGGAAAAAGCTCTGAAAAACAATATTTTTCTCATTTTTAAAAATTATAAGCTTTTCAGAGCAAAAAACGTGATCCTTTAATTTTCTCAAAAATTCGATGGAGTGAAACAAAAAAACGGCTGGCTGGATTAATTTGGTTTATTGTAGGGTTTTTGTGAACATATTGAACTGTAAAAGGCACACTTAACATTAGTGGTTTCCTCAATATTTTCGATCTAGCGCTTGACTTTTCAAAAAACCACCAAAAACCCTTTTTTGTTGCATTTTCAAATTCATGTGACAAAATGAAAAAAAATTTTTTCGGAAAAGCAATGGCTAGTTGTTAAGGGGAATTCATTCAAATTCTTGAAACGCACCTTTAACTTTCTATGAGATCATTGGTTGCTGAGATATTAATGGTAAAAGACAATAACATCCTTTTCCATTCAAAGTTCGATATCTCAGTAAGAAATGATTATATCGAAGTGTTTAAAAAAGTAAATTCAAGCTGAATAAACAAGTTATCTGATAGATATAGTAGTTAAGTTAAAAAAAAAATTCTACGTCCGTAGACCGGAAACAAAACAAAAAATAAATTCGAATTTTTTTTTGTTGCTGGTTTTTCTACGATTACTCAAAAACCGCGGCGGTTACAAAATTTTAAAGTTCCAATCCACAAACTAGACACTTGGAGCTACAATTTCATATTTTTTATTTCCTGTATGACCATTTCTCTTGAAGTTACTGCTTGTTGAAAATTGCCCAAAAATTTGGATTTTTTTTTTTGATCTCTTAATTTTTCCAGTAGTTTAGTATTTATGCCATCACGCGGAAATCTGCAAACTTTGGGCTGTATATAAGCTGAGACTTGCTGGCGACCACGCATCGAACGACAACCCCCTAGGTGGACGATATTATGATAGTCGCAGAAAATCGTTGGATTCAGGTGGCACAAGACCGTTCTGAGTGGTGTTCTCATGGAGAGGACTTGTCAACAGTGGACGTCTGCGGGCTGGTGGATGGATATAAGCCGAGAAGAACCAGAGTAGTTATAGTTCTCACCCATCTACAACAGGTACAGCTGAAGTTTGACTCGCACCAGCATCCACCACCAAGGCGGTAGACTTGCCGTTGGCAAATGCAGCCAACACAGCGCTTTTCACAAGGAAAAACGCTGGCGCTTGGTATTTTTCGAAGAGCAGTTCTGCTAGTTTCTCTCGAGCTGGTCTTGTCGTCCAGACAGCCTCTGTGAATAATGCTGGGTGGTGTTCTGATGGGGAGCGAATAACCTGAGTTTGATAGATACAGGTTTATAGATTAATACTTATACGAAATACAGATCTGTCGCATTATCTGCAGTTTTATTTTTTAATTGAAGTGAAATGCCTTTTTCTACTTATAGTTCATCTAATCTAAGAAGTGCATTTTGACGTTTTGCCTTTTTTAATACACAATAACCTTGGTCAAACGTATAAACATGATTGCAAACAATAAATCTGAAATTTTAAAGAACTATTAAGTTATTTACATAATTAACATTGCGAGTGACTTTCCTGTACAATAATCTAATGTTGAAACTCGTAAAACTAATTTAAAATAAAAATAACATGGTAAATAGTAATTGTTATTGACGATCTAACTATGTCCCGTCATCGCGTTCTATACAGTAGTGCTTGACAACTTCCAATTCACGAATACCCAAATAATCAGTAAAAATATTAGAATAATATAATTGGAGTTTACTTCTTAAGAATCGATTTTCAATAAAGCGCCCGGTATGAGAAAATTTGAGGAGTAAAATCTAGTGATCGAATGACCTCGTTACGTTTTTGGTGCGCAACCTATTCTGCGCACCTTTCACTTTCTGACGTGAGATAATACTTCACTGAACAGTTTTAATAAATGTAAATAAAAATATATATATTATTTTTAGTCAAATGAGCTTTTTGTGCGCCTGTTTTGATAATTAATCGTACTTAAGGAGTAAACTCCAGTCGTGCGTCGGAGCTGACACACACACTTTTTTTTAATCGAATAGAGATTTTGACAGAGATGTACATTTCGACAATTTTATTGATAAGGAAATAATTATTAATATTCACGACGATAATAATTCAATTAATAGTAGTGATTCTGAATAGAGAGCTATTTTCAAATCCAGGTTATGTTTTTACTTAACCTAATCCTACTAAATATGATGAATGGATTTTATGATGAAATAATTAAATTTGTATTAATCTAGCACTTAATTAATTCATCTCCTTTTTGAAAAATAAAAAATAAACCGATTATTAATTAAAGAGAATCAATATCGATTTCTCACTAAAATCGAATATTTTCGATAGCGATTATTTGGTTCACATACCTAAACAACTTACTCCGACAGCTATCCAAGTGCACTTCTTAGATTAGATACACTGTAATATTTAATATTGTATAAAATTGAAAAGTGCGTTAAAAGATACTTTAAACATTTTTTTTAAAGACCATGCTAATAAATTATCACCATTAAGGCTGTTATCGTCCACTACTGGACATAGACCTCCCTGATAAATGAGGGGATAGTACCATAATTGCTGCTGGATTATACTATTTCCTTCTTCTTCTTCTTAATGAATGGCCTCTGAGAGTGATTAACCACAACTTTGCCAATGTCAAGTAAAATAATTTAAAAAAATTATAATAGATTTATATTTTAGTCGTCAGTCATGTCGGTTCATTGTCTAAGTCTATAAGTTGGTGATTGTCGTGAGGTGTTATAGATTACCCATGAAAGAACTACTGCCCATAGTCCTGATGAGAGTAAGGAATGAATGCTTGTATTGCAGAGGACTTTAGGTGAGCGCTGTAGGCTCTCAACCCAGAACCAAACAGAAATTTCATTTGTCGTTTCTTATATGTATGTACAGAGTTAGTCAGATAAATTGTATACAAAAAAAGAGTATACACTTTGGAACTCTAATGAAACAGTTAGCTACTCGTGCATCAACGTGCGTAGAGGCAGATCACAGTTTCGCGAATCGCCTCAGTAAGATCTTTGACGTCAGTATTTTATTTTGATTGACTCTCGTAGCAGATAAGTGAGGAACCCATCTGTTGTTAAATAGTTACTACCACCCAAGACCACAGAAAATCAGAGGCATAGTGAAACGCTGTCAACTGTAAATTGGGGTTCGTTGCTCCAGCTCCCTATTCAAATGAAGCGAAGAGAGAATAATTCCAGCTAGTGGCATGATTAGAATATCCAGTGTTATGAAATAAACCTCACCTTAGCATAACAATAATCCAGCATTTTCTCAAATAGATCCCAATTGTCAACCTGTCCATCTTTCATATATGTAACCACTTCCATGCCAGTTCGTGGCACGTGGAGTTCTGTGACGTCAATGTAATGTCGGAGTTCGGAGCCTGCTTTTGTGCCTATGAACATAGATTAAAGCAATTTTAAAATATCTACTGATTTATGGCGGAGTTATTCATTCATTGATAATGTAACTGTCTAAGGCCAGAAAGCAAAATTAGATTCACAATTGTGTGACCACTATAATAAAACACACAGTATATATGGGCATTTCTCTAAATGAAAAATTTTCTATATCCAAGCGGTGAAACATCTTGAAAACCGTTCATGTTCATTCGAAATTATTTTTAAAAAAAAAACGGAATCCTTATAGGATCACTTTGTTGTCCGTCCGTAATGTCTGTCAAGACACTTTTTCTTAGGAACACGTGGAGGTATCAAGCTTAAATTAATATTAATGACTCAGGTCTACGGTCCCTTGGAGCTGTGAAAAATCAAACTTCTAAGCTAATGCAATCAAAAGATATAGCTGTTTATGTCGCAAATTTCTGTAAATTTTCAACACTGGCAAGGGAACCAAAACCTACACTTTCTTTGGTACTTTCCGTGAACTTAGAATCTTGAAATTTGGTATGAAGCTACGTCTAAAAGAAAAATTGTGAAAACCGTAAATTTTTAATTACATCATATATAAAAAATATTTTGAATAATTTTTAACTCACTACCCCTTTCCTCCTGAACGTGTTGAGATATTAAATTGAAATTCATATCAAATACTCAAGTCTATAATACCTTTAAGCTGTAACAAAATCAAACTTCTATTTCAACACAATCAAAAGAAACAGCAATTTAAGAATATTGTCAAACTCGCGACTACTTGCAAGGGCATCAAAACTTAAAGTACTTCCAGTCGACCTCAAATCTTGAAATTTGCCATGAAGCAATGTTTTATAACACATATAAAGGAAAACTTCAGAAAACCTTATATTTTAGGTACATCACATATTTTTTGTTAGATTTACAGAACCCTTTGTGTGGCCGATTTTTTTGTTTAGTGCACAATTTTCGTAGACTTTGTATCGATAGTTGTTCTTGTTTTAGTGATGTTTCTAAGCTGTAGAAACGAAAGTGTCCCATTATTTGAGATAGAATCTACGAATTTATGCCTTTTATTGATCAAAATTTAGATTTTTTCAAAATTTTGGATTTAGCTTAATAGAAATGATAACAATAATAAGAAATATGTTTTATTATTGATTTCGCTAAATAAAAGCAAT
This sequence comes from Lymantria monacha, assembly GCA_905163515.2. NCBI lineage: Eukaryota > Metazoa > Arthropoda > Insecta > Lepidoptera > Erebidae > Lymantria > Lymantria monacha. The sequence goes on along the minus strand of LR991095.1, from coordinate 29,777,096 downwards.
AAAATTATAATCTAGGTATTTTATTTTCATTTAATTTGAATATTATTGATGGCTATGGCATCAACATTGATCTGTTCATGAAAATTTATAGACTCACATAATTCTTATATAGCTCAGGGAAAATTAACGCGAATATGAAAATAAGCTTATTTAGGGGTCTCTTTTGAATAAAAAGTATTTGAATGTCATCAAATATCAGTATTTGAAAAGTCCAGAGCGATCAACTAAATAACTCAATATTGAAGAAATGCCCATATGTAGAATGTCATGACAATATATAGAAGCAACCTCCCAAATGGAATTAACTGACCTTTCTTACGGAATGTTCATTTGTTTATTAACAATAACCTTTTTTTATTTATAGTTTTAGTCATATTAAACAAATATTAGATTTCCAGTGTAACAGGAGATGTATAAATAGATTTAGAATACAGAAGTATTAAAAATAATTACATATAATGTGTTAACAACTGCAGAGTTATACCTGTTTTTTTATGTAAAGATTAATAAACTTCTACATGATAAAAACTTCAATATCTGCAACATGATTCCTAGCTAAGTATATAAAATAGGCGCGATATACCTACAGCACGATAATACAACAAAAATACTTGTACATCTTATCAATAACAGTTGTAATGCCATGTTTACATCCATTTCAACCGGATAACCCTAAAACTGCTATCAATATGAACTTATTTCAAAGAATGATTGGTGGAAGAACTTACCGGTTTGAGTAACATTGCCATCGGGTACCTTCTCCTCAGCTTCGGGGACATGTGTAGCAGGCCCAACACCCACTATAGCGGGAATATCAGCTTTCGGAGTATCTTCTTGAGCATAACCAACGCGTAAAGAATGATGACCAGGATCAAACACTAGTGCACCAATTTCATCACCACCGTACAACATGCCGTTAGGGCCACTCATATTTACAACCTTAATACCAATATTTCTTGGTATTTATTGTTTTCGGCGCGATTTGTTATTTCTGAATTAATAGCTCAATGAGCAAACGCTTTTAATTTTTTATCTGTGGCTTTTTTTTTATGTTTCTACAAGATACGTCAAATACAAGCACAGAACGAGAAAAACTAGGGATGTAAAAAATAATCGATTTTTATTTAAATCGATTATTATTTTCTTATAATCGATTTTTGTAGTAATATTAATAAATTTTTAATAAATCGATTATATAAATTACGCGTTCAAAACGACTTTTATAAACAGCGCTATCTATGCGACGGATGAATAAAACTCAAAGTAAATTCATTATTATTTTCAAGTTATGAGTGAGATAATAAGGTTGTTGGTAAATTAAAAATGTCTTCTAACCGTAAAACACCTAAAAGCAGCTAGCGAAAATATTTTATATCGAAGAAGGATAATACTACAGCAATATGCATGTACTGTTCGAAAGAATTAAAACCTTTAAGTAATATTACAAATTTAAAACAGCACAGAACGAAAACATCCTACTGTCTTACAGGTAACATGAATTACTATATTTTATAATGATTATTGTGGTCCTTATGACAGCAAAATACTGGTTGCCGTAAAATTCATTCATAAAGCTAAAAACGTCTGTCAAGCGAGTCATACGTTTTATAACCTCAATATTTTCAATAAAAATGTATTATATATGGTAAATTTATCGTCAATAGGTTTTTACAAACTAACATTTTATTTTAAAACTAGTCAAATGTAAAATCATCATTTGACTGCACACAGATGGCATAGTGATTAAGATATCTACCTTCAGTGCCAGTGCCGTGGGTTCAATTCCCACGTAGGACAATACTTTGTGCGACCTACAAAGTGTTGTTTTGAGTCTGGGTGTAATTTGTCTGCGTTAATTGCATGTTTTTAAAGTACCCCGCAATACAAAGATTAATAGTTTCTTAGTGTAGGATAGGTAGTATTTTAAATAAAATATCGGCCTGTTGCCGTCCACAGCTGTACGTAGGTCTAAATGTAAAATAGTACTTGACATTTATGGCAATTTTCTTTTGTTCTGATTTATATTTTAGTTTTTGAGACAATAAGGTTGTTATCATGTTAGGATGCTCATGTTTAATGGTAGGTACTGAAAATTTGTATCAATAATGACATTTAGTTTCCTTATTCCTTACATTGAAAATTTAAAGAAACATTCGCTTTGATTTGTTTTGAATTGGTTATTTTTTGTATAAGTATATCATTTCATTTGATTTTTAATATAATAAATTGTTAATATGAATCTCTTAGGTTTATTATTGGAGTATGAAAAGGATTTAGATTTTTAAATATTTGAAAAATCGATTATTTATTTTTATTAAAACCGATTTTTGGCATATCGACTAATATTGAATGAAGAAAAATCGATTATTGTTTAATCGATTCTTTTTCATTAACCTCACAACCCTATATAAAACTACTCAAAGTATATTTTCTCTTACAATTAGACTGAAATGGGGCTAATGCTTTTATTCAAAGTTTTGAAGAACTGCAACACTTTTATTTGAACGTGTACCTAATGAAACGTAAATTTAAAGAAACCGGTATCGTATGAAACAGTTGCAAGCAGTTATTTGTACATACATATCATCATCATCATCAGCAGTTGTTTGTGATCATCTTTAACCAGATTCCGCCCCAAATAATAGTTTTTAAATTATAAGACTAAAAATATCTAGTCATTCATCTATTGTAAGAGATGGGAACAACTAAGGCCCAGGCCTTAATTGTTCCCTTGTCTTCCTAAATAAAATTAGAGCTAAGGCACGGACCACTCCACGCCCTTTATAAATATAGGATTGTTGGTGGTTCTTTGGAACAAATTCTATTTCCCTGTTCCAAGCTGCGAATTGCTCCATACGACTGTCATAGCTCTGACATTCCTCGTTCTAAAGCCTGATTATTGTCATTAGCTTTTACCGCTTTTAAATCATCATCATCATTCTCCTACTCTTATCCCAGTTACTTAGGGTCGATACAATATGTACTTTTTTTTCATAATACATATTGTAAAAGTTATTGGCAATAGTTTCATGACCCGCCGCCTGCTAGACGTCAACCCTCCTTGGGAATCTTAGGAATGTAATTATTGACAAAACGGCATCAGATGGTGTTGGCTCAGGTCGTTATAAGGTTCTTTCATAGTTTCAGCCTATCGCTGTCCACTGCTGGACGTAGGCCTCCCTCATGTTATGCCACAGCGTGCGATCCTGTGCCGCCTGCAACCAACAACGCCCAGCAACCTTCACCAGGTCGTCTGTCCACCTAGTACGTCCTACACTGTGTCGTCCGGTACGTGGTCGCCACTTTAAAACCTTTCCTACCCAGCGGTTGTCGGTTTTTCGAGCGATGGGGCCTGCCCATTGCCACTTCAGCGTGATGTTCTTCGTGCTATGTTGGTTACACTCGTTCTTCTGTGGATTTCCTTATTTTAAACCGAGTTAGATCCGGTTTAGAAACCGAGCGAGATAAATCTCGTAGAGAAATCCCGAACATAGCCATATCACGCTTGAGCTTAATTATGAGGCCTACATTTAGGGACCATGTTTCCGTGCCGTAAATCAACACTAGCAACATACACTGGTCGTAGACCTGTGTTTTCAGACACTGAGGTATGTTGGATGAGAAGATCCTCTTAAGTTTCCCGAACGCTGCCGAACCGAGTTGGATTCGTCGGCTGACCTCTTTCTCGAAATTGGATCTACCTAACTGAACTGTTTATCCAAGGTACACATAATGATTAACAATTTCGGGAATCGCATTGCCAACTCGTTAAGCATGGTGCCAAGGTCCTCCGTGGATTCTGCCTACCGACGATATCGTCTGCAAATTGAAGGTGAGTGATTTATTCGGCATGGATGTTGATGCCGAGTATAAGGCGTCAGTCGTCTTTTACGACATGATCGAGCAAAGTAAGGATTGGTAGTATTCGCAGCCGCAACCACACAGCTACTTCACTCCTCTTTTAAATATTCTCTAAATACTCGTATATAAAAATTAACAAAATACTTATAAAGTGATTCGCTTGAATTTTTTTTTACATGATTATTTAAAAACTGATTTTACTCGAAGTAGAATCCATGTAAATAGTTTTATTTCCAATATTTATTAAAATGTGCGTATAAATGATGAAGGTAACTGTTAATGAATTTTTATATCGAATATGAATCGGTAGTACAAACTAAATCATGTACAATCTTTATCATTTATTGTTGTGTGACAATATACTGTGTAAATAGGTACATATGAGAAATATAAATCATCATCATTCTCCTACTCTTATCCCAATTGCTTGGGGTCGATACAATTGTACTCTTATATCATAATACATATTGTAAAAGTTATTGGCAATAGTTTTATGACCAGCCGCCTGCGAGGCGTCAACCCTCCTTGAGAATGTAATTGTTGACCAAACGGCATCAGATCGAGTTGGCCCAGGTAAGGCTATTAAGGCTTTTAGTCGTCTTTTACTACATCCACAAGCAGAGTAGGGGTTGGTAGTTTAGTAGTAGTAGTAGACCACACAGCTTATATATGAGATATATGAGAAATATAAATAATAAATACGGTATAATAAAACAAACATATTACGACATCACAATATTTATTATAACATAAATAACTTTGTTAACAAAAGACATTTAATACTGTCTACACATTGACTACTTGATCAATATGTCGTTATCGAAAAAGCGGTATAATTTCAATCCCCACACCGGTTTATAATAATCTCCAATAAGAAACTACTTATAATAAACACTGACGTATTATAATTTTACTACTATGCCGTTATAATAATCATAGACAATTGTGATTTAAAAAAATTGACTATGTATTTAGTTTAGGGGTAAAACGACTAAAAATATTTTATTTTATAAATATAGCGTGTGTAATTTTTTTTTCTTAATACTATGAAAGTTATTAACAGACCCTAGTATCAAATTCAGTCAAGTATAGATAAAAAAAAATAATTAAATGTGTATTAACAAAAATTGTTTTGCTAATTATAATGTGGTCTAAAAATTTTAAATCAATTCATTAGCACGTCGATGTTTACTATTAGACTCATAAGAATAGCACTCAGAACGGGTCTATGCCATCTGCATCCAAACGTTCTCTACTATTTTTACGACGTCATTAGTTCAACTAGAGAGAGGCCACCTTATACTGCGTCATCCTATACTTAGATGCAATTGCTTTCTCAACGGATCTCGATTTCAGACAGATATGTCCTGTCAATTACAATTTTAACGTAAATCCTTTAGTTTAACCAGCAGGTTACACCTATTCTTCTATGGATTACCGTATCCCGGATTATATTGCATAGACTCTCCGATTCTAGATTTAAAAATGCCTTCAACAGAAGGAAGGTAGACTAAACTCATGAATAGAATCAGCAATGTTAAAAGATAGTGATTAGATAGTAATGCTATACTTAATAAGCTTTAACAGGGTCTCAGGGTCTTCACATCTGAAACACTATATAAGTCGAGTAACAATGCTCTTTGGTTGTTGTGAGCTGGGCAATCAAGAATTTAATGCATCAGGATAATTAAAAAAAATCTTTGTTATTACAATAAATAAAAATCTAAATTTTTATCGGTAAAATAGGAGTCACCTAAATATTATATTTGTTTCGTTTTTATTAAATCAGAAGCATATGAATTCTTGAGCGAGTCAATTTGATTAGCAAACGCTAGTTAGTCAGCCGGCTCGAAGGACCATAAATTTGAGAAAACCTGATAAAATAAATTGAATATCGAAAGCGTAGTACCAGATGTTATGCACATCAATTTAAAACAACGTATGTCCGAACATTGGACTGATATAAGCAGTTTTTTTTACATAAAACATCGATTTAGCAAAGTTTAACCAATTTGGTAACCAAAATGCATCTACATTTTTTTCACATAAGAATATTTGCCACAACGTGAACCTACTTATTTACATTATATGTTTATAGATAGTACAAATATATGTAATATACAGGTTTTTATTTCTATATTTATAATAGATTATTATAAGAATATTATACACAGGATTATTTATTAAGACGGTAACTATACACATATAGAAAATTCATACACAGACAGTAAGATATTGTATAGGAACTATACTAAAGGCTTCACAATAACTACATACTTGTATATTATATAAAACATTAAACTCAAATATTTTATATAGGAATATGGCTTCAAATATTCATTATTTACATGTTAATAAACCTATTTTTTTCAAGGGTGATTGATGAAAAACCAAGATATATTTTTAATAATTTTTTTTAGAATAGATAAACATCTTTGATTTATGATATAAATATATAACATTTATTTCTTTAAGTAGAACAAAATTTATAAATTGAATTAAGTTTAATATTATTATTTATTGAAGTGAAAACTTCTTTAGGCGCGCTCTTTCTCGCGCGTAATTTATTTTGTGGGTATTGAATAAAATTGAGTCGTCACGCTTGGCTATGTAACGCTCGTTAGAGTTAAGACGGCTATCAGCCACTGAAAAAGCATTTTTAAAATATGGTACAAATGACGACCAGTTAAAGCAAAATCTACCAAAGTAATTTATAACATACAATCATAATTATACACATAATATAAATTTAATTATTTTATGAATATAGAACAAAAATAAAATTCTTATATTTCGTATTATTAACCACGCTTTAATGAAGTTTTCAGTTTTATCGCGTGGTCTTAAAACAAACACCAATTTGTATTTTTATTTTCAATTTAAACACTAATAAAATACTATAAAATGTTGTTGAAATAATGACTTAGAAATAAATATACGAAACATCAAACAACTTATCTAAATAAGCCAAATCTCTAATACACAGTATAGTATGTATAATAAGGAACAATATAATTAGTAATTACATATATTATTTAAATATATATTCTTTGTGAATCTAAAACGTAAATATTAAAATTACATTCTTATTAATAAATATGAAGTTAATATAAATGACACGATATTTTAACTTATAATCCTTGTAAGTTCAGGTGCTCTGTAAATGTAGACACAGAAAACAGTATGAAAAACGTTTAAGATTCTTTTCCATTTTCTGATAATAAATTATATATTTTTGTCTAAAAATACACTTCTGCTTATATTTACGGTAGCTTTATAACATTAAATGCAAAGTAGATATTATTCCAGAAATAACAAGTACCTATAGATTCTATAATAATAAGTTTCATAAAATTAGCACGATCAAATAGGTAACATACGTAGTTTATTATGTAACTATGTATTCCTATATTCTATTAGAATTAGAAGATTATTGGTGAAAAACTGAGACTCAGACATTACCCAATTAAAACTCAAGCAATATTTATTGAAAAAAAATCTGTGTGCGCTCACATGTCAATGGAGCAATGAGACAATATGGAAATTTGTTCAATAAGTTTAAATAACAAACTTAAAAATTGATAGAAGAATTAACAACAAAAAAAGCTAATTAAAATTCTACACACTATTTATTATAATGTACTTTCTGATCTGAAATTTTTAGATAGAACCTATACCCGTAGCAATGCAAAAAAATGCTTGACAGTGAAACGGAACGTTAATATAGTTCGTGGTTACACCAAAAACGACACAATAATGAAATATGAGTTTTTGGCGGGAATATGAAAGTGTCATGGGTCTTGTATTATATTCAAAATCTTAGTGTTTTAACGTGTTTTATTAAATAATTTTGATGGCATTTTATGTAATGTGATGTGAAGAAACTGCTATGATGTAGTGAATATAATATAAAAGTGCTTTACAACGTTTTCGTTTTCCACCAATATTTCAAGAAGATATCATTAAAATTGTGGCCCTAGCACGTTGATTATGATAATTTGACTTAATCACGGACTACGACTGACATAAAGAGACTAAAGACGTGCAGAAAATTGCAACTCGACATTGTCAACTATGGTTTAAGTAGCTGATTGCCAATACAGAAAAGCGGAAGAAGAACGAAATAGGAGCGATGATGTTTTGGCGGGTAAATGAAATGTTCATGTGGTGTAGTCTTAAATTATATTTAATAACTCAGTTTTATATTCATGTCGTTTTGTCAATGAAGTGTTACATAACGATAGATGTCTAATCAGTTAAGTTTTCATCTACAGTTGAGACCGGATATAACGACATTGGAGGGAACGTAGACTTCGGACGTTATAGCCGATAATGGTTATAAGTAATACACTCAAGTAGTCATGCTGATAGTAAGGGACCGTCCATTAATCACGTGAGGTTTGGAAGATGTTTGACAAAAATCACCAAATATCACAAGGGGGATGTGGGGTGCAGTAAGATATCACGTATATTTATTTTTTCGTCAAACGTTGCGATTTCTAAACTGAAAAGTGGCGTGTAGTGTGACTTTCACTTGCCGTTGCCAGGCAACGAACGAAGTTTAAAGTAGGTGATCTGTGTAAACACATTTTTGCGAAGTATAAAAAAGCAAAAAACGAGAATATAAGGGGAATAAGAATACAATAGGCTACTTTTTTGTAGGTAATAAAAAATCACGTGATGTTGGTGGGGGAGGGGGGGTCATAGTCTTAAACCTCACCACGTATCACCAAGGGGGTGGGGGAGGGTTAGAAAATGCGAAAAAAAAGATCACGTGATTAATAGACGTCCCCTAATATGTATGTTTGTAATATGAATGTAGGTTATTCATAGGAACTTATTTTCAAATAAAATGTGGAAAAGGTAAAAAAGTTTATTATGATTTTGTCTGTTTTTTTTAAACTGAGCCTCAAATATATTTTTGATTTTAAGTTTCATTGTCATCAAGGTATTATATTAAAAAATGCAAGGTCAAATGGCAACGAGTGCGTTGGAGATTCGATTATGGTAGGAGAATATTAATACACAAGTCAAAAAATTCCTGCATGGATTAGAATTAAGTTGAAAAACGACTTATATCTTAGTCCTTATATATTTTCCTATACTAGTAATTAGGTAGGTATAAACATTTATATTTCTTAATATAAAATACTTAGGTATCACATTATTTAATAGAAAGGCAGACAATTCTCTCTAGATTTCATAGATTATATTTATAAAGGGAGTGCAGTAAAAATATAATAATAGTAAATACGTATAAATATGATGAGAATGGGAATAGAAAAGAATCTCGATAACTCGAATGTCAAGGCAAATATAGATGTATATACAATTTCGACTTTTCGACTGAATAAGTTTTTCAAAATACAGGAGAGTTATTTGATAAAATTTTGACCTAAAACCGCAATTTATTGTACACATTATTATTATATTTTACTGATTACATCTTATGACATCTGATTTTTGGAATTCGAGTTACAGAGTATATGTAAACATGTACTGTCATTACCTCGCATAAAAATAAGACTGTTTAGAAACTGACTCTAGTTCTAGTTAGAAATTCTAAAAATCCACCTACTGAAGATCGCGACTTAACGAGATTTTTGATGTAAAGAAGAATAATTCTTGTGCGTTTTTGAAGGGATTTGTCTGAAATTGTATATGTATGTAAATTTTAATGGCATGACATTTTTATGAGAAGTGTATTAGTTTTTGTTATATATTATACAATGTTATCGTTTCGTCTGTTGAGCAGTCTCTATGCGTCGATAGATGGCGCTGTATATTATAGCTGTTTACCAATAGATGGCGCTGTGTAGTGTCCTTTAGAGTTGTTTAATACTTAAGAAAATTCTATAAAGAAAATCATTATCAAGCCATTGCTCGATATATCGATTATAATATCTAAAAATCACCTATAAAGTTACTTTTGTGGTACCTATTATTTATTTCTTTATATTACTTGACACACAATAATTTTCTATCATTTGATTAATATGAAATTTCAGGCCTTTCTTTATTATATAGTTTTTATTATACTACTAGAAATACAAATTATATATACATCTTAATCTTAATAGCCTACTCTACCAATACACGTATAATATAATACTTTTATAAGTTTGAAGATATTTTTAATGTTTTTGAAAAGTAAATAACGTCATTGTCGCGGGTTAACAAGGTTTAATATGTAAAACACTTTCTTCAAACAACTTTTACAAAACTCTGTTAATTCACTATTGGACATAGGCCTTTCCACAAGAATGCCACACAGAACGGTACTGTGCCACCTGCCTTCAACGATTCTTCGTGAATTTTAATGTTCTCAGTCTACCTGATGGGGATTCGTCCTACGCGCCATGTGTTTTCGGATAATATTTGACGAATTGTTATTTCTACCTTACGGTTATATTTTTCAGTTTAGTCCCCTGAGCTTTAAAAGGTAATTTTCTTTTAATGACATGTTGATCTCATAGAATTAACCATATAAATAATACTAATATATACAGGGTGGAAGTGGACCGCTCCCGAAAACAAAGACAGGTAACCCTACTAGTCCTACTTGTTATGATAGGCTAGAAAAAAATTCGAATCGGATAAAAAAAAATTTTTTTCACCACGCGGGGTCGTTGAACTCTTGAACATATGATCGTGAGTTTTGAATAGATTGCGTCTTTTCTCATCTGAGTAATGTTACGTATTTTTTATGGAATTATCGTTACATGCCACTGTCCTAATACCATCGTATTGTATGTGAAAAAAACTTAAAATTCGTTGTGCAAAAAATATGTTTTTTCCATCCGAATCGATTTTTTTCTTGCCTATCATTACAGGACTAGTAGGGTCACCTGTCTTTGTTTTCGGGAGCGGTCCACTTCCATCCTGTATATACTTCTATATGAGATAACGGGATAATTATTTGTAGGGTAGTTGGGTTAGGGATTAGTTCACCACCAGCTGATAGATTGGCTGTGTCAGGATGAGGTCCCATAGCCTTCTTACCAGGTCAAAAAGGTTAAAGCTTCCCAAACAAAAAATAGTTTACATTTCGAGCTTAACGATAATTCGGAGTTTGGGTGTATTTTGTGCCTGGTTAAATACCTGTAAATAAGTACCTTATAATTTAGGTTTTAAAATGTTGTTTGTATTAAAAAAAAAAACTAAAGATTTGTATATTTATAAATTCTTCCGCGATGCAAAAAAATTATACCAGTGTTCAGTTTTATCTTTAAAAATATTTTCAAAATGAATTCTGATATTTATACGAATATTACAGATATGAAATAAAAACATTTTTTTCTGATTTTATAACGTCTGTATATGATTTTTTTTGGATTTGTCCGTGCTCATTCATAACGTAAAAAATGAAATGCAATAAATAAAATCTCTAAGTTCTCACATATTACAATAGTAAAAAAGTAACTATAGTATCTGGAGATAAATATTGCACATTAACCTTTGGAAAGAGAAAATCAACAAGTTTCGGCTTCGTAGAGCATTGTCTCTTTCACACATCTGTATCACACGAAACATCTATCTATTAAAAGCTGTTACAATAATTATGCCCTTCCGTTATTAAATAAAATACACCAATTCCTTTCGCTTTTTTCTAAATTCTTGTGGTTTTAATAACTGTATTCACATTTTTTTAACTGGACGCGTTTAGACTCTCTCGCATTTATACAACGACTGACAAATGTCACAAAAGTAGTGTGCAACAGAGACAACGCTCTACAAAGCCGAAATTAATCGAATGCCTCTCTCCAAAGATCGATATGCTTTATATTACCGGATATTGTACGTTCTATTAGTACATTATTTTAAGTACACAACTTCTACATAAGTGCAGATTTATAATATATACAAGTAAGAATACAATTCTCACGCAATACAAAAGTAAAAATATGAATTAACAATATCAAGTGTTACCAAGATAGTGGTTGCCATACTTTATAATACTTTGAGATTTCATTCAATACGATGTATGAATCTGTAGTGGCTATACAATACACAAGTAATAAATACAGAATATACACATCACATAAATAGGTGGCCTTTTGCGTGCCCGGCTTGCAAAGTCTGTTGCAAGCCAGCCTTGCGGTAAATAGATTAATGGGGCCCGCGTAAGCCAGGTCCCAGCTCTAGAGACTTAAATGTAAACTAGATAGTTCGCTCATAGAAATAGAGAAAATGAAGTAGTGATTTTCAAAAATCATTGAATTTGAGCAGGCCATTCCTGTTCCCTGAAAATAGTTTTGATATTTTGTGAAAGGCGATAACTTTTTATCGAATCAATATCCAGTCTCAGGCCCCGCCCTGGGAAGCTACTCAGGCAATTCCGGCCCAGTCCGACCCTTTACTTACTATTATATTTCATTCACAATACAAAAGTAATAAATACATATTATACACACTACATAATTAAGAATACAATTCTCACACAATATGAAATTAAAAATACAAAACCCTCATGTATAAGAATGTTTATAGTTACCCCGCTCTATGTAGTAAGCGGGCAGTTTTTACTCTATATAAAAGTAATGAATCCAAAACTCTCACATTATACACAATACAAATTATATACATTCTACATAAGTTAGAATACAATTCTCACACAATACAAAAGTAATAATACAATACTTACTCTAACATACACGAATAATAATACCTATACACTACCCAAGTAAGAATACAATTTTACCGCATTATACAAAAGTAAGAATGCATTATATTCGCACTATACCATAATAAATTGTGATAGAAACACCTTACTGTTCTTCAAATGAATCTTCTCCACATTTAGAAAGAGTTGGCATAATATATATCACTGTTTAAGCGAAATGGCATAAGATTTTATTAAGAACCTCATTGATAGTCAATAAATTTTAAGTAACACTTAAAGCAATCTATCTGTCAGTTAACATCAATGATTGATTGATATTATGCGCCTTAAGAGTTACCTCAAACATGTGTGTCGTTGGTAAAAACAGCCATTAGTCATCTTCTACAACCCTCATGGAAAGCGAAGGTCGTAAAGTAGTCGTAGTAGAAATTAACACAAAAGTTATTAGACATTCTAAAATCTTTCGTTCTCACTGCACTTGACATCCAACGCTGATAGCATTGAATAATGGCGCAGCCCCCAGGCCTCCATCACCGTCTGTGACTCCAGCTAGGTACTTCGCCCTTGTACAATCATCACATGTGCAACTATCTTTAAGAGTACAAAGGCCCCGGGCTGTTGCAATAGCTTCCCATTTTATTTGTTCGTCTAACGTACCACTTCTGCTAAGGAGATTCTGAAAATGCGAGAGCCATTTATTTTATAAGGGTTTTTCTTAAGGGTTAAGCAGGCGACAAGGTAATATCTATATTTTGCCATATAAGTCATAATTCCATGTAATAAAAGGCAAGGTTATTGTAATTTATGGGACTCAGATGCCTTGAATTCATAAATTTTATTCAGATACGATTTCTGGCATGGGCATATGGGTGATCGTTAGTTCCGATCTAAACTCTCAAGTAAGCAGTTCGTCTAATATACTCCTGTAGAATTATTTTATGAAGTATAGGTCTAGAAACTCTTCGATGGACTTCCCTAATACGAGGAAGCAGCTATCTTGCCCTGACAAAACTGCAATGGTTCACAATTCTATAGAACGTTAAGATGAAATTCCGTATACCAACCTGCATTACTTCCACGTTGCTCGCTTGCCACATATCAAAATCCCTTAATTGTTTTTCCTCTCTCCTGGTCTTTTTATTCTTCTTTAGCGTTCCGCAATAGACAGATAGATCTTCGCTTGCCGCTATAGATGTTTCATCGAATTGTAATGACATTGCGTCGCAGGAAGTAGCTCCGTCTTCTTGGTCTATTAGCGTATGATCTTCTGGATCTGAGCATAATGTCGAGACTGAAGTGACATCTGTGGATGTGTGATTCTTTAGGGGCTGGTAGTTTATCTGTAAAAGATAATGAATTGATCATTAGAAGAATCTTGAATGGAAATGTATTAATGTCCTACTCCTTACTCTATTGGGGTCTAAAAACCAGCTCAGTTAATAATATAAATGGGCAGCCAAGAGTGGCAATTATCCCTCCTTTGGGAAATCTAAGTACAACAATAAAAGTCAATAGGCTGATGAAAGAATAGATCAGCTTCAGCCTATTGGCTGCAAATTGAATATGATTTGCCTGGATAAACAAGCCTGGTGGTAAATAATAACCTCCTCTCATGAACTGCAACAATACCAAGGATACAGCCAAATCGCTGCTTACCGCAGTTGCAGGTTGAGACGGAATTCAATGAGAATACGAAGAGACAGCGGGAATTTGAGTATCTTCATAGTTGAAATAGAACTCTGTCAGTAACTAAGTCAAAAGTTTGTCTTCAAATAGTGCTTCCGTTTGTAAATATTCTTTATAATCATGTAATTACCTGTGCATCTTCAAGCATGCTGCATTCGCTGACACGACGTATTGAATTTGCTTCTTGTGACATATCCTATAAGAATATAAGTTCAAGGAATTATAAAGAAACCACCAAAAGCAATCCGAAAATGTCGAAAAAATAGAGATAGTTAAATTTATGGAGGATGTTTACTGTTTATTGGTGAAATTTGTCAGAACGATTGGTTTATTTATAACTTTTGCACAAAAATAATAATAGGCGGACTTAATGCCATATGCATTTTCTACCAGTCGATCTAGGGAAGAGCAGAAATAATGCGAAGTAGGTGCAACTTAATGTCGAAAGTAATATAAAAGATATTAAAAGATGATAATGTTTTATCTGAATTTTTGACACTATGTTACAGAACGATTTCTGATGTCTACGTAAGAGTTATACATTTGAAATAAAACTATTTTATGGATTCAATCGCATTTGTATTTGATTTTCAATTTTCAGACGTTTCAAATACTTTACAGCGCTTATGGTCACGGGAGAACTAAAGTGTATCACGTCCAATAAGTCATCGTTATTACAGAGACTTATATCTACCTGCTACAATATTAGCTATTTAAATGTGGTCAAAAGTTTTATTTCACACCACATTACAGATTTAGACGCCAAAGAGAAAATGCAATACAATTATTTTAGGTTTCTTAAATAACCCTAATCATAATCACACTATCGAAAAGTATGACAGAGTGCTGGTTTTGATTCTATATGGCTCATATATTCCTTTGTAAAACCCAAGGGTAGCTAAACTTAGGTTAGATAAATTAGCACTTCTTACGTCTTCTTCACTGTCCAACTGTAATACTGATAAATCTGCAAAGGGCTCGTCTTCTGCCTGTGGGATGCCTTTACTAGTTGAAGCTATTGGTGATGATGGAGTAGCGACTGTAAGAAATGTCTTTGGTTAGATAAGTATAGTGAAATATCTTCTCTTATCTTGTACACCAACCGGCCTTTCGTTCTGTTGGACCATAGGCCTTATGACGAAAGAGAGATAATATCAAAATCGCCAGTGGCTGTTACGTATTATATCTAATACAACCCTGGTTCCTACATTCATAGTATTATTGCAGTCAATATTTACGACTTTCATGAGTAAATAAGGCAACTAAAAAATACTGGCATACCAAAATATGACAAATATTTCATTCGATTCTATTATAGTTTTTGAAACGGGGTGGTGAAGGAAGGGCTCACAACCACTAAATAATCCAACATTGACCTTGTCACCGTCTATTTTAAGGACACCTTGGTACCTCGTGGTTATTTGACATTACTAGTTCACTTTATGACTTGAGCATTAGAAAATTTTCTTCCCAATGAAGTTGATAATCTTCGGCAAGCACTTTATTCTCCAAATCTCAAGAATTAATGCATATAGATGATAGATTAACAAAACTTATTGAAATTATCCAAAAAGGTGCCCTATTTAAGAGCAGTATAACTTAGCTTGAAATTATGGATCCCTATGTCCTCAAGATGCATAGGAATACGCTTATATGATATGTCCATGATGATGAACGTACCATGGTCACTGCTGTTGCTTGTATGTAAGAGATTCTCTGTTGATGGCTGCTCCTGATAATCCCTGCTTCGAGCTTTGAACAGTCCAAATTTCACTGGAGCCATTATCTGGAAAGGTAACTCAAATGGGTAATAAACTTACCGCGGTATGATTAAAGATAATTATATAGTACATGAGAGCTTTTCTATGGATTCATTAGTCCATTAAGGTATCTTAGACATATGTAGGTTGTTTTCTATGAAACAGTATATATTCGTCACGCCTGAGAAGCGGATTGCTGTGTGCGATGTTTAGAAATTTCCCAGAAAAATACTGCTTAAATTCTCCTAGTGATCACTTAGTCTATTTTTACGGCTCCTACAAGAAAACTCCAAAACATGTAATAGTAGGTACTTATAATGATTTGTAAGGCCACAATGAATAAATAACCACGGCTCCGTTCGAAATCGTGCCGAGTGAAAATAAATCCAAATAACATGGAGTATCCATATTAAAGGAACATACCAAGCAGAGGTTTGTACACAGGTTTGGCCTCGTTGACCTCGTTTTAAATTGAGCACCCTCTGCACTCAATACTGGTCCACCTAAGGATCTAATGGCAATCTGAGGCTAATATGCAAAATCCAACACAAAAACGGAAACATAATAAAGGTAAAGCATGATATTCTGTTTCATACACCGCACACTTAAATATATCTATATTTAGTCAGATGCATATATTTATTTCAGCGATGATGGCATCCTTTCAGAGGCTACTCACCCAATAAAGGAATATAAAAGTCATCTTTTTAATTATACTGTTCACATACAGTGTTATCCGATTGTAAGACTAAAGGAAACAAGTTCGGAATTTGTATGTTTTGTATGGTCGTATAAATATATATAAAATAGTCTAAAAACTGTATTAATTTGTGAAAATAACGTAATATTAATTATATAAAGGTTACTAGGATTTTAATTTAATAACTAGACAGAGAGGACAATACACACAATGTGACGTCAAAGTCACAATCTTCATATTAATATACGTTTTCCCTAAACAAACATCGTTGTGTGTGAAAAGGATAGAATATGCCCACTCTAATAACTTCTAAAATTCTTGTGTATAATTTTTTAAATTATTATTGCACAATCTTGTACATATAATAAAATTACATATTAGCTACATTTTAATATTTTTTTACTTCCAAATGAAGTATTCATATATCGGCTAAAAAGAAAAAAAAAAAGAAATTGACCATAAAGATATTTCGATAAAATTATAATTACCTCATGGTGGAGCCGCATAAAATGCTTCTTCATCTTATTTATAACACTTTTGATATACATTATAATTAAGAAAAATGTAAATTTATTTTTTTTAAACACAGAGCTAATACTTAATTAATAAGAAGCTACTTAAAATCACAGTCATCCTGTTCTTCTGTCGTCATATCCTGTTCTTATCCCAATTACTTGTGGTCGACGAAATATGTACTCGTACATATTGCAATAATCATTGGTAATAATTTTATGACTGATCGCCTGCCTGACGTCAACCCTACTTTTGAATGTAATTGTTGACCAAACGGTATCAAGTGGCGCTGGCCCAGGTCGATATAAAGCTCTTAGTTGTCTTTTACGACATCTACGAGCAAAGGAAGAGCTGGTTGTATTAACAGCCGTTATAGAAGATACTTAAAATATTATTTAGTTAACAATATATACAAGCATAAGAAAAAGAGGCTTACTGCACGGATAGCGTAGTGGTTAAGATATCGACCTATCGTGACAGGTGTAGCAGATTCGATTGCCACGCATAATTGTCCCAAATACTTTATGCGATCCATAAAATAAAAAGAAATTCAGGATAAACACGTAATTCAGAGTTTGGATATGAGTTGTATCTGTTATCTGTATGCTTATAAAATCTAGGGGACTTTTTTGATACAAGAATTTATTTTTAAGTTTAAAGTAAAAAAAAAATTATGTAAACAATTTTATCAATTATTTACTAGAGTTATATGGTCTATAGATTACTACTATTATCTACAGAACAAACTCATCATCATCATCCTGCTCTTATCATAGGTAATTACTAGTGATGAACGCTATATTTACTTTCTTACTTTTTTGCCTTAGTAGTAAATATTGCAAGTATTGGCTATAGTTTTATGACCGGCCGCATGACTGTCGTCAATACTACTTGAGAATTTATAAAAACTTTTTAAGAGCGAAAAATTAATGTCACACGTGGGACTCGAACCCTATCTACCGGACAATAATTACACAATGTAACGATTTTTGATACTCTCGCCTCTTCCATAAAGACGACAAAATAATACGAGGTGCAATTTGATTGTCATACGACAGCTTCCACTTGTCTAAGTGGTAGGACGATTGGAACGGATTTCTAATACGTGTCAGCAAAACGAGTGAAAAATAATTGTCACACGTGGGATTTGAACCTGAGTCCCACGTGTAACAATCATTTTTCGCTCGTAAACAAGTTTTCATAAGTAAACTAGCATGTAACACTAATCTTAGTAATTTAGTCTACTTGGCAATGTAATTGATGACAAAACGGTATCAGATAGAGATGTCCTAGGTTGATGTTAAGCAATTCTACGACATCTACGAGCAATGTAAGGGTTGGTAGTATTCACAGCTGCCACTACACAGCACACAAAACAGCACTTTTATCGGTATTTATTGCACTTGGTAGAAAAAAAAACGGCCATAGACGATTTTTCGTTCACAATTTTTGATAGAACCACTAAATATTATTAAGTACAGTAAAGCCGTCGAGTCGAGAATGCTTTTAACGAACTACTGAAACTACGTGCTTTTGTACTACGTGCCACGGTTGCAAGGCCGCAAGTTTATCGATTACAGAGTAAACTGTACCATATTGGGGTCACTAAGGCGGTTGTTTACAGTTTTTTTTTAGTCGTTTGTTTACGGTTTTTGATTCAGAAGTTAAAATTTTCGATTGTATTCTTTTCGTTACTCATTTTAATATAATATGAATATGGTAAAATTCAGCTGAAGTTACTAGGTGGATGGGTAGCAGCACTGCCTTAGGAATTGCTTAGCAACTCTTTGGTTTGGTTACTTGAAAAAACGCGTCAGCGGCATTAAATAGAGACAAATAAGCATCTATAGGATTCAACCTGCGACAGAATGAGATAGAATCCATTCACTCATCAGCCCGTAGATGTCCACTGTTGGACATAGGCCTCCCCACGAGAATGTTACTCAGAACAATCCTGTGCCATGCATTCAGCATCAATGGGTCCGCTAGATGAACCCATGGAATGGCAGAACTGCCGTGACTTTAGTGCATCCATAGTTTTTAGGGAGGAATAACGACATAATCGCCACGGTTGATAGGTGAATTGGTGATTGCATTAGGTGTTATAAGATTAAGTGTAAGTAGGTTTATAAGCTTTTAAAACCCCTTGTGGTGACTGAGTAATACAATCCACCTTCGTCATCATCATTTCTTCTTGCCCGTGGGTGTCGTACAAGACTACAAAAATATACGATATGGAGTATTTTAATTGGTTTCTTCTAGGAAATTGATTGAAATTTGAAAAAAAAACACTATAGTAAACCGGACGCTTCTTTGCTGACATCGAATCTGAGGCTTCTGACTTCACAGAATAATGACGCCAAAATGGATGCGTTTAAATCACACGCAGATGATATGATAATTATTGATTTTAATATTTTTTAATGCACTATGCATTGTTAAGACTATTGGAACGGATTTCAAATAAATCATTCCAACTTCGCAACTTTCGCTCGCAAAATAAGTGCTTATAATCTAATAATCCACCACCAGATCGGAGCCTGACTGTAAGAGCCCGTTCCCATTTGTCGCCCGTCGGACCCTGATTTTAATCGAATATTCCAGTATACATTACGCCTCTAAGATCCCTGCGGTAGGTAACAAAAAGGGCTGATGACTTTAAAACGCTTGAAAAGATATTCATAAATTGTAAATAAAAATAACCTCCATCAAGTCAGCATTCAAACAAAAAAACCGCATCATAATTAATCCGTTCATTTAAGAGCTACGATGCCACAAACAGACATATAGTTACGTTAAATTTATAACACACCGCTTTTAACATATATTCTCCTGCTCTTATTCCAATCCCATTTGATAGTGGTAGGACCACACTAATGACAGTTTTCTGTCTACAGCTGTGAGTTGGACCGTCCGGGGTAGAACCACACTCTCGCAGAAAATCGACGTCTAAACAGTGGCAATGTGCTGCTTCGCTTTATTAGGTGAGCGAGAGAGCTGGAAGCCCTGTTTTCTGGGCGAATTTAGGGTTTTCACTGGTAGGCAATCCCTGGACCTTAGCTGGTATAACTAAGGTCCAGGGATGGCAGTTAATACTTACCACCGTGTGCTACTTGCTCGTTTTCTACCATAGGTAATAAAAAAAGAAATATTTGTGGTCGACGCAATATGTACTCGTACTTACATATTGCAAAAGTTATTATCAATAGTTTTATGACCGGCCTGACTGACGTCAAATCTTCTTGGAAATGCAATTTATTATTCATTCATTCATCTCAGCTTATATATGTCCCGTTGCTGAATTTGGGCTTCGTTCATAATACACATACATATCATCACGCCATATCCCTTGCAGGGTAGGCAGAGAGAACAGAGTGCCAGAGAACTCTATCCTTGCACACTTCACTCACTTCTTCAACATTCATAATTCTCTTCATACACGCTTGCCGGTATCGGAGACTCTTGACTCCACCTTCTTTCAATACGTGACCAATCTGGTCTAGGTAGATGAGTCTCGGTCTCCCCCGGTACCTACATCCTTCCACTTTCGCATTGTATATCTTCTTAACCAGACGTTCGTTCGGCATTCTTTCCACATGTCCGAACCACGGAGCAAATACAAAGAGGAGCTGTTGTAATGAATATTTTCTATGAAACAATGCGTGTCATTTACAGGGGGTGAGGGGGACGCTGCTAATGGAGAAAGTGAGACAAGTAATAGTACTTGTCTCACTCCCTCCTTTATGTTCATCTACCGGCTATTAGCACAACTACTAATTTCGTATATTGTATGCAGTTGAGCTATCTTGCATTAGATGTCAGTAAGTGTATGGTGTAACAGGGACGTACTCAGAATTTACCTATATCAAGGAGTGCTATTTTTTTTTTATTTCAAAGATAGAAACAAATCTTATTAGCTGTTTGCTCTATTCAAATACAAATGTTTATAATCAAATAATTCTGCATAGCGAATAGCTGTATGACTACTGTTTTTAACCGAAAATTTCTTTATAAGGCTTGTCAGCATTGTTCATAATGTTAATATTTTATGAAAAATCCATCTTTTCTTTACTGTCATTCTGATAAACTCAGAAGTTTAGAAACCTTTTTTCTTCATATTTGTGTCCTTTCCATACGACCAAATAATACAATTATTTGTTTGGGTTTCTAACAAATTATCGAATGAAAGTAGTTGGACTTTTAGTAAATATGTTAGTTACACGGTATTATTTCCTTCCTTTTTGTCTTTTCCATATAAAAAAAAGAATTAAACCACTCTATTAAAATAAGGCTTTATACAATTGATAATGCAACAATGGTGTCAATGAACAAGACATGTAAAAGAGTATTTCAAGCGAGCAGACCAGACCCCCCTGGTAGCAACCGTTTGATTGACGCACGGGCCATCTAAAACTTAGCCATGCCAAAGGTAACTTGAAGACCTTCGACGCCACCACCATTTTGAGTATTTTTGTGACGTGCTCAACCTCGTTAATCTTATCAAGAAATTGCATCGAGTCCAATTACATTATTAATAAATAAAGGAGAAAGGGTGACATTGGTTCCAATAATAAAAATGAAATACTCTTTGCATCATATATTTCTTGAGCTATACCTAGTCTTGCCCTAAATACTGTAACAAAGAAAAACCTTTTTCTATTGCAAAAAATATTTATGACTTTTACAGTGTCAGTTTAATACATAAATATAAAACAATTTAAAATATAAAAAGCTTGTTCGAAGTGGTTTCTATTGGTTGCAATACAGTCCTTTAAATCTTCATTGTTAAAATGAGAAGAACAAATCTTTGTATATTTCGTAGGAGTCCAGTTTTTCTATTAATTTTTGAAATCCATTGCTTCTAACATCTTCATTGGACGGTATTCTAAAACATACAAAATTTACAGTTTAATTATAATAGGTTCATTTAAAGTAGTGTAAAAAATATTTTTCTTTGATGAAAAATCCGAATGTTATAATTATATTCTAATTACGACCCTGGATTTTTGACACTTTTATAGTTCTTCATAGTTAACGACAGCTGGCGTGTTGCTTACAAAATAATTATTAACTACATATAAAACTCATATTTTTGTTGAGGTAAAAGGCTTTGGGTATAAATTTTAATACTCATGGTTATTAGTTATTATAATAATCTTAAATGTTTGAACTGTATGTGCTTTTGTTGTTCTAGGTCCTATTACGCAAAGTGGTGCCATCTAACGTTGAGTAAAATTATTTCTGAACATGATACCGTCAAAAGAACTTTCCAGAAATTATTTTGATAAATTATGAATAAATATACTTACAAATGGAATGTGACTCTTTCCATAGCATCTGTACGTTTATTGGAGTAGTTTTTACATGATAAAACACAACACTTCATGGTTTTCTTCGTAATAACATAAAAATACACCAAAAATATAATTTTATGCACCGTACGAACACCGTCAGCGACGACAGAAGACTAATAGGCCACGCCTATTAATTGATGTTAACGTGATGACGTCAGGGCCTACTTGAGAATCACAGTGCACAGTTACTTAGGCCGTCTCCTCTTTGTATTTGCTCCGTGGTCCGAACCATCGGAGCATTCCCTTTCGCATCTTAACACCAATACTCTCTTTCATACCTACTCGCTCTCTTACGTCGTCGTTACGGAAATAGAAGGTCGTCGTTCTTAATAGAAGGGAATATGACCTACTATACCACGCTCAGGGTTGGGCAAAATCTGATTTTTATTGAAAAAATCAAAAACCATCGATTTTTTTAAAAAAATCATGATTTATTTGATTTTTTTGATTTTTTAAATTTGAACATAAAATTTGAACATTTTGATTCTTTGAAATTATTGTTAATTATTTTAATGTATAAGTCTAAAAATTATAATACAATTTGCGCCTCAAAAACTTGTGACAACGCATTTGTCGCGCTTCTTGCTTCTTGTAAGAAAATTCTTGTCGCGATTTGTTTTCCTTCTGTCCTATACACTCACTCACTATACAGTGCCAAGTGAGGCACGAACGCGTTTGTTGTGCTTTTTGCAAGAATATTCCTGTCGTGTCGTGTCGAGGCTTGTTTTCCTTTTCAACCTATAAATTGACGTTCGCGCATTTCGCTAGTTTAGTTAAGTTAGTTAAGTGAAGTGAAAACATATAAATAAAGTAAAATGAGTGGAAGAAAAGAGGACTCAATATGGCAGTTCTATATTAAGACAACAAATCCAAATAAATTAGGGTGTAGGGCTATTTGTAGAAAGTGCAAGAAAGATATTCAAGGGTTAGTCCAAAGACTTAAAGCACACCACGATGTTTGTAATTATCAAGAGAGGAATACAGGTAATTAAATTATTAATTTTATTTTATTTATATTTTAGGCATATATGATTGTTTTTTGTTTTTAAATGTTAGGTGAAATCTAACACGTGGCGTGGCCTTTAATGTAACTTTTTTAACGTGACCTTTCCCAGGTTAATTATTAAAGACTATCTTTACTCTTCTATACTTACTTAATTTTAATTTTTTTTAACTTAAAAAAATAAATTTGCTTTTACATCTCTATTGAACATTTTAACTTTATTTTAAAATCAATAATTCAATACTATATCAATATATCATCAATTATAATTAATCAATATCAATTTTCAGTTATGTTTTTTCTCTTTCCAGAGAGTCGACCATGAGTACCATGAGTAGTTTTGTAATGCGGACTTCAACTGCTAAAAAACGTAAAATTGACAAACAAATAGCAAAGGCTATTTTTGCTACTAGTTCGAGCTTCAGATGTATTGAGAATTTAGAGGTGAAAAAAAACCATTCAGTTATTAAGGCCTGGTTATACACCGCCCTCGAGAAAAACGGTAGCAACAAGTCTTTTGGACGAAATCTATGAAAAGGAAAAAGAAAAATATTTCTCCTCCCTTTCAGGACAGTCCGTAAATATGTCAATTGATGGGTGGTCAAACGTGCACAACGAACCAGTGATATGCGCAACGATAACCACTGAAGATGGACAAGCCCTCCTATACGAAACTAACACATCAGGAAATCCACATACTTCAGAATATTTAACTCAAATAGTTTGTGACCTGCCTTCTTCTTCATGTGAATTAAAATACAAGTGTACCGTAAAATCTTTTGTGACAGACAATGCCGCAAATATGACACTTATGAGAAAAACATTAGAAGAAAAAACGAACGCAAAAGTTATAACTTAATGCTGCTCTGCACATATTTTAATTTACTGTGCAAGGACTTTCAAGTTATAGTCGTTATAGAACATGTGGTCCAAATTGTTAAATATTTTCGAAATAACCCTTTGGCTAGAGCTAAATTCAGTCAAGCAGGAGGCAGCGCTTTAGTACTTCCAAGCGATGTAAGATGGAATAGCCTTGGCAACTGCTTAGAGATGTATGTCACTCAGTGGGACATCATATTAAAAATCTGCGAAGAAAATAAAAACGAGATTGATTCCACTATTTACCGAAAAGTTTCAAATATTGCGATTAAACATGCAGCGCAAGATTATTTAAACATTTTAAAACCTATATCGGTTGCTCTTGATACTGTGCAGAGGAAAAATGCTACTATCGCAGATACTGTAGAGCAGTGGAAACATTTACAATATATCTTTGATGAATCTGTGGAATTACCATTACAAAAAACACAACAATTTAATAATCGATATAAGCAAGCACTAACGCCATATCAATTTATAGCGTATATGTTGAATCCACAAAAAACAAAATACCAGTTAACACCAGAAGAAAAGAATATAGCTTTAGAAACAATTAAAGAGTTACATGAAAACAATGGACTGTTACCTTTAGTAATAAAGTTAAATGCCCGCAGTGCTCCATTTAAGCAAGTTATGTTTTCGGACGAAGTAATAAAAAATGTAAACGGACTACAATGGTGGTTATCACAAAATGATGAGCCGGAAATCTTGAAACAGTTGCCAATAATAAAGCAGTTCCTGTGTGCAACTGCTTCTTCAGCTTCAGTAGAACGCGTATTTAGCTCTTTTGGTCTTGTACACTCGGATATTAGAAACAGATTAGGCATAGAAAATGGAGGAAAACTCGTGTTTTTATTTAAATTGTATAACGAAAATGAATAGACTGAAAATATACGGTAATAAAATTTAGGTGTTACGTTTAGCTTAAGAATTTGGAATTATGTACTTCTTTTTTGTTGTTTTTGCTAAAAGCAGATACTTCTTTTGATTTTTGAGAAAACTTTTATGTTATGTTGTTATCTGGTTCTGAATAAAAAGGAAAAAAAATGATTTAAATCATGATTTTAATTTTAAAAATCAAGCGATTTAAATCATGATTTTAATCACTTGATTTTAATCAGCCCAACCCTGACCACGCTAGTCAAACGGGTTAGTATAGGGTTTTATTTTGAATTTTCTTTCTCTTGCCCAGATGTTATCATATCCCTTAGCCGTCTTTTACGATACCCACGTCTAAGATTTGTACTTCTTCACTACACGGAAATATGATGTGATAAGAATGCAATAGTTGATTGAAATGTAACGAGGTGTATTTATCCAGTTATTTTGACACTTACGGCCAATATTATTCATCATCATCACAGCCCATAAATGTCCCACTGTTGGACTCGAGCCTCCTCCGTAATGGGAGGGAAATTAACCTACTATACTGCGCTGGTCAGACGTGTTGTTATAGGGTTTTGTTTAGAGTTTTCCTTCTCTCGCATAGATGTTATATGCGTTTTATATCCCTTAGTCGTCTCGTACGATCACCCACAGGTAAGATATGGTGTGGTGAATAGTATTCTTACTCCGTCACCACACGGAATATTACTATTGTTTTTTATTTATCATCCTGTAGCCATAGCTGGCAATAAATTTCTTCAAGGTGGATTGATGCCGTAAAGGTTTGACAGTTTGAAGATCGTAGAGTATATGAAATTTTCCATGGAAAGGCTGCCATACCTATTAGTGACCCTTATGCTGTTTTTACTAAATCAACCAGCAAATAATGGTGTCAAAATGTTACGAGATTACGATTACCATGTATTTAGAGGTTCTAAAGTAAATGGTATTATTTTTCGACTCACTGAGTATTACGACTTAACGAGGTTCGAGTCATAGATAACACTGTAAAATATATTTAAGCAGAAAATTGTTTTGTTGTGTTTTGTTTGGCCATTATTTTCTTGATTAGATGACGGCTTATAAAGCTAATCCTTAAAAATCAAAAGCGCTAAGTTGTGAATACCCAATTTAATTATCATCTTAGCTCATATAGGTACATCTAACTGATGGGCTTGATCCTCCTCCACAGAAGGAAAGAAATTATTTTATACCCTGCTAGTTCGACGGATTGGGATAGGGGTATTTCAAGTTTGCCTCTTCTTACATTAAATGCATATCATACATTTTAGTCGTCATTAATGACGCTCACAGACAAGATAAGGTTGGTGATTTATAAGCTTAATCCGTCACCATAAAAAAAAAATCCAATTTAAGTACATATTTAAATAAATATAATAAAGTCATACTCTATTCTCTAAATTATTTTAGATTGAATGCGATCATAAAATGTAATAGGCACAATATATAGTATTTCTATTGTTACAAAATAAAAAAATACAAACTTAAATAAAAAAAAACAAATGTCTTGGTTTAGGATTGACGCGTAAAAGAAAATTTGTGTTTTCCTTATTTATTATTTCATTGTTTTTTGTAATAATATATTCAAATCAAATAATCTGCTTACCTTAAATCCAATTTTGTAGAATTGTTAACTCAAAACAATGAAGGAGTAAGTTAATAACACATTTTTTATTTCACTCACACTCGCGTTACAAACTGATATGAGTCTAAAAACAATATAATATAGATACAAAATTTGATCAATATTGGAGCACTCCTCAAAAATATTTTAAGAATAGAAAACACTTGTAAAAATATACAGTTTCTAGAATATATTTATGTGAATATATAGATTTTTCAGTAAAAAATACGCGGTAGTAGCCGCTTCCTCGTGCGAGATCCCAAAGGCTCTTTTAGGTTGCGTCTTTCTTAGCTATTACCGAAAATATATTTGACTGAGTATTAAGTACTTTCAAACTAGTACTTAGTACTTTATAAATAATAATATCATCAGAACTAAAACAAGAGATTTGGACTTAAATTAATAATAATTATATTAATGCAATAAATTTGCAGAGTAGACAGCATCAAAAAGACTTAACTAGTTGGTTAGATATTAAAGGCTTATTTTGCTCATCATCCCAATAAATATGTAACAGTATTTTTATTTCCTTTAACATAATATTATCTGGCAAGACGTGTTACGCAGATGTAGTGGAGAACGTCGCTAGTTAATCACGTTGCCTCAATATCAGAAATACCTGCCGAAGACAACGCAAAATGACGAATTCTTATGCGAACCGAATTAATGAATTTTTATTTGAACGCTCGTCACTATTTAGTCGATCGCCGACATAGTCATACCTTACCCTAATAAATTATAATAAGTAATATCTTATTTTTTTTATTTTTAATTAATATTAAATTATATTATCCTACATAGGTCCTTTTTGCCTCCTATGCTGCCACTGCTCTTATCTGACGTGTCAATAATAAGTATTTGATACAGTTCAAATATGTATATATTATTCTGTGTAATAATCGCATATGTGTCAGTAAGTATGGCATATCATCACCATAGCTCATAGACGCCCTAATGTTGGACTCGGGCTTCCAACATAATAGGAGGGAAATTGACCTAATATACCAAACTGGTCAAACGGATCGGTATTATTCTGAGTTTTTCTTCTCTTGCACAGATGGCATATATATATTATATACCTTAGCCGTTTTTTATGACACATACTGGTATGATAGGAGATCTTAAATTGCATTCCAACTCTGCACGGCTAATGCATGGTATATATCCATATGTAAATTAATTTATCCGTGTGGTACGAGTAAGAATACAAGTAAGTAAATAAGTAGACGGAGTAAGAATACAATATCAACCCCTATCTTACCCGTGGGTGATCTTAAGAGACGACTAAGGGATATAAAACGCATTTAACATCTATGCAAGAGAAGGCAAACTTGAAACAAAACCCAAACCAAGACGTCTGACCTGCGTGGTATAGTAGGTCAATTTCCCTCTTATTACCTACATAGGAGACTCGAACCCAACAGTGGGACGTATATGAGTTGAGAGGATGATGAAATTAATTTATATCTTTCATGCATACGAGTATGCATACTAAATTTCAATTGTTTCTAACAAGAAAATGTAACTAGTTTAAAAAATAAAAGTCCCATGTTGGGCGACATTAAACTTATAATTATGTATTTACAGAAATAACATTGCATCACATAACAGGGTTACTTAATTCAAGTTTCAAGACGCGGTCGCCGCCTTCTGCGAGGCTGTCATCTCGCAGAAGGAGACGGCGGACCGAGTCCGGGAGAATTCCCGTGGCCCGGGCCGCCGTCAGCGGCCGGGCGGCGCATGCGCGAGTATCTGCGCCTGATGCCGCCCTAACCGAGGCTTCGAGTGATCGGACCGGGGAATTGTCCGGTCACCCGACGTGAGGCCACCGCGTGAGGGCGACGCCTCGACGGCGAAAGCTGTCGGGGCGTCGACGAGAGAGGAACCCGAGAGGGTATACCGCCGGGCGGGCCACCGAAGACAAAGATCGGGTACCAGTGGCCCGCTCGCACGGCGAAGAAGAGGTGCTTGCAGGGTGGGTTAATGGGGTTGCGCGCCGACTCTTCCGTCACCCCGGACCGATTTGGCGGGGTGCGACGTCCATAGCCCACCACAAAAAAAAAACAATGTTGGGTGACATTAAGCTTATAATTACGTATTTATAAGTTTGTTAAGATGTTTGAATGTTTGTTACTTTATCATGTGTAAACTGTTTAGGAGATTTGAATGAAAATTGGTATACCAATAAACCATATTCATGGATTAACACATAAGATACTTTTTATCCCGGTAATGGCTTTCCTTGGGTTAATTTGGTAGTAAAATTTTATATCGTGAAAGTCACTTTTTACGCAGTTGAAGCTGCGGGCAGATTCTAGTGTTATATAAAAAAAAAAATACAATATAATAGTTTATTATCATAAACTGTTATTATAGTATCTTATTGGCAGATTTTAAATATTATTAACTTCGCACTAGGCCGCTGACTATAGGTACTTACCCTCATAATTCTTGTTAACAAATATATACCTTAAATATATCACAATCAGATACTAGTCACAGATTCACAGTCATTGTAATATTGAGTAAATAATAGTACCGATAGCTCAACTAAAAAGGAGTTGCCGCCATTTTCCACAACATCGCAAATGCGCGCGCATTCTGTTTATAATCCACTTAGTTTCGATTTGGAGCCACCTCTTTCCAAATACATTTCAGTGCATTTTAAAGCTTATTTCGTAGAATTTTAAGTAACTTTATGTTAAATTGATCTTGCACTTCGTAATAAACTCAGGCAGGATATGCTTCGTAGTTCAATTTGGAATTCACGAAAAGAGTCAATTATAAAGCTAGTATGTTTTTCTTTGCCCTATTGTTTTTTAATTCATTGACTCATTATCTTCTTTTTTTTTTATATTGGCAATCGGCTACTTTACGAGCCATTTTTGCCAATGTCGAGTTATAACCTTCACGTCTTTAATATCTTCATGTTAGCCATTGTCCATCAGTAAGTCAAATCGTCGCCATCAACAGTGCTATGGCGACATGTTAATGGTAAATTTTGGGAATTTTGATGGAAAACGAAAACGTTGTAAAGCACTTTTATATCATTTTCACTACATCCCAGCAGTCCCTTCGCATCACATTACATAAAATGCCATAAAAATCATCTAATATAACACGTTAAAACACTAAGATATCGAATAAAATACAAGAGCAACACGTGACGTTTTCAGATTCCCGCCAAAATTCCTGTCCCATTATCATTGGATGCGTAAGTCAAATCAAATTATTTATTATGGCCCCATAAAGGCACTTACATATTGTCAATTTTACTTTACTTGTTTGAAACTAATCTAATAGTCTACCGCCAGATTAGAACCCGACCGCAAGTTGGAAAAATGCGGCAAGAAACCCAGCGTGCTCATAATTTTTTTATGTTACCTCTTTTAAATAAAATTGAATAGGTACATGTTTAATAATTATTAGCTCCAGTGTGATCCGCCTCGAATCAATATGTATTTTTTTTTAATATAAACATAAATGACTGGACCGGATTCCAAAAGCGGCACCTGATCACGAGTTAATTACTAGCAGAAACCATCACTCTACTCAACCACATTGAAGAGAAGGGATTGAAATATAATATAGATATCTATTTGGCTGTCGATGTCTACTATTGAATATAGGCTTAGAAATATAATATAGATATCTATTTGGCTTTCTGGCTCTGATGATGATATTGTCGTTACTCGTGGCAGGTGGGTTGGTGATCGCTGGCTGATGTTATATTCTTTTTCAAGGATTTTTATGGGATGCTTACGAAGACCAAAACGAGAATGGAAAAGCCAAGATTTTAGTTATAAATTGCCACTACATTTAAAGTCATTATCTGTCTGTAAGTCAAGTCTTTGCCTTCGAGAGTACTATTACGGTCACACTGCTGTTACTGATATATTTTATAAATTTTGTTGAAAACATCACTGTTATATCATAGTCACCACACTTTAGCACTTCTTCTGTATCACATTACATGAAACGCCATCAAAATTATTTTAAATAACTTGTTAAAACATTAAAATATTGGATATATTACAATACCACCACATGACACTCACGTTCCCACAAACCCCTTTGATGTTTTGAGTAAGAAAGGCGATATCTCAGTTTTGATTACTCCCACGGGTAAGAGGTGGTGACATTTTATATAAACCGTCACCATACAGTTATGTACACGTTAACAGTACCCCGTTTTTTTTTAATGGTGGTGGCAAACGAGCATGCAGCACACCTGATGGTAAGTGTCACTGCCGCCTATGGACCTTTGTATACCAAGGGTATAGCTAGGTCGCTGCCTACTAATACATACTCCAAACCCACCCAATTGGGCTTCCGGCTCTCTCGCTCACCGAATGATGCGCAGTAGCACATCCGATGTCGACCTTCTGCGACAGTGTGGTACTACCCCGGAAGGACCTGCCCGCGGCTGTGGACAGAGAACTATCAACGGCGTGATTCTACCACTATTGATTGATTTTAAACTGAGCATACATTTTAGAGAAAGAAAATGCCTGTAATATAACTATAAAGACAAGTCTGACCAAAAGTGGTATAAAAGGTAATTTTTTTATTGCTTATGGTGGCAAACGAACAGGCAGCACATCTGATTATGTTACTGCCGTACACGGGCTTTTGTAATAACGGGAGTACAGCTAAACCGCTGCCTACTAACCAGAGCTTATCCTAGTTGGGCTTCCATCTCTTTTACTCATCGAGAAACTCAACGACGTCAATTTTTTACGAAAGTTTGTCACTATCTCGGACGGAATGGCCTGCGGCTGTAGATAAAAAAAGTGTGTGTATCAGCACCGACGCACGACTGGAGTTTACTCCTTAAGTACGATTATCAAAACAGGTGCAAAAAAAGCTCATTTGACTAAAAATAATATATATATTTTTATTTATATTTATTAAAACTGTTCAGTGAAATATTATCTCACGTCAGAAAGTGAAAGGTGCTCAGAATAGGCTGCGCACCAAAAATGTAAAGAGGTCATTCGATCACTAGATTTTACTCCTCAAATTTTTCTCATACCGGGCGCCCTATATGAAAATCGATTCTTCAGGAGTAAACTCCAAAAACTGAGAACACTGTGGATCTAACACTACTAGGTCAATTTCCCTCCCATTGTAGTTGAGGTTTGTGCGCAATAATGGGACATATGTATTCGAGTAGTTTGAGCTGAGATGATAAGAATATATAATAAGCCTTTTATTGTCAACTTCCGCAATCAGATTTCCATTAAACACTACAAAGTCCGTTTGCTCTCTCCTCCGTCTTTGTCGCTCACAGAAAGAAATACAGTATCACATTGCTGCTACTCATTCATGATATTTTTGCGAGAGTATAGCACTTTCCGCGTGGTAATGGAACAAGAATACAAATCACCACCCTTACCTATGGGTGTTGTAAAAAAAGACTAAGGGATATGATATCCATATAATAAAGAGAGAAGGAAGACTCGAAATAAAAACTCTCAACCCATATTATCGGCGTGATATAGTATCAATTACCCTCTTGTTGTGTAGGAGACCCGA
Organism: Lymantria monacha; assembly: GCA_905163515.2. Classification (NCBI taxonomy): domain Eukaryota; kingdom Metazoa; phylum Arthropoda; class Insecta; order Lepidoptera; family Erebidae; genus Lymantria; species Lymantria monacha. The sequence goes on along the minus strand of LR991095.1, from coordinate 29,744,649 downwards.
GCCCAGAAGTGGGACGCACACATACGAATGTGTGGTGAGATAATGATGGTACTGCAACAGATGAGCCAATATGTTTATCGTTGAAGACCCAAAACTCTCAGATACGTGGCACTACCTTCAGAGAGATTCTTTCAATTTTATTACGATATTCCTTTTCTTACTTAAATCCTTAGCTGCCATTACTATTCTTACGTCATCAGCGGGATACCAAGAGGATATAGAGAGATACACAAAATGTATTTGTATTCTCATACCATAGAAAACATACATTGCCATTATCAAAAATTGACGTTACAGGTGGCGTAAAGATTAGGATTACCGACCTATAGTGCCAGTGATAATGAGTTCGTTTAACTTTTAACTTGTTATAAGGCTGACAGTTCATCATCATCATCATCATCTCCGTTCATATATGTCTCACTGTTGAGCTCGAGCCTCCTCCATAATTGGAGGGAAAAATAACCTACTATACCACGCTGGTGAGACGTGTTGGTATAAGGTTTTATTTCGAGTTTTCCTTCTCTTACATAGATGTTATATGCGTTTTATATTCCTTAGTCGTCTCGTACGATCACCCACGGGTCAGATAGGGGGTGATGAATTGTATTCTTACTCCGTCACCACACGGAAACCAACAATTAAAACCAGGCAATTAAATAAAACAATTGGGGCTTGAAACAATTTTGCATTTTGAATAAATACTACATACATTGTTATTAATACGGTTTGCTTTTAATTACAATTATAACTATTATATTAAATTAATATTAAGAATAACAAAAAAAATGTCATTCACCCAGCTTGACGACATTTTTTTTTCTAATTTTTTATTAATTAATAAGCGATTAATTGACTATTTAACAAGACGGATTATTTTTAGATAGTAATTTGACTGTTTTATTTTGCGCAATAAAATAATAAAATATAACTAAAATCATTTAGAATTGTCTATAAATTTATTAGGTAATACTAAAATAAAATAGTATTATTTATAGTAAATAATATTATCTAAATATGGACACTGATTTGACAGTTACGTAATTGCCAAAATGTAACAAATTTTATAGTAATTTTGTACTTGCCGTTACTAATTATTAAAAAAAAAAAACAATATTTACGCGATCTTCTCTTTGTGCTGCCATATTCCAATATATATATTTCCTTTCTTTGATACTATAGTGGTTTATATTTTAATTTATTTTAAAATGCAATCAAAAGTGATAAAATAATGAGAAACTTTCAGTAGACATCCGTTTAAAATTAATATATTGTAATTATATTAAAATCTATTGGCAAATCATAGAAGCTAAATGTGAACGGTTTGTTTGTACTGGTAATATTATTAATTAATTTATTATTTTTATTTATAAGCGAGGTTCTTAAATGCTGGTTCATCGTTCATATCGTGCTCCAGGTATGGACTCTCTCTGAAGATGACGGATGCATCGGATATGTGCATTTGCCTCTTGCCGTATCTGTGAAAACAGTTGTAATTAGTATTAGTAACTTTCAAAAGATGGCGTTGATTATAAATTTATTATTCTGATATTAGTAAAATTCATCAGTCCTTATTTTGCCCGTGGGGTGTCATAAAAGACGACTAAGGTAACATTATATTCATATATCATTTGTACAAGAGAAGGAAAACTCTAAAGAAAATCTAATCTGTATGACCAGCAAGGTATATCAATTGCTCTCCTATTTTGAAGGAGGTTCGAACCCAGCTGTGGAGCGTATATGACCTGAAATGACGTGATTTTAATTTATGAGATTTATCAATAAATACCAATATTCTTAATATCATCATCAGTAGCTAATTTAGTGGTCTACGATAAAACATTTAACCGTCTCGTAGAACACTCACGAATAAGTTAGCGGTTGTGACAATAATTAGGTCATCATCGTATATATAGTAAATATAGTAATATATAGTAGTTATATAGTCTTTCTTAATATAAATAGTTTAACTACGCCATTTTATAATTCATACATGCATACATATCATCACGCCATATCCCTTGCAGGGTAGGCAGAGAGAACAGAGTGCCAGAGAACTCTATCTTTGCATACTTCACTCGCTTCCTCAACATTCATAATTCTCTTCATACACGCTCGCCAGTTTCGGAGACTCTTGACTCCACCTTCCTTCAGTACATGACCGATCTGGTCTAGGTAGGCTAGTCTCGGTCTCCCCCGGTACCTACATCCTTCCACTTTCGCATTGTATATCTTCTTAACCAGACGTTCGTTCGGCATTCTTTCCACATGTCCGAACCATCGGAGCATTCCCTTTTGCATCTTTATAATTCACACATTAAAAAATAAGATAATTTTATTTTGGCGCCCAACATGGGACTTTAATTTTTACTAATAATATTAACATATTTACTTCAGAAATTCCTCCATTAGTGCTAGTATTTCTTTTTGTTTTCTGACAGCATAAAATAGAAAATTAAACAAAGTAATACCAACTATATATTCATTAGACCAGTATCATGATTTTCCAATATGTAATTAAATAACGTATTGTATAATTAGGCATTTTTTTCGTATGGTAACGGAGTAAGAATACAACTCAACACCCCATATCTTACCCGTAGGTGATCGTAAGAGACGACTAAGGGATACAAAACACATATAACATCTATGCAAGAGAAGGAAAACTCGAAACAAAACCCTTTACTAATACGTGTGACCAGCGTGGTATAGTAGGTCAATTACCCTCCCACTATGGAGGAGGCTCGAACCCAACATTGGGGCATTTGCATTTATTAGCTGAAATGAAAAATGAAATGAATAAATAGGCAGTTAATTTTGCCTGCAAAAATGCTAAAAATACCGTTGGAGGAATTTCAACTTATATTAGCAAGAGATCTAAAAATAGTTACCTTCCCCTGCCATGTACGGAATAATATTCCTGTAATTCTTTCAGATAGTTGGAAATCTGCTCGGCGGTCTCGAAGCGTTCGGGGCGGCGAGGACGCGGGTACTGAGCCTGCGCCGCGCTCGACAAGATGGCGGACAATAGCAAAATGGCGGCCACGTAGATACGCATTGTGGTAGCTGTAATAAGAAATGAATCACAATTATGCATAAATAAGTAAAATAAAATCTACGTGTGGTGATAGTCGAAGACGATAATAAATCGCTCTTATTTTCCATGGACACAGAAAGTGCTACTATTCTAGGCAATTATCTAAGGTTATAAACGTGACTTTATGTTAGACAGATTACAAGTTTTGAGCTGTTATTGGATCATAAACTCTAACATAAGCAAGCTAGCGCTTCCGACTAAGAGTTTTATATCGGCTATGCTAACTGCACCTAATACCGTTTGGCAATCAATTTCAAACATTTCCAAGGAGGGTTGACGTCAAGCCGGTAGCCGATCATAAAACTATGGCCAATAACTTTTGCAATATGTACGATGGAAGAGAAGTACCTTCTTATTGCGTTGACCCCAAGTCATTGGGATAAGAGCAAGAGAATGACGACGATGATGATGAAACTCTAACATAAGCACTTCTAAGTCAAATATTAAAGTTCAATACATCATAAGTTATTTGAAATCACCACCCTTAGCCAGCATATTGGTGATATCACTTACTATAGGTACGCTTGTTTGATCCCTCAGCCAGTTTTTACGATTCTCAGGGGTTAACAAAAGGATGATATTAATATTCTTAATTAGTCCTTAGAAATATCATCATTCTGCTCTTATCCCAATTACTTGGAAACGACGCAATACGTACTCTTCTTATATCGTACATATTGCAATAGTTTTATAACCACCTTCCTGACGTTTTTAGGAATGTAATTGTTGACCAAAAGACATCAGATGGAATTAGCCAAGGTCGATTAAAAGCTCTTAGTAGTCTTTTACGACACCCAAGAGCAATATAAAGGTTGGTAATATTCGTAGCTACCAACACAGAAAAAGAAATATACACAGATAAATATATTGTATACAGGATAAATATTTTTAGGATTTATTTAAAAAATCTTCTGCGACAAACGCATTCCGTTTAGAGAAGTTTCACAAAGCAACTCGCTTAGTTACCAGTTTCTATATAAAACTGTCAACGTTTGAATGCATTAAGTATTTTCAAACTGAACTAGTTTTCACTTCAGCATTCAGTTCATTCGGAATGACTATATTGAATAACGCTCGACTTACCTTCAATAAATGTTTTTTTTTTTATTTTGGATAATATGAAAAATATTAAATTATTCCAATTTAAAAGAAAATTATCATCTGCTTTTATCTCAATTACTTGAGTTCGACGCCTTATGTCCACATATTATCATCATTATTATCACAGCCCATAAAAATCCCACTGTTGGGCTCGGGCCTCCTCCATAATGGGAGGGAAATTAACCAACTAAACCGCGCTGGTCAGACGTGTTGGCATAGGGTTTTGTTTCGAGTTTTACTTCTCTCGCATAGATGTTAGATGCGTTTTATATCCCTTAGCCGTCTCTTACGATCACCCACGGATAAGATATGGGGCGGTGAATAGTATTCTTACTCCTTCACCACACGGATAATGTCCACATATATGACAATTTTTTTTTTCTAATGCTTATAGTGGCAAACAAACAGCAGCACATTTGATGGTAAGTTGTACAGCCGCTGCCTACCAAACCCAAACTCATCCACAAAGTTGGGCTTTCGACTCTCTCGGTCCTTAAATGAAGTGCAATAGCACATTGCCATTGCTCAGACGTTGATTTTCTGCGAGAGTGTGGTACTGTGGTACCCTGGACAGACCGGGGTTATAGACAGAAAATTATCAACTGTGTGGCCCACTACCAAAATTGTTATAATTTTGGTGATAGTTTTATAACTGGCCTGCCGCACGTCAAGTCGCCTTGGGAATGTAATTGTTGACCAGACAGCATGGGATGGCTACTAAACAGCCATATTCGTTATCATGAATGCATAAAAATAACTTTATTAATAAATACCCGATTAAGAAACGAAAAATGATGTCACAAGCGGGGTTCGAACCCGCACCTATTGGGAATCCGGCCCAACCGTGCTGCCACTTACACCATCGTGAACTATTTTAGGACATGCAAATTTCGATTCATATTATATCTTACGTCTTCAAGGTGACGTATGCCGTCTATCGGACAACGTTTACACATTGTATAGACTTAATACTTCAAACTTTACAGTTAGAATTGTATTAAACGATGACACAACCTTGTTATTCAAATTACTGAAATTTTTAGCATTTAATATGCTTAATTATTTATAAATACCCGATTACGAAACGAAAATTTTATTTTTCGTTTAATTATTTTTCGTTTCGTAATCGGGTATTTATAAATAATTAAGCATATTAAATGCTAAAAATTTCAGTAATTTGAATAACTTTATTAAGTTTAATTTTGTACAGCACTCTGTGATGAAGAGCTGTGCTAACAACGACAATGTTTGTACAGCTCTCTTTATATTTAGGAACCAATTTGGTAATTAGTTTATTGTTTGAAATTAATTATTAAGAGTTTATAGTGGGTATAGAATATTTCAAGTAGAAGATGACGTGTAGTTAAGAATAGAATATCTCATCATCCACTAGTTGTCCTTGGAAAACGTAAAACCAGCTAAAATATTATTCATAATAAAAAATATATATTTTAGGTCGAAATTGAGAGGCTTTAATTTATTTCTTACTAGCTTCTGCCCGCGGCTTCGCCCGCGTAAAAGGTTACTTTCCTAAAGTTTTTGATCCCCTATTTTTATTTTTGACCGTCGGTAATACAGTGCAACGGTATTACAATACTCAGGGTTGGAACTTCATTATAGGACTGCTAGATGGCGTTGAAGAAGCTAGATTTTGAGATTTTTTGACAAATAATTGTTTTATTTTTCATATAAAAATTTAGATTTTTTTTTAATAAAAAGTATCCTATGTTACTTTTAATACCTCCAAGAATATGTGTACAATGTTTCATGATGATCAGTTGAGTAGTTTTAGCATGAAAGCGTAACAAACAAACTTACATTCACATTTATATATTAGTAGGGATACCCTTTGTCAAACCAAAATTTGTAATATAAGATTCAGTAGTTATTATTTTATAATATTTTCGACCTTAATTTACATACATACATATTATCACGCCATATCACTTGCAGGGTAGGCAGAGAGAACTGAGTGCCAGAGAACTCGGTAACCACAAACCTTAATTTTTTTTTATTATAAACTTTTTTTTTCTATTTAGTATAATTTATTATTTAATTGTTAAATAAAAACTATCTGACGTCAACTCTCTTTGAGAATGTATTTATTACTAAGACTTTGCTCTAAGGAAATAACTTCGTATTGCGGGGGACTTTACAAACATATAATTAACGCAGATAAATTATACACAGATACACAGCAGAAAAACCACTATGTGGATCGCCCAAAGTATTGTTCTGCGTAGAAAAGTAGAACTAGTAACGTAGAAGTAGTAAAGTAGAAGTAGTAACGTAGAGCCGAAAGCCCAACTGGGGTGGTTTTGGGGTTTGTATTGGTAGGCAGCGGCCTAACTATACCCTTGGTATATCAAAGGTCCATGGGCGGCAGTAACACTTACCATCAGGTGTGCTGTCAGCTCGTTTGCCACCAAAGTAATAACAAAAAAAAAATCGAACCCACGGCACTGGCACGGAAGGTCATCGGTCGAAGATCTTAACTACTACACCATCTGTGTAGTCAATTAAATAGCATTAGATGGAGTGGGCATATGTCGATTTAAAGCTTTTAATTGCCATTTATGATATGATTACAAGCAATTTCATGTACCGTAGTATTTGTAGCTAACACCGCACAGTATTCGTAAATACGACTGAGGGGTATGATATGCATATAACATCTATACAAGAGAATTAAATGGAAATGAAAATCTATCTCAACTCGTTCCATAAATTTCTCAACCATAGGTTCGAGGTCCACGAGGTTCGAACCCAGCAGTGGGGTGAATATGAGCTGAGATATATGAATATGATGATAATTAAAAATTCTATTTTTATTCATTCATGTTTATAGACTCATCATTATTCTCCTACTCTTATCCCAATTACTTGGGGTCAATATAATATGTACTCTTCTTTCATAGTACATATTGTAAAAGTTATTGACAATAGTTTTATGACTGGCCACCTGCCAGACGTCAACCCTCCTTGGGAATGTAATTGTTGACTAAACATCATCAAATGGAGTTGACCCAGGTCATCATAAGGATCTTAGTCGTCTTTTACGACATCCATGAGCATAGTAAGGGTTGGTAGTATTCGTTACCGCTACCACAAAGCAAAAACGTTTTTATAGACCATAAAAACATTTTGATTTGTGAGTTATAGCATCGAAACACGTCCCGCCTATTTCACGGTTAACTAGTGATGTCCTACATCGATAAATTCCACAGACTATAACATCAAAGCATACATTAATCTATGTATATCAAAAGCACTCGTGTTACTTATCGATAAACGTTTGTATTATGTGATAGGAAGCTTTATAATATCTCGTAATTAGTATTTAATATTATAATTTCTAGTAGGCTTTAATAAATATTGATGTTATGTTGAAATGTCAGTGGTTTTTACAACATGGTTGTAAATGTATTACGATAAGAACGATTTCATGTTGTTTTTTTTCGTTAGGGATTTGATCGTGGTTGCATCATTTTATGATATGGAGACTGATGATGAGTGTAGCTACGATTATTTTAAGTGAATACTTATTTAAGCATTTTACGTTTTATTGAGTGAGTATTGAATGAGACTCAGCCGTCACGCTTAGCTATGTAACGCTCGTGTAAAGTCGGCTCTCGTCGACTAAACATCTTTAGAGTACGATACAAATAACCTTTTCTCAAACATGCTTGAAAATTTAAGCATTATTTTGACAACCTTCTTCGAGATAAATCGAAATTGCTGTACTGAGCGAGCAGCGGTCGGCAAAAAATTAATGAAAATCCATATCTGTCATGTTTTAGCGGCCAAATAAATATATATGTAAATTTATATCTGTCGTGTATTTTAAAAATGGAACGATTTGTTCGTTGTTCGTCATGTATACAGTTTTACTTAGTACTACTTAGTTTTAATTTCCGCGCCTTATTTGAGAAAAGCACTATAAGCCTTGGCTACAGCTAGGAATTGATAGACTTACGTATGTGTGCCTCGGCTACGCCTCGGCCCACATTTACACGTTCGTACATCAATGCCTCTTTTGCTGGCCGCTGCAGTAATGTACTATTTTCTAGTTAGTTTACTCGTAAGTTTTGGAAACCGTAATAAATAATTTTTCTTTCTTTATTCCTTTCTTTTTATATAAATGACGATCAGTTAGGGAAAATTTATCAAAGTAATTTATTTATACCCAACTATCGTAAAGTATATAGTTCGAAAGTGGCGCCAGTGACGGCAAAGTTAAAGAGTGAACGGCTGACATGGTATAGACATGTGATGAGGCGGGATGAAAGTAATGTTGGGAGAAAAGTTTTAGGTATGAGTGTTGAAGGCTTTAGGAAGACCAAAGAAAAGATGGATGGACTGCGTGAGGCATGATATGAATAGTCTGGGAGTGACTGCAGAGATGACGTGTAATAGGATCGTATGGAAGATGATGACATATTGGGGCGACCCCATGTAGTTGGGATAAGAGCAAGATGATGATGATATCGTAAAATATATATCGCGTTTTTTTATTGGAGTTTTCTTTTTTATGTATATAGAACAAATTTTTTGTATATGTATATAGAAAAAGTTTGCTGTGTGGTAGCGGTTACGAATACTACCAAGCATTACTTTGCTCGTGGATATCGTAAAAGACGACTAAGAGCCTTATAACGACCTGGGCCAACTCCATCTGATGCCGTTTGGTCAACAATTACATTCCCAAGGAGGGTTGACGTCTGGCAGGCGGCCGGTCATAAAACTATTGCCAATAACTTTTACAATATGTACTATGATATAAGAGTACATATCGTATCAACCCCAAGTAATTAGGATAAGAGTTGGAGAATGATGATGTATATAGAACAAAAAATAAATAATTATACAAATTACTGAAGTTTTTAGCATTTAATATGCTTAATTATTTATAAATACCCGATACGAAACGAAAAATGATGTCACAAGCGGGGTTCGAACCCGCACCTATTGGGAATCCGGCCCAACCGTGCTGCCACTTACACCATCGTGAACTATTTTAGGACATGCAAATTTCGAATCATATTATATCTTACGTCTTCAAGGTTTCGGTTCGGTTGGGCCGGATTCCCAATAGGTGCGGGTTCGAACCCCGCTTGTGACATCATTTTTCGTTTCATATCGGGTATTTATAAATAATTATATTTCCTGTTATGAACATCCTGTTGGTGTTAGTAGTTTTATATTCTATGGTGGGATCTTAATGCACAGACTATTTTTTTGTTATTAAATGCTATGGAAATGGATCCTTGGTGTATCTAATAAAAGCATTTTAACAACAAAAATTGCCTCGTCATATCTTTGCAAAGTTTCAAGGCTACAATTTAGGAATATATATACCTATAAACAAGAAAAGTTTTATAAATCAGTTTATATATGACGGAATTCATTATCTAAATCCTTATATATCTCACTAGGCTTAATCCTCCTCCACAATAGGAGGGAAAATGACCTACTATACCAAGCTGGTTAGACGTGTTGGTATAGGAATTTATTTTCGAGTTTAACATCTCTTGCATAGGTGTTATGTGTATATCATATCCTATAGTAGTCTTTTGTGATACTCATAGATAATATAGGGAGTGGTGAATGGTATTTTTATTCCGACATCATACGAAAACTGCAGCTCATAGAAATCTGATGATGAAGATGATTCTATAATGGGAGAGGAATTGAATTACCACTCTAGGGTTGGTATAGAATTTTATTTCTACGGACCTTGCAGTGATTTCATCTGATAACAATCCATTAAGGTTTTTTTATTTTTTATTTTTTTATTACGTTATACCCAGTTAAGAAGAAATGGTGGTAGGTAGTCATAGAATCATACTGTTGACAGTTTTCTCTCTACATCCGCTGCCCGTCTGGACTGACTCCCAGAAACACGACGTCTAAGCAATGGCAATGTAATGTTGTGCTACGTGCGGTGAATGAGAGAGCCGGCAGCTCAACTATCTGGATTTCAGGTTCTCATTAGTAGGCAGCGGCCTACCTATAGCTCTGATATTGCAAGTCCATGGGCGGCAATAGCACTTACCATCAGGTGTGCTGTTTCCTCGTTTGCCACCATAAGCAATAAAAAAATGGTGAATATATTTCATAATCGATCATAAATTACCTACAAGCCGGTAAATAAATCAGCATAGACTTTCTATAAGTAAATAAATGAACTGATTATAAAAATTAAAGTAATATTGTACTTTTTTTTTTTTTTTTTTACGTGTGGGTTATGGTCGGCGCTCTTCTCGCACCACCCATGAATCTCGCCTATGTCGTTGAACCGGCCACGTGGAGCAGCGTGAACTTGTCGTCAGTGGCCGGCCCGACGGAATACCCCCTGAGGGGTACCCTCTCCTTGAGCGACGTCACCCGGGGAAAGTAATATTGTACTGACAAGTTTGTGATTTAGGTAGCGAACTTTAACTTCGCGTCTCGTGTATTCGATCTCTACGATATTTCTTTGAGCAATCCATAAAATGTTTTTTTTTTTAAACAATGGCCTACATTAAGGAAGTAATAATTTATTACGGGACAGTTTAAAAATATATAATTAATATAAACAAATTATATCCAAACTCAAAACAACAATTTATGGATCGCGAAAAGTATTATCCTGTATGGAAATCGAACCCACGACACATGCACGGTTAGTCAGTATCTGGAACACTACGTTATCTGTGCGATTATTATCAATCTGGGTGTTATTTGATAAATATATATTTATTTATTACATGATGCGAAAGGGAATGCTCCATGGTTCGGACATGTGGAAAGAATGCCGAACGAACGTCTGGTTAAGAAGATATACAATGCGAAAGTGGAAGGATGTAGGTACCGGGGGAAACCGAGACTAACCTACCTAGACCAGATCGGTCATGTACTGAAGGAAGGTGGAGTCAAGAGTCTCCGAAACCGGCGAGCGTGTATGAAAAGAATTATGAATGTTGAGGAAGCGACTGAAGTATGCAAGGATAGAGTTCTCTGGCACTCTGTTCTCTCTGCCTAACCTGCAAGGGACATGGCGTGATGGTATGTATGTATGTATTTATTACATTTAGTGGCAGACGAACTAGCAGTCCATTTCATGGTAATGGTCTCTACCGCTCATAGACTTCTGGATTACTAAGGGCACTGCCAGGTCGCTCAGTCTGTTGTAACTAGGAGTTTGGGTCTCTAGCTATCACGCTATTTACTTATGTTAATCTCTGTAGAGGTCCACATAGATACAGTGGTTAAATTCCTTAATATTAGTGTGGTAGATGTGACCTTTTAATAAAAAAAGTAATCTCTTTGGAGTTACTCATTAAGAATCGATTTTCATATAAGGCGCCCGGTATGAGAAAAATTTGAGGAGTAAAATCTAGTGATCGAATGACCTCGTTACGTTTTTGGTGCGCAACCTATTTTGCTCACCTTTCACATTCTGACGTGAGATAATACTTCACTGAACAGTTTTAATAAATGTAAATAAAAATATATATATATATTATTTAAGTATTTTCATTGATTTTTTGCGCCTGTTTTGATAATCGTACTTAAGGATTAAACTCCAGTCGTGCGTCGGAGCTGACACACATACTTTTTTTTTTATTAGCAATTAGCTACTAATACGAGTCCATTGTTGCCAGTGTTGAGTTTTAAGTCTTTATTTATCACTTCATTGTCCATCATTAAGTCATATCGGTAATGGTATTTTCTGGGAATTTTGTTATAAACGTAAACATATTTAAAGCACTGTTATACCATATTAATTACAACTCAGCACTTCATTTGTATCACATTACATAAAATGTCATCAAAATTATTTAATATAACACATTAAAACATTAAGATATTGAATATAATACAAGACCACCACATGACAGTCACATTCCCGCCAAAAAAAACTACAAGTAATCTATTGCTTATTGTTAGAGCAAAAAATGATTTAAAAAAAAAATCTAAGTTAAACTATTTAATATTGAAATGGTTTAACTTGAGAAAAGCTTAGGTTATTGCTTAAATTTTATGTATATTAATATTATAATACAAGAAAAGGTTATTTGTTGATAAAATATTTTATTGATTATAAATATATTTTATTCTTAGTTACAATTCTTGCTGTGTGGTAGCGGCAACGAATACTACCAAGCATTACTTTGCTTGTGGATGTCATAAAAGACGAGTACGGGATCTAGGCCAACTCCATCTGATGCCGTTTGGTCAACAATTACATTCCCAAGGAGGGTTGACGTTTGGCAGGTGGCCGGTCATAAAACTATTGCCAATATCTTTTACAATATGTTCTATGAAAGAAGAGTACATATTGTATCGACCCCAAGTAATTGGGATAAGAGTAGGAGAATGATCATCATTCTCCTACTCTTATCTTAGAGTTACAATTCTTGAAAGCGAAAGGGAAGCCAGGCAGACTGGTGCCGTTACACGTTACGTAACGTAGCGATTTACCCTCCTATAAGAAGTTATCACAATGATTTCTGATGTTTGACGCGACTGTTACACATTCGAAATACAACTACTTTTACGGATTCTATCGCGGAGGACAGCCATCCCGTGACCATGATCACTGCAAAGTGTTCGAAACGTCGGGAAATTAAAAATCAAATACAAACACGATAGCATCCGTAAAAGTAGTTTTATTTCAAATTCAGAATCACTTCAAAAAATTGATGACAAATTTTGTTCGCTACTTTATCTTGTCAGTTCAAATACATTTGAATTATCGACACGCTCAACAGTTCGTTGAGTGTCTTTAATATTATCTTAAGTTATTCATCTATAACAGACTTTTGATCTTTATAATTACTTTTGTAAAGTCAAAAACCGCTCACGAGCGTGGAATAATCAACGCCATAATTGTAGACATACAAATAAATTGACTAAATGTGATTATGATTTCAGACATAATAAATATACATACAAACATATCATCTCTCTATCTTTGCATACTTCACTCGCTTCCTCAACATTCATAATTCTCTTCATACACGCTCGCCGGTTTCGGAGACTCTTGCCTCCACCTTCCTTCAGTACCTGACCAATCTGGTCTAGGTAGGTTAGTCTCGGTCTCCCCCGGTACCTACATCCTTCCACTTTCGCATTGTATATCTTCTTAACCAGACGTTCGTTCGGCATTCTTTCCACATGTCCGAACCATCGGAGCATTCCCTTTCGCATCTGTACACCAATACTCTCTTTCATACCTACTCGCTCTCTTACGTCGTCGTTACGAATGCGGTCGGTCAGCTTTACTCCACAGATTTTCCGCAGTGATCGCATTTGGACCGCATTAATTTTACTTTCATACTCTTTTCTGCATACTCCAACCAACCAACTCTCGCTTCCATACAGTAATGTTGGGACAAGCACTGCGTTATGTATTGCTACACGTGCCTTCTGGCTGAAGTGGTGGCTACCGAGAAGTTGCCCTAACGCTCCGTTCACTCTATTTCCCGCATTCACTCTTCGCTCTATATTAGTGGTGTACCTTCCATCTCGGCTAAATCCACATCCAAGATATACAAATTCATCCACTTGCTCTAGTACATCATTACCTATTGTTACTCTTACATCTGTTCTGGCTTCATCTCTTTCAAAGACCATTATTTTGGTTTTGTTCACATTCACGCGTAGACCCCTTTTCTTACAATATTCTGTCATTGTGTCGACTAGGGTCTGCTAGTCAGTCGCTGACTGTGCCAGCAGGACTGCATCATCTGCATAAAGCAGAGCAGTGACCACTGAGTCGCCCATCTGGACTCCCACATTCATATCGTTCAACCTTTGGAGACATTTATCCAGATATATGATAGATTTTCGATAGAGAAATGAGATTTGAAAAACATGTCAGTGAAAAGATCAGAGCTGCTTTTTATAAATTAAAGATACTGTATGGTATTAGGAAAAATCTATCAAAAGAAATACGTAATTTACTATTGTATGATAAGGACAATATAATGTGTAATTAGTTAATAAAAGTGATACATATATTGTAACTGTTAACTATTTGCTCATTTGTTATATTGCCAATAAATCTGATTCTATTCTATTCTATTCTATAAACAGCCTGGCTGACAGAACGCACCCCTGCTTAACGCCGATATTGACGTCAAACCAAGGCGACATTCCATCATCCAGCCGCACACAGGCTCTACAGCCCATGTAACTGGACTGCACAGCCTGTAGCAGTTTACCGTTAATACCATACTCCGGTAAAACGTCCCAAAGTTCCTTTCGTACAACCGTGTCAAATGCTCTCTCCAGATCCACAAAACTGCAGAAAACCCTCTGACCTAGAGCCAGATGCTTCTCCACAATGTTGCGCAGAGAGAACACTTGATCCATGCATCCCCTTCCACTCCTGAAACCTCCTTGTGTCTCATACAGTAAACCATCGGACACCATCCTCATTCTCCTTTCAATAATTTTACCGTACACTTTTGCTGCCAAACTGGTCAAGCTTATGGCTCTGTAATTTGCGCAGTCATAACGTGAACCCTTGTTTTAAACAAAGGCACGATGACTGCGCCATTCCAGTCCCTGGGAACTATTCCCGAGCTCCAACATAAATTGAGGAGCAACAGGAACGCCTCCCAGACACAGGAGCCGCCAAGCTTGATCATCTCGGCAGACACCATATCAATGCCCGCTGCCTTACTATTTTTCAAACTTCTTATCGCCCATTCAACTTCATCCATACTGATGCCATCGGAGGACACCGGTGCCGAATGTTGGTCTACTAAACCACATGTGACACCGGCGTCAACCGCGGATGCTACCCGCATACATATCCCCAAAATATTCACTCCATCGGCTTAACACGTCTTGTGTTTGTGTAAGAATGTCTCCACCTTTAGACCTTATTTTATTCCTTGTGAAGGCTGGCCAACCACACCGAGACTTCTTCACCTCCCTCCAAAAGAGTTTGGTGTTACCCTCGAAGTTTTTAGTCAGCCTATCTTCTGCACTCATACTTGCTCTATCACGTTTCTCTTTCACTAAGGCCTAGGTGTCATTCTTACATTGCCGATATATTTCTTTCTTCTGTTCAGTCATACTGTCATTCAGATTCAAAGAAGAGACATAGTCCAGCCACGCTTTCTTTTTTTGCTCTACGGAAGCTGCCACTTCCGCATCCCACCATGCATCACCATTTGTTTTTCTATGCTTCTTTGAACTTCCACATACTTCTTTCGCTGTATCTACCATACTCTCTTTCAATACTCTCCAGCATTCTTCAATGTCCGTTTGCGGCTGGCTTGCCATCGTCAGCCGTTCTCGGACACCCTCTGCATACTTTTCTCTTACACACTCTTCTTGCAACCTTTCAACCTTTATTCTTTCAAGCCCTCCGAAGTGGACATGCTCTCGCCAATGCCTCCACTTTCTGAACAGACCACTAAATCTCGCAATAACGAGATAGTGGTCCGTATCGACTGTGGGGCCCCTGTAGGCTCTTGCGTCCAATATTTTGCTTCGGAGGCGACTGTCTACCAAAATTAAATCTATTATACTTTTCTGTTCATTCCTTCTCCATATATACATATGGATGTCCTTATGTTGGAAAAATGTGTTTGACACAATAAG
The DNA here is from genome assembly GCA_905163515.2 of Lymantria monacha. Classification (NCBI taxonomy): domain Eukaryota; kingdom Metazoa; phylum Arthropoda; class Insecta; order Lepidoptera; family Erebidae; genus Lymantria; species Lymantria monacha. The sequence goes on along the minus strand of LR991095.1, from coordinate 29,728,850 downwards.
ATTTCTCTCCATGCATACATCCGCTATGAGCCTACCTGCGTCGTTAACTCTCTTATCACCAAATGGACCAAGTACGTCCTCATAGTCGGGATGCTTGGCCATGGCCACCCATCCGTTCAAACCTCCGCATACAATCACCCGTTCACTGGTTTCTGCCATACACAGAACTTCCCTAACATTATCCCAAAACTTCTCTAGGTCTAATGCCACCGAGGATCCTATGGGAGCATATGCTACAACCATGAATACCTTGGTGACACCTAGTTTTATACGGACCCAAAGAAGTCTGGGATTATACATTCCGTAATTCTTCACACCCGAGGCCAAGCGAGAGGACAACAGCACCCCTACCCCCATGCTGGCTCGATCGCTCTGTGGTACACTAGACCACAGAGCGATCCCGCCACCAGGAAGATCGCAGGCGTCGCTGCCCCTTCGCTTGGTCTCTGTTACACAGAGCACATCTAGCTGTTTGTCCGCCATGACGGATATCAGCTTGTGTAACTTACCTTCCACACAACCTCTTACATTCCACGTGCCCACCCGGCACTCTGCTCTCCTCGACTCGCCTGACTGGGCAAGGCGTGATGGGTGGTGGCCTCTATCACCGCAACTGCCGAAGTTCGTACCGACGGGGCCGGGTCGGTACGCGTTGCCTCCGGGGGACGCCCTAACCCGCAGTCCGGTACGCATATCGAGCCGGATTAGCAGTCTCATTAGACTGGCAGGGGACGCGACGAGCACGCTCCGGACTATGCCCCCCCCCTAGTATATATATAATATCTAAATATCTATCAAGTTAAATATATATTTTTAAATTTTAATGGCGTTTTAAATTTGATTATTTTATTTTATTGTTTAGGGTTGCAAACGAGCAAGCAATACCCCTGATGGTAAGTGTTACTGCCGCTCTTAGATCTTTGCAATACAAAGGGTAACTAGTCTGTTGCCTACCAATCTAAATCCACCCTGAAAATTGGGCTGCCGGCCCTCTCGCTCACCGAATAAAACGCAACAGCATATTGTCACTACATAGACTCCATTTTTGCGAGAGTGTGATATTACCCCAGACGAACCGACCCTCGCCCGTAGACAGAAAGTGTTAATAGTGTGGATCTAACACTATACAAACACTTACCATCAGTTGTGTTGCCACCATAAACAATAAAAAAATAACAAATGAACTATGATATAGTAAATGTCGCAGGCAACGGTTGGATGCAAGCGGCACAGAACTACTACAGCTTTAATTTTTATGTTAATTAGGTATATTATATAATTTTGATAATATTTTATAAAATGTAATGCCGAGAAATTGCTAAAATAAGATGTGTGAAATAACGACTCCTTAAGTGAATTTGCATGTACAGTCAAAATTAAATGTGAAAATTTTCAGTAAGATGCCATCGTGGGTACTAAATTCGACGAGTTGTCCTATTAACAGATAACAAAATGACTTTAAAACTATGGAAAATAAACTAAAATATAAATGAATACGAGACTGGTTATAATGGATCATATTAATATTTGATTGTCAAAAATAAAAAAGCATAAAAAGTACATAATTGAGATTCAAATTCATTTATTTTCTATAAACCCTGCGAGGGCACTTACATATTGTCAATATTAACATTTTAAATTAATACAATAAACTACCACCGGATCTACACGTAACCGCTACTGAGAAGATCCGGCAAGAAACTCAGCGGGTTTGTCTATTATTATTATATCTTGAGTGACGTTTTTATGAAAAAATAGTGCAATATGTTTAGTAAGAATTAGCTCCAAAGTGATGCCCTTCGAACCCTGATATAATATAAAATTCGAATACAATGTAAAAGATTATGGCTGGACCAGATCCCACGAGAGGCACCCGATCACGAGTTAATTACTAGAGCAGGCTAATAAGTTTAATATAAATTTTAACTGCAATGTTTTTTAAGAAGACTTCTGCTTATTTTAACTTAGGAAAGATGAATTTATGGAGTATTATTAAGTTGTACCGATGCCGCAATGCTTAAGATACAGATCTACCATGCCAGGATTGTAGATTAGATGCCCAAGCAGTACAATATTTTGTACGGTCTGCCAATTCCCATTCTGAGTTCAAGTATAATTACGGGAGTATCAAGTATAATTTCAGTTAATTATATGTTTATAAAGTCTCCCACAATACAAAGAATATTTCCTTCGTCCAGTGTTAGAATTGTTGTTTAAAAAGCTACTTAATCCTCAAGTAAATCGAACGCATTTCACATAACAAAAATGAAATTCATCATTTTCATCATTCTCCTACTCTTATCCCAATTACTTGTATATGTACTCTTCTTTCATAGTACATATTATAAAAGTTATTGGCAATAGTTTTATGACCGGCCACTTGCCAGACGTCAACCCTCCTTGGGAATGTAATTGTTGACCAAAAGGCATCAAATGGAGTTGGTCTAGGTCGTTATAAGGCTCTTAGTCGTCTTTTACGACATCCACGAGCAAAGTAAGGTTTGGTAGTATTCAGAGCCGCTACCACACAGCTGGAAAAATGGAATTAATAACCCATTATGTCGTGTCTTTAATCAAATAATTCATAATATACCTGTGTCGAACACGCAATTTAAAATCTAATCTGAATTTCGTTAATAACTTACTCCTTGGCTATAAAAATAAGTTCAAAGTATTTACTGAATATAAAGGTAAACAAAATGTCGGGTGTTTATCCGGTTAACTTGACAAACATAAGGTCTTTCGATAGAGCGAAGCCGCAGCGGCGCAAATTACAGAGCGGTAACAACAAGTGGTTTAGTGTTGTGATACGAACTTCGTGTGAAATATCGATAAAATAATTTACATTGTGATTTTTTATATGTTGTCATTATGGTTTACAATTTATATAAAAGAAATGGAAGATGTTGTAAATTGCATATATTTATATTAATTACTTGAACAAAAAAACCTTTATGAATTTACTAGCTATGTGGTGACGGAGTAAGAATACAATTCACCATCCCATAGCTTTCCCGTGGTATGTTATAAAAAACGACTAAAGACCACACACGTATAACAACTATGTTGGTGAAGGAAATTTCGAAATAAATCCCTATAGAGTCTAGACTCTGACCAGTGTGGTATAGCGGGTTAATTTACGTTGTATTGTGGAGGAGGCTCGAGCTCAGCAGTGGGACATATATGCACTGAAATGATGAATAATTATTTAAAAAAAAAAGGTTTGGATTTTATTATAACATTTACTATTAGTGCCTTTAAAGCACTTATTATGGGACTTGGTATGCGACGGCGACTACAAATATTACCAACTCTTACATTGCTCTTGGGTATCGTAAAAGACAATTAAGAGATTTATATGGTGCCATCTGGCCAACACATACATCTCCAAAGATGGTTGTTAGGCGACCGGTTATATAACTATTGTAAAGATTTTTGCAATATGTACAATGGTAAAAGAGTACATATTGCGTCAAGTAAATAGGATAAAAGTAAGATGATTATGAAATTGAAGGAACGTATTACGTATAATAATATTTCACTCAAAAAAAACGATATCGATAAATTTTCTTCACATCTTTACTTGGTTGATTTACCGCCCGCAGAACAATAGAGAGCCCACAATTTTCTCTGTGCGTTTATGAAGGTAGATGCCAATTTTGTCTTTCAGCTTCACAAATATGAATTTTATTTTTTGGATACCTGGCATTTAATAATATTTATCACGTGCTATATACGCCTTGCTCTCAGGTAGAAGATTCTGTTTTTGGCTGCTAAAAGATTTTTTATTTAACACTGTATTTCTAATTTTAGGGGTAAATGCACTAAAGAGAAGTTTCTGGCAACATTCTCAAGAAAGAGGAAAGAATATTACGTTGCAGTTTTCACCCAACTAATTCGGGTACAGGCCTTCATGAACTAAGGATTTACAAGGCCTATGGAGATAACTGAATTACCGCTACGGTGATTCTATCGGTAAATCTCTGAAGGTAGGTAGTTTAGAAGTCGATTCTAGATATTCTTCGTAATTTATATAATTCCGTTGCTCTTGAGGTGACAATCCAATTTAAAAAATCCAGAGATTGGTGTTGCTGTTCTCCAAGAATGGCAATAAAATGCTCTAGGCAATATCCTAGGCAATCACTATTAGATAGAAACTATCTTAATCTTGAGCCACGTTTACAAGATTGTTAGCAGAGTTATTATCGGGATTAGCTCCCGGACAAGGTGGTTTGCTGGAAAGCTACAGCATCATAGATCACATCTACGTGCTACGCCAGTTTATACAGAAGATCGTGAACACAATCGGATACTGTGCTTAACGTTTTTAGATAATGAGAAATCCAAAAAATGTTGCTGTATATATTGTTAGGTGTCCAATTAATATTAACGAAAAGCGGGTAGCGCAACCTATATAAAGCGCAGTTACGGAGACTAGGGGCCGCATTATACATCCGACCTATCTAGCGCGCGGAAGCTCTGCTTGCTTGTGTACCGATTACCATTTATATTTATGTTGTCGAAGTGTTAGAATTAGGAATTAGTTTAAGGAGTGCTTATAATTTGCTTATTGGTTGGTTTTGTGGAAAATGAAAGTGATTGCGATAATTAATATTTCTGTGTTGCACATTAGAAACCATTTAATTGTTTCCTCTTTATATTAAAAATCCTTCTTCTGCTAACAATATATATATTTGGAATATCACTATACCGGTTTGCATCCAGTGGAGTACAAAACTAAATTAACTGCATTGGTATATCTTCAATATCTTTGAGCTCTTAGACTGGACCAAACTCAACATCAACTCACCTTCTTGGCTTCTCAAATGGGTAAAATCATTCTTATAATACATTATAAATGAAGTCACGAAGCAATTTATAAAATGAACACATAATTTTAAACGCTCGAAACGTCACATAAACTATAAAAGGGGATAATTTCAAAAAAATTCCGCACGAACAAAAATATTTGAATAATCCAGTGTTGCCTCAAAGGTCGTATTCACACCACGGCGGATATTATTTTCACGGTTGGCAACACAGTAACTAGAAACGGAACGTGTCAAGATGGCGGTACGCGCTATGAATTCGCGCCAACTTCGTGAAACAGTTTAAAACTTCTTTATATAACGGTGTTAATTACTTTTTGCATTATACTTTTGAAATTGATGTAAATAATTTATTTATTTTATGATATTGTAAATAAAAATATATTGCAGAAACCAATAATAAAAATTCAATTTTTATTTCCATAAAAATATATGATTGTATTGATTATATATATGATTAAGAAGCTCTTAATAATTTTAGTACCGTATTTAATTTCTTGCTAATGAATGTTTTGTTATGTGGTGGCGACTACGACTGCTACCAGTCCTTATGTTCGTGGGTATCCTAAGAGGCGGTTAAGATCTGGGCCAACTCCATCTGATGACGACTGGTCAACAATTACATTCTCAAGGACGATAAAGCAGACGGCCGGTGATAAAACTACTGCCAAAACTTTTGGAATATGCACGATATAAAAAGAGGTAAATCAAATCAAATCGTTTATTATACATACGCCCCTTTTTTTTTTTTTTTTGCGTTGGGCTATGGACGTCGCACCCCGCCAAATCGGTCCGGGGTGACGGAAGAGGCGGCGTGCAACCCCATTGACCCACCCTGCAAGCACCTCTTCTTCGCCGTGCGAGCGGGCCACCGGTACCCGATCTTTGTCTTCGGTGGCCCGCTCAGCGGTATGCCCTCTCGGGCTCCTCTCCTGTCGACGCCTCGACAGCTTTCGCCGTCGAGGCGTCGTCCTCACGCGGTGGCCTCACGTCGGGTGACCGGACAATTCCCCGGTCCGATCACCCGAAGCCTCGGTTAGGGCGTCATCAGGCGTAGGTACTCGCGCCTGCGCCGCCCCAGCCGCGGGCGGCGGCCCGGGTCACGGGAATCCTCCCGGGTCCGTTCCGCCGCCTCCTTCTGCGAGATGACAGCCTCGCAGAAGGCGGCGACCGCGTCCCAATTCCTAACGCTGTCGACCATCGCTCGCGCAACAGCCGGCAGCGTCAGGTCGGCACCGATGACAGCGACGAGGTCACGGCGCTGCCTGTCCCAGCCCGAACATACCTCGAGCGTATGTTGCGCCCTGTCCTCGTCGCTACTGCAATGGTGGCAGGACGGAGTCCACTCCCTCCGCACGACCGTGTGCAGGTACTTGCCGAAGCAACCATGCCCCGACAAGACGTGCACCAACCGGAAAGAGAGGACTCCGTGCCGCCGCTCCATCCACTCCATCGGTACGGGCCGGAGGGCCTCAACGGTAAAAACACCGTGTCTAGGCCTCTCCAGCCGCGTAGCCCAACGGGCGATGACTTCTCGGCGGGTGCCCCTAAGAACACTTACATATTGTCAAATTTATATTTTGTTTGAAATTAATCTAATAACTCGTACTTACATATTGCAAAAGTTATTGGTATTAGTTTTATGACCGGCCGCCTGCCTGATGTCAACCATCTATGGGGATGTAATTGTTCATCAAACAGCATCAGGTGGAGTTGTCCCAAGTAGATATAAAGCTCTTAGTCGTCTTTGTGGTGTTAAATTGTATTCTTTGTTCGTCATCACACGTATAAAGTTTTTTTCTATCGTCGTCTAAAAAGCATCACATTAATAAAAAGAAACGAAACAATGATTGTAATCACTAGCTAATTTTAGATTTAATCGCCACCCAAAAAACCATTCACACGCTCGCTATAAAATCTAAACGAGTAACAAGTTTAAAACGCTCTCGATGCGATCATTAAACATGTTTACGACCATTCAATTAAATTGTATTGTGACTTCATTTAATTCCAAATTGTTTGATTAAAATTTAAGTCGAAAATAACGTTTACGTGATTGTCTGTGGAGGTTGTGTGCATTTTTCTAATTTTATTTTTGGAGTTGTATTATATTCACATATATATATATATTTACTACAAGGCTTGCGCTATCTACACAATGGAAGACAAACTGACTTACTATACTCACGCTGTTATGAATCATGTACAAAAAATCTTATATGAACATTTAGACGTCAAGAATCATATAAGAGGAAGTTTGAAAGTTGCGCCAGTGACGGAAAAGTTAAGGAGTGAAGGTTAACATGGTATGGACATGTGATGAGATGGGATGAAAGTAATGTTGTGAGGAAAGTTGTAAATATGAATGTTGAAGGCTTTAGGGCTAAAGGAGGACCAAAGAAAAGATGGATGGACTCCGTGAGTTATGACATGGATAGACAGGGAGTGACTGCCGAGATGACGTCTGATAGGACTGTATGGAGGAAGATGACGTATTGGGTTGACCCCAAGTAATTGAGATAAGAGCAAGATGATGATGATTAGACGTCAAGAATCTTTGTACTAGATGGATACCTCATAACTTGAAGGTAGAGCAAAACTGCCGTAATTTCGATTGGTTCCCATCAATATTTGAAAAGTATGATACCTCCGTCCTACTTTTTGACATCATATTTTTAGACAGGCAGCCGGCTATAAAGCTCTATGATATTATATATGTATATACCTCATCATTCAGCCTTTCCCCGTCCAATACTAGACGTAGACCTCCCCCACAATTGGGGGAATAGTGTTGTAATGACCACACTTGGCAGGCGAGTTTGCGATAGCAGTGAGGTGTTATATGTTTACTGGCAGCTAATGCCGACTTTCCGAATAAGATCCTTCACTGACTTTTATGACTCCTAAAGGCAAACAAGCGATGGCCACCATATCATGAATAAATCCGAGCAAAATTTTAAAATAAATAATATTATTCTGTGTAGTAACAGAGTAAGAATACAATTTACCATCCCCTTTATTTTTGAAATAAAACTACTTTTACGGATTCTATCGCGTTTGTATTTGATTTTTAATTTCCCGAAGTTTCGAATACTTTATAGTGATCATGATCATAGCATACAGAATCCGTAAAAGTAGTTTTATTTCAAATGTGTAGCACTCGCGTAAACATCAGAAATCAGTATCCCCTTTATTTATTTATGCATAGGTAACATTATTCGGCAAGAGACGGAAAACTCGAAATTAAACTCTAACCTAACCCATCAGCGTGGCTTAGTAGGTCAATTTCCACCTCACTTTGGAGAAGACTGGCCCATTAGTGAGACTTTATCAGGTGAGATGAAGTTTAAAAATAAATAAAAAAATAAATTCCACTTTATGTTAAATTATAATTTATTAAAAACCCTTTTTTATGGTTAAGTATTACTATAGAAATAATATTATCATACATTTTCCTAATAAATTATCGAGTACATTATAAAGGCCACTTATACGACCTCAAACGGTTAACGAAAGGATCCCTTTCTTATCAAATAATACAATCCTTTAATAATTTCGTCTAAAAATAATCCATTGACAATGGTTTAACTTCTTAATTTAAACGATAATGCCTTGTACAACTCTTTATGTTGGATAGAGGTCTTTTTGGTTAAGTGTTCCATTTTTATTATTATATAATATAGGGCAAGTTTGACTGTTTGTTTATGTATTTTCATTGTTAATAATCTATTATGTGATTTTAGGTAAATATAAACCTCTTCTATTGTATGATTTGAATTGAATATTTAGCATTTAAGTATATTGCATAGTCAAAAATCTTACTGTATAACATCCCACTTTGTTCAGGACTCTCAACTCCGTAACTCTCTGTATATATATGATTTTGTACAGCGAAATTACTCAAAGTGTGGTAAGCGAATCTTTAAGTTATTGTTATTTGATGGTAGTGGGTTTGCGAGACGCCATATGACGCACATTAAAATAGAAATTATCCACAACACCTCCAAAAATCGACTCCATTTTCTACAAAAAATAAGTTCACCTATCACACTAAAAATAAGTACTGTTAGGCGATTTTATACCAATTTGACCCACCAGAATCGGAAGGTTAATAACATCAGTATCTGAACCACTATTATTCCTGATCTTCTAGATCGAAAAATGGTTATGATCACAATGAGTATACACTGAGTGAACATAAAATGTGAGTATATAAAAAAATAATAGCAATGCATTGACTCTGTCAGTCTGGATATTCAATATCTACATATATATTTATAAATACCCGATACGAAACGAAAAATGATGTCACAAGCGGGGTTCGAACCCGCACCTATTGGGAATCCGGCCCAACCGTGCTACCACTTACACCATTGTGAACTATTTTAGGACATGCAAAGTTTATAAATAATTAAGCATATTAAATGCTAAAAATTTCAGTAATTTGAATCTACATATATAAATAAGCTGATTGACAGATTAATCAACCACGGGTTGAGAGCCCTCAGCGCTCACCCACAGTCCGGGTAAAGTTGTCATAGCCATCTGAGGCTAACAACTAAGACACACAAAAAAAAAACAACTAAATCAACTTTCAGCCACAGTCACTGAAACAACCTTTTGTGAGTTAGACTCACTATGATATAACTTTACGTAATTCAACTTCAAAGGGGGGGGTAACGCGGTAACAAAGTTTGTATGGAGTTCGCATCTGTAGATATAAAGCCGGCAAGAGGGTTGACCACTGACGTCACTCAATCGGTACCACTAGTCAGTCATATAGGTAGGTATACGGTTGATTACATGATCACGCGCCGCCCTTCCCTTTGCTCCGGACAGATTCGGTGAAAAGGAATATTCAAAAAACTCTTTCTTTCCTAAATTAGGCAAGTAAATTCGGCATTATTTTCTTTTTTCGCCATAAAACTAAATAATGATAATCTTATATATAGTCATAGATGATTTCTACGTGGACGAAGACGCAGGCGAAAAATAGTTTTTTATAAAAATACAGAAAGCTAACCTTTTTATATATTTTTTTTATATTTAATAATCTCCTACTCTTATCCCAATTAGTTGGGGTCGATACAGTAGGTATGTAGGTACTTGTCTTTCATAGTACATATCGTAAAAGTTATTAGCAATAGTTTTATGACCAGCCGCCTGCCAGACGTCAACCATCCTTGGGAATGTAATTGTTGAGCAAACGGCATCAATTTTAGTTGGCCCAGATCGTTATATTTAATAATATCGTCGTTCGTATCGTTTATATTTAATAATCTATGTATACCATAGATTAAATGTGACTTATGGCGCAACAACTGAAATTCTAAATTTAAATCTTATTCTACTTTTAAAATTAATATTTGAAGCAGGGGCTTTTGAGGTTCTATATTAAATTTCGTTGGTACTGTAAGGTTTTATAGAATTCATACCGGATAGTGGTCCTGTGGGTGATATATAACGTTTTCAGAAAGATGAGTCAGAAATTCAGTATGTGAAACGTAATTTTTTATCTTAATAAAATATATTTTTTTTTAGCATGGATACCGCTGAAAAGTCATTGATTTTATTTGAATTTTTAACACAGGGTGACGTCGTTCCACTACGTTAACTTAACGTTAGTTAATTTACGGATGAAAGAGAAAACATAATTAACATTTTTTATAATGTGTATTTTAATTTCTTTACTTTTTTTGTCTATTTTATTTAACTAGATTTGAATAAATCTGTCCATTAATTACGCTAGGAGTTCAAAGGGAGGAGGGAATCTAGCCAAATCTCATCTAATCTTACCTTGGGGATATAAAGGGCAAAGATCACATTTTTTTACAATAATTAGTGTAAAACTGCGAGAAAATTGTATTAATTTAAGTAAAGTCTTGTTACTACACTTATATTTAAGTGTAGTAACAAGACTACTATAGCAATAATAACAATATTTATCGTAATTGTTCGTTCTATAATGCAATAGCTGCACAAATGCGCCTACAACCTAAAGTGCAACCCCTTTTTGTAGCAAGATATGCTCTGGACATACTTCGTTTGATTCGTCCGGGGCTATAGAATCACGGCAGTGTTGCCATAACCTAAGGTATTAATTCCTCATCATCACTGCAAAGATCTATAAACGGCAGTAACACTTATTATCAGGTGTACTGCTTGCTCGTGCCACCACAAGCAATAAAAAAAACAATACTTTGTCAGATCCATAAATTCTTGTTCTAAGTTTGGCTGTAATTTGTGTCTTAATTATATGTCCTTAGTTATTCAAGGATTATTTATTTAGAGCAGGGTATTGACAAAAATGATGATAAAATACACTCCTGCACGTTTTACATCTTTTTAAACTTTCATCATCATCATCATCACAGCCCATAAATGTGCCACTGTTGGGCTCGGGCCTCCTTCGTAATGGGAGGGAAATTAACCTACTATATACCACGCTGGTCAGACGTGTTAGTATAGAGTTTTATTTCGAGTTTTCCTTCTCTCGCATAAATATTATATGCATTTTATATCCCTTAGTCGTCTCGTACGATCATCCACGGCTAAGACATGGGCTGGTGAATAGTATTCTTATTCCGTCACCACACAGAAAACTTTAAACTTTAAGTCAATCATTTTCTATTTTCTATTTACCAGCTAAATATGATAATATGTTAAAAAAAAAGTGTCAGGACCGATTCCTTTCTAATACAGGACATTAATATCAGCTAAGATACCACAAAGAGGATAGGCAGCAAGTATTTTCATGAGAAACTTATCCCATCAAAAACATATATATGAAAATGGGAGCTTATTCAATATTGTATCTCATTGTGATGTTATTATGGACTTTATTGTCAGAATACTTAAGATCTAAATGGGTGCCAAGTTCTGTAGACAATGTCTAAAATTGATTCTCCAAAAGAAAGTATTCTTATTTACATTCTTAGATACATTTATAACACAATTTTTTTTTTAACACGGTTTTATAAATTTGATTTGTATTTAATTATTTTTTTGTGATGTGCAAATTACTGAAATTTAGCATTTAATATGCTTGATTATTTATAAAAACTCTATTACGAGCGAAAAATGATTGCCACAAATGGGATTCGAACCCACATCTATTGGAAATCCGTTTCAATCGTGCTGCCACTTACACCACCGCACAGTCGGCACAGTGTTTGATGGGACCAAAAAAATTTCCCTCTGCTGTTTATAGCTTTAATCGATCAAGGTATGCATTTAAAATGCAAGAGTAAAACACCCACGTGTCAAATTCATATACTTTTTTTTATAATAAATATTGAACTTTACGTGATCTTTAACTTTAAAAAACTAAAATTAATTCTGAAAATGTAACTATAAAAGTTGATAGTTTTAAATAAATATAGTCTGATAGAACATCTTTAGGCGCATGTTTTTCTATTTTTATTTTTGGAAAATCACTTTTGGATATTTAGTTATTAATTGTTTTCAGATTTTCATAATTATTTTTTTTCTCCTTAAATACTCAAAAGTGGGACTTGTGACTAGTACAGAAAGATGGCTCTTAAAAAGGACTATCGATAATAAAAAAGTCATGTGCCGCTTCCGCTTTTGGGAGAAATTGAATTTTAAAAAACTATATTAGGGTTGTCACTCTGCTTGACCCTAATTAATGTTATTTTGAACTATATATTTTTTTATTGTAAGTTATCTCCATTAATATGTAAAATTAAATTATATGCTTGGCAAGCCGTTTTTTAATGATAGGTATCGGACGGCATCTTAAGTTTTTTCTTGACTGTAATTTCGGGCGTGCTATACGATAACTATAACAGTGACATCTTTTTTATTTCTTATTAAGAAGTAAACTAAGTAAACCTATCAAACACTGTGCACCGTGAACTATTGTAGGATATTCAAGTCTCGCATCGTGTTATATTTTCGTCTTTAAGGAGACGTGTGCCATCTACCCGACACTGTTTACACATTGTACAGGCGTAATACTCAAACTTTGTAGTTAGAATTGTATTAAACGATGACACCCCTGTTATTCAAATTACTGAAATTTAGCATTTAATATGCTTTGATTATTTATAAAAACCCGATTACGAGCGAAAAATGATTGTCACAACTGGGATTAATACAATTTAATACAATTCTAACTGCAAAGTTGAAAGATTTGATATTAAAAATAATAAAAACAACTTTTCATTGCGAAACTTATACTGCCGCGAAAAAGGAAAAGTTCCTCCTTTAATAATTATGCAAGTTTATTCACGTTTTTTCCTATGACCTTTGCAATACCAGGAGTAGAGCTAGGCCGCTGGATATCTTACTGGCAGTCTCGCTCGACATTAAAACCGCCTTCAACAGTCTCCCACATGAGACATTGAAAAAGGTGCTCCGATGTCATGTAGTGCCTCTGCAGGACCTCCGGAGGCTGTTGGAGACGTACCTTGAGGGAAGGCACATGCTCTGGGAGGAGGACGACAGGCGCGTACGTCACAGGGGTCGGTACTCGGTTTAACCCTGTGGAACGTCGGGTTCCACTGGCTTCTACGGGTTCTGCTCCTTCCTGGGATATGGGTTATTTGCTATGCAGATGACACCCTCATCACGGTGAGGAGTGTTGAATTCCGGGAGGCTGTCCAACTGGGAGAAATTGGACTGGGACTCTACCACAAAAAAACAGCTGGAAATGGTTCTTATCCATATCCGAGTGCTTCAGTCATAAAAGTAACAATATTTTTTAACGTATATTACGGATTAAGCTGTGCTTTTAAAATTCTATACAAATTTATCTTGGATGGGTTTCAATAAATAAATATCATCAAATTATGCTATAGACAGAAATACCCGAATGCACAGCAATTTGCTACTGCAATTTACTACTTCAAACGTGAAGGGCGCGAGAGACTGTCAATCTTAGCATAGTCTCGCGTTTGTTAACTATTTTCTTTTTATCGCTAGTGGTGGCAAACGAGCCAGCAGCACACCTGATGGTAAGTGTCACTGCCGCCCATGGACTTGTGCAATACCAAAGGTATAACTAGGCCGCTGCCTACCAATATAAACCCCAAACCCACCCAATTGGGCTTTCGGCTCTCTCGTTCACCGAACGAAGCGCAATAGCATATTACCATTACTCATACGTCGATCTTCTGCGAGAGTGTGGTACTACTCCGGACGGACCGGCTGCAGACAGAGATCTCAACAGCGTGGTCCTACCACTACCAAATAATAAAAAAACTAGTTGCTAAGAGTTATTATTTTACCACACCGTCATACCATGACATTCGTTCTGCGTGGGATGTGCTTTACCGTTATGAAGACCACCTATTAGTAAGGATTACATGCACTTAGAAAATGAAGATATTATATTTGGCTAGGCTCACATACATCCCACTAGTGGGATCAGGCCTCCTCCACAGTAGGGGAAATAAGAACTTACTATATCATTCTGGGCAAATGGGTTGAGTTTTATATCGATTTCTTTATATATATGTATTAGTGTCCGACCGAAACTGGTTTTTACGACCGAAACCGAAACCGAATTTCGGCAACGGTCTCAGTTTCGGCCTAAACCGAAACTTTCTTATAAAGATCATGTTTTCAGAGAAAAATAGAGCAAATGTATTATAATCAGTCAGTTTTAATTTTTTCTTTAAATCACATAGGTAGCTTTAATACTTATTTATGTTGTTACCTAATGCACTGCAAACAAATAGGTTACGACATGATTACGCACGTGGACGCGGCCAAATGTCATCGTCGCTTGGATGTCATTTACCGCGCCGAACACACCCGAGCATAGCGCGGAAACTCCCGAATGCAGTTTCGGTTTCGGTTGTAGTTTCGGCAGGTTTGCTGCCGAAACCGAAACATAACCGAAACTCGTTTTTTTGCCGAAACTCGACCGAAATCGAAACCGAAACCGAACATTCGGTCGGACACTAATATGTATATAATATCCCTTTTTTTAGCAGGCTAAGGTCTGGACTCGCTATCCATCGCGTTCAGGGCTACGAGAGGACGGCGCGTGCCGCCCACCGTATTCCCTCCCCAACGCCATTGGGGCGGCCACTGGTACCGCTTCCTTGACATCCGTGGACTCCCGTCTATTATATCACTTAGTCGTCTTTTACGACACCTACGTTTGAAGAAAGGGAGTGGTAAGTTGTATTCCTATTCCATCACCACACGGGAATATAAAGAATATTTATAGATGTAAAATTCTTTTGTAATATATATTTTATTTTGTTTCTCAAAAACAAACCAGCGGATATAAATGAAAATTTGGCACACTTTACAACTTTAGATTTAACTTAAAACCTACATTTTTTTTTGTATAAATTAAATTAGTTTCCATCCATCCATCAGCCGGTACATATCTACTATTGGAAATAGGACTCCCCATGAGAATGGCACTCAAAACTATCCTGTGCCACTTGCATCTAACTTTTCGTGATTTTTAAGATATCGTCAAACCACCTAGTGGGAGATCGTCCCACGCTGCGTCACCCGATTCATGATCGCATAGATATTAATAACTTAGTTTTAAAGTATTAGAATTTCCATGTAATGTAGGAGTAAGAATACAATCCACCCCTCCAACTGCCGTCTATAGGTGTCTTACAAGACGATAAAGGGATAAAATATGCTTTCAACATAAGGATTTCTAACGTTTGCGCGAGTATTACACATTTGAAATAAAACTACTTTTACGGATTCTATCGCGTTTGTATTTGATTTTTAAGTGATCATGGTCACCGGAGGACTATCCCCCCCGTGACCATGATCACTGTGAAGTGTTTGAATCGTCGTAAAATTAAAAAAAAATCATATACAAACGCGATATAATCCATAAAAGTAGTTTTATTTTAAATCTATGTAACAGAAAGAAAATTTGATATAAAAGCTAACATTTCCCTTCTTTTGTAGAGGACGATCGAATCCAGCAGTGAGACGTATATTAGATTATATGAAGGTGATTAGAATGTTTAGCGGTAGAGTTACGTTTTCATCATCATCATTATCATTACAGCCCATAAATGTCCCACTGTTGGGCCCAGGCCTCCTCCGTAATGGGAGGGAAATTAACCTATTATACCGCGCTGGTCAGACGTGTTGGTATAGGGTTTTGTTTCGAGTTTTCCTTCTCTCGCATAGATGTTATATGGATTTTATATCCCTTAGTCGTCTCGTACGATCACCCACGAGTAAGATATGGGGTGGTGAGTATTCTTGCTCCGTCACCGGAGTTACACTGCGGAGTTACGTTGTATGCTACAGCATTTCACTCTCGAAGAAAATCAACATTTGTGTGGTAGCAATTAGCTATTGAGCTACGTTTGGGAATGACAGAGTCGGTGGACTAAATCTTTGCTGTAGGCAAAGACCTGTGTGTCCATGGTAACGCAGAGGTTTAGTAGTGGAAGTTACCACTTATCTAGATTTCTGCCTGCTCATCTACCGACAAAGACAATAAAAAAAATACAATATTATTTTTTAAGTCGACACCCTCAACTAATAGTTAATACTTGTATTGCGGGGCAATTTACAAACATGCAATCGATGAACAAAAATTACACCCAGACTCGGTACAGCAACTTTTTGTAATGATGTGAAGTTCAACGAGAGTTTAATATGCAGGAGTAGATATATTTTATTTTATTTTTATTGTTTTCAACACTCTTTTTTTCTTCGGGCATGAAGTGATCACACAATATCTTACCTATCTATGTATTGCGGTAGGACTTTACCCACAACACTTAGTGGTAGGGCAGTATCTTAACCACTACGTCATCTGTGCTGTCAGTAAATTAGTAATAAATTTAACTTTAGAGAAAAGAAGATCTTATACCAACCCGTCCGAGTAGCGTAATCAAGTAGGTCAATTTTTGTAGCGGAAGCTGGGATTGAATTGATGTGGGGAGCTGAGTTGATGATGATTATGATCATCAGTTATAAATTTCTATTAAACCTAATTTAAAATACCTTATTTAAATAAGGTATTTTATAACACCAACAAAAGCTTCAACTAGGTGGTACCACCGTACTCTCGATCTGCAAGGAACAACATTGGCCCCTAAGGACGCTGAACGATCTGACTACGATGAGCGTGGGCCTAGTAACAGTAGACGGCTCTTTTAAAGGAGGGCCGTACCCTCAAAATTAGATATAGATACTGCAATGACAGGCCAATATGTCGGGGAATAAATGCGATGAACGCAACAATCACTGCTAGTAAAAAGGTAGACGAAAGAACACCACAAGACTTTACATAATATAGTTTTATAAAATTGTAGATAGTTTTTATTGTTTTATTTTTAGTATTATTTTATTTTATATAAATATTTGGCATAGATTTTTAAAGTCAATATTTTTTATATATTTAACTTATATTGTTAGGTAAAATGGTATTAATTTTACAAAATCATAAGTTTTAGATCCTTGGGATTTTGTAAATGAAGCATTTTTATTAAACTTTATACGTGAAAAAAAAATTAGAAGCAAAAATCTAATTTTGTTATTTTTTTACAGAATTATAAAAACGTCGTAAAATATCACATGCGTTTGAAAGAAATAATTGCAATTTAATCTCCAAAGAACTTATTGGAATTAACCATTAAGGCCAATATAGAAATATATTTTAAAATGTCTATAAATATATAACCTACATTTCAAATACCCTTTTTTTCATTTATTTTTGTACAATTATCCCGAATATCTTTCTAGATTTTTTTAAATGTGACTTCAAATCTATGTAAAGTTGATTTTCAAAAATATAAATCATATCACTAACCTGTCTGATTCAGAAGCAGGTGACAACCAGGTGATAGAAGTTATCAGGTGGACCGCCAGTCAATGTCTGCTGGGCGGGCGGCGCGCACTTTTAATACTACGTGCACAGGTGGGCGGGAACTGTGGGCGGGTAAACTATTGAGTCGTTTCGATACTAAAGATTTTGAAACATTCTTTTATTGATAATTTAAAATAATTGTGTCAGACATTAGACATAAGTCTTCCTAATGGGGGACAATGCCATAATCACCTTAGTAATCACTTTGATATTTCGCATGAAATTCAAAGAGATGTGAGTAGACTTAAATTATTACACAGAATTCTTACATTACTAATCATAACACAAATTTTAAAAATAATATTCCAGAGGAAAGCTGATCAAATTAGTCATCGATTGACTTACTAAGCCTAGTAGGGGAGACTGGGTACGATTGTGACAATTTCGGTTTGACCGCCAATAATTTTGTTAATTTACTAGTTAGTAGAGACAAAAATTACTTAAATCGTAGTTTGTACATTTGTCTTCTCAAAAACACTGAAATTTTGTCTCAAAATACGCTGTATTATTTATAGCATCAAATTTGAAAAAATAGGGAAAATGTCACAACCGACCACACCCCAAGGGCGGTTGTGACAGTGGTTGGGGTCAGTAGTGACAGACGTAAATATTCTCAGAAATGGTTTATAATGACTTTTATTGCTAGAAATGTTAAACATAACACAAAATACTTTTCTTCTATATAAAGTTTAAATTTATATATCAAATTAAATTAAATCTACGATCACTTCTACTCTTACAATTAATAAGGCACTGCAACATCTGATGTTATTTTAACCATCTTTAAAATCATAAAATCAATCAAAGTGTCAAATCTAAATTTAAATTACCGTAACTATAAAGTTACTAAACTATTAAACGTTATTATTATTATAATAACAGCCATCTTAGAATCAGTCAATACTTTAAATAAATTTAAATAACCGTAACTATGACAACATGCTTAAAAAATATTCATAAACTGTAACATCTAACGTTATTGTAACACAACCTTTTTAGATTAACTCAAAATATTAACTAGACTTAAATTTACGGTAGGTAACTAAAAAAAGTTTTGCTATAATTGTAACAAAAACTTCCAAAAATAAACGTTAATGAATATATGAGCATACTGAGATCTAGTCAGATTTATCACATATATGACAAAGATAATAGTGATTATCATCTACGCATTCTACGTGGGACCAGAATCCACTTGTCCCTTGGCATTTGATCCATTTTTCGCCAGTCTTACTTTCAGAATATGCGCCTACACAAGCCAAAAATATATGTCACAACTGTACCCACTACATTTGTCACAACCGTACCCAGCGCATGCTTCTGAAAACAATAAAACACCATGACTAACCTAAATTATCTACATAAAAAGTAATCATTTGTTATTAAATACTAATATTCAATTCATAACAAAAAAATATTTGCAATAGTATATCTGTATAGCAATAAGAGTAAATATTAAAAGAATCTGAACAAAAAAACTTACTTTTGGCTGTTAAAAAGCAATGTGGCCTCCTGCTTTTGTTTACGTCGCGCACCGGCTATCGCAATACTGGGCAACATGTGTAGACATGCATCTCGCTTCTTTTTCCCCTTACATTCTTCCCCGTATTCCGTATAGTTTCGCTATTATAACGACTGTCACTACCGTACCCTGGCACAACCGTACCCAGTCTCCCCTACTGACGCAAAAAAAAGGTGTGTGTGTACTTATGTACGCGTTACGCGTTACGCGTATGCGTTACAAGTTATACATCGTTGGCGTAACAAGATAAAAATCTTTTCAAAAATTTTATCTGTCGCCTTATTCTACGTTTGTAGTAAAAACGACACAAAAAAGTATTATTATTTTATTATATTTAATACATTGAAAGTTTTATTATAACGCATTATCTAGTTAATAAACTAAAATGTTGACTATAGCTAACTTCAGGGTGTCGGTTTTACGTGACGGTGCGCATCGTAAAAATTTACTTTCATCATTTTTCCTTAACGCGCCAAAATAAGTATAACTTCAATAATTAATTCCGAGTCATCCGAGATGATAAACTTTTCTATTTTGTGGTATCAGTTTTTTTTTCACAAAGACATGCACTAAGATAATAATTCTACAAATTGCAGAGAACTTTTACAAACTTTATAATTAATGAATTGGAAAGCACGCATTTTTGTGTTTGATTTATATCTTTATTCTCTCTGTATGCAATGGGATTAACATATTGTTTAATAGATTAAAATAGTTAAAATAAAAAATATTGTAAATAAACAAAAAAATGTTAAAACATAGTACTTTAATGTTATTCACATTATTATTATTGAAGTGATAACTTCTTATGGAAGGGCGGTTTACCCTTCGTTACGCAACGCGTAACGGCGCCAGTCTGTCTGGCTTCCCTTCCTCTCACGCATACGACAGCGGTAGGCAGGCTCCTCCTGTCTCACTCTAACCCACAGCGCTAGTCGTATTAAGATGTGATGTTATAAGATTTTATTAATAAATAACCTTGCATTACATATTATACATATATGCATTACATATTATCATATTAATATACATAAAATTTAAGTAATAACCTAAGCTTTTCTCAAGTTAAAAGATGACAATATTATATAGTTCAACTTAGATTAGTTTAATTTATCACTCCTTTCGGGCGTCCCGAGACGCACACGTTTTCTTTTTTCTTTAGTCCATATAAATTTTAGTGTGTCTCTTACCAAAAACGAGGAAAATTAGCTCAATAATAAACCTAAACATATCATTGTTTCAATTAAAAATTTTTATCCAAATATTTGCAGGAAATCGATCCTTAATTTCACATTCACATTTTCTCTTCTGAGATATTTTTTATCTTCAATAGTTAGTTATTTACGACTAATATAAACTGGTGGTTTAAATAACAAAAGAAATAAAAAAAAAATGAAATAATGAAAGAATAATAAAAAAATTAAAAACGGTACAATTATAAAAAATGGAAAAGTCAACAAATACAACTGAGCTATTTTTATTCTTAATGATAGCAGCTAAATCTATCTTCATTTTCTAATTATATTTTTTACATTGGCAATCAATGTTTTAAACATTGATAAAATAAGATTTTCTATAAATTAAATTTAGCTAAATCGATTTATCGCACGCGAAATCTTCTGTATACAAAATTTCATGGCAATCATTGGAGCTGTTACCGAGATTCTAAATATATAGAATTATACTAAGAATTGCTTGTTTAAAGATATTGTATATAGATTGAGATAAAATTATGCTGGGGTAACGGCGACGAATACTACCAACTGTTACTTCGCTTGTGGATATCGTAAAAGACAATTAAGAGCTTTATCTTGGTCATCTTCACCTGATGCCGTTTGGTCAACAATTACATTCCCAAAGAGGGTTGACGTCAGGCAGACAGCCGATAATAAAACTATTGGCAACAATTTTTGCCATATGTACGATGGTAGAGGAGTACATATTGCGTCAACCCCAAGTAATTGATATAATAGCAGAATAATGATGATCTTTTAAATAAAACTGTATAGATGCAACAAAAAAAATATATA
Source organism: Lymantria monacha (assembly GCA_905163515.2). Lineage (NCBI taxonomy): Eukaryota > Metazoa > Arthropoda > Insecta > Lepidoptera > Erebidae > Lymantria > Lymantria monacha. Next base: position 29,707,631 of record LR991095.1, on the reverse strand, counting down.
TTTATCGAATTCGACGTCGACTCCATTGATTACTATATTCGCGGCTCTACTATCACGCATCTTAACCGCACAGTTCACTCCGCTTTTAATTACTCTGTGTCATCCTTTAAACTTAGCCATTCAAACAGTATCAGGGATCAATGTCTGTAATTTTTTTTAATTACTGATTTAGTGTTAACAGGAATTTGTTATTTAATGCCGTATTTATTAATACTGTGTTACAGTATCGTTTATATTTAAACTATGACGCCATTATTATCACCATCATCGCAGCTTATACCACGCTGAACGAAAGGGTTGGTATAAAGTATTATGCCGCGATTTCCTTCTCTTAATTGTAGTTAACTCGTGATTAGGTGCCGCTTGTGGTATTCGGTCTAGGCATAATCTTTTGCCCACGAGCACCTTTCTTAAAAACGTTTGTCGCTTCAAGGAGCGGTGTGGCCTGCCCAATCACCAATTCAATGTGCTAATTCTTCAGATTATATCGGTTACATACATACCATCAGGCCATGTCCTTTGCTGGGTAGGCAGGGAGAACAGAGAGCCAGAGAACTCTATCCTTGCATACTTCACTCGCTTGCTCAACATTAATAATTCTCTTCATACACGCTCGCCGGTTTCGGAGACTCTTGACTCCACCTTCCTTCAGTACATGATCGATCTGGTCTAGGTAGGTTAATATTGGTCTCCCCCTATCGGTTACACCCGTTCTTTTAGGTATTGCCGTATGCCGGATTTTATCATGTAGAGAAATACTGAGCATAGCCTTCGCCATAGAACATTGAGTAACTTATTGTTTTAGCAGCTTCCAATAGATACCAGACTGTTAGAGCATCGTAGGATAAGGACAGTACTCTACAAAACCGAAATTAGACAATTGTTTCAAGGGCCGACGTGCCCCTCAAAGTGAAGTCATTCAGCGGTGAAGGGAATATCTAGAGTCCTCCATAGCAGGGCTGGTGACTGTAAAGGCGGTGGCACCGCATCTCCGCCGCTGACTAGCTAGGCGATACGGCAGTCTAACGTTTAGGATGGTGCAGGTGCTTATCAGACACGGAGTCTTCCTTAAATATCTGTATTAAATTAGAAAAGGAGAACTAGTGCACCACACTGGCGCATTAGTTGACTATCCGCACCACGCACGTGAAGTATGCCCCACCTGGGGACCCCAGCACCGCTTTTTGCTGGCAAAGTTTGGAATGGATATTGAATATAATAAACGACTATCACATGACGCTCTTACATACCCGCCAACAATGTCATTTTTATTTTTTTGATGGATTAATCTTGATTGTTCATCGATACAGTCAAGCTCATCTATCAAAAATATAGTCAACCCTTGTGTCAAAGGTGCACACTTTAGAAATATGGAATTAACAGAATCAGAACTACAATTTTATTAAGAATCTGGTTAAATCTGGTTAAGAAGATATACAATGCGAAAGTGGAAGGATGTAGGTACCGAGGGAGACCGAGACTAATCTACCTAGACCAGATCGGTCATGTACTGAAGGAAGGTGGAGTTAAGAGTCTCCGAAACCGACGAGCGTGTATGAAGAGAATTATGAATGTTGAGGAAGCGAGTGAAGTATGCAGAGATAGAGTTCTCTGGCACTCTGTTCTCTCTGCCTACCCTGCAAGGGATATGGCGTGATGATATGTATGTATGTATGTAGAACTACAATTTGTGGATCGCACAAAGTATTATCCTGTGTGGTATAGAACCCACGATATTTGGCACTGTAGGTTGGTATTTTAACCACTACGCCACCTGTGCTGTCATATTTCACTGATGGCGAAATAGTTTTTGTTATTTTTGTAGTGTGATTACAAAGAATTTCTGTGTAGTGACGGAGTAAGAATACAACTCACCACCCCCTATCTTACACGTGGGTGATCGTTCGAGATGACTGAGGGATATAAAACGCATATAACATCTATGCAAGAGAAGGAAAACTCGAAACAAACCCTATACCAACACGTCTGACCAGCGTGGTATAGTAGTTCGATTTCCCTTCCATTATGGAGGAAGTTTGAGCCCAACAGTGGGACATATATAAGCTGAAATTATGATGATGATGACAAAGAACTTTATATCAAGACTTTATTTATTGCTTACCACTTCATTTATTGTTCGTCGGTAAGTAGCCATTGTCAGCTTCAACACTACCATGCTTATACTGACAATAGTCTCTTCCGGGTAATTTTTTTTTTCATGGAATATGAAAACGCATGTATGTAAAACATTAGCTATATTTTCACACTTTTTCTGCATTACATAATATGCTATCAAAATTAATTAATAGAACAGAATATTGAATATAAGTTAAGACATTTTCATATTCCAGTCCAAAAAATAAATATATCTCTAAATACAGATACTAATTTAATTCCTTAGTGCAAGGTGAATTCTCTATGGTGCAAGATTTTTAAATCGTAAGAAAAAATAGATTAATAAAAGAATTGTAGCAACAACGTGTTATAAATTGTTTTATTATTACGCTATGATGATCAAGGAATTAGGCAATGGCGGTCGGTGTTTGACGGATATTGAAATAAATAGCCAAGCAAATTATTACGTTGTCGACAAAGAATGGCATTATACTAGTGTTGCAGCTTATTTTATTATTTTATTTAATTTTCTTAACTTTTCTTATATATTGCCATGTCTTTGTAGTTGCCATTCATGTACAGTGGCAGTAAATATCATGACGAATTTATATTGAAAATATATGTTTATTTATTTATTTAGGTTTAGTTTAGTTCATTACCTTCATTTCAAATACGTCCCACTGCTGGGCAGAGTTAGAGGCTTTAGCAGAGAGAGCTGGAGTCTTCTCCATAATGAGAGAGAAATTAACCTATTATACCAAGCCGGTCAAACGGGTTGTTATAGGGATTTCTGTAGCGTTTGACTTCCTTTGTATAAAGATAATATATGCATATTAACCGTCAGTCGTCCTTTGCAACACTCACGAATAAGATAAGGGGTGGTGAATTTTATTCTTAATTCCTCACCACGCGTAAAGGTTGTTTAGTTATCCATCGTTAACTGTTTATCATTTAAGCACGTCAACTGGTTAGGTATGATACCTATTTGAAAAGATTGGCCTCTAACTTTTTAAATTGTTTTTTTTTTTATATTTTTAATTCATTTAATGTGCATAATAATTAGTACATAAAGTGAGTACTTACAGCAATTTAAAGATGACTCTATTTTCTAATTTTTAACCGACTTCAAAAAGGAGGCGGTTCTATGTTTTGTGCTATCTTTTGTCTTTTTTTTCAGTTACTAGTTACGTCACAAATTTCAGATATGAGCTCGTCTAATAATAAGTGGGAACCATTCACACTGGTACAGAGGATAATTTAAAATATTATTTCGGCGATTTTTGTGTATATTGTCTCGTTATCTACTTATTACACTTATCATCCCTTACAAACGCATGACATAAAAAATGGGTAGTAACACGTTAAATTTTTAATCCCTCATCACAAGTAATACATATTTGCATAAAGTGAATTATTTGTTGCTTGATCGATTATAGCACAACGTCGTCCACTTTTGCAACTCATTTTCTTTGTAATAATATTGATAAATGATATAGTTATACTATATGAAATAAAATAATATCTTTTTCCAATATTGAGGTGAGAGATTTTATAAAAAAAGTTTAAATGTTAGTCGATGGTATATGGTTCTGAAGAATTTTGGCGGGAACCTGAAGATGTCATGTGGCTTCTAAATTATATTCAATACTTTATATTTATATTGTTATATTAAACGTTTTGTTGATATCTTACGTAATACATATATTCTGTCAAAATTTACAGAAGTAATTTGGAAGTCAGCGCCCAATTAATGATAACTACTTAACACTTAGTGATTTTGAATAACCTACCCAACATGAAGTGTAATAATTGTTCTATAAGTTAGCCCATATACGCCCCAACGTAGGGCTCGAGCCTCCTTCACATTAGAAAGGGAATCGACCCACTATACCACGCTGGTCAGAGGTGTTGGTATAGGGTTTTGTGTCGAGTTTTCCTTTTCTCGCCTAGATGTTATATGCATTTTATATCCCTTAGTCGTCTCCTACGATTACTCACGGTTAAGATATAGGGTGAATTGTATTCTTATTCCGTCACCACACAGAAAAATTTTGAAGTTCTTTTATAAGTTAATAGCGGACCCGGTAAACTTCGTTCCGCAACAGTTAATGAATGAGATGAGCAGATTTTAACTAATTCTAAATTAAATAAGTTATTTTTTTGTATTATAATAATAAATAGGAATAATATATAAATTCAAAAAATCAAATATTTTAATAACGTGCCAGCAAGACGAAGAAGTACCTTGTGTTATACGAAATTTTTCTTCATGCGCGTTGAAAATCATCTAATATAATTGATTTTTGAGATTTGCTCGTTGATTTCGCATTATCAACGGCACGAACTGCCTCGCTTTGCTCTTGTGATTAAGAAGCACGGAGTTAGGCCATATTAACGCGGCGGTCTTCCCGTGCAATAAATTGTTCTTCTGCCGTGGTTACATTCGGGATGTTTCGAATTCTAATTACGTTAGGGGGCATTGTCGGGAAAGATTTGATCTTATTGGTCGCGGCATTGTTGATGACAATATAGACATTATATGTTTTATTATAACAATATTCGTAAAAATTCGTAACACTGCACAAGACGAACTCTGTGACCGGTCAAATTTAATTTCAACTTTTCGCGGTATTTTCAAACAAACCACGTAATGACGTGAGCTGTCAGTTGTGTTTTGTTACATCATCAACAAATGAGCGTTTAGAACTGATGTTTTTTTTAATGTTTTTTTATTTATTAATATCATATTTTAATATCCCATATCCTATTCCCGACGACAACAAACTCAAAAACATAAAATCATAAAAATTGGTCCAGCCGTTCTCGAGTTATAGTGTTGTAACTAACACAACTTTCTTTTATATATATATAGACTAGCTGTCGCCCGCAACTTCGTCCACGCAGAAGTCATCTCTGACAGAGTTAAATAGAAAAAGCAATGCATGGTATTGAAGGTTTGTCGCTAGGACGATGATCAACAGCGTCAGAAACTGGGATGCGGTCGCCGCCTTCTGCGAGTTAGTTGTCTAACCGAATTAGGCAATAGGGTGGGTCCGAGAGAAAATACTCTACGTTGATACGCTCTACCGTCGGTGCTTTGGGCGGCGCAAGCGTGAGTACCTGTATTGAGGTTCACTGCATGAGAGATTCGACTCGAGATGATACCCGGTTGCGGTGGCCCGCCCACATAATGTAGATGTACGTGTACGGCGCACTATGGGGTCACACATCACCTCGAATGGATTGGGCGCGGTGTGTCTATATACCATAGCCGGTCACTAAAGAAAAAGGTTGTTCAAAGTTCTATTCATTTTACAAATTATATTGCCTTTAATATACTATTTACGGTATCACCATGGGATAAAAATATAATTATCGCCACCCTTTATTTGACTGTTTTGTTTCACCAGCAGAGTTCGACCTCGTTAGATATGATTTATTATTTGAGTTATAGAGTGAACATTTTTGAAGCTAAACTTAACCTGTATCTTAAACCCTTAGGCAAGAACCTATGAGTTAGCTACCTGGCGCGAGGACGCCTGCCGAGACGTCATCACCCGTTGGGTTACGCGGCTGGAGAAGCCTAGACACGGTGTTGTTACCGTTGAGGCCCTCCGGCCCGTACTGATGGAGTGTCGACACGGAGTCCTCTCCTTCCGGTTGGTGCAGGTCTTTTCGGGGCACGGTTGCTTCGGCAAGTACCTGCACACGGTCGTGTGGAGGGAGTGGACTCCGTCCTGCCATCATTGCGGTAGTGACGAGGACATGGCGCAACATACGCTCGAGGTATGTCCGAGCTGGGACGAGCAGCGCCGTGACCTTGTCGCTGTTATCGGTGCCGACCTAACGCTGCCGGCTGTCGCAAAAGTGATGGTCGACAGCGTCAGGAATTGGGACGCGATCGCCGCCTTCTGCGAGGCTGTCATCTCGCAGAAGGAGGTGGCGGAACGAGTCCGGGAGGATTCCCGGGATCCGGGTCACCGCCAGCGGCCGGGGCGACGCAGGTGCGAATATCTGCGCCTGATGCCGCCCAAACCGAGGCTTCGGATGATCAGACCGAGGAATTGGGCGGGCCACCGAAGACAAAGATCAGGTACCGGTGGCCCGCTCGCACGGCGAAGAGAGGTGCTTGGTGCCTCTTAGGGGCGGAATTCATAAAATCCTTTCATATTGAATGTCATAAAAAGAAACGTGCGTCAAAATTTAATGTTTCTAGCTTTAATAGTTTCGGTTTGGCGGTAATGAGTCGTTCAACCCGCTTCACAGGCCTAATTTACACAACCAGAGGGTGAAAATTTACAAATGCCGGATATTATCATAAAATATTTGATTCGACTCGTAATTTGTAAAGATTCAATAAAGATTTTTTTTCTCCCCATACAAACTTTGCCACTCTGTTCCTTAGGGGTGTAATTTCGTAAAATCCTTTCTTAGTAAATCTCTATGTCATAGAGAGAAACCACTGTCAAAATTTCAAGTTGTCAGCTTCAATAATATCGCCTTGGCGCTAATGACTTAATGACTCGTCTAACCCGCTTCGCAGGCCTAATTTACACCCCCAGAGGGGCAAAATTAACAAATGCTGAAACACGTGTTTATTTATTTTTACTGAAGATAATAGTAATTTGTACGTAATTTGAAAAGAATCGATAAAGATTTTTTTCTCCAAACATTTTATAAATTGACATAACTTTTTTATTTATAAACCAATTGACATGAAATAACGCTTAAAGCTTACCACAATATATTAGCGAAAACCGCAATCGCGATTTTAACAATCATTGTTTTGGGTTCTATTTGTGTTGATAAAGGTCCCAGCAGGGCCTTTACTTATAGTGCAGAGTGTGCGGTGCACCCGGGCGCCGGGTGTTAGAGGGCGCCACATTGGGTGCCTAACCATCTATAGTCGTAGTGGGTGCGTTATTTGACAGGTTTGGGTAGGTTGCTTTGTCGCCATGCTCACTGTTACTTCATAATGCGATCGCGTCCGTTTTTGTGTCAAAAACTTTCAATCTATTCCATTTTTTTCACGAATTTTGATACAAGAGGGCGCCAGGTAATTGATTGCACCTGGGCGCTGCATGTGCTAGAGCCACTCCTGGGTCCCGGTAATATTTTTTCTCATATATCTTCCATGTACAGACAGCAACAGGTTACATTTTTATTATATGTATATATATAGATGAAGCAGTAATTGGTAAGAGTTTACATAGTTATTTTAATTAAAAACTTTCTGGTATTCAAGTGTTATCATTTGTCCTGAACAGAGTCTATAACCTAGTCTACTCTATCAAAAAATAAATTTACAAAAAAGATTCCTTTTATATTATACGGCCATTAATTTATTCATTCATTAAATAATATCATTTAATTAATGAAACTTTCTGGTAAATAAAGTGGATTATATTTGTCCGGCTTGTAAATATCAATATCTCATCCACTTAGCATTTTTAAAGTACAATACAAATGGCGAGTTGGAGAAAAATTACCAAAGTAATTAATTACATGGAATGAACGTATGAGAGAAAGTTTAAAAGTTGCGCCAGGGACGGATAAGTTGAGGAGTGAACGCTTGACGTAGTATGGAACATGCGATGAGATGGAATGAAAGTGATATTGTGAGGAAAGTTTTAATTATGTATGTTGAAGGCTTTAGTGGTAGGGGAAGACTAAAGAAAAGATGAATAGATTGCGTGAAGCATAATATGGATAGACAAGGAGTAATCACAGAGATGACGTCTGATAGGGTTGTATCGAAGAAGAGAACATATTGCGTCGACCCCAAATAAATTGAGATAAGAACAGGATAATGATGATGATATATATACAGGGTGGAAGTGGACCGCTCCCGAAAACAAAGACAGGTGACCCTACTAGTCCTACTTGTAATGATAGGCTAGGAAAAAAACGAGTCGGATGAAAAAAATTTTTTTTTCATAACGTATTTTAAGTTTTTTTCAGATTCCATCGTATTACGACAGTGTCATGTAACCATAATTCCATAAAAAAATACGTAACATTACTCAGATGAGAAAAGACGCAATCTATTCAACTACTCACGATCATATGTTCAAGAGTTCAACGAAATCGCGCGGTGAAAAAAAAAATTTTTTTTTCATCCGAATCGATTTTTTCTAGCCTATCATTGCAAGTAGGACTAGTAGGGTTACCTGTCTTTGTTTTCGGGAGCGGTCCCCTTACACTCTGTATATGTTTTGTTTTTTTTTTTCGACAACATCCAGAACTAAGGAATCAGTATTGTGGTTTTATGCTTTTTTTATTGCTTATAGTGGCAAACGAGCAGTGTCACTGTCGCTCGTGGACCTAGGTATAAGCTAGGCCGCTGCTTACCAATACAAATTCCAAACCCACACAATTGGGCTTCCGGCTCCCTTGCTCATCGAATGAAGCGCAATAGATCATTGCCATTAGTCAGACGTTGATCTTCTGCGAGAGTGTGGTATTACCCCGGACGGACCGGCCCGCGGCTGTAGAACTGTCAACAGCCTGGTCCTAGCACTAAAAAAAATTAATTATATAAATATAATTTAACGAAAAAATTACACTCGCACTTGAAACATTTAATTATATAGATATTTTTTATAATATTACGTAAACATCACATTACGCATAGGTGAGTAATCGGGCATCAAGTAGGTATTTTGAAAATAACTCAACTGAGAATATCAACAATCCATTATATTAACATTTGTTTATTAATATTAAAAACAGGTATAGGTAGCCATTTTCTTGATTTTTTTTAAAAATGAAATGTTATTCCCGCGTCGCGATTGACGGCACTATGGTCGTGTATCGTTTTATTTTCTTTTTATTAATTTCGATGTTGTGTTCAGCCAGTTATCATGAACAATATAAAGGTTTGTTTTTTTTTATATTTAATGAACGAAAATTGAACAGATAATTTCATATTTTAGCCCGTTTGCGGCGAAGCCCAATATAAGTTATGTTTGATCTGTGAGTATGTATGTATGTCTGTTTGTATGTCCACTCGTAACTACTAAACGGCTAAATCGATTTTAATAAACGTTACGTTATAAAATACTTGGTAGATATATTAGGTAAAACTTTACTAAGTAGGTAGGTACACAAAATTAAAAACATCTAAGTTAGTCCTTTGAGTCCTTTTTTAATTCACGAATTGCATATTTGTGATTTAAAAAAGATTTTTAAAATCCAGAAGTAGGGTATCAAAATAAAGTGTTTTTTTTTTCAAAGAAAACAGTACCTTACGCTAAGAAAATAATTTTTATATTTCAGGGGACTTTGCATAAATATAATTAACGGACAGGTAAGTTGCACGAGCTGATATCCGTCATGGCGGACAAACAGCTAGACGTGCTCTGTGTAACAGAGACCAAGCCAAGGGGCAGCGACGCCTGCGATCTTCCTGGTGGCGGGATGGCTCTGTGGTCTGGTGTACCACAGAGCGATCGAGCCAGCATGGGGGTAGGAGTGCTGTTGTCCTTTCGCTTGGCCTCAGGTGTGAAGGATTACGGAATGTATGATCCCAGACTTCTTTGGGTCCGTATAAAACTAGGTGTCACCAAGGTATTCATGGTTGTAGCATATTCTCCCGTAGGATCCTCGGTGGCATCAGACCTAGAGAAGTTTTGGAATAATGTTAGGGAAGTTCTGGATATGGCAGAAACCAGTGAACGCGTGATTGTATGCGGAGATTTGAACGGATGGGTGGGGACCAAGCGTCCCGACTATGAGGACGTACTTGGTCCATTTGGTGATAAGAGAGTGAACGACGCAGGTAGGCTCATAGCGGATGTACCCCCCGTAAAAACTCCTCTCTCTTTGCCGTGCAAGCGGGCCACCGGTACCCGATTTTTATCTTCGGTAGCCCGCCCGGTGGTTTACCCTCGCGGGTTCCTCTCGTCGACGCCCCGAAGATTGTCGGGGCGTCGCCCTCACGCGGTGGCCTCACGTCGGGTGACCGGACAATTCCCCGGTCCGATCACCCGAAGCCTCGGTTAGGGCGGCATCAGGCGCAGGTATTCGCGCCTGCGCCGCCCCGGCCGCTGGCGGCGGCCCGGGTCGCGGGAATCCTCCCGGATTCGTTCCGCCGCCTCCTTTTGCGAGATGACAGCCTCGCAGAAGGCAGCGACCGCGTCCCAGTTCCTGACGCTGTCGACCATCGCCCTCACGACAGCCGGCAGCGTCAGGTCGGCACCGATAACAGCGACGAGTCACTGCTGCAATGGTGGCAGGCCGGAGTCCATTCCCTATTCGCGACCGTGTGCAGGTACAAATCGAAGCACCCGTGAAGAGGCAGCGACGCCTCTTCCTGGTGGCGGGATGGCTCTGTGGTCTGGTGTACCACAGAGCGATCGAGCTAGCATGGGGGTAGGAGTGCTGTTGTCCTCTCGCTTGGCCTCAGGTGTGAAGGATTACGGAATGTATGATCCCAGATTTCTTTCGGTCCGTATAAAACTAGGTGTCACCAAGGTATTCATGGTTGTAGCATATGCTCCCGTAGGAGCCTCGGTGGCATCAGACCTAGAGAAGTTTTGGGATAATGTTAGGGAAGTTCTGGATATGGCAGAAACCAGTGAACGCGTGATTGTATGCGGAAATTTGAACGGATGAGTGGGGACCAAGCGTCCCGACTATGAGGACGTACTTGGTCCATTTGGTGATAAGAGAGTGAACGACGCAGGTAGGCTCATAGCGGATGTATGCATGGAGAGAAACCTTATTGTGTTAAACACATTTTTCCAACATAAGGACATCCACATGTATACATGGAGAAGGAATGAACAGAAAAGTATAATAGATTTAATTTTGGTAGACAGTTACCTCCGAAGCAAAATATTGGACGCAAGAGCCTACAGGGGCCCCACATTCGATACGGACCACTATCTCGTTATTGCGAGATTTAGTGGTCTGTTCAGAAAGTGGAGGCACTGGCGAGAGCGTGTCCACTTCGGAGGGCTTGAAAGAATAAAGGTTGAAAGGTTGCAAGAAGAGTGTGTAAGAGAAAAGTATGCAGAGGGTGTCCAAGAACGGCTGACGATGGCAAGCCAGCCGCAAACGGGCATTGAAGAATGCTGAAGAGTATTGAAAGAGAGCATGGTAGATACAGCGAAAGAAGTATGTGGAAGTTCAAAGAAGCATAGAAAAACAAATGGTGATGCATGGTGGTATGCGGCAGTGGCAGCTTCCGTACAGCAAATGAAGAAAGCGTGGCTGGACTATGCCTCTTCTCTGAATCTGAATGACAGTATGACTGAACAGAAGAAAGAAATATATAAGAATGACACCAAGGCCTTAGTGAAAGAGAAACGTGATAGGGCAAGTATGAGTGCAGAAGATAGGCTGACTAAAAACTTCGAGAGTAACACCAAGCTCTTTTGGAGGGAGGTGAAGAAGTCTCGGGGTGGTTGGTCAGCCTTCAGAATGAATAAAATAAGGTCTAAAGGTGGAGACATTCTGACACAAACACAAGACGTGTTAAGCCGATGGAGTGAATATTTTGGCGATATGTATGCGGATGCTACGGTTGACGCCGGTGTCGCATGTGGTTTAGTAGAACAACATTCGACAGCGGCGTCCTCCGATGGCATCAGTATGGATGAAGTTGAATGGGCGATAAGAAGTTTGAAAAATGGTAAGGCAGCGGGCATTGATATGGTGTCTGCCGAGATGATCAAGCTTGGTGGCTCCTGTGTCTGGGAGGCGTTCCTGTTGCTCCTCAGTTTATGTTGGAGCTCGGGAATGGTTCCCGGGGACTGGAATAGTGCAGTCATCGTGCCTTTGTTTAAAAACAAGGGTTTACGTTATGACTGCGCAAATTACAGAGCCATAAGCTTGACCACTTTGGCAGCAAAAGTGTACGGTAAAATTATTGAAAGGAGAATGAGGATGGTGTCCGATGGTTTACTGTGTGAGACACAAGGAGGTTTCAGGAGTGGAAGGGGATGCATAGATTAAGTGTTCTCTCTGCGCAACATTGTGGAGAAGCATCTGGCTCTAGGTCAGAGGGTTTTCTGCAGTTTTGTGGATCTGGAGAGAGCATTTGACACGGTTGCACGAAAGGAACTTTAGGACATTTTACCGCAGTATGGTATTAACGGTAAACTGCTACAGGCTGTGCAGTCCAGTTACATGGGCTGTAGAGCCTGTGTGCGGCTGGATGATGGAATGTCGCCTTGGTTTGACGTCAATATCGGCGTTAAGCAGGGTTGCGTTCTGTCAGCCAGGCTGTTTATCATATATCTGGATAAATGTCTCCAAAGGTTGAACGATATGAATGTGGGAGTTCAGATGGGCGACTCAGTGGTCACTGCTCTGCTTTATGCAGATGATGCAGTCCTGCTGGCACAGTCAGCGACTGACCTGCAGACCCTAGTCGACACAATGACAGAAGATTGTAAGAAAAGGGGTCTACGCGTGAATGTGAGCAAAACCAAAATAATGGTCTTTGAAAGAGACGGAGCCAGAACATATGTAAGAGTAACAATAGGTAATGATATACTAGAGCAAATGGATGAATTTGTATATCTTGGATGTGGATTTAGCCGAGATGGAAGATACACCACTGATATAGAGCGAAGAGTGAATGCGGGAAATAGAGTGAACGGAGCGTTGGGGCAACTTCTCGGCAGCCACCACCTCAGCCAGAAGGCACGTGTAGCAATACATAACGCAGTGCTTGTCCCAACATTACTGTATGGAAGCGAGAGTTGGGTATGCAGAAAAGAGTATGAAAGTAAAATTAATGCGGTCGAAATGCGATCTCTGCGGAAAATCTGTGGAGTTAGGCTGACCGACCGCATTCGTAACGACGACGTAAGAGAGCGAGTAGGTATGAAAGAGAGTATTGGTGTAAAGATGCGAAAGGTCATGCTCCGATGGTTCGGACATGTGGAAAGAATGCCAAACGAACGTCTGGTTAAGAAGATATACAATGCGAAAGTGGAAGGATGTAGGTACCGAGGGAGACCGAGACTGGCCTACCTAGACCAGATCGGTCATGTACTGAAGGAAGGTGGAGTCAAGAGTCTCCGGAACCGGCGAGCGTGTATGAAGAGAATTATGAATGTTGAGGAAGCGAGTGAAGTATGCAGAGATAGAGTTCTCTGGCACTCTGTTCTCTCTGCCTACCCTGCAAGGGATATGGCGTGATGATATGTATGTATGTATGTAATTAACGGACACAAATTACACCCGGTGCAGCGGTGGCGGAACAACAATTTGTGAATTACTCAAAATTATTGTCCTGTATGGGAATCTGAGCCACATTAACAGATCGTATCTCTAGAAAAATTAAAACAATAAAATTACCTTACTTCCTTACTAATATTATAAATGTGAAAGTAACTCTGTCTGTCTGTCGCTCTTTCACGCCAAAACTACTGAACTGATTTAAATGAAATTTGGTACACAGATAGTCTAGAGCCTGATAAAGGACATTGGCTACTTTTTAATGCAAAAAAGATTGTAAAGGGGGATTAATAGTTGTAAGGAATTATCTCCATTTTTAAAGTCAGAAGCTTGAAACTTATTTTTAGGCTATTGATTAGATATAAATAAATATGACATTAAAATTTCGTTCCGAAACTACCCTTTAGGGGAAAATAAAAAAGGGGATGAAAAACTTTAGGAAAGTAACCTTTTACGCGGGCGAAGCCGTGGCCAGAAGCTAGTATTACATAAATCTACATGGGTTTTACACCGTATTCGAGCTTTATATTCAAGTAAAAGTCATTTATAAAAACTTATTTGCGAACGAAATATAAGTATCATACGCGAGATATTTTTTGTTAGCAAATAACTTTTTAGAAATAATCTAAAAGCTTAATTTAGAAAAAATACTATTTTTTTCTAAGTTATTTTGGACAAAAAATGTCTTTATGGTCACAGTGGCAGGAAAAGAATATAATTGTATTAACTAATTTCCCTAAAAAGAATGTTTGCTTTTTATAATATATATATACCTTTTTTATTTGTTTTTTTTTTGCTTATGGTGGCAAAGGAGCTAGCAGCACACGTGGTGGTAAGTGTCACTGCCGCTCATGGACCTTTGCTATAACCAAGGCTATAGCTAGGCCGCTGCCTACCATTACAATCCCCAAACCCACCCAGTTGGGCTTCCGGCTCTCTCGCTCACCGAACGAAGCGTAATAGCACATTACCATTACTCAGACGTCGATCTTCTGCGAGAGTGTGGTACTACCCCGGACGGACCGGCCCGGGACAGTAGACAGGAAACTGTCAACAGCAAGGTCCTACCATAATGGTAGGACCTTGCTGTTGACATATCTGATGATTTTTTTGATTGGTGATACATATTTTACTAATAATTTAATATCTTTAAAACCATGTCTTACAAATGTATTTGACAGTTTACGTGTGATTGAATAACAAACATCCAAACATCTTCACAAATATTCACATCTATATTAATATTAATAGGCTGATCTCTCGTTCTTTATTTCCGAAGTAGTTAACAGAGGCGTAATGATAAATATTTTATTTTCATTAGAACATTGTCCTGCGTATTTTAACTACGTATCCACTACATCTTCTGTGCAACTTTGCAAGAAAAAACTTTTAATCTGATATACTCGAATCTGAATTCCATATAAAGTCAAGAAAGAGAAAATCATAAGAACACGGTGGCATAAATTGGAGGGGGAGGAAGGTTTCAGACTATGTGAAGACATCGCAGAACACCTTCAGGAGCAGCAGGACAATACAGCCGATGCAATGGGGAGAGATTTTCAACTGTACTGCAATGAAAAAGCAAAACAATATTTAGGAGTATCTAAAGGTCAATAATAACAGGGATACTAGCTGGTGGAATGAAGAAGTGAAAGAAAAATTGGAAACAAAGAAAACACTCTTCAAACTATGGCAACAGACGAAAGACGATGCTGACCAAGAAGCTTATAAAATTGCTAAGAAAACCGCAAAGCGAGCCATCGCGCAAGCCAAGGCAACCGCCAGTGATGATTTCTATGCCAAACTTGAAACTGCCTCAAATGGTAAAGAAATCTTCAAGTTGGCAAAACGCAAACACCAAAGTAGTAGGGATACTGCCACAAATAAATTTATCAAAAATAAACAAGGGAAACTACTAACATCAAACGAAGATATCAGAGACCGCTGGAAAGAATACTACACAGAACTGCTAAATGAGGTTTTCCTAGTGAGACACTACAAGATATCCCTGCTACAGAAGGCCCTATCCCATGTATAAGGCCTGAAGAGATAACTTTGGCAATTAAACGAATGGCAAATAACAAAGCATCTGGCCCTGACGATATCCCTGATGAATTCTGGAAGCGAATAGGAGATACCGGCATACTGTTCCTGACGAAACTTTTCAACAAGGTCCCGGTTGAAGGAATTCCCAACGAATGGCGAAAGAGTTATCTTATTCCTTTCTATAAAAATAAAGGTGATATAAGACTCTGCGGCAACTAGAAAGCTATAAAGCTAATCTCATATTCCTTCAAAATATGGGAAAGAGTCATAAACAAAAGGCTACTTAAAATAACTAAAGTCACCGAAAACCAATGCGGGTTCGTAGCCGGTAGATCCACAACTGATGCCATACATTCGGTCAGAATACTGATAGAAAAGTACAGAGACAACCAAACAGACTTGCACATGCTATTCATCGACTTAGAAAAAGTTTTCGACCGGGTACCGAGAAAATTAATTTGGCACGCTCTAAGGGCTCAGAATGTACCCGAGCACTACATAATGACTGTCAAAGATATGTACCACCAAGTATCAACCAAAGTGAACTCGGCGGGAACAAGCGATGAATTTGATGTAAAGGTTGGTGTGCACCCAGGTTCCGCACTCAGTCCTCTACTTTTTAATATTGTAATGAACCATCTCACCTCAAATCTGCAACGAGCGCCGCCATGGGACATAATATATGCGGACGATGTCGTCATCATCAGTGAAGATGGGAACGACCTAGCGCAGATTCTAGAAAAGTGGAGGGAAGCTCTAGAAAAATCAGGTCTTCGAATAAGCAGAGAGAAGACCGAGTATATGCATTGCAACTTCAGTGGTATCATTAGGGTGGTGTTATTATTATTATTATTATCAACAGCAAACATACCATCTGTCTGCAGAACACCCAGCTAAAAGAAGTGGACCATTTCAAGTACCTAGGGTCAGTCATCAGTAAAGATGGGTTAATAGGCACTGATGTCACCCATCGCATAAATACTGGGTGGATGAAATGGAGAGAACTGTCCAGCGTGCTATGCGACAGCCGAATGCCCGTGCGCTTAAAGGGACGATTATATAGAGCACCCGTCCGACCGGCCATGATATACGGAGCTGAATGCTGGCCACTCAAAAAGCAGCACGAAAATCAGTTGCACTGCGCAGAGATGAAGATGCTCAGGTGGGCAGGTGGTGTAACTAGACTGGATCATGTCAGAAACAATCACATAAGAGGCACCTTCAAAGTGAGACCTATCCCAGATAAACTACAGGAGAGCCGTGTGCGGTGGTACGGACACGTTATGAGGCGACCATTCGACCATATGACTAGAAGAGTGCTAGATATTCAAACTAAACCCCAAGGACGAGGAAGACCCCGAATCACATGGATGTCCGTAGTAAATAAGAAACTTAAAGAAGCCCAAATCAATAAAGAGACGACCCAGGACCGAGCTACCTGGAGACGCATGATACGGAGGGCCGACCCCAAATAAAATGGGAAAGGGCCCGGCAAAGAAGAAGATACTCGAACCTGAATTGAAATTCATTACGAGTATTACACATTTGAAATAAATTTCACATTTCATTCCTCCTGTGAACGTAGATGCTGTAATGTGTTAGAAACGATGCGAAAATAAAAATCAAATACAAACACAATAGAATCCGAAACTATAGTTTTATATCCTCGCGTAAATATCAAAAATCATTGACGTTAGATACCTTAATCCATCCGTGACCAAAAAATTGATCAAAACATTGGGCAAAAAAAATTAAATATTAACGCGATGAAATCCGTAAAAATGTTACCATTACCTTATTACATTTTCAAGTTAAAAATAACCCAGTTTCTATCATTGTTGACATTTTTCTGTTTACAGCCGTGGGCCGGGCCGTCTGGTGTAGTTGCAAACTCTCGCAGAAAATCGACATCTAAGTAGTGGCAATGTGCTGTTGCGCTTCTTTCGGTGAGCGAGAGAGTCGGTAGCTCAAATTGAGTGGGTTTTGGTTGGTAGTCAACGGCCTAGCTATAGCCCTGGTATTGCATAGGTCCATGGGCAGTACTATTAGGTGTGATATTAATCATATTTTATAATTTCAGTACCGCAAATGATTGAAAACAAATGGGAATCCTTCGTATCTGGAAGTAAAGAGTATCTTGTACAAAACTCACATGTCAATTGGGATAACGCTTTGATTCTATGCAGGTTAGCTTTTTCGGATTAATCCCTTTAATGGGAATAATACGTGAATGTTTTTCGATTAATGACGTGTATAATGAATCTCGTAAAGACGACAATACGAACGAGATTTTGGTTATCATAAGTCATCACACTCGTCTAATTTGACGATTGGAGTGGATTTCCATTAAAAATGGGTTAAAATCTGACGTACAGCAATCATTTTTTCGCTTGTAAAACATGTTTTTATAAATAGTCCCATATATTAAATTTACAAATGGAAGTCAGCTTCATCGGGGGCACTCTCAGTATGGTTCGACTTTCGATATTTTTTTTAATGCCCGCGACGGTATACCTCCAGGCGGGCCACTGAAGACAAGAACCGGGTACCTGCTCACACGACGTTGATAAGTACTTGAAGGGCAGGTTTAATGGGTTCGCCCACCGTTCTTTTGACGCCTCGAACGGATTTAACTGGGCGTGACCACTACATAGTGCGCCACTTTAAAAAGAAAAAGATGGTTCGATTTTAAAAGCGTCAATGATGTGGCATGAAATTTCCTTGTATCCTATATTCCGTATGTTATTTGATCCGTATTCCTTCCTTTCTTATATTGTGCGGTATATTAATTAACCATGAAAGAGTGGTGGTTCTTCCATATTTTTTTCTTTCGCATAATGGCTCCTCTCAGCTCGTATACATCCCACTGCTCGGCTCGAGCCTCCTCCACAATATAAAAGAAATTGACCTACTATACCACGCTGGTCAAACAGGTTGGTATAGCACCTTGTTTCGAGGTTCCCTTCTCTTGCATAGATATTATTTAAATATATGTTGTTTATTCGTCTTTTACTAAACCCACAGGTAAGAGATAAGATGTTGAATTGTATTCTTACTCCGTCACAAAATGGATAGTTAAAAAAAAAGTTTTATAATTTTATTTCAGAGGCCATCACAACGCTACGTTAGCCATCATTGATACCAGGGAGAAAGCTGAATTTTTAGCTGAAGCACTTTCAGAATCGCAATTTGGTAAGATTTCAGGGATTCAACCATTAATCAGCCTATCTGTACACATTTTTGGTCTTTAACCTCCCAACATCTCATCATTATCATCTCAGCTCATATATGTCCCACTGTTGGGCTTGAGCTTCTTCCATAGCGAGAGGGTAATTGACCTACTATACCACGCTGGTCAGAAGTGTTGGTATAGGGTTTTGTTTCGAGGTTTCCTTCTCTTGCATAGATGTTATATGCGTTTTACATCCCATAATCATCTCCTACGATCACCCACGGGTAAGATAGGGGTTGTTGAATTGTATTCTTACTCCGTCACCACACGGCAAAACCTCCCAACAAATGGCAGAAAATACCATAATCTCTTTTGGTAAGCAGGCTGACAGTCAGATTTAGTATCAAAGTTTCATCACTTCTGCCCACGCCTCTGGTCAGTTAACTGGTTTTACAGAAAAGTTAAGAGTTCGACCTTCGATGATCTACGTACTCTTGATTACGGAAAAATGCATTTTATTCTTAAGTAGGAAACTGACCACTATGGTGAAAGAATCGGTACCAGTAAACAGTCCAATGGTAATGGAAAGAGCAAAAGACAGGTGTAGGGACACGCGCCACCCTTCTATTGCTCCGGATGGAACGCGTGAGTGTTTTAAGACCATAGTCCGCTACGAAAACAGAAAAAGATATGAAGACAAGGACTTGGTTAGAGAGGTACAGTATGTAGGTTTATGGAGTTGCGCGGGATCTTTTTCGCTGTCCCGGATGATTTAGGTAGACTGTGACCGAATGATATATAGTCTTATCCCAAAAGAAGGTATGAAACTGCGGTGTTTTTTAAGAACATATAACTCAATTAATCTAATTTACAGATCTGACTGCGGTATGGGTAGGCGCCAGACGGGAGGCAGCTGAAGACCCGGCTGGCTATCGTTGGGGACCAGGGATGGAGCTTAGAAGAACAGCTCTAGATGTGCTTGCCAGCGAGGGGGATTATAATTTGGGCAAACATTTTCCTCTTGTGAGCTCATTATATGGTTTCTAATATGGAGTATAGTTGCAGAAAATAGTATTTTCGTGTGGTGATAGTAAAAATATAATTAACCACTCTTTTTCTTGCCTTTTTTTTTTTTTTTTTTTATTGGTGGGCTATGGATGCGTCTCGCCCCGCCGAATCGGTCCGGGGTGACGGAAAAGGCGGCGCGTGACCCCATAGACCCACCGTAAAACCATCTCTCTTCGCCGTGCGAGCGGACCACCGGTACTCGATTTTAACTTCGGTGGCCACTCTTTTTCTTGCCTGTAGGTGTCGTAAAAGATGACTAAGGAATATAATATGCATATAACAATAAAAAAAATCTGGAAATAAAACCCTATATCAACGTGTGTTACCAGCGAAACAGACCTATATCATAGGTCAGTTTCTCTCCCAATTTGGAGGACGCTTGAACCCAGGTGTATATGACCTGAAATGATCATGAATTCATTCATAAGATAGGCGAGTATTTAACGGTAACCTTGATATTACTGAGGTCCATGAGCTATAGTTACTGCTTACCAATCGATAGGTTGTTAGCCTGCCTCCACCGAAGGCAAGGAATCGGTACCAGTAGCCAATTGTTTCAATATCTATGAGGAAAGAATACAGTAGTTTATGGCGTTGTGTTGTCCCGGACAGATTGGGTGGGGCACTTCCAAAAAAGGGTCAAAGCTTCATCCAAAGGCAAAAAAAAATATTTACTTATAATTTTAGTGGCTGAACCGTACCCATGTGCCCGTACCTGAAAGCGGGGCTGACTGCGTGGCTATGGAGCGAGCCAATCACGACAACCCTATCTTTTTGGACCTGCCATGCCAGCTGGAAAGACCTTTTGTTTGTCAGAGAGGTAATAAAATAAAATGTGTAATAAAATAGCATTCTTAATATTACATAGCATAACTAAGAGATGGCGTCATAATTAAAGAAAAAAACTTGTCAGGGTGAATCTTGAAGGCTCACAACAGGAGTGAAACTTTATGCATCACATGGAAACATTTTAATTATATACATCAAATACTTTTAAAAGAGATGGAAAACTCGACAAGAAACCCTGTACCAACACGTCTGACCAATGTGGTATAGTAGGTCAATTTCCTTTTCATTATGGAGGAGGCTCGAGCCCAACAGTGGGACATATATGAGCTGAAATAATGATGATGATGAATACTTTTATAAAGGTTGCGTAATATAGGTACGGTAAGAATACGCGTACTTACGCGTATTCTTACCTCTAATATTCTCTCACGAGAACTTACTCGATATAGTTTTAACTTGGGCTCTTTTTCTCGCGAATTTTTCATCACACAAAAAAGTTAGACAAATTTGTTTTATCTAATAACGAATTAAGAATAAATTCTGTCAGTGTCCTTTTTTTCGCATGGTGGTTATAAAAGTCAATTGCCCCAGTCGGCTATTATCATCAAAAGAATAAAAAGCAAAACTCTGCTGGGATACTTGATAAACTTTTTTTTTTCCCGTGAAGGGTGGACCATGGTTGTGGTCGCGCCCTGACAAATCGATCCGGGGCGACAAAAGAGGCGGCGTGCAACCCCATGGACCCACCCTGCAAACACCTCTCTTCGCCGTGCGAGCGGGCTACCGGTACCCGATCTTTGACTTCGGTGGCCCGCCTGGCGGTTTACTCTTACGGGTTCCTCCCGTGTCGACGCCCCGACAGCTTTCGCCGTCGGCGCGTCGCCCTCACGCGGTGGCCTCACGTCGGGTGACCGGACAATTCCACGGTCCGATCACCCGAAGCCTCGGTTAGGGCGGCATCAGGCGCAGAATACTTGATAACCTCAACGGCGATCGCCAAACAGCCTGGAAAGTGTGACAATTACTATCCCTCTTGGAAAGAACTGTTTCAAATAGTAGATGGATAGATAAAGACAAAATTAGTAAGCATTAAGAAACCGTAGAAGAAGGGTACACCCCTTCAACATAGCTCGAAGATTTAGCAACTTGAAATGGTAATGGGCTCGCCATATTGCTCGTACAACCGTTGGGAAGATAGGTAGGTTCTCGAGTGGCGACTACGAATCGAATGACGCAGCGTGGACTGTCGACATCTTAAAACTCGCATGGAGCAGTTGGATCCAGGTGGCACAGGACTGTTCTGAGTAGCATTCTCATGGGCTATGTCCAAAAGCGAACATCTGCTGATGGGTGAATGGATGGACGGAGACATAAAGGTATTACGTGTATTATTATGGCAGATGCTGAGCCAATGACTAAAGTGACAGAGCTAAAAGTTATCAGATGTAGAGGTGGTCTGTATAGACTTTATGATGGCAAGATGACCTGGCACCAGGCAGCAGCGTATTGTGTGCTAAGAAGTATGAGGTAAGTTCAAATAATAGATTATTATTATAAGAAAATTTATGTATGTATGTAAACTTAAATAAAACTTTATTTAAAAATAAAACAATAAAATATACTAAAAAGGAAAATCAAGATTTTGCTGAAAATAAATTTAGATTTAAAATAATATGTTCACAAGTTTCAATATTTTGGTTGGACAAGTGTCTAAACTTATCATTTTGGGTCTAAAATATATTTCAAAATTTACTTTTGTTAAAATTCTGATCAACAGGCTGGCATATATTTTGCAGTATTTCTTTTTTATTGCTTATGGTGGCAATTCCAACATTGTCGAGTAAATGGCACACGTCTTCTTAACGACGTAAATATAATACGATGCGAGAATTGAATGTCCTACAATAGTTCACAGTGGTGTAAGTGTCAGCACGACTGGAACGGATTTCCAATAGGTGTGGGTTCGAATCCCACTTGTGACAATAATGTTTCGCTCGTAATCGAGTTTTACTTCTGCTTTTCAGTAATTTCAATGGCGACGACTTATACTATGTACAGATCTACATATAAACAGTTCTGTTCATCTAAATATTTGATTTATTTGTAAAAAACTAACTAAGTTAAATTTTAAGGTTTAATAGATCATGAGTGATGTAACTTTATGTAAATAATTGGACTATGAGAATTTAAAAGGTCATAATAAATTAAACATATTTATTAGTATTATATTATTAGTAGAGAGAATATATTAGTAGTAGAAATTATGTTTTGAAAGTCTGTTCTTCTAGTAAATAAATGTTAAAGTTGTCTACAGAGCTTGGCGCCCATTTAAATTTCATGTTGGTGAAGGCGATAATCAAAGTAATATTGAACTTGGCTAACATTTTAGATATAATTTTAAGATATAATTAAACATATTATTTTATTTACAGCCTAGCAAATATTGGTACAATGAAATGTCTCAAAAAATTGGGTTTGACTATGCTGAAGAATCGTCCAAGTAAGTTTTTTTTTCTCTTTTATAGTTTACTAGCATTTTCCCGCCATTTCCTCGGTGTAGAAATCAATTGTGACGTCTTCATTAAATAGAATTTTCATTATTTGACTGAATTAGGTTATACATAGCGGAAATCCATTATTATTCTTAAACTGGCGAGAAAGAAGGGAGCCGCACAATTTTTCCACGGTTAATCAATAAGAAAGGAAGGTATAAATAAATTGAAACTTTTAAAAAACCCCCGACACAAAAGATTGATTTTCTTTTTTTATTATTTTTTACTTTTTAATGGGAACTTAGGTTTATGTGTCGCCGTTTTTTTTTTAATTTTCAATTTAATTTTTTATTTTATTATTTTTATAGATACATAGATATATTATTTTTATAGATACATATAGGTACTTATTATAATGTAGATTTTGTTAAGTTGTAAATTCATAGACATTCGGATTTCCATCCCTATTCCCCCTACCCCACATATATTTGCAGACATTGGGTATTTTTCCCACTTTTACCCCCGGACCTTTTTCACAATTCAAACGCATTTCATTGAACATATTATTTTGTAATGTGCACGTAATGCGCTTCCATTTGAGACTCCACTCTAGTATATTTGCAGACATTCGGTTATTCTTCACCAGCTTAACCCCCCAAAACTTTTAAACAGCTTAACCGATTTTCATCAAACATGTCTAAGAACACTTACACATAAGTCACAGATAGAAGACACACAGACAGACACGTCAAACTTATAACACCCCTCTTTTAGCGTCGGGGATTAAAAATAGGATCAACGTGGAATAGGATATAAAGAAGTCTTACTCTTAAATGAAGGGCAATCTCCAAAATGTATTCATGATCCATCAACAAACGGATAGAAGACTGAATAATAAATACAAAATAGCATTTTCGTTATCATAAGAATAGAATTTTTTTAATGCTTTATATAAATAATCCTAAGATCCATCATTCAGAACAAAAGTCGTTAATTACTTTGGCGCCTACAATTTTTCGTACAGAAGGAAAAGTTTATTAATTTTTTTAAATGATCCTAAAAATTCATGATTCGTATAAAAACAGCTTATTGAGGTTTCCTCAGTAATTTTTAGGCTTAGTCATTTCTAGGGTTTGTTTTGTGAAGTTCGCTAAGTGGACAACTAAAGTCAAGGCATCGGTCTTAGTATCCATCTCAATTGATGGTGAAAGGCAGTTTATAGGACCGCACGTCGATTTTCTGTCACTAGCGCAGTGTTTAAGCGATTTGCCGTGTCGTGATGAATGCAGCGCTTCCTCTCTTACCCATGGATGTTTTTGAATATAACTAAGAGATAATTATGCAGATAACTGCTGTACAAGAGTAGAAGTAGCGTAGTAATTTTGTCCTATTATCGCGCAAGCTCAAGACTAGTGTTCATTACCGTCCCCCACTGACTTAGGATGCGGAGTGGAAGGGAACACCAGGCCAGTGAGGGAAACAAAATGGGTAATAACAATGGCTTGCGAGTACGCAAGGCTATTTAAAGTTCTCTTAAATGTACTAAACAAGAACCAATAATTGTAAAACTTACAAGCTACCTGCTTGTAAGTTTTACCGCGGCAACAGCTACTACGTAACCTAACTCAGGGTTCGGTCTGGCCAGACAAATAGAACCTAACTGAGGGGTCACTTAGCTTTGTATCCAAAGGCGCTGTGACGTCAGCGGCCTCGTCCAACTCAGGGCTTCGGGCTTGATACTTGCACACACAACTTAAATGTTCACAAATATATAGTTCTAATCAACTCGCGTACATTAACGGCACACAAAACAAAAGGTAGCGCGCGATATTATAAATACCAAGATTTCTCGGTTTTAGTTAGCAAAAGGCGTAGCAATTACAAAATATATGCATACGCGACCGTTACTTCCAACGCAAGTCTCGGCCGGCTCCGAGCCAACCGCCAACCCAAGAATTATCAACTACCCTACATGGTATTAATTATTGAATTATAATAAAAATGTTTGGTACCGAACAACTAGAGTTGGAAAGTATATAAACTAAAATGATGATGATAAAGGTCAGTACCATCGGCAACTAGGACGTCATATTTTAAGAGGCAATTTCGTCACAGGAGACGACGGCAATTAAGTTAGCGTGGCAGATAAAAACGTATAGTTAATTCATTTCATTCATTATCATTCTTATTTCACCACAGTCCCACTGTGGGGCTCGAGCCTCTTATGAAATAGAAGAGAAATTAATTTATTATACCACGCTGGTTAAAAGGACTAATATAAGCGATTTATTCTAAATTTTCTTACTCTTGCAAAACTGTTATACACGTATGTAGGTATATATTTTAGGCATCTTTTCCTACATCCACGAACAAGATAATTGGTGGTGCTTTGTACTTTTTTTTTGGTGGCAAACGAGCAAGCAGCACACCTGATGGTAAGTGTCACTGCCGCCCATGGACTTTTGCAATACCAAGGGTATAGCTAGGCCGCTGCTTACCAATATAGATCCCATACCACCCAATTGGGCTTCCGGCTCTCTCGCTCACCGAACGAAACACAACAGCACATTGCCATTGCTCAGACGTCGATCTTTTTTTTTTTTTTTTGGTTCTGTTCATCCATTCGGACAGGCAAAGAGATCAAAGCCCATACAGCCAAGTCTTATTTAATTATTTTTCATATATTGTTCATCATTTCTTCATATTATGTAGCCTTAATAGTCATTGTCTGTCAGTAAGTCAAGTCGTTACCATTAATCGGGCGCTGATAACCTAATCAATGATTTTCTTTGGGAAATTTGGGCAAATATGAAAATACACGTAAACCACTATTATACCACATTCACTACACTTCAGCACTTTAACTGTACCATATTGCATAAAATACCAGCAAAATTATTCAATATAACACCACAAAACACTAAAGAAATGAATATAATACAAGAGCGTGACATGACATTTCCACATTCGCGCCAAAACTCCTCAGACGTCGATCTTCTGCTCAGTGTGGTACTACCCCGGACGGACCGGCCCGTGGCTGTAGACAGAAAACTGTCAACAGCGTGGTCCTACCATTACTAAAACTTTTACTCCGTCATCACGTAAAACAAGTCTATATCTATAAATAATTGGTATACTATCAGGTATAGAAAACGCCTGGATCGGTGCAACAGGTAGACTTGGCAAATGGATATGGTCTGATACTGGTGTGAATATCTTCCAAGCACCAGCATATATCGACACTCGTGCAGAACTGTGGCCTCCCATGAGGTAAGGATACTTTTTATATTTATTTACAGTAGGTACTTTTACATAACCTCAGGCCTGTGTCCCAGAGGGGTAGGCAGAGACTACGGATTGCCACAAACCACGATCCTGGCATACTTCCATCGCTTCATTCACACTCATAATAGTCTTCATGCATGCTCTATGATTACGCATACTCTTAATAAGACCTCTGTCTTCTCCTGACAGACAAGATGGAAGATCCCTCCCCAATAGTTCAAAAGTTGTTGGAAATAATTCGAGAGCACAGATGGCGTAATGGTTATGATACCAACCTTCCATGCCAATGCTATGAATTCTACGCAGGACAACACTTTGTGCGATCCACAATGTATTGATAAGAGTCTGGGTGTAATTTGTTTGCGTTAATTATACGTTTGTAAAGTCCCATCGCAATACAAGGATTATTTAGTTAGTACAGGTTGGAAATAGTTTTATAATTGGCCGTCTGCCTGACATCAATCCTCTTTGGATTTCTTTTTTGTATAATACTACAGATTTGCGTGGCAGATGAAGGGAATCACACTGGAGCTAATTCTTACTAACACATGTTGATGTTTGTCTGTGGTGTTAGGTTGACCGACCGCATTCGTAACGACGACGTAAGAGAGCGAGTAGGTATGAAAGAGACTATTGGTGTAAAGATGCGAAAGGGAATGCTTCGATGGTTCGGACATGTGGAAAGAATGCCGAACGAACGTCTGGTTAAGAAGATATACAATGCGAAAGTGGAAGAATGTAGGTACCGGGGGCGACCGAGACTAACCTACCTAGACCAAATCGGTCATGTACTGAAGGAAGGTGGAGTCAAGAGTCTCCGAAACCGGCGAACGTGTATGAAGAGAATTATGAATGTTGAGGAAGCGAGTGAAGTATGCAAGGATAGAGTTCTCTGGCACTCTGTTCTCTCTGCCTACCCTGCAAGGGATATGGCGTGATGGTATGTATGTACATGTTGTACTATCTATATATATATATATATATATAAAAGAAAGTTGTGTTACTTACAACACTTATAACTCGAGAACGGCTGGACCAATTTTAATGATTTTTATGTTTTTGAGTTTATCGTCGAGAATAGGACATTAAAATATGATATTAATTAACAATACCGCGACCAATAAGATTAAATCTTTCCCTACAAAGCCATAACGCAATTAGAATTCGAAACATCACGAATGTAACCACGGCAGAAAAACAAGATATTGCATAGAAAGACCGCCGCGTTAATATGGTCCGACTTTGTACTTTTCAATCACAAGAGCAGAGCGAGGCAGCCCCTGAAACGGCTCGGTTGACGATATGAAATCGTCGAGCAAATTTCAGATATCAACAATTAAATAATTTACAATGCGTATGAAGAAAAATGTCGTATTACACAAGGTACTTCTTCGTCTTGCTGGCACGTTATTAAAATACTTGAATTTAAGTATTCATATTTATTATCATAATAAAAAAATAACTTAATAATTTTGAATTATTCGAAATCTGCTCGTCACATTCATTAACTGTTAGGAGGAACGAAGTGGGCCGGGGTCCGCTAGTTTTTTATAAAAAAGAAAGACTGTAAAGAAATAATAACAATAGACAAAGCCGTTGAGTTTCTTGCCGAATCTTCTCAGTAGCAGTCACGGTCCGATGCGGTTGTAGTTTATTGGATTAATGTATAAATGTTAAAACTAATAATAGGTATGTAAGTGCCCTCGCAGGGTTTATTCATAATAAATAAATTTGAATTTATCTGGCCTCAACAGAGATAGATACAATGTAAAGCAGAACGGGTGTCTCCAATTAGACCGTCACGAAACTCATCCACCTGTCTTTATGGAAGCGAGATGCGACAGAAAAATGCAATTCATATGTTACGAAGGTAATCATTATGTTAATCCATCCATCGAAGTTTTGATAGGCACATGAAAATATCACGTAACGCCCGTAAATTATATTTTAATACTTTAGTATTTTTCCGTGTTATATTAAATAATTTTGCTGATATTTTATGTATAACAAAGAAAGCGCTCAAGTGTAATATATATAATACCTACATAAGAGTGGTTTATGTATATTTTCATGGTCTGCCAAAATTACCAGAGGAATTATTAATATGTTTGCCAGCGCCCAATTAATGATAACGACTTGACTTAGGTTGCTTTCCATTTAGTTAACACAGAGGGACTCTGCGGTACATTGTGAAACACTGCCAAACACTGTGTAAAAGTTTAAATGAAACAGCTAGCTGTTTCTTTCACACAGTGTTTGGCAGTGTTTCACAATGTACCGCAGAGTCCCTCTGTGTTGTAAATGGAAAGCAACCTTACTGATGGACCGTTATTGTGAATAAGCTGAATAAGCCAATGTCGAATATGAAGAAGTGGTATGTAATGTGCTATAAGATATAAAGCAAATTGTACATGATTTTGTTATATTCGAAATGTTAAGCTAACAATGTCTCGTACATTATATACTCGTATTCGATAGAAGGAATTTGTATCCATGGTCATGAATAAATATTATTTATTATCACAGCTTAACAGATGTGGTCACGAAGTATAGATAGAAGGAGTCTGAACAGCATAGGCGTTTCCATTAGTATTCATGTACACAATAATCAACCCAGATCTTAGTACCCCTTTCTGCCACTGGCTGCGCTAGAGTTTAGGACGAACTGATGCTATTATTATTATTACACGTAAATACGCGTTGGCTCGCGAATGTTGAATTTAATTAATTTAAATATAAAATTCCAGTGCTGTCAATAACAACAAAACATTCCAGAGCTGTCAATAGCAACAAAACATTCCAGAGCTGTCAATAGCAACAAAACATCCCGCGTAAGAATTTAAACGAGTACTTCTTGAAAAGTAGAGTGCTCTAGGCAAAAGTTCTGTCCCCTAAATTGAGACCATTCGTTCAACATTACGTTCGGACTCCTTGTATCTATACTTCGTGGATGTGGTGATCGACGGTCCACTGATGGGCTAGAACCTACTCCACAGTGGAAGGAAAATTCAAAAGATTTTAAAAACAAAAAGAAATCCGATGTATACGATATTTAAATGTGATATTTTTAGAATAAAAAAGAAGGATTTTGAAAATCCATCAATACGTGACAGAGTTCATCAACTTATTTCATAAACCCTATATTAGGCTCGAACCTCCTCCACAGTGGAAGGAATATTAACCTACTGTACCATACTCGACAGAGATATTGGTAAGCCGTAAAGAGATTTATTTCGAGTTTTCCTTCTCTTGAATAGAAGTTATTTACGTATTATAACTCCTTAGTGGTCTTTTACAACATACAACATGTATGCTCTTAAAATTTCATATTACACACAATTGGCTTTAGAATGTAACTAGTTTTATCAAAACATTTTTTCACGGCGCTACTACCATCTGATATACGCAAGTAAATTATTAATATAACAATAAATATACCAACGGATTAATATCTTTCGAATATCACATAAGAATCTAACCATCATTCATTATACTACATTATTTAAGCAAGCCAGTAATTTGATATTTTTTATCAATTTCAGCAATGGTTTCAAACAAACTGCCATCAACGCCACCTAGTGACGAATTATATTACTACGTGCTGGTCAAACAACAATACTATTGGCAGCACGCGTATGAAAACTGTCGTAAAATGAACGGCACGCTCGCTAATTTAG
Organism: Lymantria monacha; assembly: GCA_905163515.2. Classification (NCBI taxonomy): domain Eukaryota; kingdom Metazoa; phylum Arthropoda; class Insecta; order Lepidoptera; family Erebidae; genus Lymantria; species Lymantria monacha. Next base: position 29,677,794 of record LR991095.1, on the reverse strand, counting down.
ACAATAACGATATTTTAATACAGTTGTTGTTGGTTATGGGTGAAAATAAAGAAGAACGTGAGTCTTAACGTATTAAATTTTTCTACTTCTATTAGGGATGTGATGTAGCTCTGCAACTATTGGATATCCGAAAATCCGAAAATATATCTGAAACTTAAAAGAGACTGATATAAAAGTGTCGCATCATTTCGAATAGGGTCGGTGTCTGAAGGAAACACGTTAGGACAGGTTTTCTTTCAACCCGCTGAACTGATAGGTACTCTTTTCCTTTTACGATTAAGTACCTAAAAATACAATATTCCTAATTAACCGAAACTGCCGGATAATTTGAAATAATTTTATATCCGTAGCGTATGTGAAATCCGTGTAGTATTATTCTATTATTCGCACCCATTTCCAGATCAGAAACTTCCAAGCGAATGGTGCTGTGCCTCTTTTTTTAGGAGGCTATGGTCTGGACACACGCTGTTCAATCTATCCGGGGCGACGGAAGGGCGGCGGGTGGTCTTATAATCTACCGTATTCCCTGCACATCGCCATTAAGCCGGCTACTGGATCCTAATCATAGACGTCCGTCGCCAGCCCGGCGGGTTACTCTTGGGGTTTACCATACCATTGACGCCCCGGCTCGGTGCCGAAGCTTCGCCCTCACGCGGTCAGCTTCTCTATCTGCTGTCGAACTTTTACCCGATCCAGTCACCTACGCTCTCGGGTGGGGCGGCATCAGGCACAGATACTCGCACCTGCGCCACCCCAGGCGCCGAAGGCAAAGCGTAGCATCAAAGGGGATTTCGTCTCGGACCCACCCCACCGCCTTCATCCGCGAGACGACTGTCTTGCAGAAGGTGGCGACCGCATCCCAGTTCCTGACGCTGTCGAGCTTCGCCTTAGAGATGGTCGCCAGCGTCAGGTCAGCGCCGATAATTGCGATGAGTTCACGGCGCTGCTCTGCCCAGGCCACACAGACCTCGAGCGTGTGCTACGCCATTTCATCGTTGCCATCGCAGTGGTGTCAAGACGTCGTCCTCTCCCTCCTCACGGCTGTGTGCGAGTACTTGCCGAAGCAACTATGCTCTGTTGAAACCCACACCAGTCGAAAAGAAAGGACCCCGTACTGCCAACCCAACTACTCCATCAACACCAGCCGAAAGGCCTCGATGGTTGACTATGGTGCTGTCCTATTGATCCTTCAGCTAGTTTCCATGACTCTAACTGGAAAATAAGGAATGATGAAGCATTAACTCTTCACCTATTAATTTACAAGAAGGTTTACAACTCCAAAAAGAAGATGATAAGTATATATTTAAAAGTTACTTTTTTGTATTTATGTTTTTTAATTTCTAGCTGTAGAACATGTTTGGATATCTGGTCGTCTGAATATGACCAAAGACATAACCACAGATAACATAAATTATGCATGGTATAACCCAAACAATGGCAAGCGAATCCCTGATCCTAAAGCTTTTGGAGATTCCACCATTGGATTATATGTAAGTTTTATTTTTATCGATTTTGGTAACAAACGAGTAGTCCACTTGTTATTAAGTGGTAACTAACTATTCATGGACATCTGCAATATCAGCCATAGCCCACTGTAAAGTAGATTTTTTGCCCTAAAACTATTCAAGTATTTTTTTAAAGGCTGCTAAGCAAATAATCGTTTTATTGCGAGGGACTTTACAAACATACAATTTAACAGACACAAATTACTTCCAGACTCAGAACAAGAATTTTGGATTACATAAAGTCTCATTCTAGGAATCGAAACCGCGATACTGTGTACGGTAGCCCGGCATTAACCACTTACACCATTGTAGTAGTACGCATACATATGTACTAATATATTTCTCATAGTTTAACATTCTCAAGATTGGAGATACTATAACTATGGTTTAAAGATTTTTCACGACAATAATTTACTGTAAATATTCTTAATAGAAAATAAAAAAAAACTTTTTCTGCATTAATTCTTTATCAAGGATAATACATCCGAAACCGTGTCCAATATGAAAGGTTTAAATAGTTTCGTATAGAGGTGGTACCTGGGGGGGCACACTTAAAACATTACTTATTTTTACTGATCGTCGCGCCGCCTACAGATTGGTTGTACAAACTTAACTGCTGCCATTTTGTCCTGTCTGTCAAACGTTTGACAACTGAGAATTGTAATTTTTTGTTCCTAGCGTAGGTACTTATTGTCATCGATCTATTGTATTTTCGGTTATTGATGTACTTTCTGAAAATTATCTCAATTTTCATTGTAAAGCTGATATTGTTATTGTTTCGTTATCAGCTGATATGTTTTTTTTTTATATTTCAGGGTAGCTTTCATAGTAAAAGAAAATTCTATATAATTACACATACACATGTAGATATGTATATATATGATTTCAACTTTAGTTCACCGCCTAAACTCTGGGTAGCAGCACTTTCCATACATGCATATTTTATCATCGAGTTGCCACTCTTTTTCAGTTTAATAACTTTACTCTTTGGGTGGTACTAACAGAGACGTGTAGCTAAAGCTTATTAACGTGTAATAATAATAAAGGTCAATCCGTTACTTTCTATTTTCCTTTAGTTTTCTATAAATTTAATATCCGTAACCGTATCTGAAACCGATATAATACTGTTCTAATATCCTTAATTATATCCGAAAGTTCATATTCACATCCCTACTCTTTATGAATTTACAACTTGCCTGCTAATTATCGTTAGATGTCTCTATCACAAATTATTCTTTATTAATTCATCTATGTACCGCTAGATGCCGCCTTGGTTAGACGAAGAATTCAATATGGATAATTCTTGCCTCAACTTGGACAGACAAGATCATTTGATCGGACTGGTATATGGCCTGCCCTGTGATACTCCACAATATTCTATCTGTATGATAGGTAAGTTTAAGTTATCCTTATGTTTGGCTGGCTATGGTGTGAACACAACCCCATCCGTTTCGCCCGAGGCTACGGAAGGGCAGTGCGTCCCCATAACCCACAGATTTCTCTCCCCATTGTCAGTGGGCCAACATCATGATTCTGAACTTATACCAATTACATGGTCGACGCAATTTATACCTTTATCTTCTACCATTGCAAATATAGCAGCAATGGTAGAAAGATAATTGTTTTATGACTAGCCACCTGACTGACGTTAAGGGTTGATCTTGGGAATGTAATTGTTGACCAATAACATCATTTTGAGTTGGCTTTAGACCATGTAATAAATCTTAAAAATGTTTCTTATTTAAAACCAAGTTTTCCATACGGTGACGATGTAAAAATACAATCTCCCACCCCCTTCCTTTCCGCTAATAATCGTAAAAGACGACTGGAAAACGGGCACAGATAATATTACTACAACAGAAGTATAACTCAAAACAAAACCCTATACCAATACTTTGGACAAGCATTGTATAAGTCAAATTCCCCACCTATTAAGGAGAAGGCTTGAGCCCAGCATTAATATTATTATATAATGCTTTAATAATATTGATAATATAGGTAAAATTATATATACATACATACAGCCTCACACCTGTTACCCAGAGATGTAGGCAGAGACTACGGATTGCCACAAATCACGATCCTGGCATCTCTCTTAACAGTCTTCATGGATGCTCTATGATTACGCATACTAAGATTATTTCATGTATAATATATAATACTCCAAAAAATTTTATTCACAGAAAAATCCACAAATGATACTATTCCATTAGCATCAGCCACTCCAGCAACAGATGTGGGATATGAAACGTCTTGAAGTTTATGTGACACAATAAATAATTAATTATTATTATTAATTCAATTTTATATTCATACATAAAAATAAAATTAATTTCAAATCATGCTTATAAATAACTAGCTAGCGTTGGTTTTTTACTTATTTAATGGTATAATTGGTTTATAATTAACATAGGAGCCAAAGAAGCTCCTTATTTTTTTGTATTTTATTTAGGATAATAAATAAATTATAATTAAAGAACCCACATATCGGACTTATTTAACTGCACAAATGGTGTATTAGTTCAGTTATCGGCCTACCATGCCAGATGCCATAGCTTCGATTCCCATGCAGGACTTTATGTGATCGACAAATTCTTGTTCTGAGTTTTGGTGTAATTTTGTGTCAATTGTTTGTAAAATCCTCTTATAATCAATCCTTGTATTACAAGGATTGATTCCTTAGTATTACAGGGATTATGTCCTTAGTGCGGAGCGTTGTTTTTTTTTAATTGAAAGAAAGAAAATATACATAATACATCAATCACAATTTTCGTTATCCCATCAGTTGCCGTGATAACGGTGATAGATGATTGGCATATATGTACAAACGAATATATTGTATTTCACAAACCCAATGCTCATAAATTTTAATAAGCAATTAGTCATAAGGTTAATTGTAAACTACATATTGTAGATATAATACATTATAATCATTTTTGTACAAATTAACTTATCAGTTTTTGTACAAGTTAACTTGTCTAATTGTTACCTATATAATTTTCATGCACCTTCAAGGGACCCAACATAACCCAATGGGTATATGTACTACAAGTTGGGCTAAATTAGTAGTTTCTGAGATAAGCATATTAAAAAAAAAACAATGTTCTAGCTTTATAATAATACCGATTATAATAAAGTAGTTAGTATTATATACAATGGCAATTACTAAAATAAAACTATTTTCTTTTAATTTTGTTTTCATTATACCAACATTTTTAATGCAGTGATATTTGAGTAACTATATAATTTTTACTCACACTTTCTATTTTCACCTAATAGAGAACTAAAGAATGCAAACAGATAATATCTCAGCAAAAGAAGGAAAATTCAAATAAAACCCTCTACCGACCAGTAATCAGTGTGGTGTAGTGGGTCAAACCCATAATTCAATACCCATTAAACACTATCCAAATATACAATTAAATAAAAACTATTCTTATAAAGTTATTTAATTTCATTAGCTGAGATGCAGCTTACACCTACTGCTACGATCCACAAGAGGAAGAAAAATGACTTACTATATCACACCAGACATGTTGGTTTAGTTTCAAGTTTTCCTTCTCCTGCATAGTTATTAAATAACAGTAATCTGTATTATATCACTTAGCCATATTTATGACCCATAGACAAGTGTGAATTTGGTATTCTTATTTCATCAATTTTCCGTGTGGTGACCGAGTAGGAATACTATTGACCACCCCCTATCTTACCCGTGGGTGGCCAAACAAGACGACTAAAGGTTATAAAGGGCATATAACATCTATAACATCTATTGGTATAGACCAACACGTCTGACCAGCGCGGTATAGTAGGTTAATTTCCCTCCCATTACAGAGGAGGCCCGAGGCCAATAGTGGGACATTTATGGGCCGTGATGACGATGATGATGACTCCATCAATACATAAGATTTTAATTAAAGTCATACTATTTTATGATATTTAATGTGTCAATCCATTGTTTATTTACTTTATTAAGTTGACTGCAATTTTCATTCATAGCTATTAGATTCTTTTTAAAAGCTCTCAAATGCTCCAAATATGCCTGTAGACTGCTATTCATGGCTCTAATTGAGTCTATTTCCTGCGCTAGATCCGATGCTACTTTCTGAAAAAAAAATTGTCTTACACATAGTTATTTGTTTACGAAAGTGTTACTAGAAAATTTTCTTCAATAAAATTATCTATTCTTCAGACCAAACAAGATTGTATTTTGATCATTATTAAATTAAAATAATTATACTACAATCACCGTCACTCTTATAATATGCATGCTAGAGGTAATTATCGGGATATCGACCAAACAATATGTAAAACAGAGATTAAAACCTACCTCTCGATTAGATGATATCATAGATGCGCTAGACATTATTTAATCAATATTTACTTAATACCACTTTTGAATCCAAGGAACTTAGGGCTAATTTGACGACGTATTCTGTGATTTAATTTGATAATTAAAGAATAAAATACAACTGCAGAACAAGTAAAACTTAAATTCAATTTGGCGGTTGGTTGGTTCTGTTCGTCCATTCGGACAGGCACAGGGATCAAAGCCCATACAGCCAAGTCTTATTTAATTATTTTTCATATATTGTTCATCATTTCTTCATAATATGTAGCCTTAATAGTCATTGTCTGTCAGTAAGTCAAGTCGTTACCATTAATCGGGCGCTGATAACCTAATCAATGATTTTCTTTGGGAATTTTGGGCAAATATGAAAATACACGTAAACCACTATTATACCATATTCACTACACTTCAGCACTTTAACTGTACCATATTGCATAAAATACCAGCAAAATTATTCAATATAACACCACAAAACACTGAAGAAATGAATATAATACAAGAGCGTAGCATGACATTTCCACATTTGCGCCAAAACTCCTCAATTTGGCGGTTGCTCGTAGTGTTGTCAACTGTAAACAATTAATTTTCCAATAAAGACTACGAGTCTGAGTTTATCCTTTTTGATCTGTTTTGTTGTAATTAGGTATTAACTAAATTTTTGGAGATTAGCCAGGAACGTAAATTACTTATATTATATTATTTTTCTTTTAATGCCTATGGTGGTAATCGAGTAAGCATCACACCTGATGGTAAGTGATAACGCCGTGCATGGACATTTGCAATACCAAATATAAAGTTGCTGTCCACCAGGAGGACGTGCTCTTTTTAAACCTCATTAAAAGGCGTGATAGGAAAACACTGCAGCAGTTACTTGGTTCCAGAATCTGCATGGGAGAAATGTTGAAAACGTATAGTCAAAGACGTTAACAAGTGAAATAGATAAAACTTTCTAAGGGGTCAAATGGTGCGGTTGTAAAAGGGTGACGGTGGTCAGTAAATTAAACAGTTTCTGGAACACTAGTTATGAAAAATCCAGTAGAGGATATAGAGTGACTCAAAGTCTCTCTGCTGCTCCAGCAACTCTAGCCTGTCCATGAGTTTGGGATCAATAACGGTTCGAACAGCACGTCTTTGTAGTGACTTTAGTATGTCTAGCTGATATTTAGGCGCGTCTGCTCTGTTATGTGAGCAGTACTCAACGTGATGATCAAATTGCTCTTTGCGTAAGACGTTTTCTGGGCATAAACAAGCGCTTGACTCGGCTTAGAACTGCCCGCTTTTTGGACGCCAATTTGGCTTATTCCTTCAAATGACTACCAACTCGGACTTCGATTGACAGTTCAACGCTGAGAATCCCAAAACTCCCGGAAATTTGAATAATTACCCCTTGAAACTAAAGCTATGATAAACGGGTGCTTCTTTGCAGCGATCTCGCAAGCTTGTGTCTTTCTGGGATTGAACTGAACTAAGTTTCATACACCCTATTCTGAGGTCCACCCCTGAGAACGCTCGTTTTCAGATGCGAGTCGAGCCCGACTTTCCTGTATCATACTCCGAAACACAATTTGATACTTAAAGTACGTCACTCGTGTTGTCATCTGCTTAGCAACTCATATTCTCTGTGAAGGGTTTGTTATTGATAAATACGGAAATGAATAGTGTTTTGCGATGATTTTAATTATCTTATTGATAGACAATTACTTTAAAGCTGCGTGGTATCGTCTACGAATACTACCAACCCTTACTTTGCCCGTGGATGTCGTGAAAGACGACTAAGGGCTTATAACGACTTGGACCAACTCCGTCTGATGCTGTTTGGCCAACAATTATATTCCCAAGAAAAGTTGACATCTGGCAGTCGGCCGGTCATAAAACTATTGCCAATAACTTTTACAATATGTACTATGAAAGAAGAGAACATATTGTATCAACCCAAATAATTGGGATAAGGGTAAGAGAATGATGATGATGACGATAGACAATTATTTTAAATTGAGTGATCAATAATGAATAAAGCATTGCTTGAAGGTCTATGCAAAGAAAAAATAAAACCTTTGATAGGAACTGAGTTCTTAGGTTCTATCCTCATAACACGCAGCCTTGACTTTTCAGAGATAGTTATCTATTAAGCCATAAATTGTTCATTTTCAGGTACTTTATCAGTCAAGTAAGACATCGCGTAAAAACTTTCACATTTGATTTCTTAAGAAATTAAGTCTCACAGCATAATAATTTAAAAAACATAGAAGATTGAACGTGATATTCTTTTATTTAGTGTGTTTGGATTTCAAAATAATATTTAAAAAACACAAAATGAAATGAAAATCAAGGAAATATCGATTCATCGATTTTAGGAAGAAAAGAAGCCGGGTTTTCATGAATTTCTACACGGTGATAATTCCTAACTGGTTAAAGTTTTAACACAACATTTACATTGTATGTAAGTTTTTGAGAATCAGCAGCATTTTAAACAGTTTTGTTTCTTTGTGGTGACGGAGTAAAAATATAATTCATCATCCCTCGCTTGTCTGTGGCTGTCGTAAAAATTACTAAGGTATATCTCTGATATGGAGATAATATCGATGCAAAGGAAGGAAATCTTGACGCAAAGCTTTATGCCAACACATTTGACCAGTATAGTAGGTAATTTTTTCTCCCATAACAGAGTGTATGCGAGGGCCACAGTGGAATGTATATAGAATGATATAATGAGATGATCAAACAGCTTCATTTTAAGATTAAGATTCAAAGATACAATTTGAAATGCATCTATATCAAAATTGATAATTAGCACTATTATATTAGTAGAAAGTGTACGGTAAAATTATTGAAAGGAGAATGAGGAACTATCGGACACCATAGTTTACTGTGTGAGACACAAGGAGGTTTCAGGAGTGGAAGGGGATGCATGGATCAAGTGTTCTCTCTGCGCAACATTGTGGAGAAGTATCTGGCTCTAGGTCAGAGGGTTTTCTGCAGTTTTGTGGATCTGGAGAGAGCATTTGACACGGTTGTACGAAAGAAACTTTGGGACATTTTACTGGAGTATGGTATTAACGGTAAATTGCTGCAGGCTGTGCAGTCCAGTTACATGGGCTGTAGAGTCTGTGTGCGGCTGAATGATGGAATGTCGCCTTGATTTGACGTCAATATCAGCGTTAAGCAGGGGTGCGTTCTGTCAGCCAGACTGTTCATCATATATCTGGATAAATGTCTCCAAAGGTTGAACGATATGAATGTGGGAGTCCAGATGGGCGACTCAGTGGTCACTGCTCTGCTTTATGCAGATGATGCAGTCCTGCTGGCACAGTCAGCGACTGACCTGCAGACCCTAGTCGACACAATGACAGAAGATTGTAAGAAAAGAGGTCTACGCGTGAATGTGAGCAAAACCAAAATAATGGTCTTTGAAAGAGCTGAAGCCAGAACAGATGTAAGAGTACCAATAGGTAATGATGTACTAGAGCAAGTGGATGAATTTGTATATCTTGGATGTGGATTTAGCCGAGATGGAAGGTACACCACTGATATAGAGCGAAGAGTGAATGCTAGAAATAGAGTGAACGGAGCGTTGGGGCAACTTCTCTGTAGCCACCACCTCAGCCAGAAGGCACGTGTAGCAATACATAACGCAGTGCTTGTCCCAACATTACTATATGGAAGCGAGAGTTGAGTATGCAGAAAAGAGTGTGAAAGTAAAATTAATGCGGTTGAAATGCGATCTCTACGGAAAATCTGTGGAGTTAGGCTGATCGATCGCATTCGTAACGACGACGTAAGAGAGCGAGTAGGTATGAAAGAGAGTATTGGTGTAAAGATGCGAAAGGGAATGCTCCGATGGTTCGGACATGTGGAAAGAATGCCGAACGAACGTCTGGTAAAGAAGATATACAATGCGAAAATGGAAGGATGTAGGTACTGGGGGAGACCGAGACTAACCTACCTAGACCAGATCGGTCATGTACTGAAGGAAGGTGGAGTCAAGAGTCTCCGAAACGGGCGAGCGTGTATGAAGAGAATTATGAATGTTGAGGAAGCGAGTGAAGTATGCAAGGATAGCGTTCTCTGGCACTCTGTTCTCTCTGCCTACCCTGCAAGGGATATGGCGTGATGATATGTATGTATGTATGTATATTAGTAGTACAGCATAATGTAATGCAATCGAATACCCTAGATCTAGGTAATTTTAGAAAGACAGTAACATTATCAATAACAACTTGAAATTTTACGTTTCTTTTTACAGTAAGATTTATATATTTTCATTGCACAAAATTTTATTGTATAAATAAATAAAAATGTTTTTAGCTGAAAATAATTCAATATATATTATACTATAAAAAATCAAAAGTTTTAGTAATAACATTAAAACAAATTACAAAGTTTGGTCACAGATTATAAAATAAGCTGTCTAAGCTATTGACTTTTCACTATAGAATGTTTGGTGCACTTTCAAAACGCATGCGCTCCATTACGACACGCCATCTGCAGTAAAAAAGTTGAAATAAAAAGAAACGCCGCCATTTTGACATTTGTTTGGCTTTTGTGTTCTACAATAAAAGTAATAATGTGATTATCCGATATTAAATGGTATATTTTAGATTTTCGCTATTGAACTATTCTGCTGTTGTATCTGGTGAACAAAATCTACCGCATCAGTGAGAATCGCATTCGTTGAACTACTAAAAAATCGATAATGTGCCAGTGCCGCTCTTTTACTTTCGCTGTACAAATTTTGAAGTTATTTTAACAATTAATCTTAAAAACTTATTTTAAATGCCGTGGATATCTGAAATACAGAGTTATTAAGGTGTTTCATCATAAAACAAATAGAAATATCAAGTGAAAACGGGGCTGCGAAAAAGGCGCGAAGCGAATGCGCCAATAATTTATCTCCGGAAATAAAAAGTATTTTTAATCGAAACAAAGAGACTTGTAACACGTTATGTGTTTCATAAAGTGATGATTAAATTTAAATATCCGGCTATGTATTACATTTTATCAAATGATATAAGTAATATATAAGTTGAGTTCATGTGAGTTCACAATAATTCCCTTGTGTAATATTTCAATGCTAAAATTGCTTTCAAAATTCAATTGCTTTGCATATTAAATACGTAGTTATTTTTTTTAATTAATACATAAATCAATTTCATGTCTAAACAGCAAATATTATATTGACCTAATTTTTTTGACATAAAAATGTAAACAAATCTTAGTTGTTTTGTTTATGTACTTGTAAATAAATAACTTTTTTTGTCAAATCCTAAATAATAATTATTATTATATTGGAAGTGCTTGTTATTTTATGTTCAGTGAAAATGCCAATACAGATGTAGAAAAAAAAATTAGAGGACTATTTATGAAAAAATAGTGAAGATGTAGTATTTTGAATGCCTCTATAGTATTCTTATTTGTAAACATATGTGACAACAGACATTAAAATAATTTTGTATTTATCACAAGTTAGACCTGTCTGACTCATAACAAAAAGACAAAATTCATTGCAAGCCATATAAGAGACAAAATTAATTAAAATAAAAAAAATATACTTCCAGCAATATGACACTATCAGAATATTCTGTAGGAAAAATATTAATATGAATGTTTCTATTGAATTTTTTTTTTTAATTAATAGTTCCTATTTTTACTTATAAAATTTCTTGCAATATATGATCTATAAATAAAACCGTTTTTTTGGAGGTCAACTTAGTTTTATAAATGCAAAAAAGTAAAGATTCAACTGCTCAAACTCAGCGAACATACTCAAAACTATGTGTCCAAAATATTATGACATAGGTAGGGGGTAGTCACATTTTCGATGTATAGATGAGCTAAGTTTGTTAAATATAAAGCTCAATTTATTCAGCTTCAGCATTGCTTTAGCACTTTTACATCACATAGTAAACAGCAAAGACAAATTTGAGCCAATTTTTAATTCAATTGGTCTGTTTGCAAAAATATTTAAAACCATACTAATGAATTACTATGGGCAAACTAGAGGGAAAAGGGAAGATTCTTAGCATTTATACAAGGGATTAAGGTGTTCTGTAATCATAATCGAAACCATCAAATATTTAAAGTAAAAATATATCAGAAACGGATCCAAAGATTTCAGATTGGATTGTAATCTGTATCAGATATGCTGCAACCTATCTATCAACTAGCTTAACTGGCAGCCTAATCGTAAGCCTCAATAGTAAGGGGAATAATATTATAATCACCACACTTAGTATTTCTGTTTTACAATTCACAAAAAAAAATATCCATAACTGAAACAAATAATTTCACATCTGAAGTAGGTTTAGTAATGTTATTCTAGTCAGATATAAAACTTCATACCCACAATATTCCTAACATATGCTATGGATACTCACGGCCGGGAGGGAGGGAATTTAAAATGTAGTAAATGGATTTCTATAATGGACTGAGTTGAGATGTTCCCTAATGGACTGAGTTGATTATAATCTAAACTTTTTTTAAATATTTTTTATTTCAACTAGATTACATCTGTTCAAACTCCTAAAGTTAAGGAAATGTGATGTATCTATATATTTCGTTGGCTATGGTTTGCTCATTTGTTTCTTGGAGCTTTTTACCAGTAAATTATAAGAGTTATACTTTATTACTATTAACAGTTATTTATAGGCATTTAGTACATGAAATTAATATTACAGGTTAGGTTACCTTCTAATCTTGCGATGCGGTTAAGAAGTAGAAAGAGGGAGCGACCGCTCTCAAGCAAGAGGAGTTCCAGAATCACTAAGCTTAAGACTGTAAAATCTGTAAAGGCTCTGTCCAAACCGAACACTTGGAAGCCAATCTTGACGTGTGAGATAAAAAATGGTGTCTCCGATACACCATTCTGTATTACGCGATCGCAAAAATTGAGAACTCATCCCGTGCGAATCAAACTAAGCATGGAGAAACCAGTAGACACTACTCATAAGAAAGCCAAGCACAAAGATGATGCTCGCACAAAGAAACCAATCTTCCAAACCGTTGTCAGGAGCACTAATAAGGATTCCGTTACATCTTCTACATCTGTTAAAAAGCCACAGAACGATAAAGTTACTACCACATCTAAGACTAAAGAAGTTCGTACAACGAAATCGGTTCAATTGAGGCACAGTTCGTTAAATAGAGAACTCAAAAAATCTGAAGTAATATCATCTGCAATAAGTTCACCTCGTAAAACAAGGCGCATGGATAAAATGGACAAATCAGCTTCGTTAAACAGTTCACCAATTAGGAAAGTTCGACAAATGGGTTTGATGACTCCTAAATTAACAAAATCTTCTGTTAGTTCAACTAATGAAAGCCCAAAGAAGAGAAGTAAGAAAGCATCTGTTGTACCGGATACGAACTGCTTTAATGAAGACAATGATGTTACAATGTATGAAGCTCATACGACATATGTTGACTTTCCAACACAGAAATCTGTGGAATCAGACTCAGACAGTCATGTTGAGTCTTCCGAACTGTGCTTACCTAATGATTGTTTGAACGATTTCATGGCTATAGCAGAATGTGCGCAGCTTATAAATGAAGAAGTTCCTGCTACAGATGATGATATTAACTTTCTTGCTGATAAAGCAGCGAGGGTGATGACTACTGAGAAAGCAGATGATAAAAAGACTAGGACTAACTCTGTGGATAAGAGATTACCAAAGAGAAGAAAGTCCAGCAATGATTTAGAAATGTACCAGCCAACTTCTACGACTGATGATTTGGATAATTGTGCTGATTTTTTGTCTAATGGCGAAAAATACGTTCAGGTATGTGATTTTTATACGAATACAGTAATTGCCAACCTTCACCTATCTATGATGTTATGTCCATTAAAACAATGATTAGGTAATATTGTTTTATTAAGTAAACTTGTACTAGGTAGCACACATGACATAGTAATAATGACAAGACGTGAAAATACATCTCACATAATTGGGTACTTAATGATAATCTTATTAAATGAAAAGATATCAAAGTACCTGCAATATTTATACGCAACACATGGGAGATCGTAAAAAGGATAAAGTTCTAACCGGGAGAGTAGGAGCTGCTGTCTTGAGAAACGTGTAGCACCTGTTAAACGTGGCGATTATGGCACTATTCCCTCATTTTTGGACCTACATAGAACAATGGACAATAAATGATGTATGGAAAGTAAGTGGTTTAAAAGATTTCACAGTGTAAAGATATTTATTTGTACTATTAAAATTTCCATATCTCTTATTTTTTATTTAGATACATTGAGACAATATTTAAAGATTTTTGTAGATTTTAGGAGTTAAAATACTACTAATATTTCCATACAAAATTTAATAGATAATCATGCGCTAAATCGGGTGCTAAGCCGTAGTTCTTTATCTTCGTAAGGTGTTGCAAGGGAAAGGTCGGCTGCGGATGTCCAGAAAGTGGTGCCATGGATTGATCCAATGGTGATGGAGAGGGAACACGGTCGGTTATGGGGCCGCACGCCACCCTTTCGTCGTCCCGTACGGAATGGGTGTGTCCAAACCATAACCTGCGTTACTATGTGCTCTTTTAAAATCTACAAAAAGGAATGCGTTACTATGTGCTCTTTTAAAATTACAAAATTGTGAAAGGGTAAAATCTTATAAAAAATGGGAGGTAGTCTATAAATTTTATGCTTATTCTTATCTATCTCTCTCTTACAGCCAGATTTTGTGACACTGTTGGAGCAAGACGGATATGTGCGCGACTCTGAGTGTGAGATTTCATCCACTTGTGACACTCAGGGTACAGCTATTGAGAGTCTGGAGGCGTTGTCTGCCAGGAGCCCTAGTTCGGGTTTCTTGGCTGAGATCAGTCAAAGCTTAGCGGCTGAAGCTGCAGGATGGGTAAGTTATTGAACTGTAATAGTTGGTAGAGCTTTTTCTCTAAGCAGGCTATACTCTCTGTAAAGTAAATTTTGGCGGATATAGAATCGGAAGCGCAACTGTAAGCAGAAATAATGCAATAAAAAACTTTTTAAATGCATTTTTATGCAATTCAATTAATCGCAAAATATTTAACCACGTTACATTATACACCAAGTTACGTTTTACCAGCGATGACTTATAGCACTGACACATGGTCTCTAAATGTCTGCCTCATAAAAAGGCAAAAAGAATGAGAAGACTGCTCGATATTTCTCTACGTTACAAAATTCGGAATATGGCAATTCGTAGAAGAACGTGTGTAACCGACACAGCCAAAGACTTAGCATGTTGAAGTAGTAGTAGCCCGAAGAATTAGACAATCGTTGGGGAAGAGATGTTTTAGAGTAACGACTACGAATGTTGCGAAGCCCCACTAGGTAGACTTGATTTTGTCATAATAAGCCACCACAATTAATACAATTCTAACTAAAAAGTTAGAGTATTAAGTCTGTACAATATGTAAATGTTTTGTCGATATATGGCGTTGTTCCACACTCCAATCTAATTGTTAAAACAATAAGAACAGATTTTCAATAGACGTGAATTCAAATCTCACGCGTGGTGATCATTGTTCAATTTCAAAAACAAGTTTTTATAACTTAGACAATTTATTAATAAAATTTAATTTGTTCACAGAATGGTAGTGATATAACCGCTGATGAGTCTTCATTGGCGTGTCATGATGAGCAGTCACCGGCTGATATAGAGGTATGTATGAAACTTATAACCCCACCTCTCGGGGGGGTTATAAGGTGAAGAATGGTAGGTGGCATAAATAACAAAATCTAAATTAAACTTTCCATGTGGTGACGGAGTAGAATACAATTCACCACCCCCATCTTACCCGTGGGTGATCGTAAGAGACGACTAAGGGATATAAAACGCATGTAACATCTATGTAAGAGAAGGAAAACTCGAAACAAAACCCTATACAAACACATCTGACCAGCGTGGTATAGTAGGTCAATTTCCCTCCCATTATGGAGGAGGCTCGAGCCCAACAGTGGGACATACATGAGTTGAGATGAAAATAATGATGATGAAATTAACCTATGATAGCTGACACGACGATCTAAATACCGTATTTCTAAGCCAAGCATTTAGAGTTACTTGTGACAGGCTAAGATTATAATGTAGCCCACATTACAATCTTCGCCTGTCACCAGGAACTCTCATTTTCCCCCATTCATTTATACACGAAAATAACATAAACAGTCAATCACCTACCTAATCCACAACGATATACTCCAAGATAAGAGGTAAGTTCACTTAAGTACTATAGCATGGGCCACCGGTGGCAAGGCAAGGGTACCGGTGGCTCGCCTCAATGGCGCTCTAGCGTGAGAATACATCTGATTAAAAGGTCATATCACTTAATCGTCTTCAACAACACTCACGTGCTAGATATGGCATAGTGAAATTGTATTCTTATACCTTCACTATACAGAAAATAGTTATAGTGTAATCGAGCTTACTTTTGGAGCCTTTGTCAGAGTGGTCTCATTAAAGATGGTAACTGTTTAACTAATAAATATTGTATGCTATAGGAGGAGGCAGCTGATGTGATATCCTCGTGCAGCAACCGCGTGGACTGCGAGCAAATATCATCTTGGGTGGACGCGTTCGACCCATATCTGTTTATTAAACAGGTCAGTCAATTTTATTAGATTTCATTCATCGTCCAACAGCCAATAATAATAACCATACGAAAAACTAAAATGGAAAATAAAGATGAAAAAGGGCTATTTTATTTTATTTTGTTATTGATATTTGCTTTCTTTTTGTTTTTGATTGTCAGTCTGATGACGTAAATAAATTAAATTTGAACCTCAAATATAATAGCAACAATGGCAGCATCGCAAAATCGAAAAAAAAAAGAGTTTAAAACTAAATAATATGAAAATTACATACATTTAATTTAACTTTTAATATGAATATTAAGTTAAGTAAAATTACATTAAAACTACGTAATTGGAGTCAACGACAATTGCAGCGTCAGCTCCTGGTGTCCGGTGCATGGCGACGATGAAGCAATGCTTGCGAAATTGATGAGTTAACATAATATCATATTTAAATATTACATTAATATACTGGTGTTGAATCCGCTGATGTTGATTATGTAATGTAATCTGCTTATTATGGTTTTTATTAAATATGTAATCTGCTTATTATGTATATAACATTATATTTTTTTTAAATAAATAATTCAAAATAGAAATTATATCTTGTGGCATATCAAATTAAATGTTTTCATTTTAAAGGTCTCGAATTAATTTTACTTCACAGATGACATAGTGGTCAATATATCGATCTTCTGTTCCAGTGCCGTGGATTCCATTCTTAGACAGGACAATACTTTTGCTATGCACAAAGTCTTGTTTTGAGTCTGGGTATAATTTGTCTGCGTTAATTGCATGTTTGTAAAGTCGCCCGCAATACAATATATATACACTACCGTCCAAAAGTTTGGAAGCACACCTGTTTTCAAACAAAACAAATAAATGCCGACTAATAGCGGTAAAAATTAGCAATAATCTTAAGTTTTACAACCTTTTACGACTGTCTACACAAACACAAAAGGATTATTATCCTACATTCATCAAGTTTTATGGAATTCCTTAATATTGACGAAACACGTGTTTTATGACTTAATCCGTCGGCTACTTTATCCTATGCAATGGTGTAGTTTTATTGATAATGTTTGCTGGTTTTAACTTTTTTAGACCTTATTCAGTCGCACTTGAGCATTGGCACGTGAAAGTTGTGATATTAACATTGTCTGTATTCGAAAGATATCGGCTACTACTTTGACCGTATTTTTTCTTCTGAAAATGGCAAAACGCAAGCAAATCACGCTTGAACAGCGAAGCGCTATTTGCACTCTACGCGAGGAAGGATACAGTGAACGTCAAATCGCAGAAAGGCTCGGAATTTCTTGTAAAGGTGTCCACTATACCCTTGCTAGAAAACAAGAAACGGGGAAAAATGAAGATAGAAAGAGATCTGGTAGGCCCAAATCCACAACAAATCAAGAGGACAACTTCATTAGAGTTCTTTCTAAACGGAATCGACGCTTAACTGCACCACAGATCACTGCAGCTCTGAATGATACGCGAGAAACACCCATTTCAACAACTACTGTTAAAAGACGCTTACTGTCTGCGGGATTAAAAGGATGTGTTGCTGCTAAAAAACCCAAACTAACAAATCGACATAAGAAAAATAGACTAGAATGGGCAAAAGTGCATAAAAACTGGACTATAGAACAATGGGAAAATGTCCTTTGGAGTGACGAATCAAAATTTCAGATTTTCGGATCCAATAGACGTGTCTTTGTACGCCGGTCAAAAGAAGAGAGGGCTTCAGAGGCATGTACAGTGCCTACCATCAAACATGGTGGTGGTAATGTCATGGTTTGGGGGTGTTTTGGCAACAGTAAACCCGGCAATCTTGTGAGGATAACCGGAAAATTAAACAAGGAAGGCTATTTAAAAATTCTCCAAGATTCTGCCATACCCAGTGGACTAAGTCTCATTGGTTCTGGATTCATTTTTCAACAGGATAATGATCCTAAGCATTCGTCTAAATTGTGCCAGAACTTTTTAAACAAGAAAAAAGCTGAAAACATTTTAAACATCATGCAATGGCCATCTCAATCCCCTGATCTTTCTCCCATTGAACTTGTTTGGGATGAACTTGACAGGAGGGTGAAAAGTCGTTGTCCTACGAGCTCAGAACATTTGTGGCAGCTATTAGAGAACGAATGGAACAAATTAGATAAAGATTATTTTAAAAAATTGATTAATAGAATGCCCAGAATATGTGAGAAGATTATAAAGGAGAAAGGTGGACACTTTGATGAAGCTAAAATTTAATCTAATTTACCATTGTATATTATTTTTTTATTTTGTTTAAGTTAGTTTCTGTTTGTTCTTTATTTTTTTATCAATACATTTAAATTTAAATGATTTAGTTTGGTTTTATTCGATTTTACCTTGCTGCTTCCAAACTTTTGGACGGTAGTGTATATATATATATATATACATAAATCTATCTACATACTAATTAATGGAGAGCCATTACATTTTGTTCGGTTATACTGCGTAAATAGTTTTAAAGTTATTTAACAAATTAGATTAAAGTTAATCGCTTTTATTGTTGCAAAATAATAAAATAATCTAATAAATTTTTAAATAATCGTTGTCAACAAGAATACATTTTGCACTTGTCTATTTTTATATTTATTTCCTCTTGGCATTTCCATTTTCTCCTCACATTGGATAAATGAGCTAAATTACTACAAAAAGAACTAAAAAAAAAAAAGGTTTTTTTTACTTATTTGCAAACGAAAAATAATTTGCTTCAGTTGAGATTTGAACCTACATGTATTAGATTTTATTCCATCCATACGAATTAGACCAATGTGAGTATGTATGTTAACCAAATTGTGACACGCGTTATCGTCTTTACGGCGGACGTTATACACGCCATCTGTCCTTACAACGCTTTTCTAATAGATACAAGCGGGTACAACTTCCACGTTTGGTAATCGTTTTTCGCTCGCAAAAACTAGTGTATATTTGACACATTATCTCAATAATTTAGATATACTCTCTGTTGCAGCTACCTCCCCTGGAATCTGTAGCTACTGGTGCACTAAGAGCTAGGTATCCAGCTTTACCATTGAAGACTAGGACCAGTCCAGACTTCAGCCTTGTAAGTATATGAAATGAATATTTACTTTTGTGTTTTATCAAACATGATTTGCTATTCCAATGTTTAGGATACTTCACAGCACTCATGAGTATGACAAGACTAAGAGTAATCCTATATCGAGGTCCACCGTTGGGCATGAGTCTCCTGAAGGAGGATAATACAATACATGCAACCACAAGCTATGTGGTATGCCAGCATTAACGGTGGAAGGTCTCATAGCAGAAGTCATCCATGACATGCTCTGACCGTCTCGACAGTTTGCTATCAATTTATATAGGGTTAGTTCTATAAGATGGTACCTTTAGTTGGTGTGGTTGTGTAGGACCCTGTTCAACCTTTGGACCTAGTCCCTTAAACCTACCTAATGATGTGTAAAGTGTTGGTCATCATTGGTCGGCTGATGATCCTCATGGTATAGCAGAAGACACTTGTTTATTATTTTTTCTATTATCTTGTAGAGGTCCTCTTCATATACCATCATTATTCAAATCCACTAAACAATTTTGTATATTTGATGCAGGTGCTGGATCTGGATGAAACTCTGGTCCATTGCTCACTGCAGGAGTTACCTGATGCGAGCTTCCACTTCCCCGTACTCTTCCAGGACTGTCGGTACACTGTGAGTAACTGGAAATATTAATTTTTAAATTTATTCATAATAATTATTATTTCTAAGGATTTTGTCGATGTTTCGAATACTTCAGCGTTCATGTCACGGGAGGACTGAGTATTCCCGTGACCCTTAATATAAATAAAAAGTGGAGAACATATTACTGAAAGTATATTCTTCTTAAGCTTTGCTATATCGCATACGCGTATTCGTCACAGGCGTGAGTATTGGTAAGACCACATTAGTGACAGTTTACTGTCTGCAGCCACGGGCCAGTCCGTCCGAGGTAGTACCACACTGAGCAGAAGATCGACGTCTGAGTAATGGTAATATGCTGTTGCGTTTCGTTCGATGAGCGAGAGAGCGGCAAACCTAACTTGGATGGGTTTTGGTTTCCAGGCAGTGAAAAACATAAAAGAATAACTTCAAAAATATTTTTGCAGGTATTCGTCCGCACCCGGCCGCATTTCGCTGAGTTCCTGTCGCGGGTGTCTCGGTTATACGAGGTGATATTATTCACTGCCAGCAAGAGAGTATACGCGGACCGGCTGCTTAACCTATTGGATCCGGCGAGACGATGGATCAAATACAGGTATGAGACCTTACCTTAATTCTGTTAACTTCTGCACCCTAGCAAAATTTGGGAAAGTGAACAGGTGATGCCCATTGCCTGGTAATTGACCTAACGACGACAATATAATTATCCATCCATCCATCAGCCTGTAAACGTCCACTGTTGGACATAGGCCTCCCCACGAGAATGCCATTCAACACGGTCCCGCGCCACCTGCATCCAGCGGTTTCCTGCGACTTTGACAACGTCATCAGTCCACCGAGTCATCCTACGCTGCGTCGTCCGATCCGTGGTCGCCACTTGAGAACCTTTCTTCCTCAAGGATTGTCGGTTCGTCGAGCGATGTGGCCTGCCCATTGCCACTTCAACGTGCTAATTCTTCGGGTTATGTCGGTTACACCCGTTCTTCTACGGATTTCCGTATTCCGGATTTTATCACGAAGAAAAATACCAAGCATAGCCCTCTCCATAGCACCCTGAGCGACATTGAGCCTTTTTATGAGGCCGACATGACCACGTTTCAGTGATATAATAAACGTCAAGCTAATTAGGTTGGTTGTCGACCGCAATTCATGTTAAAGTTTCTCAGAAGAATACTGCTGCTCTGTGGTTAATCTGGAAATTTTGGTATAAATGAAACCATAAAACACTGTTATACCAAATTCGTTATACTTTACCACTTTTTCTGCATTATATTACATAATTTAAATATTGCATATAATATATATTTTGTTCACAGATTATTCCGCGAGCACTGTTTGTTGGTGAACGGTAACTACGTGAAGGACCTCTCGATCCTCGGCCGTGACTTGCGGAAGACTGTCATAGTGGACAACAGCCCACAGGTGAGCTCATAAACAGTATGAAAGGAAAATATAGTTTACAAGTAACCACTACCCCTTACTTTTAGAAATCGTAAAAACTGACTGAGGACATATACTTATACTAAATGTTCTGTTCCCTTGTATAGCAGGTGACTTCACAGACATCTTCATCTCAGCTCAAATACGTCCCACTGCTGGGCTCGAGTTTTCTCTAAAATAATAGGCAAATTAACTCATTATACCACGCTGATCAAATATGTTGTTATAGAATTTTATTTCTAGTTTGCCTGCTCTTGCATATATAACATGTATGCATATTATATTCATTAGTCGTCTTTTACGAAAGCCACGGCAACAAAATAGGCGTGGTGAATTGTATTCTCACTTTATCACCACACAGATTTAACCGGGAATAGAACCCGTTACACTTACTGGTAGGTTGGTATTTTGATCACTACGCCATCTATGTAGTCTAATCAGGTTATATATGAAAGTAATTTTGTCTACAGGCCTTTGGATATCAGTTGGAGAATGGTATACCTATAGACAGCTGGTTCGTGGACCGCAGTGATAATGAACTTTTAAAGCTATTGCCGTTCCTTGAACATCTGGCAACTGTAAGTATATATTTATTTATTAATTATTTGTACCAGCTTCTGGGTTCAAACCTGTTACTCATTGGGAGAGGAATTTGGGATTCCAGCACTCTTGCTCAGCGAACAAGCACTCAATTTCCACTAGCCCGCGGCTGTAGACAGAAAACGTGCGTCGAACGAAATATTCGGGACAATATTCCGGATGTGAATCGAATACTTTGGATAGGTCGGTATATTAACCGCCACATCATCCGTGCAGTTTATAATGATGTTTTCTTTCTATTATTTTCAGAAAGACGATGTTCGACCGTATATAAGGGATAAATACAAATTGTTCAGTTATTTACCACCCGACTAAAGGTATTATGTACATTTAATATATATTGTTATATACTTTGTAGGCAATCCGGAATGTATTGCTTTGTAAATGGGTGGTGATGATTTAAGACTCTTTACTGTTACAATGAACTTTCAATACGTACTATTCTTTAAACCCCGACGCAAAAAGAGGGAAGATATAAGTTTGAAGTGTTTGTGTGTATCTTTTAAAGACGTCATTAGGGACGAAAATATGGTTGCCGTACGTAGGTCCATGCCAGTCTAATTGATAAGACAATTGGAACGGATTTCCATTAGTTATGGATTGAAATCCTACAACATTTCATCCAATCATTTTTTGTTCGTGATGTGGGTTTTTTTTTATAATAAAATTTAATTTTATACTCGTTTTAATACCAAAATAGTTTGTCAGGTTTGAACTTGGTTAGTGAAACTTAAATATTGATCAAACTTGAGTAAGTACATGAATAACACGGTAGATTGAATCCGCGTTTTAGGAAACGCGTTATAAGAGTATTCTCGTATAACGCGCTTGTATGCCCCCATATAACGTGTTAACATTTAAGTTCAACTTTTCGCGTTAAAGGGGGATTTAAATCGAATATTAAAAAAAACTACGTTATGAATGAAATACGTACATATACAGCGTGACTGGTAAAAGATTGTACATATTGAGGGAGGGTATTCAGTACTCGTTTCTGATACCGAATATATAAAAAAAATTGATACTTAAATTTTGAACTAATTGTCCTATAAAAATGATTATTTACGTACACCTCCGCATAGATATTGAAATTACATTAAAATAGTAACTAGCCGAGCGCGTGACCTTGACAACAGTGCGAAGTAGTGGCTCCCGCGCACACTCTGCCCCGCACCCCCGAGGGATGACCCCGGGGTGAGTGCCCGTCTGTGGTCAGCTGATCAGTCAAAGCGCGTGCGCCGTATCGGGTGTTTTGCATTTCCGTGTTTGTTAACCTATGCGTCTTTCGATTGCCCACGTTTTGATTTCAACCGTGACTATTTGTGTGTGAAGTGTGATAGAATGTGTTATTCGCACTAAGAGTGTTGGGAAATTGCATATGCTCGACCAAATGGCAGTGTACGAGGTGCGACTGATTTGTATGGAGAAATGTTGAGAAGGTGACCATCTTTTTAAGAATCCTGACACACTAATATTGTTGAGGTTTACTATCTAGTTAATTAATATTACCTTCTTATTATATTTTTATTTGTTAGATGTGACCATTATCTATCGTCTCCTTCGATATGTACAGTCTTTTACCAGTCATACTGTATATACCTAACGTATGAGATCGCCGCGTTGTATGGGGTAATACCACCTTGTTATGCTAGAAACTAAAATCGCGTAATATGAAAATGCGTTATAAAAGTACCCTATTATAAGGGGGGGATTATTGTAATTCGTTTATTTGAGAACTCGTTCATGTTGATCGCGTTCAGTGATATTGAAAATGGCGCTTAATACATCACCTCGTATTTTAAGGTCATAAAACTCAATAAAGTCCTAGGAAACATTTCGAAATGCCTACAAATTATAATAAAAAAAAATATGGATAATTCAACAATTATTTTGTAATCTTTAAGAGATAAAATACGAAAAAAATTAATTTATTGAAAAAAAAATCTATTCAATTATTTTTTTTGTTATTTTTTTAAAAATCATTTTGTAGAAATAAGTTATCTCTCAAAAATAGGTGAAGCTACTTTTGTAGTATTTTTAATGCTCGGGTTCACCACTTATATTTTAGGAGACACTTAAAACAATTTGGACAATGTTACATGTTGAATAATACATAACATAAATCAATCATTGACGTTATGTGTCATGTAGATTGCGTTAGGTGTTACATAAAATGTAAGTGTCATTAGTGAAAACGAACGTAAGTATTTAATTAAATATTCGCAATGAAGATTATAACAACAAATCGTAATAATAAGTTACTAGAAGATACAAAGATTACCATGGATACAAAGTCCTTTAAACAAATTCAATGAGATAACAATCTGACCAAATCTTACACAATTTAAAATTTATAAAATTACATTTATTCATATTAAGTAACTTTCTTATAATCATTGTACGTTAGTAAGTAAAATCATTACCTCTAATTGAGCACTGACTACCCAATTATGATTCCTATATAAATTTTGACAGAACATGAAAAATATACATAAAGTTAACATACAGTACATTTTAGCACTTTCTCTGTGTTACATTATATAAAATGCCAGCAAAATATTTATTATGATTTAAAAGCACATATGATATTTTCACGTGCCTGCCAAAACGCCTCTGTCGGTATACAATTTCTCATTTAATACTTCTGACTACGGCAGCTGTATATATCAAAAATGGTTAATTACACCATATTTTATCGTACAAAATAATGCTAACAAAATTTATTTAATTTTATCTAATTTGCGATTATTTATTCCCACCATTTCCTTTTTACTTACAATATGCAGCAGTGTCTAAAATAAATTGTACTGTAGATAATTTATTTGGCGCGTGTCTAGTGGTTTAACGTATGCTTAATGATTCTAAGTATCTTCTTATCATCATCATTCAACTCTTATCCCAATCACTTGTGGTCGACGCAATAAGTACTTTTCTGCTATTGTACGTATTGCAAAAGTTTTGACAATAGTTTTATGAACGGCCGGTCTATATTCTTACGTGCTGATCGTTGACGGCCTCTTTTTGTGAAGCCATCATGAAAAGGAAGGAGGCCACTGAGCGGGAACGCAAGGCGCTTGCGTCCGCTGACTCGCTCCGCCACCGGCGACCGCGGAGGAGGAGGCGTAGTTATGCGCACTTCCTGCCACCGCATTGAGGGACGATGGGACGTGGCCAGAATGCCAAACGTTGGGGTGCCGGGAATCGAATGTCAGTAGACGATCTCTCCGACGCTCCGTAAAAGTGCGGAAGGGGCCTACTAGGCTAGACTAACCTAACCTAACCTAACGACTCTTTAATTTAGATAAAACCTACCTATGAATTTAATAAAAAAAAATTGATGTTAATTGCTGTTAAATAAATTTCAATTTTTATATATAACCTAATAAATGACGTTTAACATCAATATTATGTGTTATAGTGCCTTAGGTTTTACTTTGCTCGTGGATGTCGTAAAAGACGACTAAGAGCTTTATATCGACTTGGGCTAACTCCATCTGGTGCCGTTTGGTCAACAATTACATGCCCAAGTAGTGTTGACGTCTGGCAAGCGGCCGGTCATAAAACTATTGCCAATAACTTTTTCAATATGTACGAGTACATATTGCATCGACCGTAATTCGAGATAAGAGCATAAGAATTATAAAATATTCAGTATTTAATAGTTGAAACTGAAAATTAGCGCGCTGTATTTGATAAAGAGAAATGTCATCCTCTTTTTCTGGGTACTGTCTAGTGCCTCTGAGGTTTAATATTTAATCCTACACAACTAAAGATCAGCTCATTTGGGGAAATGGCTGGTGATGGAGAAAAATCTCCATCCTGATTCCATTGATCAATCGCCACGTTTGTTTTTTTTTTCATTTCTCGAATTCCTGCATCGGTATCTGTATCAAACATTAATAAATATTGAAAAAGAACTAGATAATGTTAAAATAACGTGGAAGGCCAGCAGTCACTTGCACCAGTGTGTATGTCAGCAATAACCCTGGTTTGGATGGTAGAAAGAATGAAAAGAGTGTTGGTGAAAGGTCATATTAAGATTACCTGTAGCCGTAGAGCATGCATGAAGACTGATGTGTGTGAATGAAGCTATTTAGGTATGTCAGAACGTGGCATATGGCAATCTGTAGTCTCTGACTAAAAGGCGTGAGTCTATGTATGTATGTACTCAAATGAGGTGCTAAACTAATTAATTTTAATTTAATTATGTGATTTTTTTATATATTTTTTATTGTGATTAAGTGAAAAAGGATTGTGGGTAGTTGAATAAAATTTTGATTAATTAAAATGCAAATAGTTACATAAATAGTGTCAGAATTAATGTTTTACTTTTTATGGTTTATGTATAAGTGAAATAGACTAAAAAACTATATTTATTTGTGAAAATAACATTTCAATTTTGTTAATAAGACAGAAAGAGAAAATATAATGTGACTTTAATGTCACAAAGGGCTGTTCTTAACAAGCATCATAATGCGAGAAAGGGATAGAAAATGCCCACCTCATAACTTTAAAAGCTTCTAATATCTTTGTGTATATTTATTAATTATTATTGCACATTTTTCTTTTAATTGATATGCATCATAAAAATATCTGTAATAATAGCCAATTGAAAAAGAATATTAGTTTTTCTCGGGTCTCAATTTTGTTTTAATTATCACTATATTCTAAATACCTTTAGTTATAGATACTTTTGAGTGTATATTATCAGAAAATTAAATAAAAAATAATGATTAGTTAAAGTGGGTAAATGTGAGTTAAAAACTACAGCTGTAGTGGGGAGAATAAAATCTCTGTAAATTTAAATTCCATATATTTATTTTATATATTGGAATTTGTATATGTATACTAAGGGAATTAATATTTTATGTTAATCTAGGTGAAAAAATAAATAAAATAAAAATATCCAATATTTTGAGACTGCCTTTTATCAAAAATAGTAACAGCAAAATTAAAATAATTTGAAAAATTAAATAAATAAAACATTTTTACGTATCTTTTCGCGTTTGAATTTCATTTTCACCTTTCATGTATCTATTGAAAATTGTGCAAAAATAAGTTTTATTTCATAACAAAATAAAAATTCGATAAAATATGTATTTCGTCTATATAAAAACTCGCAAAAATATCGAATATCTTTAATGGAATAATTATTTCAATAATTATGTATGCTACTGTAATCCTAGGTTGTAAATCTTGGGTCGGGTAAATATAAATATCATGTTTTTCTACTAGATTTTCGCTTTTATTACCGACCTAGGATTTAAACCAAACACCTCGCAATCGTAGTAGCATACTTTTATAAGTATCCAATGGTTATCCACTAGATGCCGGGCGGGCCACCGAAGACAAAGGTCGTGTACCGGCGGCTCGTTCGCACGGCGAAGAGAGGTGTTTGGGTGTATGGGGTTGCGCGCCGCCTCTTCTGTCGCCCCTGACCGATTTGGCGGAGCGCGACCACGTCCATAGCCCACGGCAAAAAAAAAATGTTTGTCCACTGGATCATTGAGTTAGTTTCATATTAATAAAGAGGCTATTATCTGTATATTTGGATAATTGTAAAAAAAAATCTTTTCTTTATCTTTGGTGGCAGAGAAGCAATCAGGTCATCTCTTAAGTGGTAATTTTACCTTGGCATTACCAGAGCCATAGGCCAACTACTGCCTATCGTAAAAGTTTGGAATATTAAGCTCTCTCGCTTTTTAAGTGATAATTAAGTTAAGGTCTGATGCATTGGACGTTGATTTTATTAAATATATATATCCACAATCCAAATTATTAAGTGTTTTAGAAATTTTTAAATTTTATATAATTTATTTTGTATATTTTTTTTGTACTTATATTTTTTGTGATTATTACATTTTAGAATATATATAACTTCTCAACCCATATATGTCTCACCATTGGGTATATCACGTCTATATAAGAGAAGGAAATCTCGAAAACGTAAGAGACTCGAGCCCAGCAGTGGGACCTATGTGAGCCGAGATATTAATAATAATTGCATTATCTCCCCACTTGGGGGAATGTTCAGCTGTAGAAGTAAATAGGCTGATGGAGGGTTGAATAGCGTTATTATTTGTAACACAAAATGAGAGTACAGTCCTCCTAAGGGAGTTGATGGTTATGTTAGTGCAGACGGGTTGGCGTTTTATACCCTTGCTGATTTAACGATTAACATGGATATATAAAAAGTAATTGTATTCTTACTACATTGATTTTTTTTTTGTTTTTAATTTTGTATTTATTAAATCTATTTGGGTAAAGAAAATTAACCAAAATAAAATAATAATTTGTGACAAGTATTATATATTTTAATTGTATAATAAGTCTGAAAAAGAAAAATTGATCTGCTATATTTATTTGATTCGCCAAATTGTATAAAATAAAATTTTCGTTTTTTTTTATATGAAAATAATTTATATTATAAACAATTAATTGAATTTTTACAATTATTAAGTTTTAAAGGTAGCTAGATTAATATATAACAAAGGTTTTGGTTGAAATTTGAAATGATTATTAGATAATAAAATAACTGTAAGGCTTAGAGCTTCAATATTTATGAAATAGTATTAAGAAATCTTGCTAAATTTTTAAGTATATTTCAAGCTGAATTTTATGAAACCATTTTTCATTATAATCACTAATTCTTCCACATTATTAATTTAGTTGTTTTTATATCACATTATTACGTAAAATATTATATTTCTATGTAAATAGATTGCAATTTTATCATTAAGTATGCTACGTAAAAACATTACTAATCGAAATTCAACCAAAACCTGAATAAATTCTGTCTAATTGTAAATTATAAAATTTAATCTAATGTAAAATTATATATTCATGAATCTGAATCTAATAAAAATTATCTTATATAAATAATTGAATCTAATTATATTAAAATAAACTTCCTATCGTGTAAATGTAATTTAGAAAGCTTACTTCCGAATAATTTGAGAATAAATATTATAGTTTCGACCGTATTTTATTAACCGGTCGCATATAAACCAGACCGGACAGTTACGATTCGGTCGAAACGTGTAAAAAACCGGTGTTTTACATGTAAATAATGAATCTGAAATTTGTTATTGATAACTTATTTGGCAGTTAATAAATTATGTCTAAATAATTTTAATGACTAAATTAAATTACAGACGATTCGTGCCCGCCTATTTATGATTCTAGATAAGGAAATTGTAAAAATTGATTGTTTTTTTTTTTAATTTCATATAATATTCGTGATCGTACAATTTTTAGGGGTTTGGAACAGATTACTCTTTATGAAATATATTTTTTACTTTTTTTAAAGACCACGCCATGCAATAAAGAATAAATCATTGTATTGTGACTTTACAAACGTACAATTAACAGACATAAATTACACACAGACTCGTAACAATCATTTTCGCATTAAGTCCTATGTGTTTATGGATCCCATAACATTTGGCATGGTATGTCGATATCAGCACCGAAGACAAAGATCGGGTACCGGTGGCCTGCTCGCACGGCGAAGAGAGGCGCTTTGCAGGGTGGGTCCTTGGGGTCACGCGCCGTCTCTTCCGTTCGCCCCGGACCGATTTGGCGAGGCGTGACCTCACCATAGCCCACCGCAAAAAAAAAACACCATCATATAATGGACTGGTTGAGTCATCATCATCATCTTGTTCTGGTTATTTTAAATTTTTTAATTATTTTTTATATACCCCCATGTATTGGGTAATATTTTGAAAACCTTTCAATCAAAATTATGAACTTCATTTATAAATACCCCCAAATGTTAGGAATTATTTCGAAAATCTTTCAAACAAAATTATTAAATTTATTTATTTATTAATTACCTCATATATTTGGAAATATTTCGAAAACACTTCAAACAAAACAGCTGTTTTTGTTATTATATAATTCAATAAGAGATTAAAACTTTTAATAGCTTTACATTTTTATTGCATTTTAACTATTCTGAGGGTATTAATAAACCGATCACAATTTTGAGTATGATTTTAAATTACGAGTATAAACATTTAAAGTACTTAAGATCGTACTCAACGTTGAGTTTGGTTCATTACTGCCTTAAATGTCACTTATATCGATTCTCCTACTCTTATCCCAATTGCTTGGGGTCGATACAATATGTACTCTTCTATCATAGTACATATTGTAAAGTTATTGGCAATAGTTTTATGACCGGCCGCCTGCCAGACGTCAACCCACCTTGGGAATGTAATTGTTGACCAAGCGGCATCAGATGGTGTTGGCCCAGCTTGTTATAATAAGGCTCTTAGTCGTCTTTTACGACATCCACAAGCAAAGTAAGGGTTGGTAGTAATCGTGGCCGCTACCATACAGCACGTCACTTATATCGATATATGAGGGCTATATTTTAACAAAGTTCAAAAAAGGGGAGGGTGGTAGTTTTTCGTGTGTTTATATTATTTCATGTATGTAATGCTATAATGCCGTCATATATAGACATTTAAATGGTTTTGTTTGAAAAAAGTTCGTTTAAATATTCATATATAAATTTTATAGAGATTTTGATGAAAGCGGTGTGAAATTAAATAGGAGCGTTTTGCATTTTTGATCAATAATATATATGTGTGATTAAGTGTTGGGTAAACTGTCGTGTAGAGTGGTAGCAATGTCTCGCTACGAGAAGAGTGAGAGATACGTTTTTCTCGTGCACTTAATTTTATATAAATAAATGTATGATAAACCTAGCTCTATGGTTCTACAAAAGTGTTTATTTATTGTACATAATTTCATTTCACTTTAACAAAAATTTCAATTATATCGCGTCATTAAGCCTTTTTTATATTTGTTAAAAAATCTTTAGGTACTGTATTTTGAAAACGATTGTAAATTCCCTGTTAATAATTATTATGAATAAAAATTATTAAAAAAAATATATATATACGTTAATAATTTATATAAATGAATTGTAAATTTAATATATTGTATTATTTTTTAAATTATTATTAATTATAATTTGAAATGAATCATAAGTGTGGCAGTTTTGAATCAAATCCATAGTGATAGAAGTTTTTTGTTTTTAAGCAAATCATAGATATTAAGTGATGTATCGATCAAAATAGTTTCTATATTATATAATAATTATTATAAGGTGTAATCAAAATGTTTAGACTATTAAAGTATTTAATGAAATTAATGTTTTATTGGTAATTTTATTTCTTTACCTAACTCTTAGATTTAGATTAGAGAAGTGAAGGAGCGGGCCAACCCGCACGACCTAAGTCTTGTAGTAATATTTTCCGTGTGGTGATGGAGTAAAAATATATTCACCATCCCCTATATTACTCGTGGGTAATCGTAAGAGACGATTAAGCCACCACATAACATCTATGCAGGAGATTGAAAACTCGAAATAAAACCTTATATCTACACGTCTGACCAGCGTGGTGTAGTAGGTCAATTTCCCTTTTGTTTGAAGAAGGCTCCAGCTCAACATTGGTAGGTGGATGAGTTGAGATGATGATGATGAACCAACAACCGACGAAGCATGTATTGACTTCAATTTGAATCGCAACGTTGCCGTTGAATCAGGTATGCAAAATTTTTTTTTTCCTCGGTAAGTACCTGCATAAAATTGGAAGAGAAGGGGCCCCAGGATGTCACGAGTGTGGCGCGCCAGTGGATGATGCGCGTCACACTCTGGAGGTTTGCCACGCCTGGGGGCCCCAACGCCACGTCCTGTCGGCGGTCGTTGGAAGAGACCTGTCGCTGTCGACCATCATCTCCAAGATGCTCGACAGCGATAGGTGCTGGACGTCGATGGCCTCGTATTGCGAGGCCGTCATGGAGAAGAAGGAGGCTGCGGAGCGGGAACGTGAGGCGCAATGGTCCGCTGACTCGCTCCGTCGCCGGCGTCCGGGGAGGAGGAGGCGCCGTTATGCGCATCTCCTCCCACCGCCTTGAGGATCGACAGGGCGTGGCCAGAAGGCCAAGCGTTGGGTCGTCGGGGATCGAATGTCAGTAGACGATCTCTCCGGCGCCCCGTAAAAGCGCGGAAGGGGGCCGCTGTGGTTTTAGTGGGTATTCCGGTTGGACTAGCCGACCGGCGAGTCCCACACTCCCTCCCGTCTTGACATCGGCGGGCAGGGGTTAGCGCGCAAAAGCGTTTCCCAGCGTCAACAAAAAAAAAAAAGTATGTAAAATTAGTAATTTATATTTGATTTTCCGTGTGATGACGGAGTAAAGATACAATTCACCACTCCCTATCTTACCCGTGGGTGATCGTCAGAGACTACTAAGGGATATAGAACGCATATAACATCTATACAAGGATAACTCAAACCCTATACCGACATGTATGACCAGCGTGGTATAGTAGATCAATTTCCCTCCCATTGGGGAGGAGGCTCTAGCCCAACAGTGGGACGTATATGAGCTGAAATGATGATGATGACGAAATTTGATTTAATACATTATATTACCGGGCCGACCCCAAATAAAAGAGTGGTGGTGGAGTAAGAATAGGATATCGTAGACTACCACCAAAGAAAAAGGCCGGGTTCCGGTGGCCCACTCGCATGGCGTGGAGAGGTTTTGCAGGGCGGGTTTATGGCGCCGCTTCATCTGTCGCCCCGAACGGATTTAGCGGGGTGTGACCAGACCATAGCCCCCCAAAAAAATGGAAAGAAAACATTATTATATTACCGATTTGAAACAAATTATGATGAAATTGCTATATTTGTAATTATTGTACTGTTACTTGATTTACATTAAGATAATGTTTGTGTTTGTGATATTATTACTGCATCAATTAGTAATTTTAGATATGATAGAGCATTGTTGACGAATGATGACTGGTTGATTTTGTTCTTGGATAATTTGGTGGTATTTCAAAAAAAATCCCTTTTAGGCTTTTAGCTAATTTTAATGGCGCCTCTAAATATGATTTACTGTTAGAGAGACGTGCTGTGTATTAGCTGTTACGAATACTACCAACCATTATATTGCTTGTAGACCTCATAAAACACAACTAAGAGCTTTATACCAACTAGGGCTAATTCCACCTGTGTCGTTCGATCAATTACATTATCACGGAAAGTCGACGTCAGACACATGGCCGGTCATAAAACTATTGCAAATAACTTTGCAATATGTACGATGGAAGACGAGTACATATTGCGTCAACCACAACAGTCATGTAATGTCATGACAGTCATGTCGCATGTAACTAAATGAGTTTTATATATTACCTACTCATGTGAAATCGATAAATTATTGCAAACCAAGGTAAGATTGCATTTCTTCCGTGTCTTCAAATCACTGTTCTGATAACAAATTCTGATTACGATCTGTGTTCCAGTTTTATCTTCGCTCAGACGTGACAGATGCAACAAAATTTTAGTTTTTCATTAGATAGTCCTTTTTGTTTTGTCGACGGACAGTGTGGTCATACCCCGCTAATCCTTCCAGTTCGACGGAATAATCGACGCGCGGCTCCGTAGTCCCGCCCAACAACGTACCTATCGATGGTCTACTAACCCGGTCTTTGTCTTCGGTGGCCCACCCGGCGGTCTGCCCTCGCGGGTATCCTCTCGAGTCAATCAATCAATCGTTTATTTAATCAACAACACATTTTATACATAATATGGATTACTATAGTTCCTGAACTAGGCTAGTGCCTGTATCTCAGGAGCCAGGACGCTAAGATTACAAATGTGAAAGATAATAAAATAATATAAAAAAAGTAACTAAAGAAAAAGAAAAGGGATATTATTAGTAAGGGTGTGCAGGCAGGCTGTGTGTGTGTGTATATATACGTGTCCATGAGTGAGCGAGTTTTTTTTTTTTTTTTTGTGTGTGTCTTAGTTGTTAGCCTCAGATGGCTATGACAACTTTACCCGGACTATGGGTGAGCGTTGAGGGCTCTCAACCCGTTAAAGTTAAGCGACCGATCCCGAGGGCACCCCCTGTGGGGTACGGACCTCGGCTCAGGGAGTCGCTGGCAAAGTGGGTTCACCCACGTTTATGATTTGAACGTGACACGGTTGCCGACCCCGACGGCGGGGACGGAATCGTGGATATTTATTTGTCAGGGCCGCGCGGGCTGTGTATGCCTCCGTCTGGGCGAGCGAGATAGCGTCGTCGGGTTCGTCGAGGATTAGTCGCGGTTGTCGGATCGCGGATATTTTTGATAGGCTATAGCTAGACGCCCTAACCACTATGAGGTTAGGGTGAGTGGCGGCAGAGTCGAAGTAGCGGCGAGAGCACTGCTTCATGTACTGCCTGATGGTCGGCAGGCCGAGATCTATGCGAAGATCCACATTGCGCATGTACCACGGTGCTCCCGTCGCACGGCGCATGAACCTATTCTGGAGTGCTTGTAAATGGTGTAACCTGAAGGGTTTCGCTTGTGTAAACACCACACTTGCATACGTCATGATGGGGCGTATGCAGGCGGTGTATAATCTAATTTTACTACTGAGGGATAGCTTGGCTTTGGCGTGCAACAAGCTATGTAATCGTCCTAGCACAAAAGCTGCGCGCGCGCGAACACGCTTTATGTGCGGACCGAAGGTCAGGCGACTGTCCAGGGTGACGCCCAGATATTTGACTTGCCTAGTCCAGGGAATGGACTGGTCTGACATGGTTATACGTGGGAATGAAGCCATAGGATGGATGTGTGAGCGTGTGTGTGTGAATTTGCGTCTATGTCATTACTTGCTAGCATTAATGATCATTTCAGTGGAGTCATATGAGAGCGAAAGTAACCATTTTTTTACAGTGGATTTACATGAAAAAAAAAGAGAGATTTTTAAGATTACAGTGCTTGAGGACCGCATTATAGATATGGGGGTATGAGAAGGTTGGGCATCGCCTTGCAAGAAGAGAGTCGACATAACTCTTAATGTCAGGGCGTCGTCCTCACGCGGTGGCCTCACTCCGGTCACTCGATGCCTCGGCTAGTTAGGTAACTCGGATGATGAAATTGTATATAATTTACGTGTCACTAGTTTCTGCCCGCGGCTTCACTCACGTAAAAAGTGATTTACAATATAAAATTTTATAATTAAATTATCCCAAAAGATTGCTTATATAAACAGTACCCATGTGCTAATTCTAGGCAATGGTCTATCTGTATGGCCATTTCCATGCATATCTATAAAAAAATATAGTTGACGTCTGCGTAGTGGCTTTTTTTTTTTTTTTTTTTTGTGTGTCTTAGTTGTTAGCCTCAGATGGCTATGACAACTTTACCCGGACTGTGGGTGAGCGCTGAGGGCTCTCAACCCGAGGCTGCGTAGTGGCAATGTGCTGTTGCGCTTTATTTGGTGACCGAGAGGGCTGGCAGTTGGACTGCCGGACTGCGGCTATTCTGGCTGGTGTTAGGGTTTTCATTGGTTAGTATCGGTCTAGCTGTACCACTGATGTTGTGGGCTCCATGGGTGGCGATAATACTTGCCGTCGAATGTACTGCTTTCTCGTTTCAGTAGATGATATCGTCTCGTATCAATAATAAAAAAGAACTAATATTTAAAGTTTCCTCAGACGGTTGAAAGTACGTCTAAAAACAGGTATCTACTTAGGCTGACGTCCACGTCCACTTAGAACATATTATGAATAAAAATTATTTAAACCAATTGAATATGACAATTAAGGTTTCAAGAAATCAGACGCCTACTGGATAGATGAATGAGTAATAATCGTCTTGCAAAATTTTTTGATTGACTAATCAATGAAAAGTTTTAAAAAGAAATACTAATATTTCTTTTTTATTTGAAATCTGAGATGTTTTCCAGTATTGGAGTTTATTGAAAGGTTTGAGAATAGATACAGGTAGAAATATAAAAAATTAAAAGTACATGCGTACAAAGTACACATGTCAGAAGTGAAACTTCTTTGGCAAACTAATTTTACCAATAGCGTGTATTTCTTCTCGATCCCCCTTTCTCTCTTGCTCTCTCTCACTCGCTCTCTCCCTCCTCTCGCTCCATGGCTATGTGCGTTATGTGACTTTCGTCCTAACTTACTCTCTTTCAATCTTTCTCGCTAGCTCTCTCCCACCTTTCGCGTCATGGCACTGTGCGTGATGCGACGTTTGCTCTATCTCTCGATCTTTCTTACTCGCTTGCTTCCGACTCTCGCTCCATGGCTATGTGCTTCATGCTACGTTCGCCTTTTCCACTCTCTCTCTCAATCGCTCTCTCTCTCCTCTTGGACAAAAAGTCCCACATTTTCATGTTACTTTATTGCGTTTCATCTATAAAAAATTTACCCTCAGGCGCGCACCGAAGTTTCACTTCAATAAAAGTGATTAATTATTTAGAAATGAATAGAATAGGGTAAGTTGTCCTACAATGAGCCATGTAAAATTTGAAGGCGCATAACGCTCTTGTTTAAGCTCCTAATCGATTCAAATTTTGTATATAGTTAGGGAATTTATCTAGCTTTAAAAGTGCATTAACAAATTTTGAAGGTTCCTTATACTTTTAAAAATAAAAACATAAATATAAAAATAAATATTTGGATCAATGTGTACACTAGGGTGTGCACATTGAACCGGGCTATTTTCCACATTGAACCACCTAATTTGGAAAAGATAATTATGCTATTTACCAACCAATGGAGAGAAAAATAAAACGTCAGATTCTTATGTAATCAGTCTTTATTTTTTACGGAGCAATCTTTACAATCAGTCTTCTATGATTTTTTATAAATCTTTGTCGATCCTAAGACAAATATTTCTTAAAAATAAACTCACTACTCTGCTTAAATCGTAAGCGGTGTTAATAATATGAAGTGGCATTATGATCCTAATTTTAATAAGCTAACAACAAAATGTTACAAAATATAATCAACAAGTCATAACGGTAAACTAAGTATCAAAACAAAATTTTAGTTTTTAAACTAATCAAAATAATCAACCAAAAATAAACAAAAATAATCAACAAAAAAAACTTATTATTATTGACGATATGAGCAGAAGGTTTTGTCTTCTTAAAAATACCTATTGACTTCAATTTCTGAATCAAATGCCTATGGCTATGAATCACTTAACGCAAATTTATAACAGGTGCAACGTGTATTGAGCAACTAAAAGTTGAGTTTCTAGTCCCTGTTCCATTAATCATTGGCGGTGGTAGAATCATTTTAATGTCTTTTAAATTTACACTAGCCAAATCAGGTTGTAAAGGCATCCAGAACTTCATATTTTCTTTATTTAGCAAGCGCATAAATGATACTCCATAGTTATCCCTGTATTCCACTTCAATAACCTTGCCCACATAGTACACTTTAATATTTTTGACATTAAAAACTACTAGAATATAATCATCGACTACTGGTGTTCGGGGCAACTTTTCAAAATTTCCTCTTATTATTGGTATTTCTTCATTATCGTCTGACTCATTTATCGCACTAAATTCATTCTCACTAAGCTCTGACATAATTTCAGGTTCTTCTTCAGTCTCATCTTCAGTTTCATATCTATCAATCTTTTTACCTTTCTTAATTTTTTTAGCTTTTTTGGGGACATAATTTTTTTGTTTTTTATCTTGAAGCACAGCTCTTTTAATTGTTGTCACTTTCGCTTTATTTTCCAATCTCTTATTTTTATCTTCCACAATTTGTTGCTTTTCTGGTGTGTCTGTCACAATTCTGCTCTTTCCTTTCTTCCTAGGTTGTCTATTTCCAATCCGTGGACCAGCTTTGACTGGTGGCATAAATTGCTTGGGTGAAATCAAAGAGAAATTTTGTTTTGGTCTTACCACTGGTGAGCTTTGAACAGTGGGGACAGCAGATTCAGTTGAAGGGAAACGCTCAGTTATATTTTCTGTATCTAATAACGATACCTCCGGATTAGTGATTGTAGCTTCATCTAAAAATTGGCTCACCGTCATGTTTTCTACATCTAATATTGAGGGACTCATTGGATTGTCTTCAAAAAATGTTTCGTCAGACTTAACATCATCCTGAAGTGGAGCTATAGTTATTATTGGATCTTGAGGCTCGGGCTGTGGTCTGTCTGTCACGTCTGACGGCAAATAATCAATGTCAGAAAATATATCTGGATCGTAGGGAAATATGCCGCACTTTTTAAAAGCTGCAGATATGTTTACCGGTGTCATTGCCCTAGCATACGCTATTCCCACGCACTCCGCTACGTTATAAATTGTCATAGATTGACCTGGATGCCTCATCATCCAGGAATCGATCGCACTATTGTAATATGCTTTAAATGGGCCATTCAGCCCCACGTCTAGTGGCTGCATTTTTGCAGTTGTGTGAGGATGCAAAGTGAGAACAGTCACTCCTGATGATTTTGCAATGTCCAAAGCTTCTATCGACAAATGCGATTCATGGTTGTCTAAAACTAACAGTGCTGGATTCTCTGGGCTTGCATTGGTATGCTTTATGAAGTGTTTCATCACTTCAGTGAATAAATCAGATGTCATCCACCCAGAAGGGTGCGCCAAACCTAAAGAACCCGGTGGAGCAACTGTCATCATCACAGGCTTGAAATTTTTTCTCGGGAACACGAAGGCGGGCGGCAAAGCTTGTCCAGACGCGCATACTATGGCACAAGTTGTGACTAAAATTCCTTTTTCGCCACTAGTGACCTTTGCGATATTATACTTCCCTTTAGGCCCTACAACTTTTTGAGGACGTTGGACAGTTGTTGTTGCCGTTTCATCTAAATTATACAAGCGACAACCATTACCAAATGACTCGTGACGACCCATTGCTATCTTTAAATTATGAAAAAATGATTTTACCGTCTCCCGGTTAAAAGATGTTGCACGGGCTAAACTGCAAGCTTCTGGCTTTTTTATAGATAGATCACAATGGCGTTTTTGAAATGACCGAAACCATTCTTTCCCCGCAATATTATCGCGGTTCCAACTATCTGGGGTATTTATATTGTTTACCTTGGCCATTTGGTAAGCAACTTTGCGGCAATCCTTTGTACTTAATCCATAAAATTTTAAAGCACAATCTTTTATGTATTCTTTGAGAACTTCTTCTTGATCTTCATTAAAAACCATATGATTCTCATAATTGGGTATAAGCTTCTTGTTAGCAAGATTGTCTTCAGGGGTGTCTAAATATTGTGCTACATAGCGGCGCAAGGTAGGATATGAAATACCACAAACTTTTCCAGCTTTTCTAATGCTTTCACCTTGTCTATGTAGTTTTAAAGCTCTTAGCATATTGGAAGCAGTGTGCCCCCCTTTTTTTCTCTGACTTACTTTATTCCGTGCCATTCTGTAACAGATAGATATATTGACCTAATTAATAATGTACTAAACTAAAAATAATAATAATAAGAAGAGATAGGTAAAAAAATATCATAAACAATCAAACAACAATATTAAAATAAGCCACGGTTCAATGTGTACGCTAAGACAATTTTTAGCGTACACATTGAACCGTGGTTCATTGAGTACCACCTCAACGTGGGTCAGTGTGAGACATAGCACCTTTTTATAACTAACCTCAAAATTTTATATCAAAATAATGTGGTTATGAAATAAATTTGCAGTGCATAAATAGGCTAAATAACTATGTAATTAAATGTAGAAATGAAATAATCGATATAGTTTACAGAAAAAATGTTAAAAAAGATAGTAAAATATATTTAAAACTTACTTTTGTGACAGTGTTTGAAAAAAATGCTCCGCACACACCCACCTCACGCGCGATCTACACGCTAACTAGTGAGCGAAAAGGACACGTCTATACTTCTCTTTTGCACGAATTAACACGATCAGGCTATGTCGCACTTTGGAAATATGGCGCTGGTTCATTGTAGCTGCATGGTTCATTGTGAGACAGTCGACCCTACGTCTATTATGGCAAAAGAACACTAATTAAACAAATCATAGTTTTAGAAATAATTAATAAAATAAAAATTATCCATAGTGCCTAAAAGGCAAACTTTTAGGATTCGGTACCAGTGGCCGTGATGAGGAAGTATGGCGATGAGGAAGGAATAAACGACTGACGACGAATATTCATAATAATTGATTGGAATAAACGACTCGCGGCGGCAATCCATTATCAACTATTATAAAATCTAGTAAGAGAAGTGAGATCCTTTACTTTTCCATGATTAATCAAAATATCGCACACCTTTAGAAAGAAAGCAATACTGGTCGGGCTGCACGTCATAATTCCCTCTCTCGCCTAATCCGTCACTTATTCGTTAGCGAAAATTGTTTACTACAGACCAAAGTAGGATTTGAACCCATATCTATTGGCAATCCTTTCCATCTATGTGGAATATATACCTAAAGATATTTAGTCATATTTATATTAAGTCTCGGCCAGTCAACAAACGTACAAATGATAAGATATAATATATGTTGATAAAAACAATATTTATTTGAACTTAACAATAAACAGGCAATTTGCATTTTATTTTAATCCTATACTGTTAAAATATTAATCTGAAAATTAATATAAATTATATAGAGTTTTATTTTTATTATACATACATACATATCATCACGCCATATCCCTTGCAGAGTAGGCAGAGAGAACAGAGTGCCAGAGAACTCTATCCTTGCATACTTCACTCGCTTCCTCAACATTCATAATTCTCTTCATACACGCTCGCCGGTTTTGGAGACTCTTGACTCCACCTTCCTTCAGTACATGACCGATCTGGTCTAGGTAGGTTAGTCTCGGTCTCCCCCGGTACCTACATCCTTCCACTTTCGCATTGTATATTATCTTCTTAACCAGACGTTCGTTCGGCATTCTTTCCACATGTCCGAACCATCGGAGCATTCCCTTTCGCATCTTTACACCAATACTCTCTTTCATACCTACTCGCTCTCTTACGTCGCCGTTACGAATGTGATCGATCAGCCTAACTCCACAGATTTTCCGTAGAGATCGCATTTCGACCGCATTAATTTTACTTTCATACTCTTTTCTGCATACCCAACTCTCGCTTCCATACAGTAATGTTGGGACAAGCACTGCGTTATGTATTGCTACACGTGCCTTCTGGCTGAGGTGGTGGCTGCCGAGAAGTTGCCCCAACGCTCCGTTCACTCTATTTCCCGCATTCACTCTTCGCTCTATATCAGTGTTGTACCTTCCATCTCGATCTCGGTTAAATCCACATCCAAGATATACAAATTCATCCACTTGCTCCAGTACATAATTACCTATTGTTACTCTTACATCTGTTCGGGCTTCATCTCTTTCAAAGACCAATAGTTTGGTTTTGCTCACATTCATGCGTAGACCCCTTTTCTTACAATCTTCTGTCATTGTGTCGACTAGTGTCTGCAGGTCTATTTTTATTATTATTTACTTATAATGGCAAAAGATTGAGCCGCACATCTGATGGTAAGTATTACTGCCACTTATGGACCTTTACAATACCAGAGGTACCGCTAGGCCGTTGCCTACTCATCAAAACCAAAAAAAGTTTAACTGCCCGCTTTCTCGCTCACCGAACAAAGCACATCGCCATTGCTCAGACGTCGATTTTCTTAAGATATTGTGATACTACCAAAGATGGACCAGCCCACGGCTGTAGACAGATTATTGTCAATAGTCTTATCCCTACTACCCTAATCTCAACCTCTTTTTTTTTATTTGACAGCAAGCCCCTTTTATTTCTATACGACTCATATTGTTAACTTTACATTTTGTATGATGTAATTCATGTAATATAATAATAAACAAAAGTTAATAGGAAACGATGAAATTACTACAGAGTTTCCGAACTGGAGGATAATACAGAAAGTACTTCAGAAGCTATTTAATTCGTTATACTTGGTGGCGATGTTGCAAAGTCTAGCGATGTAACCAAGTTGGGGACTAGAAGTACGTTGGTGGTGCTCTTTGAGAAAGGTTTATTACATTAAGAACGACAGACCCATCTCAATTAAGGTTGTATCTACGAATTGTTTTCAAGGTTAATAAATCTATTCGCACGCAAGCTCGATGATTTCTAAGCAGCTGTGGTCCGCTCTGGATACATGGCTTTATCATCACCAACGTCCTTACAGCGTCCATTGTTTGAGAGGGACGCAAAGGAACATAGGCATAATAACATGTGTTGGCGATTGCACTTAATGTTAGAAGTTTCCCTAAAAACTGTTGCTTTTCAATCTCCTTGATTTCTAAGCCGAATTTTACGATTCACCCAGGAACATAAGGGGTGGTAACTCATTTTAACCCCAAATTTAACCACTAATTTGAAGTTATAAAGCCTTATTGATCACGCGAACTATTCATGTCCGTTTCAACTTGAGCAAAAATGTTTTCGTATGTATATTCGAATGTCCAGATATCTGGTTCATCTTCTTTGCAGTTCTCAATTCAGCACATTTCTCAATCAACATCATCATCTTGTTCTTATTCCAATCACTTAGGGTCGACTAAATATATACTCCAATTGCATCGTATACATTGTAAGAGTTTTTATCAATAGTTTTACGACCCTCTTTGGAAATGTAATTGCCTTCCCCAGGCCGCGCGACTATGTATAATATTTTTCCTCTTGAATAGGTCATATTGTTTGGATACGCTCCCTAATGTATATTATATTATATAGGTACATAACATATGCCTGTATGATGTATAAGCCAGCGCCACGTAAAAGCTACTCGACGAATTCACTAGATTTTTTGCAGTCACAATAACCTTAATTTATTTATTAACCATGAATTATCACGTTATTATCTTATAAGATTAGTAATAGCACAATGTAGCTATAAAATTTATTCAATATTCAAATTTAAATAGATGTATATCTATTAAAGAGAATACAATAAATACGTGGGATAATCATTTTTAATATACCTACATAAATCAACTAGTTTAGATGTTTTTTTTATTTCTTTTTTTTTTGACAGGCTATGGTCTGAACACATGTCGTCCATTCCAGCCGCAGCGACGGAAGGGTGTCGCGTGGTTCTATATTCCACCGTATTCCCTCTCCATCGCAATTGCGCAGACAACTGGTACCGAGTCCTTGACGTCCATACCCAGTCGAGTACCATACCCCGTCGACGGCAACCAGCCGGAGAGCTGGTTGCTGGGGCATCGCCCTCACTCGGTTAGCCTCTCTGCTGGTGACGGACTATTCCCCGTTATAGTCACCCGATCAATTTAGCTGAGCTTGTTTGTGGTGAGCTTATTTTGCTAATTGGCGATTCAAATATTAAAAATATATATTTGTATATTTTAATTATATTTTTCTATAATAATTATATATCTTGGTTTAATAGTGGTAGAGTCACGGGCCGGTCCGTCCAGGGTAGTATCACACTCTCGCAGAAAATCAACGACTGGATAGTGACAATGTGCTATTACGCTTCCTTCGAGCGAGAAAGCCAGAAGCCCAAGTTTCTGGACGGGTTTGGAATTTTCATTGGTAGGCAGCAACCTCGCTATAACCCCTGGTTACTAAGATCCAGGGCGGCACGGCAGTAACATTTAACATCAGATGTACTGATTTGCCATGCCACAAACAATAAAAAAATATTGAATAGTCATCATCAATTCACCTGCTCTTATCCTCAGTATTTGTGGTCGACGCAATATGTGGAGCAAATTACATATTGCAAAAATTTTTAGATAATAGTTTTATAACCGGCTGTCGTCAACATATCATGAGAATTTAATTGTTGACCAGACACCATCAGATAAAATTTTCCCAGGTCTATGTAAGCTCTTACTCGTCTTCTACAATACCAACGAGCAATGTAATTTCAAATTCAAATTCATTTATTATGCATAGACCCTGCGAGGGCACTTACATATTGTCAGTTTTAACATTTAAATTAATACAATAAACTACCACCGGATCGGCAGTAGACAGTGGTCTACTGCCGATCCGGTGGCGCTTCTTACATTGCTCAGTAGTGACTGAGCAATGTAAGAAGATCCGGCAAGAAACTCAGCAGGTTAGTCTATTATTGTTATTTCTTTTCAATTTCTTTTTTTTTTTAAATGGTACAACATTTTTAATAAGAATTAGCTCCAGTGTGATGCTTTTCGAACCCAATAGTTCAAATAGAATGTAAAATAACCACGGCTGGACCAGATCCGGCGACAGGCGGCACCCGATCACGAATTAACTACTAGCAGCCATCACTCTCCGCAACCACCTTGGAGGGAAGGGAGAGACCCACCCCACACAGCTACCGTAAGAAGACCTTTTAGTGAGCATGACCAATACCAATAAGGGTTGGTAGTA
Organism: Lymantria monacha; assembly: GCA_905163515.2. Classification (NCBI taxonomy): domain Eukaryota; kingdom Metazoa; phylum Arthropoda; class Insecta; order Lepidoptera; family Erebidae; genus Lymantria; species Lymantria monacha. Next base: position 29,633,441 of record LR991095.1, on the reverse strand, counting down.
TCCGTAGCTTCCACCACAAAGCATATTGTCTTATTCTACAGTGAAAGTGTTCCTGGTGTTCTTGGCTTATTAATAAATTTTACCGCCGCTTCGCTTAGTAGCGAAGTGGAAATTTCGAAATATCGAGTATTTCCAACTCCTCCCGTTATTCTTTCTTTCTTAAGATTCAAATCTCGGTGTCATTTACGGAGACTGTTGCACATTCTGGCTTATAAGAGTTATGGCGGGTAGGTATATGTGGGATTATAATAAGTTCTGATGTTTACGCGAGTATTACACATTTGAAATAAAACTAGTTTGATGGATTTTATCATGTTGGTTTTTAATTGGCCAATGTTTCGAACACTTTATATTGCAAAAGAAAGTACAAACGCCATAGAATCGGTAAAATAATTTTATTTCAAATACGTTGGATTATTCCTAATGAAACATTGTTCAACAATATAACGAATATCAGCTCTTTCTTGCCTTCATTAAGAAAACGCAAGCAGGTAATGTCAATGCAAGACAAACTTACAAAAACCTCCTATACAACTCGTCTGAGTAGCGTGGTATAATAGGTGAATTTCTCTCCCGCTATGGAGGAGATTTAATCCTAGCAATAAAACGTATATGAACCGAGATAATACATACATACATATCATCACGCCATATCCCTTGCAGGGTAGGCAGAGAGAACAGAGTGCCAGAGAACTCTATCTCTGCATACTTCACTCGCTTCCTCAACATTCATAATTCTCTTCATACAGGTTTCGGAGACTCTTGACTCCACCTTCCTTCAGTATATGACCAATTTGGTCTAGGTAGGTTAGTCTCGGTCTCCCTCGGTACCTACATCCTTCCACTTTCGCATTGTATATCTTCTTAACCAGACGTTCGTTCGGCATTCTTTTCACATGTCCGAACCATCGGAGCATTCCCTTTCGCATCTTTACACCAATACTCTCTTTCATACCTACTCGCTCTCTTACGTCGTCGTTACGAGATAATACTTATATATTTTAACAGATTTTATCTGATTTCTGTTTTCTTGATATTTTGAATACTTTTTATAGTTACACCCTCCCAACTCTTTCACGGTGAGTGCTCTGAGGAACTGATTGATTTCGTATATTTCTCCTGAAATCTTTACGGTACTCAACTGTATACGTTTTAAGCGATTATTTCTGTCACGTCTGGACTGTAATAAATATCCTTCTTTAAATGAGTTTTAAAATACTTACAAAACTTTAATAAGACCTGCTGTATTGTATGGATCATCATGTTGGGCGACAAAAGCGACGGATGAGAGACGATTACATATAGCGGAGATGCGAATGTTGAGATGGATGTACGGCGTGACGAGAATGGATAAGATAAGCAATAAGCGTATAAGAGAATGTTTGAAAGTAGTGCCAGTGACGGATAAGTTAAGGAGTGAACGTTTGAGCTGGTATAGACATGTAATGAGACGGGATGAAAGTAATGTTGCGAGGAAGGTTTTAAGTATGAATGTTGAAGGCTTTAGGGATAAAGGGAGACCAAAGAAAAGATGGATGACTGCATGAAGCATGATATGTATAAACAGGGAGTGACTACAGAGATGACGTCTGATAGGGCTGTTTGGAAAAAGAGGACATATTGCGTCGACCCCAAGTAGTTGGGATAAGAGCAAGAGAATGATGATGAAACGAGGTATAAGAGGAGCGCTTTATTTAGGGCAGGCAGTGGCCTAACTATGCCTCTAGTATTTCTAGGGCCCATAAGCAGTAGTAGTACCTATAACTTACATTCAGATGTGCTACTTGCTTGTTTCCCACAATCTGCAATAAAAACGAAAATTATATTACAAAAAAATACCGCAAAATTATTGAATACTAGCTGATGCCCGCGACTTCGTCCGCGTGACATTCAATTGTACTACGCACTCCTGTTTGAAACTTAAAACATTTTAATTCGACCAAGTACTTCCGGCAACCACTTAACCATTTTCATCAAGGAGGACGCTTTCTCCAATTTTCATCGGCAAATTCGTAAGCATGTGAATTAGTGTTGCCCAAATGCAAGACTCTTGCGAGTCTCGCAAGTCTTGCAACTTTCACTGTTGAAATAACACAGAGTCACTTGTTTTGATAGAAATAAAAAATCCCCATAGAAATGAAAAATCCAACTAAATTAACGAAATTCTATTCATCTAGTGGCATTAACTGTACAACTATCAATAATTAGGTACATACCACTTAACAGGTGTGGTTTTATTATTTCTCCGTGTATTGTTATTAAGAATACAAAATGTTGACTATTGTTTCTTTGCCAAGGAAATCGTAAAATTCTGTCTAAGGGAGCACTGCGAAACTCTTGCAGTAAGTCTGGGTCTTGCATTTGTGCAACTTGAATGTGAATGGCCACCTTGGCTTTGCTTCCGTGTTGATGGTTAGGGTCAGCTTTTCTACTTGGGCCACACATATAAATACTTCAGTGAAGCATTGATCTCATCGGTTCTATTTCCTCGAGTCTAAACTGGAAGAATTTGGCAAAAATCTCCAAAGAAAAGCACCATTGGCTTTTCATTACGATCTATATTTTGTATTGTTCGATCGGCCTCTACGACTTTTTTTTTATCCAATCATCGTAAACGATTAGACAGCAATACTAAATAAAAACACTAATAGTGGTAAAGCCACAGTTGATAGTATCCTCTCTACAGCCACAGGCCGGTCCGACCCCCAGACGGACCTAGTACCCCACTCTTGCAGAAAAGCAATGTCTGAACAGTGGCAATTTGAAGGAGGCGGTGCGGCGGCGCAGATGCGATTACCTGCTCTCTAATGCTGCCTTAGCCAAAGCCGCGGGTAATTGGAACGGGGAATAGTTCGTTACTCGCAGAGAAGCTGACCATGTGAGGGTGACGCCCGGCCGAGGGCGTCAACGGGGGATGGTATTCAAAAGGCCCAATGGCGATGGAGAGAGAAAATGGTGGGTTATGGGGCCACGCGGACGAAATGGTCGGCGTGTGTCCAGACCATGGCCTGCCAAAAAAAGAAGTAGGTGCAGTTTGCTCGTTTACCACCGTACACAATAAAATAAAAAACACTTTGAATGTGTCATAGTTTAGTGTTATTAATATTGCTCTATAAATCTATCGGGGTTTTTAAACAATGTGTGAGTTGTTTTATCACCAAAAAGTAATGTAGCTGCAGTTTCTGACATAGCCACTGCCAAAGTTATTTTATGCTGTCTCCTCATTTTATACCTGTGGTATCTAGGAAAAATCGCTTTCTATCATCTAAGCTTATATACGTCCCACTATTAGACTCAAGCCTCGTCCGTAATGAGAGGGGAATTGACCTAATATACCACGCTGGTCAGATGTGTTGGTATAGGGTTTGGTTTCAAGTTTGCCTTTTCTTTATAGATGTAATATATATTTATATCCCTTATAGTCCGGTCAATTTAGACATTCGAAGTTACATAAATTCCCACCAAGCTGAAAATCGGTAAGATTGTTTAAAATATCATTAAAAACAAAAATTTAAAGTGCCCCATCTTTCCCCTGTAAGGAAAAAAAAATATTCAAGGTAAAAGGTCAAAAAAATGAATTTTTCGCGATTTTCAGCAAAACGGTAAGTTTTATCATAAAAATACCTCAGACAAAAATTGTAGATCATAGAATTATCTACAAAAAATTTATTAATACTTTTTTTCTACGAGCCACCGTTTTTGAGATATAACGATTCAAAAAGTTGTAAAAGCAGTAATCGTCAAAATATGCACACGTTTCCTCGCCACCTATGAGGTACTGTACTTAGCGCGTTTTTTTAACGTGGTTTCCCCAGTAGGCCTATTTCACGGGTCAGTTTTGATCCTGTTTAATTTGAAACTATTGAAAAATAATGGATATTCGCAGAGATTGAAAAGATAAAAGCAATTTAAGTTAAAAAAAAGTACATACGTATATACATATCATCACGCCATATCCCTTGCAGGGTAGGCAGAGAGAACAGAGTGCCAGAGAACTCTATCTCTGCATACTTCACTCTCTTCCTCAACATTCACTAAGGCCTTGGTGTCATTCTTACATTGCCGATATATTTCATTCTTCTGTTCAGTCATACTGTCATTCAGATTCAAAGAAGAGATATGTCTCTTCTAGAAAGCGTGGCTGGACTATGGTCCAGCCACGCTTTCTTCTTTTGCTCTACGGAAGCTGCCACTTCCGCATCCCACCACGCATCACCATTTGTTTTTCTATGCTTCTTTGAACTTCCACATACTTCTTTCGCTGTATGTACCATACTCTCTTTCAATACTCTCCAGCATTCTTCAATGTCCGATTGCGGCTGGCTTGCCATCGTCAGCCGTTCTCGGACATCCTCTGCATACTTTTCTCTTACACACTCTTCTTGCAACCTTTCAACCTTTATTCTTTCAAGCCCTCCGAAGTGGACACGCTCTCGTCAGTGCCTCCACTTTCTGAACAGACCACTAAATCTCGCAATAACGAGATAGTGGTCCGTATCGACTGTGGGGCCCCTGTAGGCTCTTGCGTCCAATATTTTGCTTCGGAGGCGACTGTCTACCAAAATTAAATCTATCATACTTTTCTGTTCATTCCTTCTCCATGTATACATATGGATGTCCTTATGTTGGAAAAATGTGTTTGACACAATAAGGTTTCTCTCCATGCATACATCCGCTATGAGCCTACCTGCGTCGTTCACTCTCTTATCACCAAATGGACCAAGTACGTCCTCATAGTCGGGACGCTTGGTCCCCACCCATCCGTTCAAATCTCCGCATACAATCACGCGTTCACCGGTTTCTGCCATATCCAGAACTTCCCTAACATTATCCCAAAACTTCTCTAGGTCTGATGCCACCGAGGATCCTACGGGAGCATATGCTACAACCATGAATACCTTGGTGACACCAAGTTTTATACGGACCCAAAGAAGTCTGGGATCATACATTCCGTAACCCTTCACACCTGGGTTTCATTTTACCTGACATTCTTATAGTTATAACTTATGTATATTTTATATTAGTAGTGTAAGTTACAATGACCGATAGAAAAATATTTTAACATATATTACAACTATAGAGATGTTATATACGTGGCGTACTCATGCATATTATGACGATTACAACTTTTATAACTTTTTGAATCGTTATATCTCAAAAGGGGTCTACGCGTGAATGTGAGCAAAACCAAAATAATGGTCTTTGAAAGAGATAAACCCAGAACAGATGTAAGAGTAACAATAGGTAATGATGTACTAGAGCAAGTGGATGAATTTGTATATCTTGGATGTGGATTTAGCCGAGATGGAAGGTACACCACTGATATAGAGCGAAGAGTGAATGCGGGAAATAGAGTGAACGGAGCGTTGGGGCAACTTCTCGTCAGCCACCACCTCAGCCAGAAGGCACGTGTAGCAATACATAACGCAGTACTTGTCCCAACATTACTGTATGGAAGCGAGAGTTGGGTATGCAGAAAAGAGTATGATAGTAAAATTAATGCGGTCGAAATGCGATCTCTGCGGAAAATCTGTGGAGTTAGGCTGACCGACCGCATTCGTAACGACGACGTAAGAGAGCGAGTAGGTATGAAAGAGAGTATTGGTGTAAAGATGCGAAAGGGAATGCTCCGATGGTTCGGACATGTGGAAAGAATGCCGAACGAACGCCTGGTTAAGAAGATATACAATGCGAAAGTGGAAGGATGTAGGTACCGAGGGAGACCGAGACTAACCTACGTAGACCAGATCGGTCATGTACTGAAGGAAGGTGGAGTCAAGAGTCTCCGAAACCGGTATGAAGAGAATTATGAATGTTGAGGAAGCAAGTGAAGTATGCAGAGATAGAGTTCTCTGGCACTCTGTTCTCTCTGCCTACCCTGCAAGGGATATGGCGTGATGATATGTATGTATGTATGTATGTATATCTCAAAAACGGTGGCTCGTAGAAAAAAAAGTATAAATAAATTTTTTGTAGATAATTTTATGATCTACAATTTTTATCTGAGGTATTTTTATGACAAAACTTACCGTTTTGCTGAAAATCGCGGAAAAATTTTTTTTTGACCTTTGACCTTGAATAAAAAATTTTTCTTACAGGGGAAAGATGGGGAACTTTCAAATTTTGTTTTTAATGATATTTTAAACAATCTTACCGATTTTCAGCTTGATGGGAATTTAGGTAACTTTACTCTTATTTTTTGGTCTAATTTGACCGGACTATTAGTCGTCTTGCTGGTGATCGACCCACGGGTAAGACAGGGGGTGGTGAAATATATTCTAACTGCGTAACCGCACGGATAAATATATAATAAATTACTTTTATTACGAAAGAATTAATAAAGATGAATTTCTTGGTCCATGTCGCGCTTTAAGCAGCGTAGGATATCTTCAGATGAATATCTCTTATATTTTTATTATAATGTCAAAGAATTTGAAAGACTGTAAAACAATAACATCATTAAGAGCAAAAGACTCAAACGAATGGGGGTAAGGCTGTTACAGGCCTCCTCAAGGGTGTCATCTCAGCACTGATCACCTTCAAGTGCTCTGCAAGCTGCTTAAAACGTACTTTATACTATCAACAGTGTATAAAAATCTAAAAAAGTAGGCCCTCGTTGTGCGAGGCACAATATGCAGCAACAGGCGCGCTGTGTGGTAGCGGCTACGAATACTACCAACACTTACTTTGCTCGTGGATGTAGTAAAAGACGACTTAGAGCCTTATGACGACCTGGGCCAACTCCATCTGATGCCGATTGGTCAACTATTACATTCCCGAGGAGGGTTGACGTCTGGCAAGCGGCCGGTCATAAAACTATTATCAATAAATTTTACAATATGTACTGTGAAAGAAGAGTAGTTACATATTGTATCGACCCCAAATAAGTGGGGATATGAGTAGGAGAATGATGAGATGAATCCAGAGATATATGATACACCCTATACAAGAGCTGGTCTCCCATCTGCGAGCGAGCAAAAGCATTTGCTATTCAGCCTAATCTTTTTTTTTAACCTACATATTGTATCGACCCCAAGTAATTGGGATAAGTGTAGGAGAATGATGAGGCGACAGTAACCATATTCACTATTGCTAAGGTGACTGGTGTAGTGATGGGTCATGGTTGCAGTTAACAGATACCTACATGCCGAAGCATGTATCTGTTAAAGGTCGCAAGGAGGGAGAGCACACCGTCCAACCACTACTGCAATTGAGAGGTGGATACGGCGCTGCATGTGCTCAAAGTTTGCGTGGCCTGGGCAGCCATCGATGCCAAACTGGCACTGTCGACCATCGCTAAGATTCGATACCGTCAGGAACTGTGACTCGGTTGCCGCCGGCAGTTGTCCCACAGAGAAAACGGCGGGGCGTGTCACAGAGGAGACTTTCCAAGCTGACACACTTTACCCCGGCGCATCGGACGTTATAGGCGCCTGTTGCTATCTTAACTGAGGTCACGGGTAGATGGACCATAGGAATTAATCTACCACTCTGAGGGCGATGCAACGCTGTTGTTTGCTGGGATGTCGACGGAGGCGATACCCGAAGGGGTAAACCCCCGGACCGGCCACGGATGTCAAGTAACCGGTACCAGAGGCCAGCTTAATGGCGATGGGGAGAGAACGCGATGAGTTATGGAGCCACACCACGCCCTTCTGTTGCCTTGGATGGAATGGTCGTGTTTAGATTAGCCTACCAAACAAAAATATAAAAGGGTGCACTTTGCATACTCACCCCAAAGTAGCATCTTATCTAAGAATGTAGGTTTTGTACGCTCTATGATACATTTACATTTTTCATGTTTTACTTAGTTGTTAGTCGTAGATGGCTTTCAACTCGAAGTACCTTTACTAAGTTCAAAAAGTTTATATAGTAACTTTTGAAAATATAACGCAAGATTTAACTTAATTTTCAGCGCTATCTATTGTTCATTTAACAAACTAAATAAATCATGCATTTTATTAATTTATAGCTAAATAATATACTATTAAGTAATTAAATCATTATTTTTCATCACAAATAGTTTTAATATTTATTTTAACTACTTGACCAACGTTATATAGTATGTCAACTTCCGTTCAACTCTGCAGGAGGTTTGAGCCCAGCAGTGGGATGTCTATGAGCTGAATTCATGAAACTACTACTAATACTAAAACTACTAATAATACTATATGAAACTACTATATTAAGTAATACAAATATTTGCCTTACGCTATAGATAAATTAAATAATTATTTTGAATTGAACCTTCTAGTGACCTAAAAGGCGTGTGGTGATTTAAAAAACTTAAATGACTATAACTTTTTTACACACATCAGATTTCAATGAAACAAAGACTAAATGTTGCTCTGAATTGGGCTTAATCTTATCATCAAAACTGTGAAACAATCCGTTCAGTAACTTCGGAGATTAGCGATTACAGACATATAGACAGACAATAAATTCCAAAAAATGTTTTTGTTTTCTGTTAGTGTTTTCTTACTGCCTAGATTATTTTTTTAATAAATTTATCAAATGTACAGACACGGGATTTCTACTAATTTATTAATAATAATAATAATGTTTATTACCAATAAAGTCATTACATAAAAATTACATAAACAAAGATTCCCAAACTAGGCAACAGAGCCTGTATCTTGGGATTCAGAGCACAAGTTGATGGTATGTAAGACATTTGATCCTAACTCGTAATAACAATAGGTAAGATATTTTAAATTTTAGAAAAAGACAATACAAAACATATAACTAAATAGACATCAACCTATGTGGATATGATGACATAAAGGTTGTGCAATACGTTAAGTGTGCGTGTGTGTGTTTGCGAGTGTGTATGTGTGAATGTACGAGTGTGTGTAAATACTGGTACGGGTGGCATTATTGTTACAAACAGTTTCACAGGTAGGGCGATTTATGTTCCAGAAGATTTTCTGTCGCCTCGTATGATAAGGTGAGTAACCAATTTGTAATCAGTTTTTTACATTTAGGTGCATTACAATTTAGGAGCGCACAGTGCCTGCACACATTATTGTAGGTGTTTGGTTGGGAGAATTTCGGGCTTCTGCGAGCAAGTGAAGAGTACCATTTTGGAGTTGGCATCCTGAATACTCGGCGTGCTGTAAGAGAGTCAAAGTCCTCGCGGTTTAAAAGTACCTTATGTGTTTTTACCGTAGCATTCAAAATATAAAGTTGTCTTACGCGAAGGACTTTGAATTCACCGTAAATGCTATCCGTGGAGTATCTGAAAGGCCTTTTCAGAATAACTTTTAATATGGCACGTTGGGCTATCTCAATTTTTATCATTTGGGTCTTGCAGGCACTACCCCATACCGTGATGCAATACTGAAGGACCGACTGACAAAGCGCTAGATATATTTGTCGCATTGTTTCAGGTGGCGTGCAGTCTCTAAGTTTCTTCACAAGGAATATCATTTTTCTTGCACGGTTAGCGAGAGAAGCGATTTGTTCGTTATAATTAATGTGTTCGTCAATTGTTACACCTAGATAATTTAGAGAGGTTGTGCGCTCTATTCGGGTGCAAGTGCATCTATTGTAGTCCTGAGATTTAACGGAGCTGCAAGAATGTAGTTTCAAATAGAAGTCATTGCTCGGGCCGCCGATACTAGTCTTTGAAAACGCAATGTATTTGGTTTTCTTGGCGTTTAGTGTTAATAAGTTGTTATCGAGCAATGAAGCAATGTCGGTTAATCCTTCCTCGGCAGTGCGATGTACCTGGTCCCAGGTTTCACCGTGGAAAACTATCACAGTATCGTCGGCGTAACTGATGATGTCTGCATCAACCAGAGTGCAATTTACAATGTCATTCATGTACATGGTAAAAAGAGGGGGCCCAAGGACACTGCCCTGCGGGACGCCATATTGGATCTCTAAATCACTGCTGGTGTAGGAGCCTACCTTTACGAACTGTTTACGCCCAATCAGATAACTCGCAAACCACTTTAGAGCCACTCCACGGATGCCCAGAGTCTCCAACTTCTTAAGAAGCAGGTGCACAGAGACGCTGTCGAAAGCTTTTGCCAAATCTAGGAATATAGCTAGACATTTTTGTCCTGTTTCCACATGAGACGAAACCGTGTTTACAAGGAGGGTCACAGCGTCTTCAGTGGACCTGCCCTTTCGAAAACCAAATTGTTTGTCAGATATTACCTGATGCTTTGCCAAATAAGAGACCAGACGGGCGTTCACTATACTCTCTAACAGCTTAGATACTATATTTAATAAGGCTATGGGTCTGTAGTTATCTGGGTGGTTTTGGGCTCCCTTTTTGTGTATTGGAGTCACTGCAGCAGTTTTCCAGCACTCAGGAAAAACGCCAGTAGCTAAGCTGCAATTGTATATATGCAGTAAGGGTGTTGAGATCGAGGGTAGACACTTTTTTAGTAGTGACATGGTGATCTTGTCAGGACCAGGTGCGCTGTGTGACTTAGACTGAGAGATAATTCTTGACAGTTCGTAGTAATCTGTTGGGACCATAAATAGAGAATCGAGGAAGCAAGCTGTAGATTTGTAAGCTGATACTAATGCATTTTGCGTGGTGTGATTTTTATTTAGTATCTCCTCAGCAAGTTTATTACCGACTGATACAAAGTGACGGTTACAGTCTTGTAGTGAATCATATGGACTATTTTTAACAATGTGCAGGAGATCAGAAGAATCGAAAGATTTAGATGATGGATAACAGATATTCTTAATTACCTTCCATAGCTCCTTTGTATCATTTTTGTTTTCCGTTAGTTGTTTATTGTAATATTCGTTCTTCGTTTTCTTAATCTGCTTATTACAGAAGTTACGATATCGTGTGTAAATTAAATGGCGTACTGGATCCCCAGGGTGATATCTAGCGTCTAGATGTAGTTTGTCCCGGTGACGTATGCATCTGAGGAGCCCTGTGGTAATCCAGGGCTTTATTTTAACCCAACTACGTCCCAACTTGACAGTTTTTGTGTGCTTGTGTAAAGAGGTCGCCACTATATTATTAAAAGCTTTTACAGCTAGGTTCACGGAGGTCTCAGATGTAACTGAGGACCAGTCAGCGAGATTAATTTCAGTAGCCACGGCGTCCTCGTTGATTTTGTATTTGTGAATTATGTGAGGCTTTTTTTGTTTGGTATAAGACATGCAACCAATCACAATATCATGATCGGTAATAGATGAGTTACAGGTTAGACCAAAAGAGACTGTGGGAGATTTGATAAAAATGTGGTCCAAGCAAGACTTACCTCTTGTTGGCTTGGTGATAGCTGGGAGCAAACCATGAGACGCCATGAGACTCAAGAACGTCGCCACTTGTTGATCCGTATCTTCACATATATTTATGTTCATATCGCCTGTTATTATTATTGTCGAATGCTGCTTCAGGGAATGAAGAGTAGAGTCCAATGAGTCAAAAAATGGCGTAAAATTTCTTGTTGACGGTGACCGGTAGATGCCAAGTATTATTGTGCTGTGATCAACTTCGATCAAGACAGTGTCAGCGTCCTCAATCTCAAGGGAGAGCCTTGAAGTTATCTGGGACTTTTTCGCATACATTACCACTCCACCATTTTTGTTTTTCTGTGACTTGGAGTGGAAACTTATATACCCTGGTATTTCGTCTATTATTTGACCATCGGAAAGCCAACACTCAGACAGAACTATCACATCTATATCAGCGTTTAAGAGTTGCAATGTTACAACAAATTTATCGAAATTACAATGAAAACTACGGATGTTCAGTGCTAGCACCCTGAAATTGTACTCGTTGGCTTTTTTCAGGAAACTATGGCATAATTCAGCTGAGGTTGCTGTGTGACACTTTATCGATACGACATCATCCAGCTCGTTTGCTATGTTAAGTAAAGCCATCTAGGTAGAATTTAAATAAAACAATGTCGTATCTCTTATTTTGAAGTGTCGTAATAAGAACAACAGAACCTTTTTTTATCTTGATATTAATAAAAAAGCCATAATTATGTGAGTGTGTTAATAATGTGGTGTACGGATTGTGTTTACATGTGAAATTTTTAAGCGAGCCAGGTCTGCTGGTATTCATTAAGAAAAGTGAGGGTAGGATAGAATAAACTATTTCCAAACCAATGTAAGATAGTATTGTAGGTGGTGGATATGTTTTGTAAATGTGTAATTGTTGTGCAATGTATGAGGTTAGAATACAATAAATAATTACAATTAACTCTTGTCTAACGAATTGAATTACAAGGCAATATAGTAGGGCAAAATAAATTATAGATAAATGCAATTTTTGGTTCTTTAAAATACTTAAAATATAGGCGTGTTTAAATACCGAATTCTTCATGAAGTTCGTCTGGGCCCCCAGAAGTTGAGAAACCGTGCTTACCAACGAGATCTTCCATAGTCTTAATGCGAATGGCTGGGTTTCCTTCTCGCTTTCGCAAGTATACTGCGCCACCTTTGGCCCAACAGAATTTATAGTCTGCCGACTTAGCAAAACGCCTGGCAGAACGAAATAACTGTCTGTTTACAAGCGTCAGGCGCTCATTAATATACATAGTTGTAGGAGTGTCACCTACGCCTATATCAGCACTTGTAAGATTTCTCCTACTTTTCGCGGCTGCCAAGAATTCCTCGCAAGTTTGGCGACGAAGAAAACGGGCCACCAGAGGACGCTGTAAGCGGGGGGGTAGTCTGTCATTTGAGTCGGACGGAGCCACAGTCCTACGAGGCCCAACGCGAGTGACATAGTCCACATCCCTTGCATCCAATGAAACCCCGATTTTATTCGAGATAGTCTGTATGATATGCATTGGACTTTCACCAGAAATCTCGTTAATCCCATGAATTTCCACTTCATTACGAAGGCTGGCTTGGGCCCGCGAGTCTAATTCTTGTCTTAGTTCTTGTATTTTACTTCGATTCAACAATATCTCTTTTTCGTATTTTTCTACTTTGCATAGACGCGAGGTGAGCTCAGTAAATTTAATTTCCTGTTCATCTAGTCGCTGGGCGCAGTGTTTTACCAAGTCCGAGAGAACATTCATTTGAGACTTAACTTCGCCAATGTCACTGCGCAATAGCTTGATCTCTTCCATTATCGCAGTCATACAAGATTCCGTGGGCGAAGGGCTAGTGGGACTCGCTAGTTGTGTTATTATCGAGCGTACAGGTGTGTTGGTATTGTCTCTTTTTGGCTCTTTACAGCGGCAAAGCGGGCATAACCAGATTGAGTCATCAAGACTTTTTTTGTCAGTTGCATTTACGCATGCTAAATGAAATGTATTGAGACATTTCGTGCACTTAATGCAAGAAGTCTTACTACTAACGTTACGAATAGGTTTGGTGCACGCACCGCATTCTACGTGTGTCTTTACTTTATCCATGTGTATTGTTGTAATAATATAATAAGTTATAAGTTAGTTGTTCGAAGCGTCGATCGCACCTAGTAGCTGGCGTGTGAGGTACAAAGTTCAGCGCCCACTGTCGCTTGTCTGAGGGAGACGATTTATTTACAACGCGCAGCCCGTCTCTTTTACTCGCGGTGAGGTGGAGCCTACCTCAGCGCACGGCACTCTTGACCTTGTATTTTAATATTCGCCAGCGAAAAGATTCAGTATGGCACTTTGACACAAGCGGTCACGATGTTACGACCGAGAATAGTCTGAAGAACTAATAGCAAACTTTCACTTTTTATTGAACAAAACAAACGCGACCACACCGTTCCACTCCTCAACTTGCACTCCAAATTTTTTAATTTATTATATGTATAGATAAAAAAAAAACCTTAAAAACCTTAAAGAAATGAATATAATTCAAGAGCTCGACATGACTTTCCATATTCCCGCTCAAAACCTCGCGCAACCATAGACAATAATAAAAAAAAATATTCATGGTCAAAGGCGGCCTACGTCATTTGACGTCTAACATACCATCGTTATCAAAAGGCGATAAAATCAAAAACAATAGTTTTAATTAATATGTGTAATACTTGCGTAAACGTCAGAAATTATTACGCAATTATATATTTCAATTAGTAATTATTTTAGCTCTTGTATGTTCTTTGTGGATTTCGATTCCCCTCCACAATGGGAGGGAAATAGACCTATTGTAATACCTACTGGAAATGTTTTGACAATATTTTTATAACAGGTCGCGTGCCTGATATTAACCCTTCTTTGGATTATAAGAATATTAGATTATAAGAATATTGTTGTGTGGTAGCGGCTAAAAATACTACCAACCCTTACCTACGTTGCTGTTGGATGTCGTAACAGACGAATAAGAGCTTAAATCGACCTGAGCCAACTCCATCTGATGCCGTTTTGTCAATAATTACATTCCCAAGGAGGGTTGACGTCAGGCTGGTCATAAAACTATTGCCAATAACTTTTATAACATTTACGAGTATAGGTACATATATTGTGTCAACCACAAGTAATTGAGATAATAGCAGGAGAATGATTATGAATGGATTATATGAATATTAGTATTACTGCTGTAGTCTTTATACCTACATATCATCATCATCACAGTCCATAAATGTCCCACTGTTCTCTGGGCTCTGGCCTCCTCCGTAATAGGAGTGAAGTTAACCTACTATACCGCGCTGGTCAGACGTGTTGGTATAGGGTTTTGTTTCGAGTTTTCCTTCTCTTGTATTGATGTTATATATGTATTTTTTTATCCCTTAGTCGTCTCTTACGATTACCCACGGGCAAGATAGGCGGTGGTGAATTGTATTCTTACTCCGTCACCACGTGGACAATATATATACCTACCTATATACATACCTATATATGCCTAAAAGTAATTGTTGAGCAGACAGCTTCAGATTGAGCTGGTCCAGATTGATGTAAATTTCTTAGTCGTCTTTTCCCTAGTATCTATCTACAACTAATATTAGAATGTGAGGGTTGGTAGTTTTGCCACCGAAGACAAAGATCGGGTACCGGTGGCTCGCTCGCACGGCGAAGAGAGGAGTTGCACGGTGGGTCTATGGGGTCACGCGCCGCCTCTTTCGTCACCCCGGACCGATTTAGCGGGGCAAGACGCATCCATAGTCCACTGCAAAAAAAAAAAAGGGTTGGTAGTTTTCGTAGTCACTAACAGACAACTTTTCCAATTACAACTATAAAAATGAATTTACATTAACTCATTGAATGCATTGGTTATCACGCTATTTACAACAGGAGATCAGTTATAAAGTATAATGAATATAAACTTTTATGGTTAGATGTAATATCCGGTCACTTAGTTTTGGATAATCGCTTATCGTAGATAGTGTTAACGATATATAATACAATACGATACATATCTAAATATTCATAATGGATACCTACTCTATTCGTATTTTTCATAATACACGTGGCTTCTAGCCTAGCCTTCTAAGTATTGGAATGATTTTCAAGACTCAGCTTTCAAACAGAAAACGCAAAATAATTGGTCTATTCGTTTAGGAGCTACGATGCCACAGACAAACTCGTCAAATTTTTATTTTTTATTCCTCTTTATGCATCGAGTGTTACAAATAACATTTAACAAGAACATAATTAATATTTTTTTATGCATGCTGTGTGGTAGCGCCTACGAATACTACCAACCCTTACTTTGTTAGTGGATGTCGTAAAAGACGACTAAGACTTTTACAACGGCTTGGACCAACTCCATCTAATACCGTTTAGTCAACAATTACATTCCCAGGAAGGGTTGAGATCAGGCAGGCATTTGCCAATAACTTTTACAATATGTAGGTACTATGAAAAACGATTACAAATTGTATCGACCCAAGTAATTGGGATAAAAGTAGGAGAATGATGATGAGCATTAATATTTTTTATGCGAACAAAGTTGCGAATGAAATCTATATAGGTATAGGTACGAATACGTATATAGTAAAATATCTGTTCAAAAACTGTGCTCTTTCTACAACTTTCAAGTTCATATCAATAATAAGGTTTAATAGATTAAAATTAACACCGGAATAGATTTAGATAACATCCCGCTTATCTCTATCGATTAAAATTTATTAAGTTACTATATAGGTAAGAATAATGTAAAAAATGGGTTTACAATATTAATTTTTTTAACGTAAAGAACTGTCCACAGATATATATCTAATTTTATATGTGTAACTTAGGTATCTATTATTATTATAAAACTGCTGAGGTATTTAATGATTTTTTTATATTTACGCGAGCAATTAGGCACTCAAAATAAAACTTAAAAAAAAAAACGGGAGGACTCGACGTGACCGTTGACACTGTAAAGTGTTCGAAACGTCAGGAAAATTATAAATATAAGCGCGATAATATCGATAAAAATATTTTTATTTGAAATAATAATTTAGCGTTATAATATCAGGCCCAAAAATTGTATTCAAAAGAAACTTATTGCAATAGGTAGGTAGCTAATTTACTTGAATTCGCGACTCAAAGGAGGGAGTTAATTAGCCTATGTATGTGGCACTCTAGATACCAAACACGTGGACCAATTTTAATGGTTATTACGTTTATCAATTTGTGTTATTATTTCGAATATCACTGAAGACACGACATTAATGAAAATTCAATATGGCGAACACCAGCCGCCATATTGCGAAAAATAAAAATAAGTTTGCAAACTGTTATCGTTGATTGGCTATTTAACAATATTTTTTATGTTTCTTATACTGTTTTTAATTTAGAATGATTATTTAGGATCTATAACGATTTAAAATTTATCTAACAACCATCCTAACCTAAATTATAAAATTCATTAGGTCAATCAATTTTAGATCTATTTTACTTTTTCTTACATAAATTATCAATATCTGAATGTCCCAGCTTAGCTTGATATTTTCTTTTTAATGTTTATGTCTACTCTCAATGGGCGCGGCCTAATTTGCCTATATATTCTAATAGTTTTCAGGTAACGACTAATATATTTTTTATTAGCCGAAAACACTAACAACAGTAGTGATTGAGCGATTGCTCACCCCCCGAAACCTCCTGCATACTAAATCTCATAGAAATCGCTGATGCCGTTGCTGAGCTTCTGAAAACATACAAATATATAGAATTTCTCGTTTAAAGGTATAAGATAGATGTTAATATCATATCTAGAATTATATTCTTTTGTAATATAATTTTCAAGATCGTGATCCAGACCACTCACTTCCTAAAATGTAAGTAGGGGAGACCGGGGCTGGTTGTGACATTTTATTTATAAAGGGTCATATCTTTTTATTTATTTAATCGTTTTACCTGAGTAAAGGTTTTTTCGGTTGAGTAACTATTCAGTATTAAATATTGAATGTTGCTTTATGTACCAAATAATTACAATAGACATAAATGACCGAATTCTGAGAGAGGAGGCCTGTCACTTTTAACCCCGAGTCAGGGGCTGGTTGTTACAGTACATGGGGTAAAATGTTACAAACAAAGACAAATGTTATTAAACATTTTTTATTAGGAACAATCATTACACATAGTTGGTTTTCTTTATTAATTATAATATCACAATGTCTAGAATGCAGTCCTATGCCTTATTAAATTAAAACTTAGAATAAACAAATCTTTAACATTATTTACCGCTACGCAAAGAGTCACAAGAATCCCTCTCTCGGCTGTTGTAATTAAACCGACTTGCTTAGAAGCTTTTTCAGCTAAAATTTTTCTGGGTTTCAGCACCGCTATGACACCTGTCTCGTCTACATTCCATATACGTGATGCAGAAAATGTATCTCTTTCTAATCGTCAGCCAACTGAGAAAAGAAATTGTCAACATTCGTTTTATTGAATGATATGGCGCTGCTCAAGCTTGTAGCTTCTGGCGAGCATATCGATAAATACGGGTTGCGTTTTAAAAACGCTGTTAGCCATTCTACACTTATACATATTTCCTTTTCTTCATATATCTCTTAGCGACATATGACACAAGCCGAAATCTTTTGCGATGCCACAATTTATTTTATGTTTCATCCTCCTCCAATATAACCGCGGCTTCGCGGTTCTCATCCTACAAAAAAAAACAATAAGTTATATGGTTTACATTATATCAGTTGGAACGAGAAATCTAGGAGCAGGTTGTGACATGTAACAACCTACCCCGAGCAAATGTAACTTTTAGCCCCGACACCAAAATTTATACTTTGAAGTTAAGTAATAAAAACACAAATTAATATAACAATATAAACGTAATTCCAACGCAAAAAGGAAGCATTAAGACGTAAAAATTACACTACAAACTTCTCTGATTAGTTGAAATACAAGTTATAGACCATAATTACTAAAAATCAAAAATGTTACAAACCTGTGGTTTTTTTTGCGACATACACGTACTCCTGTCACAATAACTCTGGCGCCACTAGCTCTCGCATTGAGTGAGCCAGTAGTAGCAACGTCATTTTTCTCTTTCTAGCATTACTTTAGCGTTCTCTTTTTCGCCACCAATGCCACTGTAACTACTTAACCGTGTCACAACCAGCCCCGGTCTCCCCTACCTTACAATGAAATAACCTAATTAGGTGTAAATAAATGTATATGACGGCACTTGCGTTTATTGCACGTGCTAAAACATGTTACAACGTGTTAACATATTCACTGACCACGCCTCCTAGCGCGTCATGCATTCCCCGCCACGCAAACTTGTTATAAAAAGAGGCGAGCGCGCGGTTTAGTCACCTCTGCCATGACACACCCCAACCAATTAGTGGTTGGGGCGGCTAACTATGTCCCATCAAAAATATCCGTGATCAGACGTCCTCGACATGTACTGACCGACTCTGACGATTCAATTACAATCGCTCAAGAAAGAGCCTACACGGCCCGCGCGGCCACAACACATAAATATCCGCGCTTCCGACCTCGCCGCCGAGGTCGTAAGTTGCGACGCGTAAAAGTCCTAAACTCAAACGTGGGCACGCCCACTTTGCTATCAGCGACGCCCCGAGCCGAGGTCCGTTCACCACAGGGTGAGCCCTCGGGCGTTGTCGCTTAAAATTTTACCGGGTTGAGAGCCCTCAGCGCTCACCCATAGTCCGGGTTAAGCTGTAACAGCCATCTGCGGCTAACAGCTAAAAGACAGACACAAAAAAAAAAAAAAAAAAAAAAAACGGTTTAGTCAGTATCGGGTTGAGAGCCTTCGGGCTCGCCCGCAGTCCGGTTAAGCTGTAAAAGCCCCTTCGGCTAACAGCTCGCAGTTGGTACCCCGCCCGGGGCGGGTATGCGACAAATGCATTTTTAACCACTGCGTTACCAAAAAAAAAAAAAAAAAAAAAAAGGTTTAGTCAGTCTAAGCCCGCGCGTGCCACGGTGCACATGTCGTGCGCTAGTCGTGTAATTTATTTGTTTGTTGGTCTGTTTAATCAGTTTAAGATCGAGCGTCTTCCGATACCGTAGCAGGGTTCATCTATTTCGCTTGGAAACGATGCGGTCCACGACTGCACGTTTCCGACGATCATTTCTCCTACGTACGTGCGAGATCTGTAGTGAACTATCTGTTGCCGTATTTCCCAAAGGAAGAACTGCTGCTCATTCTTTTGGTGAACTCCTGGCCAAGGATTCCACATGCAAGTAAAAGAGTAGTGACAATTGTGATCTTGTCCCGTAGTCACACGGGGAAGTATTATCTATCAGTTACTATGTCATCCTTAGTACTACTGAACTGATAGCAGTTTACTGTGTCATCCAGTACCATGTAGTCGTTTGTGCAAAGGCGATTGCCTGGGACTGCTTTGTGGGTTCACTTAGTGTAAATTGTAATTGGTATATAGTTGTGAAAGTAATTGTGATTACTTGCAGTACGAGAATTTACGACTTTGTATCCACATTATTGTTCCCTATGTCTGACATTTTCCCTACATATACAATATGTTATTTAACAATATCTCAGGGTTAGAATTAGGCTAAGATCGGGTACCGGTGGCCCACTCGCACGGCGAAGAGAGGTGCTTGCAGATTATTAGAGGTGATACAAATTCATAGCAAAAAGATATTCATCATCATCATCATCACAGCCCATAAATGTCCCACTGTTGGGTTCGGGCCTCCTCCGTAATGGAAGGGAAATTAACCTACTATACCGCGCTGGTCAGACGTGTTGGTATAAGGTTTTGTTTCGAGTTTTCCTTGTCTCGCATACATATTATATGCGTATTATATCCCTTAGTCGTCTCGTCTCTCGTAGGATCACCCACGGGTAAGATATGGGGTGGTGAATAATATATATTCTTACTCCGTCGCCACACGGAAAAAGAAAAAGAAATTAATCTTAATTAAAAAAATACGTTGTTTATGGTTAGTTATTTTTTTTTTTTTTTTTTTTTTCGCATCGTCCGAAGACATTTGCCATGTACAAAAATTAGGGAAGTTAAAATATATATCGAGAATTAGCGTTTAGGAATGAGAGGATCGTGGATCAGGGAGAGGAGAATATACAAAAATATCTACAGGATAGGATTATAAATAAATATTATTACATACAATAAAGGAGATTAGACAATCGTAAATAATAGGATTTAAGGAAGATAAGAGTATAGAAATATTAGTAGGTAACGGAAGTTTAAGAGTAACAAGCGTATTATAAAAAGGAACATGGTTGTAGAAGACGCAGGAAAAAAACATATGATTTAAGTCTCCAAATTCGCCACAGTTGCAGTATGGATCACTTCTTATTTTCATTTTGGCTAAATGAGCTGGTACGCATGTATGCCCTAAACGCATTCTGATTAGGACTGTAATAGCTCTTCTACCAAGTCGTAACTTGTTAAAGGCGCCACTACAGAACCAAGGTTTCGCTGGTATATAGCACTGTATCATTCTATAGTGTGAACCCTTTGATCGGCTAGACAGTGCCCAGATCTTCTCCCAAGAATCCCTGAGATAAGCACCAGGCAATGCCAGCAGGTCCTGAGGATAAATATGATATGGAAAGATATCGCCACATTCCACAGCCTCGTTAGCTAATCTGTCAGCCCGTTCATTTCCATCTATGCCGCAATGGCTTGGTAACCATGCCAAGTTGATATGCAATCCCGCACTTAAGCACAAAAGTAGCTTGTGTCTAGCTTCGTATATAAGTGGATAGTGAGTTTTAACTTTGAATGGAAATTTAGACAGTGTAACTCCTAAGAATTTTGTATGCGATTTTTCAGGTATTACAGAATCGTCGTAATGAATATTTACACGTGGCTGATTACGTTGCCGACTGTACACCACGACGGTGCTTTTAGAGGCCGATAACTCTAACCCATGCCTGTCTAACCATGCTTTTAACGACTTTAGTGCCAATGATAATTCTTGTGATGCTAAATGACTACACTTGTTAATAGAGTATATTAGTAAATCGTCTGCATATTGTAATACATTCACAGAATTGCCAACGGATGCTCTCAAGTCATAGGTATAAATATTATAAAGAAGTGGGCTTAAAACAGAACCCTGAGGTAGACCTTGCCATGATATTCTTTCTAGGCCAGTAGAATCTAGAAGTATTTTTCGTCCACAAAGCATATTTTTAATGAAGGTAACTAATAACAACGGAACTTTAATTTGAATTAATTTGATACATAATATATCTATGAGAACATTATCGTATGCGGACTGAATATCTAAAAATGTAGCCACTACAGACTTATTTTGTGAGAAGGCTAAGCGAATGTCAGTGGCAAAAAGGCTAATACCATCTATAGCACTTCTGCCTTTCCTGAAACCATATTGCGTGTTAGATAAAATATTTTGATTCTCAATGTACCATTCTATTCTATTTTTTACCAAATGTTCTGCTATTTTGCCCATAACTGGAGATAAAGCTATAGGTCGATAAGATGAAGGGTCCTTGGGATTTTTATTAGGTTTTAAAAAGGGCAACACAATTTGAGTTTTCCAAGATATGGGGATGGCACCTGTCATTATGACACAATTGATAACGTCAAGAAAATAAACTAAAGCTATGTCTCCTAAATGTGAGAAAAAAGAATATGGTATACCATCATAACCCGCTGCAGTATCAGTGGTTACTGATAAAATACCTTTTAGTTCCTCCAAGCTAAAGGGGGCGTCTAACCCGTACGGACATGCATTCGGATATTGTAGAATCGGTGTAAGAACCAAGTCTCTAACTGGTGCTGTTGGTGGAACCAATTTGTCCAGTAAGCTATCGCACAAAGAAGGTGGCATAGTCTCAAATTTTGAGTCACTAACTCCAGTTCTATGGCGTTTTATATTACGCCAAACAACTGAAGGTTTAGTATTAGGAGAAATAGTTGAGCAGAAATTTCTCCATCCTATAAGTTTCTTGTCTTTCAGGATTTTTTTAGTTTTTGATATAATGTTCATGAGTTCAGTAAAGTTTTCTTGAGACATACTTAAATTGTATTTTATTTCTGCTTCTTTTCTTTCAGCAACAACCATACTACACTCAGAATCCCACCAAGGTGGCGATGATGGCTTATAAGAATATGTTTTAAGTGGGAAAGTTGCATTAGCAGCTTCAATCATAGTGTTAATTAGATTGTTAGAACTTTTAAAAATATCCTCAGAATGTTGTCTTAGTGTTTGAATTTTATCTTCTACATACTGTTTGTATTCACCCCATTTTTCCTCCAATATTTTATGCTTCATGCGAGGAGGTGGTTTAGGAATATTTTTTATTTTAAATGTTAGTAAAGTTATTAATATAGGAAAGTGGTCACTGCCATATGTGGATGATAAAATGTGCCACGAGATAGCGGAAGCTAAACTAGGAGATGTTATTGTTAAGTCTATTGCACTATCATTTTCTAAAGGGCCAGTTCTGCGAGTTGGTGAACCGTCATTTATCACACATAAGTTCTGCCCATCTAGCACATCTAAAAGATCCTCACCATGGCTGTTGGTTAGAGAGCTGCCCCATACTCTATGGTGTGCATTAAAATCACCCATGACTACAATAGGTCTAGGCAGTGTAGATAGTAAACTATTTATGTGCAGAAATGTTTGATAGGAAGGTTTGGGAATGTAAATTGATAAAAAGCAGGTTTTATTTATAATACAAGCAACAGCAGAAAAGGTAGAATAGCTAACTATAGGAATCTGTGAATAAGATAAAGAGTTTTTAATTAGGAGGTCAGCTCCCCCATACCCATCAGATCTGTCATCTCTTAGGCAGGAGAAGCCATGAATTCTAAAGGCTGAACCTGGTTTTAACCAGGTCTCTACTAATGCAAATATAAAGGGATTGTATTTATAATTAAGTAAATATATAATATCACTTTTTTTATTAACTGCACTCCTGCAGTTCCATTGGATAGCTTTGGATCTGTGATCCATAATGAGTGTTTCAAATAGATATTACTTCTGTAAGTTTAGCTGCGTTGGTCGGTTCTATTATGTTTGAATTTACTAAATTGTTTAACAATGAAATAATGTCAGATATGGCAAAATGTGTACTATCATCACGCTTGTCAGTTAAAAGGGCTCCACCATTTGATTGAGAGAGTGAAGGTTGTCTGGTTAAGTTACGATGAAGCTTCTGATCATAACCTTTAACTAGTTTAGGCACACTTTTAGGTTTAACAAAAATGGTTTTCCTATTTGAGCCCTGACCTGTCCTTATCTGAGAGTTTAGGCTACTAGGAAGTGTTTTTGGGTATTGATTTTTGGGAGTTGTTAATATCTCCGAGTATGATTTTGAAAGTGGCGGGTGGACTTTGCTAGCCTCTGCATATGAGATGGATTTTTCTGCCATGGTATATTTTATATTTTTTTGTCTACCAAATTCTGTACAATTTTTATTAGTAGCAAAGTGAATACCTCCACATAGACAACACGAAACATTATCCTCATTAGCATCACAAAGATCACCTGAGTGCTCACCACCACACTTAAAACATCGTGGTTTTGATCGACATTGTAGCTTTGTATGACCATACCGACAGCAATTATAACATTGGATTGTAGGGTAGACGTATACTTGAACTGAAAGTGGGGTATAACACATATAAATTCGATCTGGTAGAACTTGTCCATCAAATGTTATAACTACTGTCTGTGATGGCATCCATGTCATCTCACCATCTCTCAATTGCTTTAAATTTATTCGGCGGACTTTTAAAATTTTGCCACAACCATTTGGAAGAGTACAGTTATCTATAATATCTTCAGGTGACAAATCTGTGGGGACTCCACGTACAACACCCATTCGCGAAACATTATAGGTTGGTATGAATACCTTAAAATTGTTTTCTTTAAGACTGGGATGTTCTATAAAAGCATTAGCATCTAAATAATTATGAAAAGTTAATGAGATCCTATTTCTACCTATCCTTTTCAAACTTCTATTCAAAATATTCTTAAAACAATGTTGTTTTAGAAATTTGCCAAACATAATAGGGTGAAATGTGACGCCATCATTTGCCTGATCGCTTTGCCTCTGAATATGTACTACGAAAGGTCCTAGGTCTGTAGAATTATAAGCGGGTCTTGTAATTGGGGTTGGTAGCGATAATTGAGTATCTATTTGTGGCGTTACTATCCCCGTTACTGCGGAATGTAAAGCAACATTGGTGGTAGTAGTGACCGGTGTATGTCTACTTTTATCAGTACAGTCACAAGCAGTGTCCGTATTAGAGCTAGATGATTGTTTCCTGCGTTTGTTACAATGTTTGCACATTTTATGCAATCGCATGCGCTTATGGCCTTTATCTTTTTTTGCGGATGAATCAGTATCCATCCCAGATTCGGAGCAGATGGTAACATAATTCCCTGCCAGTGGAACTGTGCCTCCTGGGTCGGGTGGCTCGTTCATATTGTAAGCTACGGTATTACATAAGTTAAAAAGACTTACCAACTATTTTATATACACTAAAACTACTATAAATATGCACAAATATTAATATAACACATATATACAACTAAAATATACTCCACTGATACACGAAAAAGATATTTAAAAATTTTAAGTAAAAAACGCGGCCGCCCTCTTCGAAACTTCCCGCCTTTTTTCATGGTTAGTTATTATTCCGCTGAAAAGTGTTCGATCGTCGAGATATTAAAAATCAAATACAAACGCGATAGAATCCGTAAAAAAAATATTTTATTTCAATTTCACTTTTGTAGAATAAATTTTTAGATTATTATTTTTAATATTGAGTAAATTTATATAATATAAAAACGCTGTAAAGTAAGTTCACGTGTCTAAATCACACGTGTGATAACATTTTTTTCATTTTTTTTAATTAATATTAGTAAGCTTTTTATAAATCTTTTATAATTAAACTTCTTTTCTTAGTAAGCTCTAAATTGTATGCCCAAAGGCTCCAACAAGACCCAAGACAGCCCTTTACATACCGTTTAGATAAAGCTGTGTATAAACGTGATACCGTAAGTAATAAAACAGAATATCAATAAACATAGCATTCAAAGGAAACGCGATCTAATCAATTCAATAGATTTTTATCAAAGTTAAAAACATTGTGAGTAATTGATGTTATACTTTTTTTTTGTTTTATATTTAAAATCTGAGTAATTAGATATCTTAGGGTAAGCGAACTTTAAGAGGAAAAAAAAATAAACACTTGTTTTTGTGTTTATTTTTATATGTATACTAGCTTCTGCCCGCGACTTCGTCCGCGTGGAATGGTTACTTTGGGCTAACGTTAACTTCAACTCGCGAATTCGTTTAAGTAAAAGGTGGAAATATTTTTAAATAATACATACGTTAAAGCTGTTTTAGGTACCTACATGACCCTTTTATTAGTAAGAGTAGAACATTTAACCTTAAGTAAAATAATAATAATAATAATAATCTTTATTGAAAACTAAATACATATGACAGTTGACATAGATGTCTTTGCCTCTTGAATTAGGTAATACCTGTGTTTCAAGAGACAGTTCCTTCCCGAAATACATAAATTTTGAACATCAAATTATTTTACAGTAACATACATTATAAATAATGAATATATATATATCTTACGTAATAAAGACTAATGATAAAGAAATCTATAATAAATGAATGAGTGTGAATTAAGGTGTTAGCTAGCGCGCTCACACGTTGTGTGTGTGTGTGTGTGCGCGTGTGCGTGTGTATGTGTGTGTGTGTGTGGTGTGCGTGTGTTTGTGATGTAGTGTGCGTGCATGTATGTGTTTCTTTTTTTTTGTGTGTATTTGTAGTTACGCGAAATAAGTATTTAAAAGTGATTCAAGTTTGACGTAATCCATATAATGCAATGTAGTACCATATAAAGTAATGCAAGTAAAAGTATTGGGTCTGATCTATACTTTCTATAGATATATACAATGTATGTATATTATACATACATACATACATTTACGCCTATTTACGATTACACATACTTTTAATGTGTATGAAATCGCTGTGTGGTAGCGGCTATGAATACTACCAATCCTCACTTTGCTTGTGGATGTCGTAAAAGACGACTAAGAGCCTTATAACGACTTGGGCCAACTCCATCTGATGCCGTTTGGTCAACAATTACATTCCCAATTAGGGTTGACGTCTGGCAGGCGGCCGGTCATAAAACTATTGCCAATAACTTTTATAATATGTACTATGAATGAAGAGTACTTATTGTATCGACCCCAAGTAATTGGGATAAGAGCAGGAGAATGATGATGATGATGACCTCTCGTGAACAAATCGCCAATTTGGTCCAGAAAAGGTGTTCCCCTTGTATTCGTCCCATTCACGATTGCTTTATATGTTTGCTTCGTCAACCTCTGCCCACTTATTATTTCTTCCACTTCGTGTCCAACCCACCTCAGCATACCAGCGCTCTTTTATAACATTATACCTAATTTTATCTTTCATACTTACATCACACACAGCTTACGAAGAGCTGTCAGCTCTACAGCATTTATTCTATTTTCATGTCTTCCCCGCCAAATCTAACTTTCACTGCCATACATGAGGGCAGGCACTAATACTTCCTATACTTATTATTATTATTTAGGATGTGTAAAGCCGACGGAAGGTCATGAGAAGAAAACAAAACTAAAAATGTAGTGTGTACAGAAGTACTTTGAAATAACATTAGTTTAAGTTTTTTTTTAATATAAGATCCAGTATTTTTATCGTAAATGCGCGCCCAGTACTTGATCATTATTTTGCTGCGATGTTATTTTTAAACTGCGATATTTCCTAAGATATTCATTGAAATCAAATAATGTAAAGAGCAATTTTGTTTTAAATTAAATACTTGTGATGAATAACTCATTTATTTGGATAAGGATTAATATTATGTTTATAAAAACACCTTCGAATATATCACATTATTTTAAAACAAATTTGATTAGCATAAAAAAGGTTATAGTGAGCCAATCTTAAAAGATAGACATATGCTGTCGCGGACTTTTATTTAGAACTTTGAAAGGGGAACAATTATGTAGTACATAATTTTTGCGCAACTTTAACCGTTTACGCAGCGGAAGCTCTCAAAAGGAAACATAAACCCGATTTTTACACATTCATCATTGTTGCTCTGCTCCTATTGGTCGCAGCGTAATATTATATAGCCTAAAGCCTTCCTCTATAAATGGACTATCCAACAAAAAAAGAATTTTTCAAATCGGACCAGTAGTTCCTGAGATTAGCGCGTTTAAACAAACAAACAAACAAACAAACAAACAAACAAACAAACAAACTCTTCCGCTTTATAATATTAGTATAGATTGGAAACCCGATAAATAGACGTAATGGAAAATTTCCAGTTAATGAGTTTTCGGAACTGCATAACATCCCTACTAAAAACTACTAAAAACTCATTTGAATATATTTTAAATGAGGTGTGAAATTATTTACAGATTTTGACGGTATCGAAAATCCAACATGCATCTTAGGATTTAGGAGATCCGTGATCTAAAGTGAACTGCTTTGCTCAATCCTGTGGAAGCTATAAAATGGACTCAGAGGAAGGGGAACCGGTCCGACTTCCTTTAATCTTGTTGACCTACTCATCTACAAAAAAAATAGTAGGTCTTTCATGGGGCAATGTATACGATTTTACTATAAACTACTTGAGTCCTTAAAGATCACCGAGATATGCCCATGAATGAATTTAACAAGGCTATCAAAATTTTTTGACTTTGTAGAAAAGGATATTTCAACTTTTCGGATTATCTAAATGATAATATAGAATGGTTATGAGCAACTCCTCTCCCAGCAATTGCGGCGGGAGTGTTACCATACCATAGATTTGATCACATTCCGTTCTATCCAGCTGGGGAGACAGAAGGAATGGCGTGCGACCTACTATATTTCAATGCACCTCTCGACGCCATGCGAGTGGGCCACTAGCACCCAGTCCTTACCTTCAGTGGCACGCATGTTGGGTTATCCATGCGGGTATCTTCTCGAGTCCATGCCCCAGCAACTTATGCCGTGAGGACATCGTTCTCTTTCGGTGAGCGTCACTAGCGGGTGGTGAACTAATCCCGATCTAACCACCCATAGCTTTGGCTAGGGTGGCATCAGGCGTAGATACCCGTATCTGTACCGCCCAATGCGCCGGCGGTAGAAGATGTCGCCATAGAGGAGTTCGTAACGGACCCGCCCCGTTGCCTCCTTGCGAATATAATTGTAACACTTAAAGATTTGTTGACGCTGTTCGTCACTGTCGTCAGAAGTCTGTATTTTTTTTTTGTAATTATTATAATTGTACAGTAATTTGTATGTGCGGCGGGTGGATCACTTGCTCCCGGTCATGGCTTTGCTGGACAGTAACCGGCGACGAAGGTGTATCATGCGTCATTGTCACCGAGACGGAGATGGGGCGGTGGGGCGCGAATGCGTGCCAAGACCACCGTTCCTGAGCCGCCCAGCCAATCTGTCGGACGCCCAGTTCCGTCTCCGGAAAGGGCGTTCGACAATCGCGTCCTTGTTGCGCCTGAGGGCCGTGGTCAAGGAGGCGGGTAGTGACAGAGGGGTGCAGTTGGCGGTGTCTTTAGATATCGCCAATGCATTGAATAGTCTACCATTTAGTTGCATCAGGGACAGGCTTCGTCATCATGAGATGCCTCTACACTTAAGGCGGCTGATGGCAGACTATTACGACCATTACGGCTACGAATACTACCAACCCTTACTTTGCTCGTGGATATTGTAAAAGTCAATTAAGAACTTTATATCGACCTGGGCCAACTACATCTGATGCTGATGCCGTTTGGTCAACAATTTACTGCACAGATGACGTAGTGGTTAAGGTACCGATCTTCCGTGCCAGTGCCGTGGGTTCGCTTCCTATGCAGGACAATATTTTGTGCGATCCACAAAGTGTTGTTGTGAGTATGGGTGTAATTTGTCTGCGTTAATTACATGTTTTTAAAGTCCTCCGTAATACAACGGCTATTTACTAAAAAAGAAAATATCTAAATAAGCTCGGTCAGCTTAGTTTGATATTTTCTTTTTTAGTAAATTGTGTTTTTTGGAATACATATTTAGATATTTATAAACTTACGACGAAAAATTAAAAAAAAAATGGCAAAATTATATTTTGGTTTGAAAGAGCCTAATTCCGAAATGCCCTAATTTTTAATTCGTTAAAGTCTGGCTAAAGGTTTCGGTGAAGACATAGACACTCTTTAAAAAACATCAGCAAATTAAGCACAACAGGTACAAGGCTTTCTTTTTTAAATAAAACTACTTTTACGGATTCTATCCCGTTTGTATTTCATTTTTAATTTCCCAACGTTTCGAACACTTTACAGTGATCATGGTCATGGGAGGACTAAGGTGTCTTACGTTCAAAAGTACAACAACAACAGACGAAATCCGTAAAAGTGGTTTTATTTCAAATGTGTAATACTCGTCAGAAACCATCTTGTTTTTCTTTTTGTTAAAAAGCTTTGAAATCTTGTTCATTCTGTATATATGTACCAATCATCATTTAAGCTCACATACTTCCCACCGTTGGGCTCTAGCCTTATCCACATTAGTAAGATAACCGGTCAAACGTGTTGGTATGTTATAATTATGCATGTTATATTATTTAGCCGTTTTTTAAAACATCCATAACAAAGAAAACTTTGACTTGCATAGTGGTAGTGGTTAAAATATCGACCAAGTGTCACGGGTTTGATTCCCACGCAGGACAATAATTTTTGCGATCAATAAATTAATTATTCCGACTTTCCGAGTCAAGGTATCATTTGTGTCTGATTATTATGTGTTTAAAATCCGCCACAATGCAAGGATTGTTTCCTTAGCACAGGGTTTAAAAACAAAAAGATAAGGGTTGGTAAATGATTTCTCCGTCGTATGGGAATCGAATCCTTCACTTGCCGTTAAATTACATTTTTTCATACAACAGTCGCGTTCAAATAAGAGGTGATATTTTTTTTTTATAAAACAATTACGTTATTTTTTTAAGATAAGGTGATATTTTGTTCTCAATGAGTCATCATAGAAAATATATATATTTATAATAAAAATGTTATAAAAAAGTATGTTGAGGACCCAATTACTTAGAAACGGTATAGCTTTGGATTGCGGTGATCAGATGTCAGTTGGTCCGCTGGAAATATGTATACTTAAGCAAACTGGTTGTACTAGAATATCGACCCCAATACTTATTGACCCCAATATATGAAGATGATGACTGTTTGGGAATAACCATAGATTAAAAAGAATTGTCAAATTGGTCATTTAAAAACTAAAGTCATATGAAAAGTATGTTGTGTTAAATAAGTTTTTTTTTTTCCACAATAGAATTTTTCATAAGAGATTTTATCATTAGCTATTACCTTGTTTATGATATTTTGTATTAATTCCTTCCTAAATGATAATATCTCAGCAAAGATATGAAAATAATTATCAAATTTTAACATCAACTTTATATTAAATTATTATAAGGTATATATTCGTTTGTATTTTAATTTTTTTAATGCAAGTATATTTTGTATATAAATCTATAAAAGTAATTGATTGTATTGGTCGATTTAGACATCAGAACGCAGCTTAAGTCTGCTTAATATGTCCGTTTTTATATACAGTACAACAATATTAGCCGTTTCAGCCTAACTGTTGTGTTATTAAATTGTGAATAAATAAATAATTAATAAATTAGAAAATTTCAAGAAATCAAAATGATCCGTAAGTTTTAGTTTTTAATTTTTATAATTAATTTTTAATATTTATTAATTTAAATGAAATCATTTTTACGCGTTTTATAGTAAGTATTTTTAGTAACTAAAATAATATACTAAAATCTAAGTAGTTTTATACATATTCTTATATAGATATGAGACTTTGTGATGTACGGTAATACAGATGAAAATATAATGATTTAGTATCATCGAACTATTCTAATGATGGAGCTAGGAGGTGGACAGTGGAACTCTTCCATGGTTTCTTGTGAGTCCCTCGAGTTTGAGCTCATATGATTCGTAAAGCGTATTTCTTAGATTATTAAGCTATATATTTTAACGTATTTTATCACGTTTTAAATTCGTTTTACATAGACAAACTATGTTTTTTAAATATTTTTCAGACAATTCATAGACATGTTTAGGTTTTTTTTTAATTGATCAAAATATTCATATATTTTTCTGCTTAAGTAGTTTTATTTGATTTAGCCATGATTTCAATTGTATTTATATGTATAGATTTAAATGAAAGTAGGTTCCCTTCGGTAACCTTCACGTATAATTTAGATCGGATGGTTTTATTTTATATTTAAAAAGTAATCTGATCATATTTTTTATAATGATACGGCATTGAAATTCATTCTGCGAAGCACTGGTCTTCAAAGATTGTTTATTTTTTTAATCTTTATTTATTTAGGGTATTTTATTACATAATCACCTTGCTATCAAAGCTGTGATTCACGAATTGGTACGATTGTAGTTAATTATTATAGTAGTTTTAAAACATAAACATATTGGGTATACCGAAATCCGAAAGGACAACAATAAAATTTAACTCTGCCAACTTCCTAGACTTTAGGTACCTAGTTGCTCAAACTGTTAATTGAAATAAAATGTTTGGCGTTGTAATACGATCGCCAAGAAACAAAATGAGTAATCTATATCTTAATCAATGATATAACAAAGATATTGGTGATATTATAGTGGCATCATCATAACCCTGTCCTTATTCCAATTACTGTGGGGTCAACGCAATGTGTAGAGTACCTATCGCAAGCCTTGACAATAGTTTTATGACCGGCCGCCTGCCTGACGTAACTCTCCTTAGGAACGTATTTGCTGACCAAACAGCATCAAGTGGAGTTGGCCCAGGTCGATATAAAAACTTATTGTTTCAAAAACTAAAATATAAATCAGAACAAAATAAAATTGCCATAAATGTCCAGTAATGTTTTGCATTTAGACCTACGTTCAGCTATCGGTTCGGTATCTTGAGTTGGCCTACGTATATATATATATGCTTTTAGTTGCTAGTGTCCGTAGCTACTATCGCAAAGCAAAGGTGTTTTTATTGAGTATATTAGTGTATAATTTATTTATGCTGTATGCTGTGTGGCAGCGGCTAGGAATACTACCAACCCTTACTTCGCTCGCGGATGTCGTAAACGACGACTTATAACGACCTGGACCAACTCCATCTGGTGCCGTTTGGTCAACAATTACATTTCCAAGGAGGGTTGACGTCTGGCAGATGGCCAGTCATAAAACTATTGCCTATAGCAATAGTTTTATGACCGGCTATACTTTTACAATATGTACTATGAAAGAAGAATACATATTGTATCGACCCCAAGTAATTGGGATAAGAGTAGGAGAGTGATGATGGTGATACAAATTAATAGCCGCATTTGTCATAAGATCTGCTAAAATGTTAGTAAACATTTCAACATTGTAGAAATTCAAAATATATTTAATAAAGTAGGTATATCGTCATCAGTAAATAAAAAAAATCGTCATGTCTGCTCATAATATGGTGAATCCAATTTATTGATAAGTTATCCAAACTTCCTGGATAAGTAGTGCCTTGAACCAAATCTCTATGTAATAAAAATTTTCTTTTTTCGTATATTACAAATTAAAAACTTAGGGAATGGACTGATATTGTTATCTTTATTTGCTCAGAAGAATCTGAGTCCATATACCATCACAGTGTTAGGCTCCGTTCTCCACCACAGTACGAGGAAAATTGACCTACTTATACCACGCTGGTCAAATGTGATGACATTGGGTTTTGTGTCAAGTTTTTCTTCTTTGTCCATCGATGATGATGAATGGAGAATGATGATAACGATTGATCATCATTCTCCTACTCTTATCCCAATTACTTGGGGTCGATACAATATGTAGGTACTCTACTTTCATAGTACATATTGTAAAAGTTATTGGCAATAGTTTTATGACCGGCCGCCTGCCAGACACCAACCCTACTTGGGAGTGTAATTGTTGACCATACGGCATCAGTTGATGTTGGCCCGGGTCATTATAAGGCTCTTAGCCATATTTTGCGACATCCACGAGCAAAGTAAGGGTTGGTAGTATTCATCGTCGCTACCACACAGCTTTCTTCTTTGTCCATCCATGGCATCCATATTTGTATAATATGCCCCTTAATTGACTTTAAAGGCAGCCACAGGTAAAAGGCTAGTGATATATTTATTTCTACATTTTATGGTAAATTTTATTTTGTATCGTTTTGAACTAAACACAGTAAAAACTTTACTGAGATTATTATTTTGATTTGAAGATTCATATGCTCTCAGAATATTTTTCTTTACCGTTATAGCCAAATATAAGAATTAATTTACAATTCAAATACGCGTTTATCCACAGGTTTGAAAGTGAGACCTTTGTGGGGCAATTTATCTTCTTTTTTTAAACTACAAATAATTTTCTGACGAGACAGTCTCAATAGAAAATTTTTAGACATTGCTTTATTGATATACTAATTTAAATTTTCAGTTATAATTGTATTAAACAATAACACCAGCCAATTATTTAAATTATTGACACCTTTTTTAATTTATTTAACCTTTGAGATGCTTGATTTATGTTAAAAAAAAAACAATTAATTAACTGTGTGGTGGCTACAAATACTACCAATCCTTACATTGCTTGTGAGTATAATAAAAAAAAACTAGTAAGAGCTTTATATAGATCTGGTTCAACTTCATCTGATGCCATACGAATAATAATTACATGTCCCAGGTTTTGACGTCAGGTCGGCCCTAAAACTATTGCCAAAACTTTTGCAATATGTACGATGACAGAAGAGTGTACATATTGCGTCGATCATAAGTTATTGGAATAAGAGCTGGTTGATGATGATGTTGTGTCATCTCTGTTTATTTAAGTGTTATTTAGAAGTAATGCGATCGTTTTCAGATTTCTTTTTTGGTTAGCACAGAACGTTATTTACGTCAGCTATAAGCGTTAGATATAATATCTACTTATTGGGTGACACGCAATTTTTTATCTATTCGTCTACAACCATTCTAACTAATATTATAAACGCGACTGTAATTTTGTTTGTTACATCTAAACCACTAAACCGATCTTAAAAATATCACTAATGGAAAGCTGGGGGGCCGTTGACGATAGGTACCCAAAGAGGTAATCTATAGAACCGGCCACGGACAACAAGAATTCCAAGGTAGAAATAGAATCCAAGGTAGAATAGAAGAAAAGGTACCATTGGTAGACCCAAATGCCAATTTATACGGTGCGTTAGGGGGCCACGCGCCGTCCTTTCATCACCCCGGACGGAACGGCGTATGTCCAGGCCATAGCATGCCAAATAAAAAATATGATGGCGTCTGGTGAACAATTACATTTTTACAAAAGAATGACGTCAGACAGGTTGCAATAAATTTTATCGAATTAGAGTAGGTACATGTTGCTGCACAACGAATTAGTCCATTTGGTTCCTGCAACTCCATCGTAATCTTCCCCTTAAGTTTGTTATTTTAAGATGTACCTATGTCATGTTAGGGTGCGATGAAGCTGACATACTCTTGGGGCCTCCATAATATATAAATAAACAAAAAATAAAAAAGGACTGCATATTGCATCGACCACAAGTAATTGGGATAAGAGTATAATGATGATGATGATGATAAGCGGCAAACGATCATTAACTGGAATACAAGGGACACAGGTGCTGCCTACCGTAAGGTAAGCTCTGCGCTTCTTAATTTCTGGATCACCAAATGAGGCTTAGCATATTGCTAATATTCATAAATTATTTTTCTGCATGAATGTGGTAATACCATAATTTATGTCTTCGGATAGAAACTGTTAGAAATATGGCCCTACCACTAAAAATTGACTTTAAATATTGTTTCTCCTAATAGGATATATATTGCCTACACCTAATTGCTATAAATTACATTACTAGGGGAAAATATATGAAATAAATTAAATTTTAATTAAAATAAAACTATTTGATGACTGGAGAAGTTTTATGGTTACAGTCCTCTAGTTATCATTAGGTAACGCTCAAAACTGCTCAAAAGGTAAATTTACAATAAAATTAAATGCAAACGCAATAATAGGCGTAGTTCGAAAGTAAAATTAATAACAAACGCGTTCAATTCCAAATTTAAAAAGTAAAATTTAATGCAAATGCGATTAAATCCGTAAAAACAGTTTCATTTAACTCGGTGTAAATGTCGGATATCGTTACGCCCGTAACGTAAAATATATGTACAGAATTTTAGTGATTGAAATAAGAATTAACAAAACAAGAAACGTTGTATAAAATTATTAGTAATTGTATATAATCAGAGATTAGCAACAAAAATCTAAGGATTAGATATATACACTAATTTACGCATATATTTATGTAATCATGAAATTTTACGTGATTGGTAATATTTTAGATGATATCAAATATTTGCGTCATGTTTTTATTTAATTAATTATATTTCCTCTTTAATAAGTTTAGGGCTGGATATTAAATATATGTGTCATGTTTTTATTTAATTAAAGAGGAAATTACTCTTTAATAAGTAAGTTTGTCTTTGAAATTTAAACTTTGTGATGGATAAAGTCGGAGCAGTATCTCGCTTGCCTACGGATATCGAAGAAGATTGATGACATAATTATGCTCATCTCGCGCACATCATTCATCACATCGCTCAAGGAGAGGGTACCCCTCAAGGGGTATTCCGTCGGGCCGACCACTGATGATAAGTTCACGCTGTTTCGGTGGCCGGTCCAACGACGAAGGCGAGGTTCACGGGTGGGTTACGGGTATGCGTGCGTACGCCCCTCTGTCGCCCCGGACGGAGTGGTGCGAGGAGTGCGCCGATCATAACCCACACCAAAAAAAAGGGTACATACTGTAAAAGTTATTGGCAATAGTTTTATGACCGGCTGCCTGCCTGACGTCAATCCTCCTTGGGAATGTAATTATTGACCAAACGACATCAGGTGGTGTTGGTCCAGGTCGTTATAAGGCCTTTAGTCGTCTTTTACGACATCCACGTGCAAAGTAGAGGTTGGTAGTATTCATAGCCGCTACCACACTGCAAATAAATGATTGGAAACGTGGTCTCTAAGTGTAGGCTTCATACTAAAAGTCGTTCAAAAGTGGCAATGGGCAACCCACGTTGCTCGATTTACCAACAGGAGCTGGGGAAGAAAAGTTTTGGAATGACGATCAAATATAGGACACGCAATGTAGGATTAATAATGGAGAAAATAATTATTATTAAATGATAATACCAATAGTTTAATAATTTAATAATTAGTATATATCAATAAAATATTGATAATACAATCAGACGCTATTTATATAAAGTCATTATACTTCAAAGAGGTTATTTTGTAATGTCATTCATTCTTTTTTTATTGCGTTTTGTTTGGCAAACAGGTAAGCAGCCAATCTGATAACTGAAGACCGCGGTGCCTAAGAAGTTAAGCGGCGATTTATCGCTCTTGGTAGTTTATTTAGATATAAAAGGGGATATTATGGGCTCCATAAATGAATGGCTATTTGGCGGGAATTTAAAAATGTCATGTGGTGGTCTTGCATTATATTCAATATCTTAATATTTTAAAGTGTTTTCTTAAACAATTTTGATATCAATTTATGTAATGTAATGCAGAGCAACTGCTGGGGTGCATTAAATATGATATAAAAGTGCTTTACAAATATTTTCGTTTACCATTAATTTCCCAAAAGATACCATTAACAGTGTGACCATAACACTGTTGAAAGCGACCTTATGACTGACGGACAAAGACTAATTTGAAGAAGTTGTAAGGATATGAAGACTCGACACTGGTAACAATGGACTGGTATTAGTAGCTGATTTTAATACAAAAAAAAAAGAAGAATGGACCATTTACAAATTATTTTCTTAATAATCTATTTAAAAATAAACAATAAGTAAATATATAAAGTAAAAGTATGAACTTTAATTAATAACAAAGATGGCGTCCTCTATGTAGAGACATTTCGTTTTCTTTGTGCGAACTGCAAATAATTATTCCGATTTGGGATGTTATTTGTTTATATCTATTAATTGTATATATTTGTAATTGACTGCACAGATAGCGTAATGGTTAAAATATTGCCCATCCGTGCCCGTGCATGGATGCAATTCCCACGCAGGACAATACTTTGATCATCATAATCTCAGCTCATATATGTCGCACTGTTGGGTTCGAGCCCCCTCCATAATAGGAGAGAAATTGACCTACTATACCACGCTGGTCAGACGCGTTAGTATAGGGTTTAATTTTGAGTTTTCCTTCTCTTGCATACATGTTATATGCATTTTATATCCCTTAGTCGTCTCTTACGATCACCCATGGGTAAGACAGGGTTGGCAAATTGTATTCTTACTCCATCACCACATGGACAACTTTTGTATTACAGAGAAAGATTTTCAAAATGCAATTTGTATAATATAGATTGTGTTTATCATTCATTTATTTATATACAAATTAAGTGCGTGAGGAGAGCGTAACTCTCACTCTTCTCCCATAACCGAAGGCAAGCGAGACAACTTTACCCAAAACAGTATTTATCCCAATCCTTTTCGTCATAATAAGGTTGCAGATTATAATATTAAAGCTCTGCCATAAAAAAAAAAGATTCCTTTCAAAAACTGGCCCAAAACGTCTGCAATGCACTTTTCTTATCAAAATCCAATCAATAATATCCTAGATATAAATCCGTCTGTATATTAATCTACCGACATACAAAACACCGTATTTGTCTGGAAAAGTCATTGACTCTTTAGCAGATTGAATAAATTCTAAGACAAGTGATTTTTCTGAATCTGGATGTAGGTAATCTGTATCCATTATTTTTATTTTTAACACACTTATATAATAATAATCTTTATTAGGTCGTAATAAAAAATAAGGTTACGATAATCTCCTTATATTAGACATTTGAAAAGCAGCAGTGCTTTGTCATTCGTACTAGGATACCCTGTGGTGATATTTCGTCGTATGAAACGGATTCTTTGATACGTGATTTTTGTCGGATTAATTTAAATAAAACAACAATGCAATAATTTAAATAACTATTTTAGTTATTGCATTGTTAGTTTATCACATAAACCTTGCAGGAATTTATTTTTTTTAAATGTTTGTAACTGAGAGTTTGGCGTGATTCGATAGATGTCGCTGGCCCTTTTTTCTGCATCGCAATCTAGTGAGGAAATTCGTTTATATAATTATTTTGATTTTAAATTAAATTAAAACGACCTCGAATTGCCGACCATCAGGCAATACTTGAAGCGGTGCTCCCAGAGGTTCATTGACTCTGCCATGACACACCCCAACCAGTTAGTGGTTGGGGCGGCTAACTATACCCCATCAAGAATATCCGCGATCCGACGTCCTTGACATGCACTGACCGACGCTGACGATGCTATTACAATCGCTCAAGAAAGAGCCTACACGGCCCGCGAGGCCATAACACACAAATATCCGCGCTTCCGCCTCCGCCGCCGGGGAAAGAAGACGCGACGCGAAATAATCACTAATTCAAACGTGGGCACACCCACTTTGCCACCAGCGACGTCCCGAGCCGAGGTCCGTTCTCCACAGGGAGAGCCCTCGGGCGTTGTCGCTTAAAACTTATGCCGGGTTGAGAGCCCTCAGCGCTCACCCATAGTCCGGTTAAGCTGTCAAAGCCCTCTCGGCTAACAGCGATCGCAGTGGAAAGAGTTTAATGGGTATTCTATCCCCGTGGCTAGCGAGTCCCACACTCGTCTGTTTTTCCGACAGGCGGGGGTAAGTGCGAAAACGCATTCTTCAACCACTGCGTTACCAAAAAAAAAAAATAACTGGTACACCACCGGATTGAGAGCCGTCAGCGCTCAGCCATAGTCCGAGTTAAGCTGTGACAGCCATCTGCGGCTAACAGCTAAAAGACAGACACAGAAAAAGTAGATAACCAAATTTAAAAATTTCTATCCAATAAAAATAATTTTAAAAAAATATACTAATTGAATTGAGAACCTCCTCCTTTTAGAAGTCGGTTAAAAATAGATTAAAGGACAAAAAATGGAAAAATCCTAGGGAAGACATCTTTAAAATAACTTTTCTCATTCCAATATCTATCAATAAAAAGTTTTATAACAATTGATATTAAGTACCCCCGCGTATTTTTTGCAATAAATTATATTTTTGTAAATCAATCTATTCTTATTTTAAATTTATTGACAATTATTTTCTACATTTTACTATCTAGCAGAAGCGTGTTCTTTTAGTTTTTTAAACTATTATTTATTTTAATGTCTATGGTAGCAAACGAGCAAGCAGTCTAAAAGAAGCGGTGTCTAATAAATAACGGTCGCACATGGGTTTCTTTAATAGAATATGTAAACCCATAGAGTTATATGTATAGAGAAGCTATCCCGAATAAATATTTTGTTCCATTTTGGTAACAGTTAAACTAAAGTCCGCTGCAGCGCTAAAAGAATAAATAGGCAATCTAACGCGAACATTGAAGCACACAGCGCTAGATCGCTTTATAGTTGTAATTTTCTCGTGACCAAAACGTCGTAAGATGTAGGCACTTCATGCGCACTTACGCGTTTCGTTCAACGTTATGTAACAAAGTGTGTTTTTATAGATGTTACACCGCAGAAGTTACATAGTTTTTGTACCTACAAACATTCATTAGAACTCATACAGCATTCTCTATTTCAAAGTTATTCAGTAGTTAAATAAATAAAAATAATAGTAAATTATAAAAGAAAGTGAACTATTATATGTTTATATAAACTTTGCTTTAACATACGACAATAGTTTTGAATATCCGTGTGATGACGGAATAAGAATACAATTCATCACTACCTGTCTTGCTCGTGGATATCGTAAAAGGTCGCCTTTAAACGATATAATATGCATATACTACTATACTATCAAGAGAAGGAAAACTCGAAACAGAACCCTATACCAACCTGTTTGATCTTTGACAAATAAGTATCAACTGATAACACAAACTAAAGGAAAAAGAATATAAATAATCAAAATACTTTCTAGACACTACGTCAAGTCTGTGTTTAGTCACACATTTTTACCTCCAACCAGTGTAATTGAACATCTGCGGTGATCTGCGGGCTTTAGTCTATAATCAAAAATGGCGTGACATATAAATGTAGAATATTTTTTTTTATTGTGCTAATTCGATATTATTACCTATTTGTGCACTTTAACAACAAAACATTTTACTTAGTTAAATAAAGAATTTTTTCACATCCACATGTGCAAGTTTTGATTGGTATTATTCGAATTATCGTATTAACAACGCTGCTCTGTATACACCTACAGTCCATGATGGTCGCAGTCACACTAAAGTGAGGTGTACGGATTGCAGTACACCTTAGTCGAACAAAGCAAGTGTTCGGAACGCAAAATCTAGTACGTAGTACATATACAGGGTGTCCCAAAATTCAACGATAAGCCGGCACCAGCAGGTGGACCTACATATGACTACTCGAGAACAAAAAAGAAAAAAATTCTACCTTGATTTTTTTTTTCATTACGACAAAAAACCGATTTCTTTAAAAATCGACATCTTTTATTATATTATTAAGTGCCATTGCTACAATTTTACAAGTAATTCTGTGTTTTTTTTTGTATTGGTAAGGTAAGTAGCACTACTATCGATCACAACCATTAAAAATTCCAGAATATCTATAGTTTTTACACAAAAATCAACCAAAACTATGTTTTTTTCATAAATTATGTAAGATTTTGACTTTCAGCTCACTTTCACTCATCACAGTGAAAAAAAAAAGTATGGACACTACTGTGGCAAATAGTATTAAAAATTGGCGCAACTAACTACAATTCTAAAATGGTATAACATTCTAGGCAAACTAGCCACAAAAATATACTTAGGTGTACTATTTCAAAATAACAACCATACTTCGAAAATTGTTAGTGTTGATAGTAATCACTTTTACTATGTAGCCCAAATGTTTTTGTTGCAAGTTCTCAGAATTTGAATGAGACATGTGCGTAGTCCATAAGATAACATAAGTTAGACAGAGATAGAGAGATTATACGTTAGAGGGAGATAGATAGATGCTAATTGTTTAGTAACATTAATGCAGGTAGAGAAGTAATTAATGTCCTCAGCAGCACAGCAAGTCAGTACGCTCTACTTCTTTGTTTACTGCACACCGTTCTGTTTTAATTAAAGTGGCTCTGATACTAACGACTTTGGATTGAATTAAGTGACCTGGAAATTGACCTGACTTGGCATTATTTTAGACTGTGATTTTGTGTTTTTTTAAAGAAGTTTTGCCTTATTTTCAAGTGTTTAGCATTCATTATGCCGCTACCATATACAGCGTTAGAATACGCTAATATGCACCTAATTTATGGAGAATGCCGATGCAATGCCAACGCTGCTAGCAGATTATATCGAGCAAGGTACCCTACTCTTCAAAGGTATCCGGATTATCGCGTATTTATTAACGTGCATCAAGCATTTTCGGAGGGTCGTATACCATCTGACAGGAGAAACGCTGGAAGACCTAGATCGGAACACGATGAAGAAGTTCTCAAAGAAATAGAAAGCGATACAACTACCTCTGTACGTGGCATACAAGTAGCAACGGGAATTCTAAAAAGTACTGCACATAGAATTTTAAAACGTCACCAGTTTCATCCATATCATTACAGGCGCGTGCAGGCGTTATTACCGCGGGACTATCCACTGCGGGTCGCATTTTGCCGTGTAATGCTGCAAAAACACAGGGAAGATCCCCAATTCTTAGACAAAGTTTTATGGTCGGATGAAACAACCTGCAAGAAAGATGGCTATTTAAATCTTCACAATCTTCATAGCTGGAACAATGAAAATCCGCACCTGGTGAGAGAAGACAAATCCCAATATCAATTTAAGGTTAACCTATGGACGGGCATAATAAATGGAAAAGTGATAGGGCCCTTTGAGTTACAAGGAAACATAGATGGCAATAGCTATTTGAACTTCTTACAAAATGAGTTACCAGGATTATTAGAAGACGTGCCCTTAAGTGATTTGCAAAACATGTGGTTTCAAAACGATGGTTGCCCAGCTCACTATGCCCGCCCTGTGCGAGAGTACTTAGACCAAGAGTACCCAGGGCGTTGGATCGGGCGACTTGGTCCTATCTTATGGCCACCCCGTTCACCCGATCTAAATCCCCTGGATTTTTTCTATTGGGGTTGTCTAAAGGACAGAGTCTACTCAAAACCCATTGCAACCTTGGACGAGCTTCGCCAAAAAATAATTCAGGCTGTGGATCACATGAACAGAATCAGATATGCAAGAAAAATAAAACGTTCATTTTTAAGGCGATGTCGTGCCTGCATTACTGCCAATGGCAAACAATTCGAACATTTATTGTAATTTTAATAATATAGTAAATTCTAATCTCTCTATATCTATCTCTTTCTAACTTATGTTATCTTATGGACTACGCACATGTCTCATTCAAATTCTGAGAACTTGCAACAAAAACATTTTGGCTACATAGTAGAAGTGATTACTATCAACACTAACAATTTTCGAAGTATGGTTGTTATTTTGAAATAGTACACCTAAGTATATTTTTGTGGCTAGTTTGCCTAGAATGTTATACCATTTTAGAATTGTAGTTAGTTGCGCCAATTTTTAATACTATTTGCCACAGTAGTGTCCATACTTTTTTTTTTCACTGTGATGAGTGAAAGTGAGCTGAAAGTCAAAATCTTACATAATTTATGAAAAAAACATAGTTTTGGTTGATTTTTGTGTAAAAACTATAGATATTCTGGAATTTTTAATGGTTGTGATCGATAGTAGTACTACTTACCTTGCCAATACAAAAAAAATCACAGAATTACTTGTAAAATTGTAGCAATGGCACTTAATAATATAATAAAAGATGACGATTTTTAAAGAAATCGGTTTTTTTGTCGTAATGAAAAAAAAAATCAAGGTAGAATTTTTTTCTTTTTTGTTCTCGAGTAGTCATATGTAGGTCCATCTGCTGGTGCCGGCTTATCGTTGAATTTTGGGACACCCTGTATATCGATGTGAAAACCTAAGTCATTCAAGATGTTCAAGCTGGTCAAGGCTCTTGACTATTAGACCGTTAGTCAAATTGACTATCGGTCTATTGAAAAATAATCCCATGTGTCGGCCATCTTCTTCATCATCATCACAGCTGATATACATACACAATACAAGAGAAATTGATTTACCACGCTGC
This sequence comes from Lymantria monacha, assembly GCA_905163515.2. Classification (NCBI taxonomy): domain Eukaryota; kingdom Metazoa; phylum Arthropoda; class Insecta; order Lepidoptera; family Erebidae; genus Lymantria; species Lymantria monacha. The sequence goes on along the minus strand of LR991095.1, from coordinate 29,589,856 downwards.
TCAGAAGTTTTGATATGGAGTTTTAATTAGAGTTTTCCTTCTCTTGCTCAGATGTTATATGCATATTATATCCATTATAGTCGTCTTTCACGACACCCATGGGTAAGATGGTGATGGCGTGATTATCATTATGGGGGTTAGTGATACCTATTAATTAACATTGCACGGCGCTATCCGATCTATCTCCACTTGCCACATTTGTTGGCTGCAGCAAGCCTATCAGTAATGATAGGTAGGTCCCAGTAGGTACAATGTAGCACGACCTTCTACCAGAACCAGTTCTGATAGACCTGTAGTACTCACATATTTGTACAGTAAAACCAAGGTGCTGATGCTTTGATAAATAATGCACGTTGGTCAATTCGCCTTCGTAGATCTATTAGCTCTTAAAACAATTATAGCTTTTTTTTATACCACACGATTGCACAAGATTTTCCCTATATAGTTTTGCAGTTTTAAAATCTCTATATATTTATGACTGGAGGCAACTGCACTCTCTCGCATTTGACAAAACGTCAAAAAGGTAGTGTGCGATAGAAACAGCACTAGCCGGAATTAACCGATTGCCTCTTTCTAAGGGTCTATATGAAATATTTATTCATTCTCTACTTAGTTATGTCTCTGCAACTTTTTGTCTGTATAACATAATTAGTCAGTACATAGATAAAATACTTAGATTATAAAATAAAAACAACTTTATTAAAAAATATATATTTATTATCAACTACATATTTTAACATCTATACAATCGCCACTCTCCAAGCCCAGCTCCCGTGGTGTCATTTTATCTGAAATAGAAATATTTGCATCAATATCATTCTGCATTGATTACGATGATGGCTGACAAGACATATGCTGAGAATGAAAATGGCTTAATTCAAAATTTTGGGATATATTTGAGAATTTAACGATTAATTTTTTGACTGGCTTTCAGGCTTTCATTGGTAGCGGCCTAGCTGTACCTCTAGAATTGCAAAGGTCCATCAGCAATAGGTGTGCTGCTTGCACATTTACCTATAAGCAATAAAAAAAAACTGGAAGATAACATCTTTTCGGTCCATGAGAATCTGACCGTTCCTGCCAATGCAATGTAAAATGATGCATTTTGCTTTGTCATTTATTTTAAATAATATTTTTAATTCAAGAAAATTGTATGCATTAGACTTTACAAAGCTATAATTAAGGACACACAATTTTCACTTATTTACCTAATACCTAATTAACTATCATTATCCTGCTCTTATCCTAATTACTTGTGGTCTCAATATAATATACTTCTCTCCCCACATTCATATTGCAAAAGTTATTGGCCATAATTTTATGACATGCTTGCCATATCAGCAATAAACTTCAAAATGAACTATTAAGCTTGCTGTCAAATCACCCAAATTGTACCATTTATAAGGCAAATTAATATTAATATACTGTCAATATTATATCATTATCATCATCCTGATCTCATCGTAACATCCTGTGCTCCATGCAATATGTACTCGTATTTGTATGTTTGTACGTTTTACAATATAATGGCAATAGTTGTGTGTGGCATATGTTGTTGGGAAATATTGTTAACTAGGCTGCATCAGGTGGAGTTAGCTGAGATCAATGGAAATCTCTTGGTCGCCTTTTATGACACTAATAAGTAATTAAGAATTGGTAATATTCATCGCAGCTATTAAACAGAAAATATAACATTATATACATACATGTAATTAAATCGCCATCAAAATAAAACTTTAATTGTCTCATTGGTAACTCTAAATATTCTGCACATAACATCATTGCTGTAGAAAGTTTCTCGTCGGATGTTACTGTTGTTTCAAAAGGTTTCTTCAACGATTGACATTGAAATTTTATCCTGAAGCCATCATTAACTTCTCTTCTTGAATTTAAATTGCTACTACTTGGCTTTGCTAGTGTTGTGACATCCTGATGAACCATTCCTCCGTCTATAAACTTTGCTATATTATAATTGATAGAGTCTGGTGTATCATCAGCTCTAACTATTCTATCATTGTACATAAACAATAAATTTCCATTAGGAACATTCTCTTTCTCAGAGAAATACTTAAATATCTGTGTTAATTTTTGGTATTTTCTTATTTTGAACCTGAATACTTGTGTACTTTGCCATTCCACTTTAACCGAAATTTCCTCGTTTTCATTTTCTAAAGGGTCATCTTCTATAATTTCTACATCATCTGTTGTTGTGCGAGCTGATGAGAAGAGTTGTTGGTCACCGCACGTATCTGGATATTCCTCTGCATCACCAATATTGAAAGTTATATAGGAAGCGTCTTGACCTCTTATATTACGTCTTGAATTCCTAACTCTACCACGACCTCTGGTGGTACTCCTAGCGTTATTATTGCCTCTCCCTTTTGTTCTTTTCACGGAATTACTACGATTTGTCGCTGATTTTCCTCTTTTTCCTTTGTTACTTTTGGTAGTTTCAGAATCACTGTCCAAGGCGAGAATCTCAATCACATCAATATTATTCACATTTGTGTTTTTGGTAAGTGCAGTTTGCCGCCGATTCCTCGTTACCCGGTCACAGCTTGGTTCAAGGTTAGCTTCAGGCACTTTACGTTTTCTACCACCTTTAGGTGTAGCCTTCTTATTCTTTGCTATAATATTATCTATATATAAATCATCGCTGTCATCACTTATTACACTTGTGTTACAGTCATCTAATATTGTTTCTGATGGCACCGAATCCGTTATATTTATTATATCATTTGATTCAGAACATTTCTTCTTGTTTTCGTCCCTGTTAATCGACTTGTATTCAGACTTTAATGACTGAAATTTCTTGGCTGCGTTTGAGTAACAATCGTCATCGGAATCCATATTTTGTTACATTAACATTATATAATATACTAAAACAATAATAATTATAAATCACATATAAGAACACTTTAAACAATAATTCGAAATAGTTTGGTTTGGTTGGAATGAAATTGATTAGATTACGGTCAATTTGTTTATTGTTCATAGTTCAGTCATTCATTCACTAGAGATGGGCATAACTAATAATATCGTTACTGAAATGAATGATGTAAACACGAACGATAGGCACTTTTACTCCATTCATCCATTCCATCCTTGGCGTTGATGTTTAAAATCTTTAAATAGCAGAGACAACACTTTATCCTTTACCAAATATGAATTTACAATATTTTTTTTATATAAATAACCTGAAATGGAATTATTAAAAATGTTATCAGTAAAATTAAAAGTTAATTGCCCGGGTGATGATTTTGCTTATTAGTTAGTTTTATTGGAATAAAGGACACCAAAACAACAAAAAGATGAATCGATAATCGGAATCGGTCTTGAAGAGTACAGTATCATTGTAAAAGTAAAGATTATCTACTCTTGTAAATAATTTTGTTTGTTCAATAATGTCTGAGTAAAATGCGTTTCTTGACTACTATATTATTTAAAAAATACTTTATTTTATTATTATACATAGTAATACTTTTACAAAGGCTAAAATAATTGTTTCTTGAAAGATCTTTCTGTTTTAAACGTTGTTTTTTTTTGTTATTGCGATAGATAGTAACAATCAATGAAATAATACCTGGGTTAATTGATGAAATTATGGATCATTAAATATAATCTACGGACAGATAAATTAGACTATTAAATAAAAGGATTCCATTGCTATATACAAAAAATAACGTAACTGTGTAGGAAAAGCAGTATACAGACTAAACTAATATCGACCTTTTATATGTTAATATTTAGAGTAATAGAAGCATCTTAAATTGTTCTAAATTTATGTTGGTAATGTATTTATGGCGATTACACACACTCGTTTATTTAATGGTAACAGTGGTGAAGTAGCGAAGGCGGACGGAACACAATAATATCTTATAAATTGAGGTTTTCAGCACGCAATAACTCCTTACTGATGTCTAATATTACATTTGAGTGGAACACATTATACACATACTTACCTACAACTAATAAATATTCGATTTAGCGAATTTTCAATATTAGTACCAGTATCAGGTATCGATGTAAATAACGTGTCCCATCTCTATTAGTGACGTTCATCACGCATTTAGTTCGTTTATGTTTCGAATTTTGATTAGATTAGATAGGTACCTAGCTAGCTTACATATAAAATATAAATAGATAAAATTTAGTTAACTATCTTTAGCGATATATATATTTAAGTATACATTATATCGAATTATCTAATATAATAATGGATTACTAATATACTACAGAAATTGTCAATGACATAGGTATTTGTTTACTAATAACGACAAGATTAGGTTCCTAGTTAGACTGGTAGGCAGGTACCAAAAATAATGTTGCTCGTATGACTAAATATGAATACTGTATTATTAACATCTATGATAAAACAATTCATCTTGAATAAATAACATTTTGAATTCATAAATTATAGCAAATTTATTACGCCACAAAATTTTGTTAACTATTAGCTGTTATTACTTTTTTACTATGATTTGTAATTAATTTGCGAATCGGCTTTGTAACCGAATTTAAGCTTAAAAAGTAAATTTACTGGACATCTCCCAAGGGGGGAGAATGTCATAATCGCCACAATTATCAGACCTTGGCGATCACAATTGTTGTGCACGGTATTAAATCAGTTTTGTAATTTGTTATTTGAAAACTAAGTAAGATGTCCATATTCGTTTTTAAAATGATCGTTTAATGTTCACTGACATTTGAATTATTATGAGGAATTAAAAAAAAATCAGTAATGCGAATACGAACTAGAATTGACAACAAAGTTCGTTCATCATTAGATGATTGGATTTTTGGACTACGAAGCGTGGTGATCGCTTCCAGTAGACGTAGTTAAAGAAATCAAAAAATTCATGAAATTATATTCTAATGTCATTACTTCTATTTCTCGTGTCTTATTTTGCATTTGCCTAGTATAATTTATCCTAGTATAATGTAATGTGTTATAAACTAGGGATCTGGGGGGGCACACTTAAAACATTACTTATTTTTACTGACCGTCGCGCCGCCTACAGATTGGTTGTACAAACTTAACTGCTGCCATTTTGTCCTGCCTGTCAAACGTTTGACAACTGAGAATTGTTATTTTTTGTTCCTAGCGTAGGTACTTATTGTCATCGATCTATTTTCGGTTATTGATATTTTTCTGAAAATTATCTCAAGTTTCAATGTTAGGCTGATATTATTATTGTTTAATTATCAGCTGATATGTTTTTTTTATATTTCAGGGTAGCTTTCATAGTAAAAGAAAATTCTATGTAATTACACATACACATGTAGATATGTATATATATTACTTCAACTTTAGTTCACCGCCTAAACTCTGGGTGGCAGCACTTTCCATACATGCATATTTTATCATCGAGTTGCCACTCTTTTTCAATTTAATAACTTTACTCTTTGCTAGGGATGCTCGATGATCATCGATGTTCGATGATCATCGATGTTGCAAACAAAAACATCGATGTTTTAACATCGATGTTGCTATATGAAAAATATCGTAACATCGATGTTAACGGAATCGATCATCGATGTTAACTTACGGCCTCGGGAAAAAAATGCCATATTATTTGTTTTGCTCACCTACTTAATTTGGTAGCTCAAAAATCAATTGCAAAAACAAAGCAATTGCCAGTATTGATTGAATCTGTCAAAAGGATTGTCATTTGGTTCAAGCATAGTGTTGTGGCGAGTGATGAATTAAGAAAGCATTCTGGTCTAAAATTAATACAAGATGTCAGCACTCGCTGGAATTCAACCTTTTATATGGTGGAAAGATTTTTAGATCTTTGACCAACGATTAATCAAATCGTTAATTGTCATACAAGTGCTCCTCCAATGATAACTGCAAAAGGTATTGAAGAGTTGACAGAATTTTTTGAAGTTACGCTCTATAGAAGTTAAAAGTTTTTGAAGTTACGCTCTATAGAAGTTGAAGCTCTGTAAAAAATATTGGAATATATAATAATTCTTTCTGTTTCTTAATAAATTTCGAACGATTTCACTGTATTTTATTTCTTTGTCAATTATTAATGCAAAAAACATCGATGTTGTCCAACATCGATGTTCGGTTTTCGATAAATATCGAACATCGATGTTGGGCTTTCGATTATGACATCGACGTCAATATCGATGTTTTTCTAATATCGATCATCCCTATTATAAACTTATAACTCAAAACTCAAGTCTATTTCTGAATCTCATGGGCAATAGATAATAAGATTAAAAACCATAAATGATAAAATGATATTATTATGGAACCTCATGGTTGTCATATCATAAGATCCATAGAAAAAATATTAATTTCCCGTAGGAAGTCGTAAAAACCGAATCGATATAGAAATTTAAAACTATAAGTAACCAAAGGTGTAATGAAACCATAATGTGATTCAGAAAAATGTACAGTGCCATCTACCGAATATAAGCGTAAGTTTCATTAGTATTTAGCTTATTTAGAGAAATAAAATAAAAACATGAAACTCTTAACATACTTCAGAATTCAGTAGGTAATAATAAAATAATTCATATTTGCCAAAACAATTCAACGATCGTAAAGAAGTATTTTAATGTTCGTATCTTACGCTATTGACAGCTTTTCATGACAGTATTACTGTTGATATATTTTTTGTCTTTTATTATTAAGTTTTTCTACGAGAAAGTTACGCCAGAGATGGAAAAGCTAAAAAGTGAACTTCTGACTTGATATGTGAGAGAGGTTTTAAGGCTTTAAGGGAACCTACGGAAAGACTGAAGAAGGGATGGATGCATTGCGTGAAGAATGACATAGATAAAATATACATCTATACCTATACCTAATTACTTATTCATATTCTTTACAATTACAAAGAACTATAATAACGAATGACGATTATTTTTTTATAAAATGCAATCAAATGACCATATTATAAAGATTAGATTTAGATAAAAACAAATCAAAAGATTTCCGCACAATAATGGCGCACTAAGAAAGCCACGTATGTCCGATTGAAATAACCGCCACTTATCGTAAATTAGATAGACAGACATGAAAACCCTTTCACTTTAATCGACGTCACTTTAATTTGCGTTGTTTTAACTATAAAATCATCAATCTAGATCAATCAATCTAGATGTACGTATCCTACATCTAAAAATATATAAGTATGTATGATATGGGACTTCTGGCGCCAATCTGAAAACGTCATGTGATGTCTTCTTATACCTATATATTCAATAAATTTTAACGTGTTATATTAGATAATTTTGATGGCATTTTATGTAATGTGATATGGAGATACTGCTGCGATGTAGTGAATATAATATAAAAATGCTTTACAAGGTTTTCGTTGTCCACCAAAATTTCTGAAACACATAATTAAGAGTATGGCCATAACACTATTAATGGCGACGGTTTGACGTACTGACTGACAATGACTAACCTGAAGAGAGTAAAAACATGAACATATGAAATTATGAAGAATTGCTATGTGATACTTTGGAACGCCCAAATAGTTAAACATTCATTCTAGCCAAAAATCATCTCGAACACATCAGCTTTCAAATAAAAACATAACAGACCATAAATTTAGTAGTTACGATGCTATAATATAGATACGTCAGATTATAACATGTCTTTTTACGTCGGGAGAAAAAAAAAATGTTTATATATCTTTAAAAAAAAAACTTAGTAAGGCCATAATTCAACATTGAGCGTCTATAAACTGGTAAATTGTTTATTTATAACTAGAATTTTAACTAAACAGAAGCATTTAGTAAATAGCTCATTTAGATACATTAACGATAATTACTAAAACATAGTTTTTATTTTAATATAAGATAAATAGTTAACAACGTAGGTAAATCTTTAAAAAAAAATCAATTCAATCATGATTAAAATCACGATGACAATCTATAAATATTAATTTAACCTTTTAAACCGGAACAATAGATATATATATATTAGATATTTAAGTTAAAGATCTACATATATATTTACTATATTAATCTATATCTTTCAATCTACAAATACTATTGTATTTGGCGCCATTAACTATGACGTGTGATTATTTATTTCTTAGTCATAGAATCATGACTTTTATTAATTGAATCGGTCATTTCCAAACTATAGGGACCAATGTCACCACGCAATCCCATCAATTTAACTCCAGTCTGAATCTACAATTGTCGCCATAAATAAAACCAAGATTTTTTTTATCGTTTGTGGTGTCAAACGAGCAGGCAGCACACCTGATGGTAAGTGTCACTGCCGCCCATGGACCTTTGCAATACTAGGGGTATAGCTAGGTCGCTGCCTACCAATACAAACCCCAAACCCACCCCAGTTGGGCTTCCGGCTCTCTCGCTCACCGAACGAAGCGCAATAGCACATTGCCATTACTCAGACGTCGATCTTCTGCGAGAGTGTGGTACTACCCCGGATGGACTGGCCCGCCGCTGTAAACAGAGAACTGTCCACAGCGTAGTCCTACCACTATTAAGAACACGATTTAACCCTTAGGCAATACTTGGAAACGCTTTTAATTGTCTTAGGACCAGCGAATTGAATTAGAAAAGAAAAACAGAAGTTCGAATATTCCATTTTCCGCCTATGCAAAACGAAATATATAATGTAAAATTGTCTAATGAGCCATAAGTTAGAGAATGTACATAGACGAGAAGCATAGTACAGTACCACGGATAAGGATGAGCGTAAAAGAATATGTAGGTATGGGGTCTGCTATAAGAACCTTAAGATTGCTGTAATAGCAAGTATGGCAGAAACGCCTGAACTACTGGAAAGTTTCTCGATTTGCCACGAAGTCTATGTAGTATTATACTGATCCATACGTGACTTGCAGACTGTCTAATATATTTTTGTTGTTCCCCTTGGTGGTAAACGAGCAAACAATACACCCAATGGTAAGTATTACCGTCGCCCATGGACCTTTGCAATACCAGGGGTACAGCCCAGCCCCTGCCTACCAATAAAAATCCCAAACCTACCCAGAAAGTTGGGATTCTGGTTCTCTCGCTCACGGAACAGCCACACATTGCCAATGATCAGGCATCGGTTTTCTGCAAGAGTGTGTTACTACCCCGGACGGACCGGCCCGGGGCTGTAGACAAAGAACTGTCAACAACTGTGGACCTATCACTGTAAATAACTGTCTCAAATATTAAAATGCATGTTTTTGTCACCAGGTACCATAGTAACAGTTGCGTTAACCCTCGCGGTGGCTGCATCAGCCCCAGAATCAAAGACCACTAAAGATAAACCAGATGTCTACACAGTTTTTGACAGAGATGTAAATCCGGACGATTTGAGTTGTGATCCTCAAGGACAGGTATGGAATCTAAAATCGTCATCATCATCATCTCAGCTCATATATGTCCCACTGTTGGGCTCGAGCCGCCTCCATAATGGAAGATAAATTCCTTGTCTTGCATAGATGTTGTATGCGTTTTATATCTCTTAGTCGTCTCATAGGGGGTGGTGAATTGTATTCTTACTCCGTCACCACACGGAAAATATTATTTAAGGATCTAATTGATTGCTCTGTAGACACGTGTGTCCACTGAAGAAAAGATGCGGTACATATGACCCACCAAAAAAGCAATAGAGAGGTTTTGTACGGCAGGTTATCGAACCTCCACCGCCCGGGTTCTTTGGATGAGATATGACCGGACTATGGCCTGTAACCAAAAAAAAAACAGAATTTCATATTTTTTTAATTAAATCGGGAAGAGTTTTTAGCGGGAACGTACGTCGTCATGTAGTGATATTGTATTATATTCAATGTCTTAGTGCTTTAACATCGCGTCAGACGTGTTGGTATAATTGCATAGATGTTATATGCATTTTATTTCCCTTAGTCGTCTCTTAGGATCACGCATGGGTAGGATAGGGGGTGGTGAATTGTATTCTTACTCCGTCATCACATGGACAAATGCTTTTTTATTAAATATTTTATTTATTATTAAATAAATTTATTATAATAATATTGTTATTTTTTATTAATTAAAAAAAAATTATTAAATAATTTAGCATTTTATATAATCTAATGCGCTGGAAGTATCTACTGATATATAGTGAATATTAATGTATATGAACAAAAGTTCTTTACGAGAAATTAAGACGTCTTAATTTCTCACAGAAATACTCTAATAGAAGGTACAACTAACACGTGTGGCCATAGCACTTTTGTATGTGATGACTTGACTAATTGAGGGACAATAAATAGTATAAAGAAACTAAATACGAGAAAAAATAATAATTTCTAAAGAAAATTTGATCTCGACTCAGGCAACAATAGGCTCATCATCATTCTCCTACTCTTATCACAATTACTTGGGATCGATACAATATGTAGGTACTCCTCTTTCATAGTACATATTGTAAAAGTTATTGGCATTAGTTTTATGACCGGCTGCCTGCCTGACGTCAACCCTCCTTGAGAATGTAAATAATAGTCTCATATAAGTAGCTAATTGCCAATACAAAAAAAAAAAGAAAACATGAAGTTATATAAAATCCGTTTGATTTTAGATATTCTTGCTCCTACCTCACTTTACGGACTGCAATAAGTTCTTCATGTGTGCTCATGGAGAGGAAGTTCTGTTTTCATGTGCGGGGAACACCGTCTTCGACTTCCACAATCAGGTAACTCAACATGCATATTATATTATTACATATTTATTATATTTAATCCCTATAAAGGCACTTATATATTGTAAAATTTATATTTTATTTAAAATTACCTTAATAATCTAACACTGAATCACGAAACGCTGCCGCAACCTGTGAAGAACATCTGACAAGAAACTCAGCGGACTTGGCGTTTTTTAAGTTACCTCTTTTAAATAAAAATCCTCTGTATAGTCGACCTATGTTTATTGGGTAGTAAATTCTTGATCGGTTGCCGCTTGTGGGATCTGGACCCGCCATAATCTTGTACATTGTATTTGAATTTTATATTATATCGTGGTTCGAAGAGCTAATTGTTACTAAACATGTTGTAATATTTTTATAAAAAAGTCAGTAAAGAAATAATAATAATACACAAACCCACTTAGTTGCTTGTCGGATGTACGTTCTCCGTAGCGATTAAGTTCCGATCCGATTATAGTTTATTGTATTAATTTAAAATATTAAAATTGACAATATGCAAGTGCCTTCGCAGGGTTTATACATGATAAATGAATTTGAAATTGATCCTGCTGTTTACGACCATTTTTGTCTTCTTAGGAGTGTAATTGGGAATGGGCTGCTACTTGCACACTGAGGACTCCACCGGATCAGATCGAGGGCTCCGGAGATGAGGTCAACGACAATATGATTGGATTATTTGCTGATGAATTGGAACACCAAGCTGTTGGTATGTATTTTAATTAATAAAATTTTCCACGTGTTGAGGAGCTATTTTACAATTCACTACCCATATCTTGCTCGTGGAAATAGTAAAAGACGACTTAAGGATGTAATATGCATACAACATCAATACAAGAGAAGGAAAACTTGAAATAAAACCCTATAGCAATCCATTTGATCAGTGTAATTGTTAGGTCAAATTCACTCCTATTTTGGTGGAGGCTGGAATCCACCAGTCAGATTTATATGAGCAGAATGGAGACAGCAGCACACTTGAGGATAAGTCTAACTGCCGCTTTAAAATACCAGAGCCAACAGCTAGATCGCTGTCTTCTAACCAAGGCGCACCCACAAAATTAGACTTCTGACTCTCTCGCTCACCGAACAAAGCGCAACAGCACATCGCCACTGCTCAGACTAGACATGTGTAAGTAATGCGAGTGATGTATCACACGTAATATTACCCGACCGTGTACTGACCCATTACACATTACTCGACTAAACATCACATCACATTAAACATGACGCGAACACCCGTGTACTGTTCTGCATTTCTACAATGTTCGGTTTCTGGCATTTCAATATTTATTTTGAGCTTTATTTTCAGAACGTTAAGGCTTATATTTCTTAACGTCGCCCGCCGTATGTATAGAGCGCTATCGCATTACGCATCACACATGACATGAAATGTCATGTGTGATGTTTGAAGCAATGGTAAAATGTAATATTACTCGGCACGAAATGTAATGCTATATAACATCACTTCGCGAAGTACTGTTTCGCGCATGTCTAGCTCAGACGTCGATTTACTGCGAGAGTGTAGTACTACCCCGGACGGATTGGCCGCAGCTGCAGACAGAAACCAGTCAAACTCTACCAATGTTAATTAATTATTTCAGACACAGTGGCCAGCGTTAGACCAATATCACCAATGTTGTCGAGGTTCAACGGCGTGCTGAACTGCAACCGAGCTGATGATGCATCTAGACAGCTAGCATACAAGTAAGTATATTCTTTTATGTATTCCTGCCAGCATCATACAATTTATGATAATTACGATTTGTGATGAGTATTACACATATGAAAGGTAATTTTCGTATGGTGACGGAGTAATAATGCAACACATCACCCCCTAAGACAAGGGTGTTGTAAAAGACGACAGACAAACATTATTATATTCAATTCGGATATTATTATATCAATATATATAACCGTTTGACCAAATTAAAATTTATTTATTATGTATAAATCCTGTGAGTGCACTTACATGTTCTCAGTTTTAGCATTTTAATTTAATACAACAAACTACCACCGGATCGGAACGTAACCGCTACTGAGAAGATCCAGAAAGAAACTCAGCGGATTTGTCTATTATTATTTATTTATTGACTTTTTTATATATAAAAAAAATGACAATACATGTTTAGAAACAATTAGGTCCAGTGTGATGCCCTTCGAACCACGACATAATGTAAAATTATAATACAATGTAAAAGATTATGGCTGGACCAGATCTCACAAGCGTGATCCTACCAGTGTGATGTGATATAGCAATTGCCGACCTATTGTAGAGTAGTTGAGTCCTACAATGGGAAGTATATGAGCTGAATTGAATGAAATGATGAAAATTATCGTAAATAAATCATGGCAACACTACGCTGATGATGACTCTTTATGTTTTTAACTCGTCAGGTGTATCCACAAGTATAAATATTTATTTCTTCTATTTATTGCTTTGCTGATAACGGCTACGAATACTACTCGTATCAACCCTTATATTGCTCGTGGACGAAATAAAAGGCTATAGGATATACGAAATAAAAGGATATAGGATTAAAAGCTAAACATAGGGCTGAATCAACCCTATCTGACGGCGTTTGGTTAACCTTTTTAAGAGGGCATGACGTCGAGCAGACAGAAAATCATAAAACTGTTGTCAAAACTTTGCAATATTTATGGTGTTAAATTTTCACCAAATTCTTTTATAGTACGATGATAGTGTCTTTCTTTCATGTGGTGATGGAGTAAGAATACATTTCACCACCCCCTCTCTTACCCTTGGGTGATCGTAAGAGACGACTAAGGGATATAAAACGCATAAAACATCTATGCAAGAGAAGGAAAACTCGAAACAAAACTCTATACCAACATTCCTGATCAGCATGATATAGTAGGTTAATATCCCTACCCTTGGCGGAGGGTCGAGCCCAGTAGAGATATGTGTAGGAGCTGAGATAATGATGGTAATCTTCTACCGTTAGCATTTTGAACTCTAGTATATATTACCTCCAACACAAGTAATAAGGATGATGATGATGATATATTCCTTTCTTTCCAGGGGTGACTGTCAGAGATATTGGAGATGCGTAGCTGGTGTACCACAAGTGGCTTACTGCTCCGACGGCTTATTTTTCAACGAGGGAACACAGCAATGTGACTTTGAAGCGAATTCAAAGTGCAATGCGGTGTTACCAGAAGATGAATTACAGAGCGAATTTATATTGTACAAAGAATAATTGCCAAATTAACTTATAGTCTAGCTGATATTTATTTAATTAATTATATCCGCATTCATCCTCGCTAGGTTATTAAAACATCCGGTCGATGGACTGAAATCCCTCTCTAAGTTTTCCAAAGATCTGGTTATATTCTTTAGAAGAAGACACAAAAGGGTGTTTATAGGACCATTTATGTTAAAATTATATAATTGCCTATATTTTCATTAGAAAATGTATCGATTTCCAAACTATTTCTGCCCGATATCTTCTTCTATCAGATTTCTTCAAGGTCTATAAGAAAACTTTCTTAAAATCGCTTAAAAATTAATGACAATAGGAATGTTGACTTATTGTAATATAATATTTTATTTATAATATAATATATTATTAGTTTTTTTATCTATTGATAAAAAAACTATATAAATGTGTGAAAACAGAATAATATTTGTTTTCATAATGAACTAATTACAAGTCTTTCAATTTTATTAACTAGACAGAGAGAGCAATACACTGAGCATGACGTCAGTAATGTTCATAATAATTGCGTCTAACCTCAAACAAATCATTTACGAGAAAGGGATAGAGTATGCGTCAAATAATAACTTCAAAAGCTTGCAACTTTTAAATTGTGTACATATTTTTAACCATTTCTGCAATTTTTATTTAAAATTTACATAAAATATATAATTTTATTTTTTACATTTTGATGGTCAACTACCCTATTGTTAAAATAAAAAAAAACAAAAATACGACGACGAATGGCGTTTCTCCTATTATTGAAATGTGATAAAATCAGAAATTTGTATTATTATATATTTAAATTGTGTTTACAGACATAAAAATTTGTGATTGCTTTAATTATTGTAAATATAATATATATTATCTAGATTTATATTTAATCTGTAGTGTAAAGATAATATTTTATGCTGGTCATAATAACATAAATATGTATTTCCTTTTCATATGTAAAATGGATTAATCAAATAGTTGAATTTAATTTAATAAATATGAAATGAATGATTAATGTTGGATTTTTCTTTTATTTTCTATCCATCCTTTTCAAATAAGTCAGTCAGTCCTACCGTGTACATACATACATATCATCACGCCATATCCCTTGCAGGGTAGGCAGAGAGAACAGAGTGCCGGAGAACTCTATACTTGCATACTTCCTTTTATCCTCAACATTCATAATTCTCTTCATACACGCTCGCCGGTTTCGGAGACTCTTGACGCCACCTTCCTTCAGTACGTGACCAATCTGGTCTAAGTAGGTGAGTCTCGGTCTCCCCCGATACATACATCCTTCCACTTTCGCATTGTAAATCTTCTTAACCAGAAGTTCGTTCGGCATTCTTTCCACATGTCCGAACCATCGGAGCATTCCCTTTCGCATCTTTACACCAATACGCTCTTTCATACCTACTCGCTCTCTTACGTCGTCGTTGCGATTTTTTACTACGATTCCTACCATGTAAAATGCTGTAAAGTGTTCGAAACGTCGGGAAATTAAAAATCAAATACAAATGCGATGAAATCAGTAATAACTGGTTTTATTTCATATGTGTAATACTCGCGTAAAAATTAGAAGTCATTATTTTATCCATCCATCAAGTAATCAGGCGTCCACTGTGCAGTGACAGGTTTGATGGCACCGTAGACCCAAGTTTATATACATACATACATATCATCACGCCATATCCCTTGCAGGGTAGGCAGAGAGAAGTTTATATAATAGATTTATATGTATATAATAATATATTATATACACTTTCACAGAAAATCGATGTTTCAGCAGTGGTAGTGTGCTGTAGCCTCTTGTTCGGTGAACGAGAAAGACGGCAGCCGCACTTTGTGGGTGGATTTCGGTTAGTAGGCGACGGCCTAGCTGTATCCCTCGTATTGCAAAGGTCCATGAGTGACAATAACACCATCAGGTGCACTGCTTCCCCGTTAACCACCGTAAGCAATAAATAAAACCTAAAATTTAGGGGATATTAGTGAAAACGGACATAAAAATAATAGAAATATTATTTTTATTGATATAAATTTTCTTAAGTGGGTTATAAACTTGTAGTATTATCCCTCTTGAAAAGGTCCGGAGCAGGACTGGCGACTCTCTCGAACGGATAATACGGATGCTCCTGCCAGAAACTAGGCAGTACGACTCTGTAATCCTTGTTGAATTTACCTGAAAAATTAATATAACTCGTATTGAATTTATGTCATGCGTTTAAAACGGAGTAAGAATAAAAGAGTAGTAACACCTTTTTCTTACTCATAGGTGATCCTAAAAGACGATTGAGAAACCCAAGCAGATAACACTAGGTACTTCAAAAGAAAGAAAACTCAAAATAAAATTTTATACCAACTCTAAGACTCTCGCCTATCTTCCCGTGACCATGATCACTGTAAAGTGTTCGAAACGTCGGGAAATTAAATATCAAATACAAACGCGATAGAATCCGTAAAAAATATTTTATTTCAAATGTATGTTTCGCGTAAATCTACATCAGCAATTATTTTCTACCAATATGTCTGATGGTATATCATCTCAGCTCATATATGACCCACTATTGGGCTCGAGACTTCTCCGTAACGAGAGGGGAAATTGACCTGCTATACCAAGCTGGTTGGTGTAGTAGGCTGGTAGGCGTTGGTATTGGGTTTTGTTTTGAGTTTTCCTTTTCTTGCATAGATGTTATATGTGTTAATATTTCTTAGTCGTCTCCTACGATCACCCAAGGGTAAGATAGGGAGTGGTGAATTGTGTTCTTATTCGGTTACCACACGAATATATAGGTCGCGACCGCGTTAATTTGTATTTTTTTAATATTACTTAATAAATTATCATTGTAAAATCCTTATCATTTTAGCCTATGTACGTCCCATGCTGGATTTGAGCCTCCTTCAAGGTGAAAGAGAAATTAACTGTACAACGCTGGTCAGATGAATCGATTTAGGATTTTATTTCGCTTTTCCATCTTTTACAAACATGTTAGAGAACCCATACTATTTGATTCAGTATTTATATTTTTTTTACCTCCTCCCGCCACTCGGTGACCATCCGTAGACCACGCATGACCTTCTGGTTTTTATATAAGTCATTAACATGATTTTAAATAATTTTTTGCAAACAGTTTTATGATGAATAAATTTAGTTACGTAACGAAGACCAGCGCTTTTTCCTCATATTTGTGACCAAGCGTGGTATTTTATGCCCTCCCTCAATAGATCACATAATTTGAGTACCTAATGGCAGCATTCTAATGGCTTTAATAAAACAATCCGATATAGGTACTCATAATTATTTCTAATATTTAAATAAAACTATTTTTACGGGTTCTATCGCGATTGTTTTTAATTTCCCGACATTTTGAACACTTTACAGAGTTCAAGGTCAGGGGAAAACTCGATAAACACGACAGTTCCTGACAGAAAATCAAATACAAACGCGATAGAATACGTAAAAACGGTTTTTCTTTCTTTCTCATATTCCGATATACTCACTTAAAGTTTCCATTTCCTCTTCAGTCAGTTGAAAGTCAAAGACATTGATATTTTCTTCCACTCGGTTCTTGTGAATTGACTTCGGAATGGGGATGACTCCTCTTTGAATCTATAATTCATCAATCAATATTTTTATTATTATTTATGGTGGCAAACGAGCAAGCAGCACAACTGATGGTAAGTGTCACTGCAGCCAATGGACCTTTGCAATACCAAGGGTATAATAGCTAGGCCGCCCAATACAAATTCCAAACCCACCCAGTTGGGCTTTCGGCTTTCTCGTTTACCGAACGAAGCAATAACATATAGCCATCATTGAGTAGATATGTCGTAAAGACATAGGAAAAGTGTTTTTTTTTTGTATTACATGAAAAAAAAGCCATCATCTCAACTCATATATGTCCCACTGCCTGGCCCGGGTCTCCTCTACAATGGCAAGAAAATTGACCTACTATACCACGCTGTTTCAAGTCCTCCTTTCTCTCATATAGATATTATCTGCTTGTCATACCCTTTAAACATATTATACCACACCCACGGGCAAGAAAAGTGGTGGTTGAATTGTAATCTTACTCCATCACCACACACGATAATTTCACTTCACTCCGTACATGTATGAAATTATGAATATATATATTACCATTTCGAAAAGATAAAGTTTCGATTTTTAAAAACAATAAAAGATAAAACTCACCAAGTATCTGAGGGCGATTTGTGGTGTAGTTTTCTTGTATTTATCAGCTAAAGATTTTAGTACAGGATCGTTAAACCGCGGTGGTGGGGGCTCGGTACTGTCCGTGAACAAAGATCCGAAGGGTGTGTACGCCATCACGGCGATGTCATTTTCTTTGCAAAACGACAACAGCTTCTCTTGGGCCAAGTTGAGATTCACCTGTAATAATTTTCAAATAAATTACTAATGCGATTATTTATAAAAAACGATTACGAGCGAAAATATCACACATGGGACTCGAACCCAACACCTATTGGAAATTCATTCTAATCGTGCTACCACTTAGACCAGCGTAAGCTGTCGTATGACTTTTTCGGCTAGTATTATATTTTCGTCTTTAAAGGAGACGTGTGCCATCTACCCGATAATGTTTACACATACATATAATGTGTAAACATTAGCGGTGTGGATTCGAGTCCCATATGTGACATTAATTTTTATGCTCGTAATCAAGTTTTTATAAATAATCAAGCATGTTAAGTGCTAAATTTCAGTAATTTTACTGAAGCGATTCTTGAAGTTGTTGATCGCCATGTTTGCTTAGGATAAACAGTCCAATTAAATAGATCCAGTTTCGAGAAATGGGTAATTAGACAACGAATGAACCAATCCAGGTAACTTAGGAGGATATTTTAGTCCAATATTCCAAAGTATCAAAAAACAAAGGTTTATGACCAGTGTGTGTTACCAGCGATGACTTATGGTACTGAAACGTGGTCTCCAAATGTCAACTTTATAAGAAGGCTTAAAGCTCTCCAGAGTGCTATGGAGAGGGCTATGCTCGGTATTTCTGTACGTTACAAAATATGGAATACAGAACTATGTAGAAAAACGGGTTTAATTATTATAGCCCGAGGTAATTAGTCGACTATATTGCTCATTGAAGCGACAACCATTGGGGAAAAAGGTTCTCGATAGGCGAACACGTATCTGACGATACAACGTAGGACGCCTTCTCTCTAGATAGACTGATGACATCTTAAAAATTGCAAGGAATCTTTGGATGCAAGTGGATCAGAACCGTCCGAAATCTCTTGAAGAGGCTTATGTTCAACCACGGGCATTTACGGGTTGATGGATGGATTCGATAAAACAGTTTTTTTTTATTGGTTATGGTAGGAAATGAGCAAGCAGCACACTGCTGTATTACTGCCGCTCAATGGACCTTTGCATTATCAACGGTACAGATAGTCCGCACCAGAAAATTAGGCTTCTGTGTCTATCGTTCACCGAACGAAGCGCAACAGCGCATTGCAGCAGCAATGGCATTGCTCAGACGTCGATTTTCTGCAAGAGTACCTAAGTAGTAACACCGGACGGACCTGTGATAGGTACTACCCCGAACGGGCCGTAATTGTAGACAGAAATTGTCAACATTGTGGTCTTACTAGAGTATGAAATAGTCACAGTCAACTTGTAATACAAACCTCAACCTGGAGTACGGTAGGTTTTATCTCGCAGTTCGCTAACAACCTTTCGATTTGACTAATATTGAAGTTTGAAATGCCTATTGACTTGGCCAGACCTAACTTCTTAGCTTCCTCCATTCCTTTCCAAGTGTCCACATAGTCTATCACGTCGAACTCACTGAAATCTGGCTGTGAAATTTAAAAAAAAAAATTTTTTTTAATAGTTTTAAATAGCCTTTCGATTCCCTTATCTTTTAGTTGCACTAGAAATAATAATTGTATTCAGTGCGACTTTACAAACATAATTAACAAAAACAAATTACACACAGACTTAGGATATCAATTTGTGGCTCGCACAAAGTATTCCTGTGTGGGAATCGAACCACTGCGCCACCCGGGCTATCTTAAGTATCAGAGTAGCCTAAATTTCTTCCTCTTATAGTAGATATTAGAACTTTAAATAAGACATTTTTTTTTGTCTAGACCCTGAATAAAATTTGTGTCCGCAATACAAGGATCAGCTCCTAAGTGTAAGGTTAAAAAAATACTTCTGAATCAATATAGTAATAATAAAAATTGGACTCTCCGTGTGGTGACGGAGTAGGGATACAATTCAACACTCCTTCTCTTGTATCCCATCATTCTCCTACTCTTATCCCAATTACTTGGGGTTGATATTATGTACCTACTCTTCTTTCTAGTACATATTGTAAAAGTTATTGTTAATAGTTTTATGACCGCCCGCTTGCAAGACGTCAACCCTCCTTGGGAATATAATTGTTGACCAAATGGCATCAGATGGAGTTGGCCCAGGTCGTTAAAAAGCTCTTAGTCGTCTTTTACGACATCCACGAGCAAAGTAACGGTTGGTAGTATTCGTAGCCGCTACCACACAACTCTATCTAAGGTAAGGTATATAATAAGTGACGAAAATTATGTTTTTATCCTGTAACGGATAAGATCAATTTCATAACTTCGGGCTAATTCGTAAATAAATGCTAGCTTAATTAATTTCAACTAATTTTCGCAATGATTAATCGATAATTTCATAAAAATTACAATAATTTTATCGCGTACGAATCAATTGCTATAGATTAAATTAAAAAAAACCGTTTAGTATATTATCGAATAACATCATTTTTACATTGACAATGATTTATTGATAAAAAATCAATTTAATAAATTACAATAAACGTTAAAGATTTTGATCTGATGCAATTATTAATTAACACTGTTGGTACTTTCCATATGATACATATCATCACGCCGTATGCCTTGCAGGGTAGGCAGAGAGAACAGAGTGCCAGAGAACTCTACCCTTGCATACTTCACTCGCTTCTTCAACATTCATAATTCTCTTCATACACGCTCGCATGTTTCGGAGACTCTTGACTCCACCTTCCTTCAGTACGTGACCAATCTGGTCTAGGTAGTTGAGTCTCGGTCTCCCCCGGTACCTCCTTCCACTTTCGCATTGTATATCTTCTTAACCAGACGTTCGTTCGGCATTCTTTCCACATGTCCAAACCATCGGAGCATTCCCTTTCGCATCTTTACACCAATACTCTCTTTCATACCTACTCGCTCTCTTACGTCGTCGTTACGAATGCGGCCTAACTCCACAGATTTTCCGTAGAGATCGCATTTCCACCACATTAATTTTGCTTTCATGCTCTTTTCTGCATACCCAACTGTCGCTTCCATATAGTAATGTTGGGACAAGCACTGCATTATGTATTGCACACGTGCCTTCTGGCTGAGGTGGTGGCTACCGAGAAGTTGTCCCAACGCTTCGTTCACTCTATTTCCCGCATTCACTCTTCGCTCTATATCAGTGGTGTACCTTCTACCTCGGCTAAAACCACATCCAAGATATACAAATTCATAAACTTGCCATCATATACATCATTACCTATTTTTACTCTTACATCTCTTCTAGCTACATCTCTTTCAAGTTCTTCATCTCTTCATCTTTTCCATATGATGACGGAGTAAAAGTACAATTCGCCACCCTCTGTTACTCATGACTGTCGTAAAAGACGACTAAGGATATTATATAAGGATATTATATATATGCATATAACACTTACGCAAGACACGCAATACTCGAAATACAGTATTATTTTGAGTATTCCACACTGTTGACAGTAAGGGCACACTGTTGACAGTAAGGTCACACTGTTGACAGTAAGGTCACACTTGACATTAAGGCCACACTTTGGACAGTAAGGCCACACGGTTGACAGTAAGGTCACACTTGACATTAAGGGCACACTTTGGACAGTAAGGCCACACGGTTGACAGTAAGGCCCCACTGTTGAAAGTAAGGGCACACTGTTGACAGTAAGGCCCCACTGTTGAAAGTAAGGGCACACTGTTGACAGTAAGGCCACACTGTTGACAGTAAGGCCACACTGTTGAGAGTAAGACCACACTGTTGACAGTAAGGACACTCTATTGACAGTAAGGCAACACTGTTGGTAGTAAGGCCACACTGTTGACAGTAAGGCCACACTGTTGACAGTAAAGCGACGCTGTTGACAGTAAGGCCACACTGTTGACAGTAAGGCCACACTGTTGACAGTAAGGCCACACTGTTGACAGTAAGGCCACACTGTTGACAATAAGGTTACACTGTTGACAGTGAGACCACACTGTTGACTGTAAGGACACTCTATTGACAGTAAGGCAACACTGTTGATAGTAAGGCCACACTGTTGACAGTAAGGTTACACTGTTGAAAGTAAGGCCACACTGTTGACAGTAAGGCCACACTGTTGACAGTAAGGCCACACTGTTGACAGTAAGGCCACACTGTTGACAGTAAGGCCACACTGTTGACAGTAAGGCCACACTGTTGACAGTAAGGCCACACTGTTGACAGTAAGGCCACACTGTTGACATTAAGGCCACACTGTTGACAGTAAGACCACACTGTTGACAGTAAGGACACTCTATTGAATAGTAAGGCAACACTGTTGATAGTAAGGCCACACTGTTGACAGTAAGGTTACACTGTTGACAGTAAGGACACTCTATTGACAGTAAGGCAACACTGTTGACAGTAACGCCACACTGTTGACAGTAAGGCCACACTGTTGACAGTAAGACCACACTGTTGACAGTAAGGACACTCTATTGACAGTAAGGCAACACTGTTGATAGTAAGGCCACACTGTTGACAGTAAGGCCACACTGTTGACAGTAAGGCCACACTGTTGACAGTAAGACCACACTGTTGACAGTAAGACCACACTGTTGACAGTAAGGACACTCTATTGACAGTAAGGCAACACTGTTGATAGTAAGGCCACACTGTTGACAGTAAGGCCACACTGTTGACAGTAAAGCGACACTGTTGACAGTAAGGCCACACTGTTGACAGTAAGGCCACACTGTTGACAGTAAGGCCACACTGTTGACAGTAAGGCCACACTGTTGACAGTAAGGCCACACTGTTGACAGTAAGGCCACACTGTTGACAGTAAGGCCACACTGTTGACAGTAAGGCCACACTGTTGACAGTAAAGCGACACTGTTGACAGTAAGGCCACACTGTTGACAGTAAGGCCACACTGTTGACAGTAAGGCCACACTGTTGACAGTAAGGCCACACTGTTGACAGTAAGGCCACACTTTTGACAGTAAGGCCACACTGTAGACAGTTTTCTGTCTACAGGAGCGGGCCCATTCGTTCGGAGTAGTACCACACTCTCGCAGAAAATCGACGTCTGAACAGTGGCAATGTGCTGCTGTTCTTTTTTCGGTGAGCGACAGAGATAGAAGCCTAATTTTCTGGTTGGTTTGCATCGTCTTATCTGTACCGTTGATATTGCAAAGGTTCAGGAGCGGCAGTAACACTTACCATCCGGGGTGATGCTTGCTCGTTTCCTACCTAGCCCCGGATCGGTTCGTTGGGAAAAGAACAGAATGGTGATAATGATTTTTAAATTATACCTTGTATGCGACAGGAGAATGAATCAGGTACAGATCCACATATGATGTATTCAGCCTTTCCAAAGAACCTCTCAGTCCTGATAATACATCTCTCTGTTGAGTAAATTCCAACTGAAAATTAAATTGGTAATAATTAATAATTAACCGCAGTATTAGCGGTATGGACTAATAACACCACACATTCCCCCATCTTCATCCTGTGAGCTAAGATTCACAATTGTCTCCATAAACAAAACTCTCAAGCAGTTAATTATCTTTGGAACCGCAACAAATTTAATTAGAAGAGTTAAATAGAAATTGAAAGAGATTCATTCCACTCTCCTACTATATATTGAGGGAGACGAAAGCAAATTTGTCTAGTTAAGAGGATATACAAGTACGATAAGCGCAGCTACACAGCACTCATCATTCTCCTACTCTTATCCCAATTACTTTGGGTGGTTACAATATGTACTCTTATTTCATAGTACATATTGTAAAAGTTTTTGCCAATAGTTTTATGACCGGCCGCCTGCCAGACGTCAACCCTCCTTGCGAATGCAATTGTTGACCAAACGGCATTAGATGGATATGGCCCAGGTTGTAATAAGGCTCTTAGTCGTCTTTTACGACATCCACATGCAAAGTAAGGGTTGGTAGTATTCGTAGCCGCTACCACACAGCAAGCAAGCAAGCTACACAGCAATATGGATATGAAAGAGTGGGGCCTATATGTGTGCCTTAAGATTGATTGCTATAGTAGGTATGGTAATTATATCATTAATTATTTGATACGATCAAATCAAATAATTTATCTATCTTACAATAAAAACACATGTTAGTAAGTATATGTTAAAGATCTATTCTAAGTTATCTACACATTGTATAAAACAAAATCACTTTCGTTATCTGTACGATTACACTACGCAACGAATTTTAATGCGGTTCTCGTCGAAAGACAGAGTGATTCAAAAGGAAGGTTTATAGATCTTCTATATATATATACATACTATATATATATATATATATAAGAGATTTCCACCTATGTATTGACTCTTCACGATATCTCTGGAACCATAAAGCCTACAGACTTTAAATTTAGTAGGAATATTCCTTTCGCAGAGTAAAGGTCAGCTAAGAACGGGGTTGATTTTGTAAAAATCTCATTCTATAAATATAGCTCCTACAGACTTGAATTTCGGTAGGCATATTTGTGTTACGATACAATATATATACGATATAACTAAGAACAGGTTTTCAAAAATTCCTCCCCTGAAGGGGATTGTGTAGGTATTAACCCAAAAATCTACATTTTCCAATACTGCCCCTACAGACTTGGCATTTGGTGTGGACTTTCTTTCTGCCCTGTAAAAGTTAGATTAATTAGGATTTTAAGAAATTCCTTCTCTGACTGAAATTATTTTCATATACATATATATATATATATCTTAATATATACAAATTACGCGTCACGTTGTTTCTGTTGGGTTCGCGATGGACTCCTACAGTACTGAACCGATTTTAATTAAATTTGCACAGGATGTGTAGTTTGATCCAACTTAAAAGGTAGGATGCTATATAAGCATCTCAATTTACAGTCGCAATATTACTACTAAAAGCATTGTCATATCAAGTAGGGCAATAACTTCCAAGACAATTAACAAGCACGGGGCGAAAAACTAAGAATCAGCATCTACAATCTATGCAGATACACCTAAAAAGAAGACATCTTATGTCTGAGAAGAATGTGAGAGAACATGAAAACAGATGAAGTGTAAAAAGCTAAGCAAATTAAGAAAATATTTGGTGGAGGCAAGCCTAAAACATACATACATACATATCATCACGCCATATCCCTTGCAGGGTAGGCAGAGAGAACAGAGTGCCAGAGAACTCTATCTCTGCATACTTCACTCGCTTCCTCAACATTCATAATTCTCTTCATACACGCTCGCCGGTTTCGGAGACTCTTGACTCCACCTTCCTTCAGTACATGACCGATCTGGTCTAGGTAGGTTAGTCGCGGTCTCCCTCGGTACCTACATCCTTCCACTTTCGCATTGTATATCTTCTTAAACAGACGTTCGTTCGGCATTCTTTCCACATGTCCGAACCATCGGAGCATGCCCTTTCGCATCTTTACACCAATACTCTCTTTCATACCTACTCGCTCTCTTACGTCGTCGTTACGAATGCGGTCGGTCAGCCTAACTCCACAGATTTTCCGCAGAGATCGCATTTCGACCGCATTAATTTTACTTTCATACTCTTTTCTGCATACCCAACTGTCGCGAGAAGTTGCCCCAACGCTCCGTTCACTCTATTTCCCGCATTCACTCTTCGCTCTATATCAGTTGTGTACCTGCCATCTCGGCTAAATCCACATCCAAGATATACAAATTCATCCACTTGCTCTAGTATATCATTACCTATTGTTACTCTTACATCTGTTCTGGCTTCGTCTCTTTCAAAGACCATTATTTTGGTTTTGCTCACATTCACACGTAGATCCCTTTTCATACAATCTTCTGTCATTGTGTCGACTAGGGTCTGCAGGTCAGTCGCTGACTGTGCCAGCAAGACTGCATCATCTGCATAAAGCAGAGCAGTGACCACTGAGTCGCCCATCTGGACTCCCACATTCATATCGTTCAACCTTTGGAGACATTTATCCAGATATATGATAAACAGCCTGGCTGACAGAACGCACCCCTGCTTAACGCCGATATTGACGTCAAACCAAGGCGACATTCCATCATCCAGCTGCACACAGGCTCTACAGCCCATGTAACTGGACTGCACAGCCTGCAGCAGTTTACCGTTAATACCATACTCCGGTAAAATGTCCCAAAGTTCCTTTCGTACAACCGTGTCAAATGCTCTCTCCAGATCCACAAAACTGCAGAAAACCCTCTGACCTAGGGCCAGATGCTTCTCCACAATGTTGCGCAGAGAGAACACTTGATCCATGCATCCCCTTCCACTCCTGAAACCTCCTTGTGTCTCACACAGTAAACCATCGGACACCATCCTCATTCTCCTTTCAATAATTTTACCATACACTTTTGCTGCCAAACTGGTCAAGCTTATGGCTCTGTAATTTGCGCAGTCATAACGTGAACCCTTGTTTTTAAACAAAGGCACGATGACTGCGCTATTCCAGTCCGGGAACCATTCCCGAGCTCCAACATAAATTGAGGAGCAACAGGAACGCCTCCCAGACACAGGAGCCACCAAGCTTGATCATCTCGGCAGACACCATATCAATGCCCGCTGCCTTACCATTTTTCAAACTTCTTATCGCCTATTCAACTTCATCCATACTGATGCCATCGGAAGACGCCGCTGTCGAATGTTGTTCTACTAAACCACATGCGACACCGGCGTCAACCGTAGCATCCGCATACATATCGCCAAAATATTCACTCCATCGGCTTAGCACGTCTTGTGTTTGTGTAAGAATGTCTCCACCTTTAGACCTTATTTTATTCATTCTGAAGGCTGACCAACCACCCCGAGACTTCTTCACCTCTCTCCAAAAGAGTTTGGTGTTACTCGCGAAGTTTTTAGTCACCCTATCTTCTGCACTCATACTTGCTTTATCACGTTTCTCTTTCAATAAGGCCTTGGTGTCATTCTTACATTGCCGATATATTTCTTTCTTCTGTTCAGTCATACTGTCATTCAGATTCAAAGAAGAGACATAGTCCAGCCACGCTTTCTTCTTTTGCTCTACGGAAGCTGCCACTTCCGCATCCCACCATGCATCACCATTATTTGTTTTTCTATGCTTCTTTGAACTTCCACATACTTCTTTCGCTGTATCTACCATACTCTCCTTCAATACTCTCCAGCATTCTTCAATGTCCGATTGCGGCTGGCTTGCCATCGTCAGCCGTTCTCGGACACCCTCTGCATACTTTTCTCTTACACACTCTTCTTGCAACCTTTCTACCTTTATTCTTTCAAGCCCTCCGAAGTGGACACGCTCTCGCCAGTGCCTCCACTTTCTGAACAGACCACTAAATCTCGCAATAACGAGATAGTGGTCCGTATCGATGTGGGGCCCCTGTAGGCTCTTGCGTCCAATATTTTGCTTCGGAGGCGACTGTCTACCAAAATTAAATCTATTATACTTTTCTGTTCATTCCTTCTCCATGTATACATGTGGATGTCCTTATGTTGGAAAAATGTGTTTGACACAATAAGGTTTCTCTCCATGCATACATCCGCTATGAGCCTACCTGCGTCGTTCACTCTCTTATCACCAAATGGACCAAGTACGTCCTCATAGTCAGGACGCTTGGTCCCCACCCATCCGTTCAAATCTCCGCATACAATCACGCGTTCACTGGTTTCTGCCATATCCAGAACTTCCCTAACATTATCCCAAAACTTCTCTAGGTCTGATGCCTCCGAGGATCCTACATGAATACCTTGGTGACACCTAGTTTTATACGGACCCAAAGAAGTCTGGGATCATACATTCCGTAATCCTTCACACCTGAGGCCAAGCGAGAGGACAACAGCACTCCTACCCCCATGCTGGCTCGATCGCTCTGTGGTACACCAGACCACAGAGCCATCCCGCCACCAGGAAGATCACAGGCATCGCTGCCACTTCGCTTGGTCTCTGTTACACAGGGCACGTCTAGCTGTTTGTCCGCCATGACGGATATCAGCTCGTGCAACTTACCTTCCACACAACCTCTTACATTCCACGTGCCCACCCAGCACTCTGCTCTCCTCGACTCGCCTGACTGGGCAAAGCGTGATGGGTAGCGGCCCCCATCGCCGCAACTGCCTAAGTTCGTGACGGGGACGTGAAGTGCCCGACGGGGGCGGGTCGGTACGCGTCGCCTCAGGGGGACGCCCTAACCCGCATTGCGGTACGCATATCGAGCCGGATTAGTAGTCTAATTAGACTGGCAGGGGACGCGAACGAGCACGCTCCGGACTATGCCCCCCTACAACAAAAGCCTAAAACAATTGCTAAAAAGCCTAAAACAATTGCTACAAACCGGAAAAAAACTATCACACAGCATGAATCATCATCAGAAGAAGGATACCCACTACAGTCTTATTGGTATGTTGGCATATTCAGAAAGCAGAACAAGGGAACAACTGATACAGTGTACAGAATATAGGTAGTCTTAGTTATGTTTGCCACAATTGTGACTCCGAATGCCCTCCTTACCACTTAAATATTTTTGTTTAAAATATTAATTGTTATAGAAATAATAAGTCTTTAGTTTTCCGTGTGGTGACGGAGTAAGAATACAATTCACCACCCCCTATCTTACCCGTGGGTGATCGTACGAGACGACTAAGGGATATAAAATGCATATAATATCTATGTGAGAGAAGGAAAGCTCGAAACAAAACGCTATACCAACACATCTGACTAGCGTGGTATAGTAGGTCAATTACCCTCCCATTGTGGAGGAGGCTCGCGCCCAACAGTGGGACATATATGAGCTGAGATGATAATGATGATGAAGTCTTTAGTTTATTCGAAAATCTATTTCATGATTAATATTGTTGATACAAATTACAGTCATCAGATTGTTATTTAATTTAATTTATACTTAATATAAACCATTGAAGGCTGATTAAAAATAATGTTAAATTATAAATATCGCGAAGCGCTCAAGGCTTAGCCTTGAATATTGATAAAACAATAATTGTGATATTCTACCCTGCCAATACGAGTGATAAAATGTTATTTAGATGATTAATAAAACATGATAATTGATTATATTTAATATTATTTGCATGTGGTTCAATCGACCCCAGGCACTGTTTCAACCGTCCCTGGCATGGGGACGGTCGAAACAAATTGCATTGTCTTATCAAATAGGATTTTTCTCAGAAAATATAATACAGTTATCTTAAATAACATTGCTCATTAGTAGACGGATATATGGTCTTTTATTTAATATATTTTCTTTATCGCTAGCTTAACTAATCCCGGTGCAATAGACGATAAATGTGAAAATGTTTCAACCGAACTCACTCTAACCTATTTTATTGTAAATTATTTGTCTATTATTTGACAGTCACAATTATATGTTATCTCCAAAAAAATCTTCTAAGAGATGGCGGTGTCTGTTGATTGGATTGAGTAAATATATCTAATACATGCATATTATATTAGAAAAATACGAGAATTGTAAATATTTGTAATGTAATGTCACATAATTACAATAAAAAAGTTATTTACCTTAGTAACAATGAAGACATTTTCTCTGGGCACTGATGATGCCTTAACTCCAGCTGCAACATGCTCCTCATTATGGTACGCGGCGGCCGTATCAATTAATCTGTACAAAATATATTTAATAGGCTAAGAATGTATCCTAATTCCAAGGAGGGTTGATGTCTGGCAGGCGGCCGGTCATAAAACTATTGCCAATAACTTTTACAATATGTACTATGAAATAAGAGTACATATTGTATCTACCCCAAGTAATTGGGATAAGAGTAGGAGAATGATGATGATGAGGCTAAGAATATATCCTGTAAAAGCTGTCACGTATATCATCAAATTCGTCTGAACAACTAGCGTGGTGGTTAATGATGTGGTTGCTGATCTAGCGTAGGTATAGTGTTGAGGGATTCCCACGCAGGATAACATATAGTGGCATCAACAAATTGGTGTTCCAAGTCTGTGTTTAATTTTTATCCGTTATGTATTATGTCCCACCACAATACAAGGATTGTTTTTTTTTTATTTCTTATGGTGGCAAACGAGCAAGCAACACACCTGATGGTAAGTGTCACCAAGGGTATAGCTTAGTCCGCTGCTTACCAATATAATCCCCAAACCCACCCAGTTGGGCTGCCGGCTCTCTCGCTCACCGAACGAAGCGCAATAGCAGATTGCCGTTACTCAAACGTCGATCTTCTGCGAGAGTGTGGTACTACCCCGGACGGACCGGCCCGCGGCTACACACAGAGAACTGTCAACAGCGTAGCACCTACCACTATTAAATTGGTTATGTTGTTGTGGTTGTTGATTGGCACTATTTTTATTAGTTCCTTAGTGTAGTCTTATAAAAATAAAAATTGGAACCGAAGCTGAACTCAGCAGAGTGGTACCCACAAATCTGGTAAGAGTTAAATGCCTCACCTGTATCCGGAGTTCAAAGCCCAAGTGACAGGCAATTCCGATTCATTTTTCAAAACTGGTTTTTGTCCATTCTGTAAAATATAGAAGAAATTAACTATGCTTGATGCTAGTAATTTTCATATTAAGTATCTTGTGCAAAATCATTGTTTGTCAGTATTACTTACTCTGTTGGCTATTTAATTATCCTCCTCTTAAAATTTTGACATAACATAAAAACATATACAGTAATACCCCACTTTACGCGAACCCGTTATGCGCGGTTTCGTTTTTACGCGAATTTCAAATTTCGCGTTAAAATGCCTCGAATTACGCGACTTCAGTCCATGACTACGTTATATACATACATATTCATAGGTAAGAATAAATATGTATGTACGTAACGTAGTCATGATGAACTTGAAGATGTCACGGTAAAGGATTTCGAAGAACTTGTAGCAACGCAACGCACCACGAACCTCTCAGCAATGAAGATTGACAGCAATGATTACAGAATAATCCCATTAACGATGAGAAAGAAAAAGAAGAGAGAGTTTTATCTTCAAGCCGAATACAAAATGCTCTTTCAAAAATTTATTCCGGTTTAGACATATTGCAGAGCATAGAGAGTGATGATGACCGCGTTTTGACCGTCTGTCAAACAATTAAAAACAGTGTTGGGTGTTACGAACGTATTATACAAAAACGTAAAAGAAACGCTAGAGAATAGATGTATTTTTTCGTAAAAAAAAACGTGTTATATGTACTGCATAAAGCGTTTTAAGTGATTGATTCAAATGATTTGTATATTTATTTTTGTATTAAATCATAAACCCCGATATACGCGAGTTTCACTTAACGCGTTTTTTTACGGAACGTATCCCTCGCGTAAAGCGGGGTATTACTGTATAAGTACTGTTAAATTATATTTACTACACTGTAGCGCTTTATCTGCATTACATTACTTATTCCACGTGCCGACTCGGCATTCTGCTCTTCTCGACTCGTCTGACTGGGCAAGGCGTGATGGGTGGCGGCCCCCATCGCCGCATCTGCCGATTTTCGTATCGACGGGGGCGGGTCGGTACGCGTCACCTCCGGGGGACGCCCTAACCCGCACTGCGGTACTCATTCGAGCCGAATTGAAGTCTGACTAGACTGGCAGGGGACGCGACGTGCACGCTCCGGACTATGCCCCCGGCTGACCGACCGCATTCGCAAATACGACGTGAGAGAGCGAGTAGGTATGAAAGAGAGTATTGGTGTAAAGATGCGAAAGGGAATACTCCGATGGTTCGGACATGTGGAAAGAATGCCGAACGAACGTCTGGTTAAGAAGATATACAATGCGAAAGTGGAAGGATGTAGGTACCGGTGGAGACCGAGACTCACCTACCTAGATCAGATTGGTCATGTATTGAAAGTAGGTGGAGTCAAGAGTCTCCGAAACCGCCGAGCGTGTATGAAGAGAATTATGAATGTTGAGGAAGAGAGTGAAGTATGCAAGCATAGAGTTCTCTGGCACTCTGTTCTCTCTGCCTACCATGCAAGGTATATGGCGTGATGATATGTACGTATGTATTACTTATTAATATCATCATCATCATCATCATTTCAGCCTATTGCCGTCCACTGCTGAACGTAGGCCTCCCTCATTTTACGCCACAGAGTGCGGTCCTGTGCCGCCTGTATCCAACGACGCCCAGCAACCTTCACTAGGTCGTCTGTCCACCTAGTGGGGGGGCCGTCCCACACTGCGTCGTCCGGTACGTGGTCGCCACTCTAGAACCTTTCTTCCCCAGCGGTTGTCGGTTCTTCGAGCGATGTGGCCTGCCCATTGCCACTTCATAATATTACTATTATTCATATTATTCACTTATTAAATACGATTAAATGTATTTGAATATAATTTAAGAGCACCATATGACGTTTTCATATTGCCACCAAAACTCGCAATATTAATAAAATAAAAAAGTTTACCTCATCAAAACCCAAGAATGTACCAAGTCCCAAAGCCGGTATAGAGTTTCCATCGTTCAAAGGTATTCTGAAAGCCTTCCCACCGTCGTCCTTGTCACAAAACTGCAAAAAAACCAAATACAATAAAACCGACAGACAATGTTACTTTCAACACAATTATCATAGACTTTTTTATATGCTTTAATATATACGACCTTCTAGTTTGCTAAGGTTATTTATTTTGGTGCATTGTTGCCTTTTTTTTTTTTTTTTTTTTGGTGGACTATGGATTAGCCTCGCCCCGCCAAATCGGCCCGGGGTGAAAGAGAAGGCGGCGCGTGACCCCATAGACCCACCGTAAAACTCCTCTCTCTTCGCCGTGCGAGCGGGTCACCGGGACCCGATTTTTAACTTCGGTGGCCCGCCCGGCGGTTCACCCTCGCGGGTTCCTCTCGTCGACGCCCCGACAGATTTCGCCGTCGGGGCGTCGCCCTCACGCGGTGGCCTCACGTCGGGTGACCGGACAATTCCCCGGTCCGATCACCCGAAGCCTCGGTTAGGGCGGCATCAGGCGCAGGTATTCGCGCCTGCGCCGCCCCGGCCGCTGGCGGCGGCCCGGGGCGCGGGAATCCTCCCTTGCCCGTTCCGCCGCTTCCTTCTGCGAGATGACAGCCTCGCAGAAGGCGGCGACCGCGTCCCAGTTCCTGATGCTGTCGACCATCGCCCTCGCGACGGCCGGCAGCGTCAGGTCGGCACCGATGACAGCGACGAGGTCACGGCGCTGCCGCTCCCATCCCGGACACACCTCCAGCGTGTGTTGCGCCGTGTCCTCGTCACTCCTGCAGTGGTGGCAGGCCGGAGTCCACTCCCTATACACGACCCTGTGCAGGTACAACCCGAAACACCCGTGCCCCGTCAATACCTGCACCAGCCGAAAGGTGAGGACTCCGTGCCGCCGCTCCATCCACTCTATCAATACGGGCCGGAGGGCCTCAACGGTCTCCACACCGTGCCTAGGCCTCTCCAGCCGCGTAGCCCAACGGGCGATGACGTCTCGGCGGGCATCCACGCGCCAGGTGGCTATCTCGCTCAACGATGGGGAGCCACCTTCCTCGCGCGCTGTGATAACCCGCCGGTAGAGGTCGGAGAGCATCTCCGCCTCTAGGTCCCACGGGGGTGTCCCGGCCAACAGGCACGCCGCCTCTGTCGACACCGTGCGGTACCCGCGAATGGCTCTGACCGCCATGGCTCTCTGTGGCCTCCACAGAACCGCCCTGAGCTGGGCGTTCAGAGCCCTCGCCCACACGGGTGCGCCGTACATGGCCATCGAGCGGATGACCCCCGCATACAGCCGTCGGCCCTCGAAACTGGGTCCGCCCACGTTCGGCATGAGTCGAGAAAGGGCGGACGCCGCGCCGACAAGCCGGGGAGCAATCTGTCGGAAATGCTCCCGGAACCACCATCGCCCGTCGAGCACCAGACCCAAGTACCTCATATGGGCCTGGATGCTGATGTGGATGGAGTTTACCACTATCGAGGCGCCGATGGGTAGCCTCACACGGGGCCCATGGAAAAGTAGGGCCTCCGTCTTGTTTAGGGCCACCCTGAGCCCCAGCGCCTCGATCCGCCTGACCATCTCCTCGGTGCCGAGAGTGGCCAGGCTCGCCGCCTCTTCGAGTGTCCTGCCCCGGGCTGTGACGAGCGTGTCGTCAGCGTAGCACACCAAGCTCAGCCCGGGGGGGAGACTCCCTCTCAACGCCCAGTCGTACCCGATGTCCCACAGGGTCGGCCCCAGAACCGACCCCTGTGGAACGCCGCACGACATGGGCGTCCGCACAATGTCCCCTGCGGGACCCGCGCAGAGGATACTGCGGCCCTCCAAATAGTCTGCCACCAGCCGCCTGAGGTACAGGGGCACTCCATGGAACCGGAGCGCCTCCCTGATGCAGCCGAATGGCAGACTATTGAATGCGTTGGCGATGTCCAACGACACCGCCAACAGCACTCCCTTCCCGGCGACGGCCTCCGCGGCCGCCTGCCTCAGGCGTAATAGGGCCCCGATGGTCGAACGCCCCCTCCGAAACCCATACTGAGCGTCCGACAGATCGGGCCCCACCTCCTCCAGGTGTCGGACGATGCGGGCAGCGAGCACACGCTCCAGCAGCTTACCCACATCGTCGAGGAGCACGATGGGCCTGTAGGCCGACGGCAAATCCGGGGACCGTCCCGGCTTTGGCAGGAGAACCAACCTCCCTTCCTTCCAGCACTCAGGGAACCGTCCAGACGTCAGACAGGCGTTGAACAGCTGCCTGAGGCGAGGCTCGAAGTGCTCGAGGAGCGACGTCAGCACCCGGACTGGAATTCCGTCCGGGCCGGGGGCCGTGGTGGCGGAACGAATCTTCGCCACGGCCGCCCCCACTTCCGACTCCGTCACGGGCGGAACACTCTCGTCGTCGTCGGCCTCCCGGTCCTGATCTGGCGGAGCCATGACCGGGGGCGTGTGTTCTGACTGCCGTGGAAACAGCTCCTCGACCACCCTACGAAGGAAGTCGGGCTGGAGGGTCTCGGTGAGGGGGGGGGCCCGCGCGCGAAGCTTGTTCAGCGCCGCGCGATATGGGCGACCCCAGGGGTCACGGTCGAGACCGTCCAGCATCTCCTGCCAACTCGCGCCCTTGGCGGCTCGGATGGCCAGCCGAAAGGCAGTCCGCGCACTGCGGTACGCCTCGTACAGCTGGCCCTCCCGCTCGACGTCGCGGTGACGCCGCCGGCTGCGGGTGTAGGACCTTCGGGCACTGATACACGCCGCACGAAGGTCCGCCAGTCTTGGGGACCACCAGTAGACCCCCTGCCTCGGAGGCGGACGCCGCCGCACTCTGGGCATGGCCGCATCGCAGATCTGCGTTAACGCACTGCGAATGCGGACAGCCTCAGCGTCCACTCCGTCTGCTGGGGGTGGTGAGGACAGCCACGTACTGACAATGGCCGCCTCCGCCAGTAGATCCCTGTCAAGACGACCCACAGCCCACCGCGGAAACGCGGGAGCTCCGTCCGCCCTGTGACCCCTACCGGGTTCCCGGGGGGAGACCTCCATCCGGATGTACCGGTGGTCCGACATGGTGCATTGTTGCCTGCTTTTTTAGCAAAAAAAAAAAAAAAAAAAAAAAAAACAGTTCTATTCTAGAGGAATATTAACAAATTGATTACTAATGAAATTTGTACCTATAACCTATACCTAAATCTTATGTAAACTACAATACAATTGTAAGGAACTATTAATAATAATACTAAATAATAATAATAACTTTATTTGCCAATAAATAATTTACAATATTTTACACATTGAACTTCTAAGATCTTCTTGTATTTATATCTCTGACTCCCAAACTAAGATTAAACTTGTGTTATGTTATGTGCATTGTGCCAGGTTCACGCTGTCCACGGATGGCAAGGAGGCGGTATCAGTGGTCGGCCCAACGGGGATGGGGATGGAATATGGTAGGTTATGGGGTTATATAAAAATGGAACGATTTGTTACTCCGAAACATGGTAACCAAATAGGCAACTTATCAGTTTTATTTAAATTTCGAACTGGCTTGAAACAGAAACCCATTTGATAATGAAAAAAAAAAAAAAAAAAAGCAAATGAACCCACGAACTAATTAGTACTACTTGTAGTCCTTAAAATATAGCTTGATCTCTGTGACAGATAGCTACAAAATCGATGAACTAATTTTGAATACGCGTCATGTTCACAATTTTATTTCGTATCGCCTATATTTTCATTCTTTACGTGCCAGTTTTATCTCAATTGAATTATGAATATAAAAATATGAATATTTACACCAAAACTTATACGTCATATGTTTTAAAATACGCTAAGTATTTTCTAATCATTTTATAAAAATATGATGCTTAGTCCAGTACAAGGTCGTACTGGACTGAGAAATCTGAGAATAAGATAGAGATGGGACAATTGATAAACGTAAATCGATAACATTCTTATTAATTATTTATAAAACGAGTAAAACCCATATATTACTGTGTAAACCACATATTTACGCTATAAAATAAGTAAATTATGTTAAATTAGTATTTAGACATCAGTTATAATATTAATAAGAATTTTCATTCCATTCTTTTATATTAAAAAGATAATTTCTTTTATAAAATAAACATGATTATTCATGACATAATCTGTGACCAAGAACTCATCATCAACCTACAGGAATATTACAACGATGATGATAATATTGACGATGAACTTGGATGTACTCCTGTCGAATAATAAAAAGAATTAATTAACAGCTTTAGTTGAAATTAAATAAAATCCATTAATTTAAATTCAATAAGATTTTCATAGATTGTTTTAAATTTATAATCCATTTATCCATCTATTTGATTGAAATTCAATAAGATTTTCATACATTGTTTTTCAATTGCAGTAGCAAATAAATTTAAAAAATAAGGAATCATGTCGACAAAAATACGGACTGCATCGTAAGCGTGCGGCACTGGTGAGAACTGTCACAGAGATCATGCTATATTTTATAAACTATAATTTTAATTTCCACAGGCAAGCATTGTCCACAACTTAACTTACGTATGTGTGCCTCGGCTACGCCTCGGCCCACATTTACACGTTCATCCATCGATTCCTCTTTTGCTGACCGCTGCAGTAATGTATCTACTATATCGTTCACCTGCTCTTATCCTAATTACTTGAGATCGACGCAATATGCACTTTTCTATCATCATACATATTGCAAAAGTTATTGGCAATAGTTTTATGATAGACTACCCGACGTTAACCCTCCTTGAGAATGTAATTGTTAACCAGACGGCATCATTTGTAGTTGGTCCAGGTCGTTATAAGGCTCTTAGTCGTCTTATACGACATCCACGAGCAAAGTAAAAGTTGGTAGTATTCGTAGCCGCTACCATACAGCATATTATTTTTTATATATAAATATGGCTTTATAATTTTCCTTATTGCTTATGATGGCAAACGAGTAAGCAGCGCAAGTGATAGTAAGTGTTACTGTCGCACATGCATTACCATGAGTACACTAGATCGTTGCCTACCAATCAAAACCCACCATGAAAAGCTCTCTCGCTTACTAAATTTTTTTTTTTGTTCTGTTCGTCCATTCGGACAGGCAAAGGGATCAAAGCCCATGCAGCCAAGTCTTATTTAATTATTTTTCATATATTGTTCATCATTTCTTCATATTATCTAGCCTTAATAGTCATTGTCTGTCAGTAAGTCAAGTCGTTACCATTAATCGGGTGCTGATAACCTAATCAATGATTTTCTTTGGGAATTTTGGACAAATATGAAAATACACATAAACGACTATTATACCATATTCACTATACTTCAGCACTTTAACTGTACCATATTGCATAAAATACCAGCAAAATTATTCAATATAACACCACAAAACACTAAAGAAATGAATATAATACAAGAGCGTGACCTGATGTTTCCACATTCGCGCCATAACTCCCTCGCTTACTGAACGAAGCGCAACATTGCCACTGCTCAGAAATCGATTTTCTGCCAAAGTGCGGTACTACACTGAACGGATCGGCCCGCGGCTGTTGACAGGAAATTGTCAACAGTGTGATTCTATCACTCCCCAATTCCAATAATAGAATTATTTACATATTACAGATAATTTATGATCTTATTGAACCTTAACATTTGACTTGATTAGTTTTTACTTTTTTAGATAAGGAATATTTTATTTTGTAGCTAATCTATTTGTATAGTTTATACTTGTTATATTTTTTTATTATTATACGATTCTATTTTTCTTTAAAAGTTTAATTTACAAGTAAAAACTATTATAAAATTTGGTGCGTTTACGTTGAATAGTTTTTAATTTATAAACTGGTCAAAGGGGGCTCTTTTTTTAATTTTTTTTGCCAGTGTCAAGTTATAATTATCTTCAAGTTTTTAGACTTTTCAGATTAGTCATTGTCTAAGTCAAATCGTCACCATCAACAATGCTATGGCCACACTGTTAATGGTATCTTGCAGGAATTTTGATGGAAAAGGAAAACGTTATAAAGCACTTTTATATGATATTCACTACATCCCAGTAGTTCAGTCGCATCACATTACATAAAATGCCATCAAAATTATCTAATATAACACGTTAAAACATAAAGACATCGAATATAATACAAGAGCACCACATGACATTTTCAGATTCCCGTCAAAAGTCCCCTAAATAAATCAATGATTACGTTTGCTACAGTATGACAGACGTTGCCTTCACAGACATCTGATGAGTCAATGACCTTTCCAATGTAATATGTTAATCTATGCAATGCCCCCTTGACATTTTCCGTTTAAATTTTTGTTATGGGTTCCTACCCTCATTACCTACCCTACCACCTACCACCTTTCTGACCAGCTGCTCCATTCTCTGTTACACCCGGTATAACTTATTTGACAATTGAGAAATAGAAAAAGTAAGAGACACACATTATAAAATAAGAGTAAGCATATTTTCTTTTAAAGGGTAGTAAAAATAAATTGTTCTTGTAAAATATACGTGCGACTCGCTATTTCTCTGTTTGAACTTGTGTTGTTAGGCTACGGCCTTAGATATTTGGTGGACCACAAGTAATTAAGATAAGAGCAGGATGATGATAATTATCTGATGTTTACGTATGTATATCGAATAAAAACATACTTACGAATTCCATCTTGATCACAGCATTTAGAGCATTTTTCAGTGTTCGTATTAAATGCTGAATAATACAAAGGCGATAAAATCCGTATAAAATATTTTATTTCTTAATATTTTTTTGTCTTTTTGTCTATATCTATTACTCTCTATTTACGGATCTTTTGTATATTACTAGCGCGCTCTTGCTTCGGTATTGGGACGCTCTGTTTTGTAATTTAAATTTCTTATGAATTCTAAAATATTCTTGTGATAAGACCCCACTGTTGACAGATATCTGTCTACAGCCACGGGCCAGTCCTTCCAGGGTAGTACCACACCCTCAAAGAAAATCGACGTCCGAACTATGGAAATGTGCTGTTGCGCTTCGTTCGGTGAGCGAGAGAATCGGCAGCTCAATTTTCCGGGTGAGTTTGAGGTTTTTATTGGTAGGCCTGGTAAGGTCCATGGGCGGCAGTAACACTTATTATCAGGTGTGCTGCTTTCTCGTTTGCCACCATCGGCACTAATTATAAAAAAAAAACAATGAGGTATGTAAATTTTTTTTTTGTTCTATAATATGCATATAAACATTCCTCTTGAATCACTCTTATCTATTGACGAAAACTGCATTAAAATTCGTTCAGTAGTTTAAAAGATCTAAACGAACAGACAAAATTGACGACTTTATTATTAAACTATGTATAGATGAATAGATATATTACAAGTATGTACATATTAGGAAATTTTGTATGACGCTCAAGCATTGCAAAATATCTTTATCGATTGCAATCAGAGCTAGCTTGACCTTACGCTAGTAAAATTTCAAGCATTATACATATATACCGAAAATAAAAAGGTAATATATATAATAGACTATTGAAAAATAAAAAAAAACTTCATGAAATTAAAGAATACACATAATACCAATAATACCACACTATCGCTGAAGATAAAAACGTCTGAATAATGGCAATGTGCTATTGCACTTCGTTTGGTGAGCGAGAGAGCCGGAAGCCCAACTGGGGTGGGTTTGGGCATTGTAATGGTAGGCAGCGGCCTAGTACCCTAAGTATTGCAAAGGTCCATGGGTGGCACAGTGACACTTACCATCAGGTGTGCTGTCTGCTTGACAGGGCGTGGCCAGAAGGCCAAGCGTTGGGGCGTCGGGGATCGAATGTCAGTAGACGATCTCTCCGGCGTCCCGTAAAAGCGCGGAAGGGGCCGCTGTGGTTTTAATGGGTATTCCGGTGGGACTGTTCAGCTGGCCGGTGAGTCCCACACTCCCTCCCGTCTGTCACGGGCGGGGGATAGCGCGTAAATGCGTTTCCACAGAGAGAAAAAGAAACAAAAGGTGTGCTATCTGCTCATTCGCCACCACAAGCAATAAAAGCTTAAATAGTATTTCTAAGCAGGGAGTTACTTTATTTATATTGAGGTAATTTTAAGTGCATAGTATTTTGTTACTCAACTATTTTTGTATCAAACGGCATTTGTATTCTTCTTTTTTTTTTTTTTTAGAATTGTTATATGTGGAGACTTATTTGGCTTTATTTTGCTATTTATCCTTCTTTTAGATGTCAGTTTCCCTAAAATAAATAAATAAGATATATATACATATATTACGTGTTAAAATTTTATGCAAATATTATTGATTTCAAAGTATATATATACTAGATACAAAAAAAAAACACTTTAATCAAAGTATAACGATATTTTTTCTATTTTTTATTTTAAAAAAATGTGTTACAAAACTGCAGACACCTGTTTTAGAATCAAACATTCCATCATAGTTTTTAATACATTTATTCCTTTTCGCTAATACGAAGCGTTTCCATAAATAATTGATAATTATTTGAAAAACTTATACTATATAAACGTATACTAGTACTATTTAACATAAAATCATTATTTTACGTTTATATCTTTATAAAAAATAAGTTTATTTGAAAAATAAATTAATATCTAAACGATACATACAGCTGATATGGTTTATATTTAAATTTAAAATAAACTCACCACACCAGTTATGAACAGCAAAACATAGACGCACAACATTCTCGAATCCTTCAACGAATTAGAATGTTGTCACCATCAGCATCGTCGTAGCGAATAGTTATAAAATCAACACATTCTAACAATATAGACAAAGGAACAAAGCCTTCGCTTAAAATATATAACTTTTACGTAAATTAAACAACTGATTTGAATAAATGTTCATAATATAGTAAAATAACTTAGTCTGTGTATTTTTCTATCATAATATTTTGTAAAATTGTATATTTTTAGAGAAAATTAAATAAAATTTGTTATATATTGTGTCTATTTGATTAGTTTCTTTACGAACGGAATACATGATGAACGGAACACATTTTACAGTTACTGTTTAACTTTTAAGGGAATTTAAGATTTGTTTGAATGGAAATAATAGCTTATATTGTAACGTATAAGTTTCAAACGAAGGTTTAATAATATTACGACTTAAAAATAGACACGGCTTGTCCTTGGTTCGTTCACACGCTGCCTTGGCTAGGGAGGCATAGATCAGCACCGCTTCACGTGTCACGGGGCTCACTAGTTTTCGCTCCCCTGTCTCCTCTTCTTTGGTCAGCTCTGTGATTCCTTGTAAGATCATCGTCTACCCGAAGATGTTGAGCGACTAAAGGAAATTCATGTCATATTGTCACGCTTGACTAGCGGGTAGTAAACGGCAGTTACTATTACAAGTTTAGGAAGCGTATTTGGTGAGTGTTATTGTCAATTTGCCTTACAATCACTCAGCTAACTTTTATAACTTTTACCGGAAAGTAACGAGTTATATGTTTTATTCGTATACTGTCTGTTGCGAATAATAAAGCCTATCTTTCTGGATGGGTTTTAGTTGGTAGGCAGCGGCTTAGCTGGGGTACAGACCTCTGTTGTTTCACATTGTACAAATTACATTTACCATCAGGTGTGCTGCTTGCTCATTTATCGCCATAAGTAATAAAAAAAATATGCAAAAGAAGTACAGCTCGACAGAAAATTCTATACCAACCAGTTTAACCAACATGGTATATGTTAATTTACTTCCTTTTGTAGAGGAAGTCCGAGCTCGGTAGTGAGATTTAAATGTATTGAAAATAAATAGAAAGAAAATAAATAGTTTATAGTGTTGCAATTAAAGTGGTAATGTTACAAGAAGGTAGACTATGTTTGCGGTAAACTTTTGTTGTGTACATATACGCGCAAATGGCCCTTATGGGTGCAAATCGCCCTCTATCGGCAATACTTGTCAATTATTGATCTATGTTATATCTTATATTAGTTATCGTTCAAATGGTTATTATATTACCATAATAATGTTTGAAATATATCTAACTAATCTTTTTTCCAGAAATGTTTGATTTAATTGTTTAAAAACTACAATTATAATGTAAATTATATTCTATATAAATGCTATTAGTATTAATGTAATTATCCGTAACCATATTAAGTTGTTTCTACGCAATAAACATTTCAATTTATTTCTATTTACAGCGCCATCTGCTGAACAATATGTAAGAATAATATTTCCTTTAAATACATAAATATAAATTGCTTAAAATAGACTATTTGAAATTATATTAATTAAAATATTTGTCATTATTATTTTAGCTATATTTCGATAATTATTTTATAGTAGTTTTATTCATTTGTTGTAAAACATTGTTGTACATAGTTACTAGGACTAGACTGTTTCCTTTTAGATAATAAAATAGAATCTAGATCGACACCCCGTCGCATTGTGAAGGCGGTCTCCACGTTCCTCCATGCACGGACATTCAGAATGGCGGTGGAAGGAGTCCTGTCCTCGCTCCGATCAATCACAGCTGGAGTCCCACAGGGAAGCTGCCTATCGCCTGTGTTGTACTCAAACTACATTGTCGATATGCCAACCGCCTAAGGCACTGAAGTCGCCCTCTATGCCGATGATATGGCTTTCATAACATCTAGCATCCAGCCCTTTCATGCTGCCATAAAAATGCAGAGAACTCTCGACATCGTCCCTAACTGGCGGCTATCGGGATCTTATTCAGCATTTTCCAGACAATCATTTTATTTTGGAGAGGCTATGGTATGGACGCCCCCATCTAATCCATCCGGGGCAGCAGAAGGGTGGCGTGCGAGTCCATAGTCTAGGTGTTATCTCACTACCGCCATTGGAATTAACACTAGCACCGATTCCTTGACGTAGATGGTTAGCCCGCCGCGCCGTCGACGCCTCAGTAACAATGTGAACGGCACCGAGGCGATTCTTCACGGCGTTGGCCTCTTTGCAGCAGGCATTGCCGCCCTAGGCATCAGGTGAAGGTATTCGCGCCAGCATGCGTCTTAGTGATGGTTTTAAACACACACCAATTTTTATGTTTTTATAAGTATTCTCTGTATTATCAAATCAATTGTTTCACCACAAGGTGATGGGTAAAGAATGTAATATGTCCCCACTTATTTTCCCGTAGGAGTCTATCAAGGGTGATGAACTTTTCTATTCCTGGATTTAGGCCTGACCAGCAGTAGAGATTGGAAGAATGGATAGATTGAACTATTTATTAATAACAGCAAAAGATATAATAAGATTAAGCGATACTTATATATCAGTTTTTAATATGCTGTGTAAGAAATACTACCATTTTTCTTAGGATCTATAATAACTTAAAAAAAAATACAATTCAGGTAATTTCCAGGTTATATTTGACTGTTAACAATATATTATTACATATATTTTTTATAATGAACGGAAATTCCAAACAATATATATAATAATATTAA
The DNA here is from genome assembly GCA_905163515.2 of Lymantria monacha. Classification (NCBI taxonomy): domain Eukaryota; kingdom Metazoa; phylum Arthropoda; class Insecta; order Lepidoptera; family Erebidae; genus Lymantria; species Lymantria monacha. The sequence goes on along the minus strand of LR991095.1, from coordinate 29,545,882 downwards.
AAAAAAACAGTTATAGAAGTTACATGCTTTGAAGGTTTTTAAGGGGCGTATACTCTATCCCTTACTCGCACAGCGACATTTGTTTAGGCTAGACAAGGATGACTAGACCCTTGTAGCCTGTCAAAAAAAATATAAACGCAGAGTAATAAGGAGATTATGCTGATGACGTCATAATGTTTGTATTGCGTTCTCTATCTAATTAATAAGATTGAAATGCCTGTAACTCTATATGAAAATAAATATTGTTGTTTTTACAAATCGATATATTTTTTTAGTTTATTTTATAATATATAAGGTATTAAAAAAGTATATCCTAATTGAAATTGGTATTTTGTTCAGAAATTTTAGGCGTTTGAAAAAAGTTTTTCATTCTGCTTATTCTCTAATCAATATCTTGATTCAGGCCATTCTTCCATTTCAGGAAACCCTTAGGTGTTTCCGCTTTCGATGGGACTTTGTCGAATGGATAATTCTCGAAGTCCTGCCAAAAGACAGGCCGCACAGTCCGGTAGCCATTGTCGAAGTTAGCCAAGGTTTCCAAGTCAGCATCGTCCAGTTTGAAATCGAAGATGGATGCGTTCTCCAAGACACGGGATTTAGTGTTGGTTTTCGGAATGCTGATTATCTTTCGTTCATACTGTGAAATTGAAGTATAATTAGTTTTATTTCACTGGGCTCAAACTGCCTCCAAAATAGAAGGGAAATTGGCCTACTGTACCACGCTGGTCAAAAGTTTTTTTTTCTTTTTGTGTGTTTTTAGCTGTTAACCGCAGATGGCTTTGATAGCTTTACGCGGACTATGGGTGAGCGCTGAGGGCTCTCAACCCGATACTGGTGAAACGTGTTGTTAGATGTTATCTGCATATGAAACCCCTTAATCGCCTTTTACTACACCCACGGGTAAGATAGGAAGTGGTGAATTGTATTCCTACTCGGTCACCACTCGGAAAGTTTTTTTGTAAAAGACCACCTGCACTAAATAAATAATCCTTGTATTGCGGGGGACTTTACATACATACAATTAACGCAGACAAATTACACCCAGACTCAGAACAACACTCTGTGGGTCGCACAAAATATTGTCATGCGTAAGAATCGAACTCGCAGCACTGGCATGGTAGGTCGGTATCTTAACCAGTAGGCCATCTGTGCAGTCATCATCAGTTACATTTCAATAGGAGATTTCAAAATCTGATTTTTCTTATCTCTGGTACATATAGATTTAGAGTATTTATTATTGCAGGCTTTTAAGATTCTCACGATACTCTCGTAATTTTTTCATGAGATGGCGAGAAAAACAGCTTAGGCGCGTATTTACGTGTTTTCATAGCACACTTATAAAGAGCCATAGAATTAATAACTATAGATTTTTATTGCAGTTTTTTTAAAGATTCAATCACAAATTGCACCAAGGCGTCACGGTAACGCGGTTAGCCTCTCTGCAGACGGTAGACTAATCACCAATCCATCCACTAGCGACTTTGTCTAAGGCGGCATCAGGAGCATTTTGTTGATTGTATAAAGAATTTGCCTGTATGAGGAACATATCCTGGCCTACGTAAAGACCAATAAAAAGATCAGCCATTTGTGCCATTAACATGCTCTGTATAATTTATACATACATATTATCACGCCATATCCCTTGCAGAGTAGGCAGAGGGAACAGAGTGCCAGAGAACTTTATCCTTGCATACTTCACTCGCTTCCTCAACATTCATAATTCTCTTCATACACGCTCGCCGGTTTCGAAGACTCTTGACTCCACCTTCCTTCAGTACGTGACTAATCTGCTCTAGGTAAGATAGTCTCGGAATTAATTTATAAAACTCACCAAATATCTTAAAGCAATCTGAGTAACTGTCTTTCCATATTTCTTCGCCATGGCCACCATTGTGGGGTTGTTAAGTTTCGGTTCAGGACTTTGTGGTAACATTCGCGACGGTATCATAGTACCGAATGGTGAATATGCCACGACGACTATATCCTGAGATTGGCAGAACTCCACCAATTCCTTCTGTCCCAAATTTAAATTAATCTGAAAAAAAAAATGTATAACATCATCATCAGCTCATATATGTCCCATTGTTGGGTACGAATCTCCTTCATTATGAAAGGGAAATTGACCTCCACGCTCGCTGGTCGGACGTGTTGGTATAGGGTTTTGTTTCGAGTTTGCCTTCTCTTGCATAGATGTTATATGCGTTTTATATCCCTTAGTCGTCTCTTACAATCACCAACGCGTAAGACAGGGATGGTGAATTATATTCTTACAGAGTCACCTCACGGAAAATGTATAACATAGATTATTTTAATTACAATGTTAAAAAAATCTATTTTCCGATGTTGACTGCACAGATGGCGTAGTGGTTAAGATAACGACCTTCTGTGCCAGTGTCATGGGTTCGATTCCCACGTAGGATAATACTTTGTTCGATCCACAAACTGATGTTCTTAAGTCTGGGTGTAATTTGTCTGCGTTAATTATATTTTTATAAAGTCTCCCGCAATACAAAGATTATTTACTTAGGGCAGGGTGGTCTTTTAAAAAAGAAATGTGGTGATGGATTAACAATTTATTTTTAGGATTAATCTCATCATACATTCCCGTCATTATAGTTCCTACAAGATGGGATCTACTATGGTCTCCAAAGATAGCACCGAAGTGTGACATGTGGGCACACGTTTATAATATAAATGGAATATTTAACAGGAGGAGTTGAAAAACCATATTTCCACTTCCTTCTTCTGCATAACAGAAGACATGACGCAAGATTGATGAATAAACCAATAGATAAGAGGATGTCCAGCTACGAGAAGGGTCGTGGTACAGCATAGTGGATACGATAGAACTTAAGCAGCCTATAATTTCTGCATCTTTTACTAAATATGACTAGAAATTGAAGTAGACGTACTACGTCAATATCGGCAGGTCGAAGCAATAACTCATTAAAATCACCTAAATAAAGTTTTTTTTTACCGGCAGTCCATGATAGAAAGTGGTAAATACTGATAGATGCCTACTAGAAGAGGGGGTTTCATTGTCCATCTCTCTAGCTTATAGAATGAAGTGCAATAAATTGCTTAAGCTTAAACGGCATATTTCAACGTGAGTATGATTTTATACAGGATGAGCAGACACATTATATGGCTGGTCATCATCGCTACGTTAGCTCAGCAGTTGGGATTCTCCTCCATAATAGGAGGGAAATTGATCTACTACGCTGCTCAGATGATGATTATAGGGTTATATTTTGATTTTACCTTCTCTTGCATAGATGTTGACCGCTGGATGCAGGTGGCACAGGACCGTTATAGATGGCATTCTCGTGGGGAGGCCTATGTCCAACAGTGGACGTTTACAGGCTGATGGATGGATGGATGGATGGATGCATAGATGTTATATGCATTTTATATCCTTTAATCGTATTTTAAGAAACCCATGAGCAGAAAATGGGCTTATGAATCGTATCCTATTTTTTGAAGTGAAAACTTTTTTTGACGCACTGCACATAGATTTATTCGTAGACTATAAGTGAAGCTGATCCGTCACGCTCTGAGGTGAAAGACTCAATCGGGTGAACTCTGAACCGCCGATTGTACCCGAGCGAGAAAGACACAATCACCTGCTCTTCACCGCTGTGTCGCTGTGTTGACTATATTAAATGTATATGTAATAATAGTCATTATTAATTATTATCAATTATTCAATAGATTTTTTTTCATATGTTTCATAGGCAAGTTTTCACTTCAGTTTTCTTGGAGTTTAGTGCTTGGTTACCTTTAAGCCAAATCTTTGTTTATAAATCAACTTCATTTAAAGTCATCCTCCGTCAGTAAACCAAATAGTCGCTTTGAACAGTGCTATGGCCAAACTGTTAAAGTCTTCTTTTGGGAATTTTAGTGGAAAACGAGAACGTATGTAAGGCACTGTTATATCATATTCACTACACCTCAGTACTTCCTCCGCATCACATTACATAAAATGTTATCAAAATTATTTAATATAACACGTTAAAACACTAAGATATTGAATATAATACAAGACCATCATATGATACTTTTCCTTTCCCGCTAAAACCCGGCATTGTATTCTAAATCCGTCACCATCTTAATATAGAAAATACAGATATTAGACAAATGTACCTCAACTTGATTGCATGCTGGTCTGACTTTACAATTAGCTAACAATCTCTTCAGCTGGTCCACGGTAAAGTTTGATACTCCAATGGATTTCGTGAGGCCCTTCTGTAGAACATTCTCGAATCCGCGCCAAGTTTCCAAATAGTCTATTTTCTCATCAACGCCATCTTGCTAAAAATTCAATTGATATTATATTTTCCTTTCATCGATTAGTACGAATATAAAGATCATGTAATGGTTAAGATATAGACCCAACGTGCCATGTATAGCGGGTTCGATTCAGGACAATACTTTGTGTTACAAATTGTTGATCTAAATCTTGATGTAATTCGTGTCCTTTAATTGTATTTTATAGTTTCGCGTAATACAAAGATTAACACTTAGGTGCAAGTACATCTTTCACCTAGGAAAATAATGTATTTGTCATTTTTTTTTATATAAAACTAGCTTCTGCCAGCGGCTTCTAATGCGTAAAAATTGACTTTTACAATACAAAACTTCATTAATAAACAATCCCAAGGGAACATATTACCCAAATAAAAAATATATCTGTATGTGTAACTCCAGGAAATGGTCTATCATTGTACTTATTTTCATCCAAATATGTTCAGCAAAAAAACTTACCGATATGGACATTGGCCAATGTATAATTACTAAGTCCAAATAATCCAAGTTTAAACGTTTCAAAGATTGTCTCACAGAGACTTCTACATCCGCCTCGCGATGAAAATGTTGCCATACCTAAACAAAAATATTTATACAATTTAGTAGATTACATAATATTGTACTGTGTGGTAGCGCCTACGAATACTACCAACCCTTACCTTGCTCGTGGATGTCGTAAAAGTGCCTTTGGCAAATAAAGGATTGGCAACATTTTGTATTCTTAATACCAAGACACGGGGAACATAATTTGATGTTATTTTAAACAGTCTCATGATAGATAGGTGTGATTATAGCCCCACTCCCGTTAAGTGGTGTGTACCTAATTATTGATATTTGTACAGTTAGTGCCACTATATGAATGGAATTTCATTAATTTAGTTTGATTTTTCATTTCTATGTAGATGTTTCTTATTTATCCGTGTTGACGGAGTAAGAATACAATTCACCACCGCCTCCCTTACCCGTGGGTGATCATAAGAGACGACTAAGGGATATAAAACGCATGTAACATCTATGCAAGAGAAGGAAAACTCGAAACAAAACCCTATACCAACACGTCTGAGCAACGCGGTATAGTAGGTTAATTTCCCTCCCACTATGGAGGAGGCCCGAGCCCAACAGTGGGACATATATAGACTGTGAAGATGATGTGAATATTTCATTTCTATCAAAACAAGTGACTCTGTGTTATTTTAGCAGCGAGAGTTGCAAGATTGCCCAAATGCGAGACTCTTGCGAACTCTGGGCAAACCTCTCTTCGCCATTGGACCAACCACTGGTAACGATTGCCTGACATCCGTGGTCAACCCGGCGGGTTATCTTTTCGAGTATCATCTCCATCGACTCCCCGGCAACAATTACTTTTAGCCCCTGGCACATCTCCAACAGGGGACCTTGATTTGTATTTGATTTGACCTTGATTATGATAATAATTATACACGGTGACATTTATGTCGTCTTACAAAAGCAGTTCAGTTAACGTATCCAGTATCTACTATTCATTCGTACAATTAAAAGGTTAAATAAATATTTACTGGAATATTTTTACGAAAAGTTATTATAAATAATTACTAATTAAAATAGTAAGAGAACAGCATGTAGCCAGCGGTAGGCTACCTACTCGACATAACCTACGTACTGTGTAGGTACTACCTAGGCGTAGGTAAGCTTTGGAATAGCAGTCCACGTGGACTTCGTAGCTGTGATTGGCTAACGTAATTACGTTAGCCAATCATTATCATGCGGAATACCGTATGATTGCTTTTGTTTAAAATGTAAACATTATAACCAGGTTGTTACAAAATATTAACTTTAATTTATTTTATTTTGTTATTTTTTTATCACTACCACTATTGAACAATTAAATATGTTAGATATGTTTCTTTGGTCGGATACTTTTATGGCACTTCTTTTGTAAGACGATATAAATGTCACGGTGTATTACACGGTATGTTACGGCAAGGCCATTAAGTTTCTCACCAGGTCCTATCAGCTTGAGTTCACGTTCTGATTCGGTGGTAAATTATTTTATTATTTTTTGTAATTATTAGATTTCTTTTTCTAGTGGATACCTAACATTATGCTGATAAGCTATCTTATACCACGTTAACCAAGGGGGTGCTACTGTCTTTATTTATTTTTGTATTCTCTTGGTATTTTTGTTATACTCATCATCATCATCTCAGCTCATATATCCCACTCTAGGGCTCGAGTCTCCTCCACAATGGGAGGGAAATTAACCTACTAGGTATACTACGCTGGCCAGACGCGTCAGTATAGGGTTTCGTTTCGAGTTTTCCTCCTCTTGCATAGCTGTTATATGCGTTTTATAGTCGTCTTGCCCTTAGTCGTCTCTTACAATCACCCACGGGTAAGATAGACAGTGGTGAAATGTATTCTCACTCCGTCACCACACGGACAATTTGTTATACCTATTATGGCATTTGTACAGAGTACTTGTGATGTGGCCCTCCCGTGAAGGAACAACAGATTTCTTTTTTTATTCTTTATGTCTTTCAAATTCAAACTTGAATAAAATAAAATACCATTTACATTAAATAAAAATACGTACCTTAGTGGTAAGAAAAATGTCTTCCCTCTTAACAACGCCATCTTGTATTTTCTTATTGATAACTTGTCCGATTTCCGGTTCAACTCTATACAGATGTGCTGTATCAATATGACGGTAGCCAATATCTATTGCGTAGGATAAAGCTTCAATCATATTTGGTATTTCTTCAACGGCGAATCTGAGCTGTAAATATAATATTATAATTCAACTTTTTAATGAGTTATTTCACACCCACCACATTCGGGCCACTGTAACTCGTTTAAACCAAGATTCACAATGATCATAATGACATCGATATTTGGCACAGATAGTTTTGGTGCTGTGTGGTAGCGGCTACGAATACTACCAACCCTTACCTTGCTCTTGGATGTCGTAAAAGACGACTTAAGAGCCTTATAACGACCTGGACCAACTCCATCTGATGCCATTTGGTCAACAATTACATTCCCAAGGAGGGTTGACGTCTGGCAGGCGGCTGATCATAAAACTATTGCCAATAACTTTTACAATATGTACTATTAAAGAAGAATACATATTGTATCGACCCCAAGCAATTGGGGTAAGAGTAAGAGAACGAACGAGTTTTGATTGCTTTGGGGCTACTTTAATGGAAATGGTTGATTCCACTTATAATTCCAAATGTAATTAGCTTTTTATTTAGATTTTTTTTTGGAATGAAACTGATTCCTACCATACAGCTCACGCTAGTTTGGGAGTCAAGAGCTTGTATACAAAATTATAAAAAGTTTATAGTACATAAAAGATTTTTAAATTATTATTTTTTGTCATTGCAGAAGTTATGGCAAATTGGTCTAAGAGTCTATGGACTTCTTGTCAGCCACAACGCCTTAGATCTTTACGCAGGAACTTGTTTAATAGTGGTAGGACCACGCTGTTGAAAGTTCTCTGTCTACAGCCGCGGGCCGGTCCCTCCGGGGTAGTACCACACTGAGCAGAAAATCGACATCTGAGCAGTGGCAATGTGCTTCGTACTGTGAGCGAGAGAGCTGGAACCCAACTTTTTGGGTGGGTTTGGAGTTTTATTTAGTAGGCAGCGGTCTAGCTATACCTTAGTATGGCGAAGGTCCATGAGCAGCAGTAACACTTACCATCAGGTGTGCTGCTTGCTCGTTTGCCACCATAAACAATAAAAAAAAAACTTGTGTGATCTGTAAATTATTGGTCCGAGTTTGGGTGTAATTTGTGTCCGTTAATTGTATATATGTGAAGACTGCCGCAACAAGAATTTATTTCTTAGTACTTTAAAAAGGCTGTTGGTTAATATGCTAAGTAATTTATAAAAAGCTATGTAGGTACTTACATTTTCATCGATACCTTGCCAGGTGCCGTATCCCAGCGCTGGGATCTCCCTGCCGTCGTTCATTTTCATAGTTGGTATATTAACCTGGAATAAAAGAAAATACAAAATTGTATTTTATTTTTAATTATAATACAGTTTCGTATCACTAATCACTCAGTGGTGATTAAGACCAACTCGATTCTCTGAATTACTGATTTATGCGTTTTATAGCGTTTAAAACGTGTCTCAATTAATATAATAAAAGGTTTTAATAATCAAATTCTAAAGAATATCCCTAACGCCATCTCGTAGAATTCGGAGGTACCAATATCATCATTCTCCTACTCTTATCCCAATTACTTGAGGTCGATACAATATGTACCCTTCTTTCGCAGTATCTACATATTGTAAAAGTTATTGGCAATAGTTTTATGACCGGCCGCCTGCTAGACGTCAACACTCCTTCGGAATGTAATATTGTTGACCAAACGGCATCAGATGGAGTTGGTCCAGGTCGTTATAAAGCTCTTAGTCGCCTTTTACGACATCCACGAGCAAAGAAAGGGTTGTTAGTAGGTAATCGAAGCCGCTATCACACAGCTTTTAGAGGTACCGATATGTTAACAGGAAAATATAAGTTAAAATATTACTACTTTTGCTAGTTTATATAATCACAGGTATATCTTGCTCTGACGAAATATATTTTTCAAAATAAAAACTACTAAATTTGATTGCACAGTACAGTAAATATACAGATGTTAGACTATATTTAAAAAAAGCTATGCGATCTCTACGGCAAATCTGTGGAGTTAGGATGACCGATCGCATTCGTAACGACGACGTAAGAGAGCGAGTAGGTATGAAAGAGAATATTGGTGTAAAGATGCGAAAGGGAATGTTCCGATGGTTCGGACATCTGAAAAGAATGCCGAACGAACGTCTGGTTAAGAAGATATACAATGTCAAAGAGGTAGGATGTAGGTACCGGGGGCGACCGAGACTAACCTACCTAGACCAGATTGGTCACGTAATGAAGGATGATGGAGTCAAAAGTCTCTGAAACCGGCGAGCGTGTATGAAGAGAATTATGAATGTTGAGGAAGCGAGTGAAGTATGCAAGGATAGAGTTCTCTGGCACTCTGTTCTCTCTGCCTATCCTGCAAGGGATATGGCGTGACGATATGTATGTATGTATGTAAAAAAAGAATGTATTATCATAACATAGAACCATATAGGTGCCTACTTAATAATTGACTAGAGGAGGCATAAATGTATCTTTCTTTATCTGTTACCTGTTAAAGTTTATTACCCAAATTATAGGACACAGATTACCGGTATTTATCTAGAAGCCAATAGGGTAAATGAAACAGATATATATTTACCATCATCTGAGCTCATACGTCCCAATGCTGGGTTCGAGTCTGTTCTCGGTAATAGCAGGTAAATTGATCACGCTAGTCAAACCGGTTGGTATATGATTTTATTGTAAGTTTTCCTTCACTTGTATAAAAAAAAAAAAATTATGTAAATTATGCATACATACTACGTAGTAAACTATATTACGCTAGATGTCTCTGCTTAATTTATTCTAACGTAATTGCAATAATTCAATTTATGTCGTTGCCATAAGAATTATTTGTGATACAGCGAATAATTTTATTAATTTTCTACCGCGTTTCATATATTTACAAATTTTAATAGCAGCAGAATTTTACTTCGTGCGTCGATAGATGGCGCTTTGTAAAATTCGATGCACTATTTTAATAAAATCGTGTTTTTATCTTTTAGTTATGTATATATCTACTTAACTTAGTAATCATAAGCTAATATAATTATATAATATTATACTTCGACATGTGATAAAAGATATACAATGTATCTGTTTCATTTATAGTGCCACAAACTTATCTGACCCGGTGGCAAATTGATGAACTAATGACGCCATTTTGAAATGTCATCAAACGTCAATCGTCCTCCCTATATGCTGATATATCAGTTGTTGGTTGTTTACTCCATGTTTATTACTTTTTGTGGTTTTAAAATGCGAAATGTGATGCAGTAAATGTTATATTACAAGTTTTAAGTTATATGAAGGAAGAAAAACATCTTCAGGCATCATTAATACCTTTTGAAAAATTATATAAACAGCCACAGATTAGTGTTGCTAGTTTTTGAAATAAAAAGAACACTATTAATAAACATTATGTATAATTTGTTATGTGTTAAATATAATGAATTAATTTGTTCTTAGAGTCTAATTATATTTTGAATATAATTATTATATATTTATACAAATAATACAATAGTATTCTATTTATGTAAATTTAATTGTAATGAATGTACTTGATTGTTATTAACTGTAACATAATTTTCTTGTAAGTACATAGTTAGTATATATATGTATCTCTGTGTATACATCTATCTGTTTATGATCAGAAAATATATGTGTATTTAATGTAAAAAATATTTTTTTAAGGGTTGGAGAACGATTTGTAAGAAAACTAGTAAAGGAAAAAAGGACAGGCCGATGAGAGTGGAGAAAAAATTTCTACACCAAAAAAAAAGACGAAAGAGGATGAAAAGTAAAATTGAAGTTGGTGATTTTGATCTCGGTGTCAATACACGAAAAATACATCAATTTTACAGTGTGCAAAAAGAAATTCCCACAATTCCAAAGTTAATGAGTGTACACACAAAGTACAATGATGTACTTCAAGAGGAGATTTTAAATGGCATCAAAGGTGCAGCTTTATGAAATAATTAAGACACAACTCTAAGCAAAGTCATGAAATTGACGAAATCCATTCTACCATACCATTGCGATTAAATCCAATTGAAATGATTTGGAGCTCAATGAAACGAAACATAATAGAGCAGAATATTAAAAACTCTAATTCAACAACGCCTAAATTAATTGCAAGGCTATTAATAAAATAATTATAAACGAATGGAAAAATCACTGAAATCACGTGAAAAAATTTGAAAACGAATACTAAAGGGATATATTTAGAGGAGCCTTCCATTATGACTTTAGACAGTGACAGTGAGACTGAAAGTGATGATTCATATGATGAAGTGACTGACGATTCAAATGACTATACCTGGAATGTGTTCATTACAAATAATTTGCCCTATACTTTACTTACTTGAAATTTTACTGGCAACACTAAATGCGATAACAGCGACGTTGTCACCGGGTCAGATAAGTTTGTGGGACTATACTTAGGACTATCTTCATAAAATGATGTAAGTAGTACTGTATGATGACAACAGATGGCGTGGTAAATAATTTAATTTTTAAACTTTATTTTTAATGACAAAATTAAACTGACTATATATACAGGATGTAAGTGGACCGCTCCCGAAAACAAAGACAGGTAACGCTACTAGTCCTACTTGTTATGATAGGATAGAAAAAAATCGATTCGGATGAAAAAAAAAAATCTCTTGAACATATGATCGTGAGTTTTGAATAGATTGCGTCTTTTCTCATCTGAGTACAGTTACGTATTTTTTATCGAGTTATCGTTACATGGTACTGTCCTAATACGATGGAATGTGAAAAAAACTTAAAAATATATGTGAAAAAAAAAATCATCCTGATCGATTTTTTTTCTAGCCTATCATTACAAGTAGGACTAGTAGGGTCACCTGTCTTTGTTTTCGGGAGCGGTCCACTTCCACCCTGTATATTTATTTTCGTCATTATTATGCTGTGTGGTGGCTGCTACGTATACTACCAACTTTACGTTATTAGTGGGTGTCATAAAAAGCGATTAAGACCTTTACACAGACCTGACCCAACTCCATTTGATGTCGTCTAGTGAAAAATTATATTGACAAGTTACCTATATTGTCTTCAAGCGGGCGTTAATAAAACCATTGCCAAAGCGTTTGCAATATATACGATGGTAGAAAGTACATATTCAGTCGACCATAAATAATTGAGATAAGAGCAGGATAATCATTATAGAAAAAAAATAAATGATAATAAGGTATTATCCATCACTTGTAAAATGTATTACTACCTACTATTTGTATAAAAGTGAAATTATTATATCAAATGAGCGCAATATCAGAATATTATCGATCGTGTGGTGGCTGAGTAAGAATACAATATATCATTACCGTTATCGTGCCGTGGGTTACCTATAGCAAACTATACTAACTCGTTTTACTCGTGATCGGATACTCGTGGTGGTCTTTTGAATTATTATGTGAATTATATTGTGGTTTAATGTGCTGGAGCTAATATTTTTTTTATTGCTTATGGTGGCAAACGAGCAAGCAGCGCACCTGATGTTCGTGTCACTGCTACCCATGGATCTTTGCTATACCAAGGGTATAGCTAGGCGCCACCGAAGTCAAAAATCGGGTACCGGTGGTCCGCTCGCACGGCGAAGAGAGAGGAGTTTTACGGTGGGTCTATGGGGTCACACGCCGCCTTTCCGTCACCCCGGACCGATTCGGCGGGGCGAGACGCATCCATAGTCCACCAAAAAAAAAAAGGGTATAGCTAGGCCCCTGCCTACAATTACAATCCCCAAACCCATCCAGTTGGGCTTTCGACTCTCTCGTTCACCGAACGAGGCGCAATTTAGCACAATACCATTGCTCAGACGTTGGTCTTCTACGAGTGTGGGATTACCCCGGACGGACCGGACCGCGGCTGCAGAAAGAAAACAGCGTGGTCCTACTACATAAGAAAATAAGACCTAATACTAGCTAACTAGTTTTATACAATCTTATTTAAGTTCTTAAAAAAAAAATAGATACAACTCGCCGAGTTTTTTGCGGGATTATCAGTGTCGGTCGCATTCCGACCTGGTGTTAATTTATTGTATTAATTTAAAGTAAAATGTAAGTGCCCACAACGGAGTTTATACATAAAACGATTTTGTATTTGATCAGCATTACAATAGATCGAATTCTCTGCTATTATAGAATACTCCATTCTAGCAATGGTACGAAGGAAGTTTCACTATAGTATAACGTGTGAATATCCCACATTTTTCATCATATTTTAAATTATAAAGGGCATTATTCAAGATTAAATTTTAAATATAGTCACTAAGTACTTAATTACCTACTTACTATTCGATCAATAAGTACGGTATGAATAATTAAAGTAGTCAACAAAAAAATTATATCGATAAAAATATCACTCACCTGTGTCATTTTTAACGTGTTCACACTACAAGCAGATAATATAAACTATTTTTATTTGAACAGTCGCTGCTATGTGAATGAATGAATACAGACAACCGAACAAACCACTCAAACCAGTCTCAAGTCTGCACCTAATTAACAGGCAAGCAACAACAACACTATCATACCAAAACTCTTACTTAGAATTAAACAGCGCTATTAAAAGCGCTAAATAAATTACGGAGATTTACTAATTGATACGCTAGATTATTATAAAAAAATATTTGTCAGTGAAAAAGAAAGAAAGATATCCATGCTTTTCTTTTATATTTTCTTTTTTTTTGGTAGGCTATTGCCCGGGCACACGTCGCCCGCTCTGTCCGGGGCGATGGAAGGGCAGCGCCTGGCCCCATAACCCACCGTATTCCCTCCCCATCGCCATTGGGTCGGCCACTGGTACCGCTTCCTTGCCTTCCGTGGCCAGCCCAGCGGGTTACCCTTTCGGGTACCATCCCCCGTCGACGCCCCAGCTAACTGTCGGGGCGTCGCCCTCACGCGGTCAGCCTCTCTGCGGGTGACAAGTTCCTTTTTTTTTACATATAGAAATTGTTAATTTTTAAAACAAGAACAAGATATCCATGCTGTTCTTGTTTTAAAAATTAACAATTTCTATATGTAAAAATGTTAAATAAAAAATGTAATTAAAGAAAATAACATAAATATTTAATTTTAACCAGAGACAAATGCTTAGTCTATTTTGCTCTAATGAAATATCACTGATATTCTGCTAACACTTGATTATTTGAATTCATATCTGTTATCATTATAAAGATGATATTCATTCTCCTACTCTTATCCCAATTACTTGGGGTCGATACGATATGTACTACTACTCTTCTTTCATAGTACGTATTGTAAAAGTTATTGGCAATAGTTTAATAACCGGCCGCCTACCAGACGCCAACCCTCCTTGGGAATCTAATTGTTGACCAAACGGCATCAGAGGGAGTTGGCCCAGGTCGTTATAAGGCTCTTAGTCGTCTTTTACAACATCCACGAGCAAAGTAAGGGTTGGTAGTATTCGTAACCGCTACCACACAGCTATCATATATAGATATAGATGTATATCATATCATTATAAAGATGATAATGACTCAGAATTCGGGTATCATATGTACTGATTTACATTAGTCTATTTGGTAAGGCGTTGGAATGGATATTCAATGGATCTGATTTTAAGTATCACATTTGGTCATCATTTTTGATGATGATCGAACGTGAGTTTTATTTTAAGTAGGAATGTTTAAGGCTTTAGGAGTAAGGGAAGACCGAAGAAAAGATGGATGGACTGCGTAAAACATGACATGGATAGACAAGGAGTGACCACAGACATGACGTCTATTATATATTGCGTCGACCCCAAATAAATTGGGATAAGAGTAAGCTAATGATGTTTTGGTCATCATTTTTCATTTGCAAATAAGCGCTAAATAATTTTAAATTTGACTGCACATATGGGGTAGTGGTTGATGTATCGAGCTGCCGTACCAGTGCCATGGGTTCATTCCTACGCAGGATATTACTTTGTACAATCTACAAATAGCTTTTCTGAATCTGGGTGTAATTTGTCTGCGTTTTTCATCACATAAAAAGCGCGACTCAAAATTTCAAAGCCCTAAAAAAGTTTCACTTCACTTCAATTATGTTTTAATTATTGTGAAATATGCACCTTTATATTCCATCCATCTATCAGCCTGTAAACGTCCACTGTTGGACATAGGCCTTCCCACGAGAATGAATGCAACATTTATGTTACTTGCCACTAATTTTTATTTTATTCTATAAATCAAGCGCTGTAGCGCTTTATTTGTACCGCGACGGTTATAAAGTTGGTAGCATTGAATTCTATTTATGCTTCATTACGTGTGGGTACACGTTGAGCGTGTGTGCGATAAATCCGCAACCGGCCGGCTTCATATTTTGAAGGTCATAAATTATATAATATAAACTGGTAATTAGTTATTCTTTGTAGTCCACGATGTCAATTATATTTTTTATTTGAAAGACAACACAATACATTTGAAAAACAATACTTCACAAATATGCAATTAATGGAAATAAATTACACCC
The DNA here is from genome assembly GCA_905163515.2 of Lymantria monacha. Taxonomy (NCBI): domain Eukaryota; kingdom Metazoa; phylum Arthropoda; class Insecta; order Lepidoptera; family Erebidae; genus Lymantria; species Lymantria monacha. Next base: position 29,530,427 of record LR991095.1, on the reverse strand, counting down.
AGATTCGGTATAACAATTTATGGGTCGCACTAAGTATTTTCCTACTTAGGAATTGAACCATTTATAGTCACGGCAATTTGATAATATTTTTTGATAGGAAAGTTATTAGGCTGTCTGTTCAGTTCTCCGATTGTCCTTGTTTTTATAAATATTAATATAAGGTCCTCTTTTTACCTATTAGGTACTGCAAGGATCTCGCATTCTAGTATAAAAAAAATAAAGGCCTCGTTAAATACCTCATAGGCTTATATCTTAATGTAGCACTTTCATTTTTTTGAGGGGTCTGGAAACAGACCGTACGAGCTGTCCAGTGTGTGGGTTAGTCGGCAGATGACCCCATAACTTGTAATATTATATCCACCTCGCTAATTGGGTTGATTAGAATTTCTCAAATATGTAGGTATGTGTGAAAATGATATTTCTAAGAACACTCTAGGCTATTGTCGCTGGTAGCGATGAAAATCAATTACAGTCTATAAGTAAATACACATGAAATAAAACATTTTTTATGGAATAAATAGCGTTTGTATTTGATTTTTATTTCTCGATATTTTGAACGAACTTTTTTCTTAGCGTTCAAGATCACGGACCTGATCAGTCCAACATGCATACGTGATAATATCCTTTAAAACAGTTTTATTTCAAATGTGTAATAGTCACGTAAACAATTAATTAGAAAAAAAACAGGATTTATAATAACTTTCAACATTATTACAATCACAGGTCTAGATTGAGTTGGGTTTTGGAGGTCAAATGACCACCATTTTAATAGGTACCTAATTGCTATTCTCTCTAAGTTACCTCAAAAAGCTAGTTATAAGATTGGACATGTTAAGACTAAGAATATAATTATGTTCTTGAAATAAAACTACTTTAAGAATATATGTTCTTGAAATAAAACTACTTTTACGGATTCTATCGCGTTTGTATTTGATTTTTAATTTTACGACGTTTCGAACACTTTACAGTGATCATGGTCACGACAGAATCTGTAAAAGTAGTTTTATTTCAAATGTGTAATACTCGTGTAAACATTAGAAATAATATATGTTCTTTATTAATACATTGTTGCTCTAATTAACCTATTAGTCTATTCTTATCGTTTGTAGCAAATATATTTCTCTACAATGTAATATATAGTTGCTTATAATGTTCATGACAATAATAATTCTAATCTGATAACTTGTCTCTATATCTATTTATATTTCTATACATAGTGCAAAACAAACTTGCGGCCATTGTCTATAGATATCCGCTTAGATTTTAAACTACAGCAATAGATTTTTCCTCAATAGACAGTGATTCAAGAGTATATTATATTCAATTCAAGAGGTATTTTATTCAAGAAGGCATTATATTCAATTATATTATTATATTCAAGAGGAATTTATAATAATATGCATACGTAGAGAAAATTTTCGAGAATTTCAAAGTTATGTCTTATAAAATCAAATTTTTGTACGCTTACATTACAAACGCCGGCTTAACTTTAAAAGATAGATCAAAATAATATACTGTATAATTAATAATTATATTTTCCGTGTGGTGACGTATTCAGAATATTATTCACCACCCCATATCTTACCCGTGGTTGATCGTACGACTAAGGGATATAAAACGCATATAACATCTATGCGAGAGAAGAAAAACTCGAAACAAAACCCTATACCAACACGTCTGACCAGCGCGGTATAGTAGGTTAATTTTCCTCCAATTACGAAGGAGGCCCGAGCCCAACAGTGGGATATTTATAGGCTGTGATGGTGATAATTAATAATTAATATAGTTTGTAAATGTGGGTAGATCGAAAAATATGTGGGTGTAAGAACGCGGTAGAGATTTGTAGCGACACACTTGTGCGTTGTCGATCGTAGCGAATAGTCGTATAATCGTATAAAAAATCTTACAAGCCGAGTGTATAATTATAATATTATACACATACACTACACTAATTATGAAATTGTATGTATATCTTGAAAATTTTTCAAAAAAATGTTCACGATGGCTTATGCATATTGGAACAATAATCTACAGTAGCTATGATTATCATTTAGCGGCTAGAATACTACCAACCCTTACTCTGCTCGTGGAGGTCGTAAAAGACGACTAAGAGGCTTATAACGACCGGGGCCAACTCCATCTAATTGCCCTTTGGTCAACAATTACATTCTCAAGTAGGGTTGACGTCTGGCAGGTGGCCAGTCATAAATATTGCCAATAACTTTTACAATATGTACGATGGAAGAGGTATACTTATTGCGTCGACCACAAGTAATTGAGATAAGAGTAGAAGAATGATGATTGCTAAAAAATAATGGTTTATTTACGAAACAATTTACAACAATTCAGAATTATTTCTTATCTAATTATGTACATAGATATTTAATTATACAGGTTGCCGATTTAATTAGTGGAATCCAAAGAGTAAAATTATATTACCTGAAAAAGAGTGGCAACTCGATGGTAAAATATGCATGTATGGAAAGTGCTGCTACCTGGAGCTTAGGCGATGAACTAAAGTTGAAGAAACATACATATATACCTACGTATCTACATGTGTGTTTATGTAATTATATAGGATTTTTTACATGAGACCTACCCTGAAATATAAAAAAAAAACATATCAGCCGTTAATGAAATGGCAATAGTATAAACTTAACAATGAAAATTGAGATAATTTCCAGAGAGGACATCAATAACCGAAAATATATTATTGACAATAAGTACATACGCTAGGAACAAAAACTAACAATACCCAGTTGTCAAACTTTTGACAATCAGGGCAAAATGGTAGCTATGTTTGTACAAACAATCTGTAGGCAGCGCGACGATTAGTAAAAATAATTAATGTTTTAACTGTGCCCCCCAGGTGGAATCCTTGAAGGGGGTATATCAGACCATGATACACTATACGAATCAGTACAAAAAAAAATTGTACCTAAGTTTTGATTAAATTGCCATACTGATAAGCGGTCAATACACTTGTACTATAAAAGTTCGATGTAGACATATACTCATGCGTGTGACAATGAAGTAGTAGGCAAATAGTTCCGCTCTCGCTGCGCTCACCGCCGCACAGCTGGTCGAAATGTACGTACAGGTCAATGTACGGTGACAAACCTACTGTTTTGATAAGAAACAAATCACTTTATCTCGGGATTGGGCAGAGCTAGGAGTCTGCAACTAACTTTAATGTTTTTTATGACGTCATTCCTACACCTTGTTTAAGTTATTCTAGTAATGAAATCGGCACATGTATACATTAGGCACGTGGTAAATTTAATGTAGATGAAAATTGCCTTTTTACAGTATATTACTTAAATGAATATATTAAAAGTGATTAGAGATTTAATATTCGTGGTCGGAGCGAACGCAACCGAAGCGAAGCGATGGCTGATCGATAGTAAATTATAAATTATAATCTTAATATTATTATAATCTTTTTATTACGTAATGATAATTTTGAACTATAGGTAATATAGTTAAGATGTTATTTTGTTATTTTGACATTGTGTATTATCAATATTATCATCGTCATCTCAGCTGATATACCTACATACGTTACACTGTTCTGCTCGAATCTCAATCATACTAGTAGGGTAATTGACCTACTTTACTACGCTGGTCAGACGTGTTAGTGTCATGGAATATGTCGGTAAATGAATAACAAGGTAACCAATTTAGAGATTTTCCCCTAAATTTAGGGGTTAATAAGTGTAGGGCTTTTTTGGAGGATTTTATAGCTTTAGGAGTAGGTACTTTTAGGATATTTTTTTTCATGTACTTAGATTAGGTAGGCAATATCAAGCATAGTGTTTTCTCCTCATAATAGATAAATATTTTTTATTATTATTAGGTACCGGGGGAGACCGAGACTAACCTATCTAGACCAGATCGGTCATTTATTGAAGGAAGGTGGAGTCAAGAGACTCCGAAACCGGCGAGCGTGAATGAAGAGAATTATGAATGTTGAGGAAGCGACTGAAGTATGCAAGGATAGAGTTCTCTGGCACTCTGTTCTCTCTCTGCCTACCCTGCAAAGGACATGGCGTGATGATATGTATGTGTATGTGTACTATATGATAAAAAAATACGAAAATGATTTGAAAAAATCTTAAGCAGACAAAAACGAAATAATATTTTAAGTATTAAATAATTTATAAATAAAATATAGTACAATATATTCTTCTTCTTCATCTTCACAGCCCATAAACGTGTTGGGCTCGGGCCTCCTCCGTAATGGGAGGGAAATTAACCTACTATATCGCGCTGGTCAGACGTGTTGGTATAGGGTTTTGTTTCGAGTTTTCCTTCTCTCGCATAGATGTTATATGCGTTTTATATCCCTTAGTCATCTCGTACGGTCACCCACGGGTTAGATATGGGGTGGTGAATTGTATTCTTACTCCGTCACCACACGGAAAATATATTACTGAATATATTGTTATTTACAGAATATTTTTAGGGCAATTTCAAAGGACTTAGGGCGATTTTAGGGGTTCTAGTTTAGTGGTAAACATTATGAAGAGTTGGTAAATAATATAAAACATAGTGTTTCACACTGTTTGCAATCCTTTCCAGGTTGAGAGTTCTCAGCGCTCACACATAGTCTGAGTAAGTCTGAGTTAAGCTGTGTCACAGCTTAACTCAGACCATCTGCGGCTAACAGCTAATAGACAAAAAAATAAAATTTAGAAAACTGTGTGTGTTATAATGGATTGAGAGCCTTCAGCGCTCACCGTTAGTCTGGGTTAAGCTGGTAAAGCCATCTGCGACAAACAACTAATTGACACGACAAAAGAGATCTCTTTGTAATAAGTCTGCGTAGGGCCTTTTTGCTTTATTGTCGTGCCATTATACAAACAGTTGGATAAGAATAATTTTTTTGATTTTCCTTCTATTGCTTCATTTTTATATATTTATTACATAACTTAGTTGTTTTTTACAACATACAAGAGCAAGATACGAAATGGTGCGCTATATTATTGCTTATTCACTACAAGGAAAACTTAAATGCAAGATGTGTTAAAAGTATAAAATTGTTGTCATGTTCAGTCTCATTTTTCGGTGTAGATAGACACCTATTATAGAGGGAAAACTATGATTAATATTGCAATTATCTATGATTACTGCTTTAGATTTAAATTGAATATAAATTAGGTAATTAGTATAAGGATGTAGGTACCGGGGGACACCGAGACTAACCTACCTAGACCAGATTGGTCACGTACTGAAGGAAGGTGGTGTCAAGAGTCTCCGAAACCGGCGAGCGTGTATGAAGAGAATTATGAATGTTGAGGAAGCGAGTGAAGTATGCAAGGATAGAGTTCTCTGGCACTCTGTTCTCTCTGCCTACCCAGCAAGGGACATGGCGTGATGGTATGTATGTATGTAATTAGTATAATATAAACTATACCTACTCTTATTTCATAATTACCTACATGTTGTAAAAGTTATTGGCAATAGTTTTATGACCACCCGCCTGCCAGACGTCAACCCTTCTTGGAATGTAATTGTTGACCAAACAGCATCAGATGGAGTTGGCCCAGGTCGATATAAAGCTCTTACTCGTCTTTTACGACATCCACGAGCAAAGTAAAGGTTGGTAGTATTCGTAGCCGCTATCACACAGCTAGAAAATGATTAAAATTAATATAATACAATATTATTATCATTATTTCTAGTGATCATATTAATTGAAGTGTAAAATTCTTTAAGCGCCCTGTGCTCTTTATTTTGTGGGTATTGAATTAGATTGAGCCATCACCCCTTGCCTCGACGGCGAGGACGGAACCACGGATATTTGTGTGTGATGGCGTCGCGAGCCGCGGAGTTTGGTACTGCGCAATAGGTTTTAAATACTGCCATCGACCACAGCTCGTGATGGCCAATGCGAGTATGAGCGTATGCGGCGGACCTTAGAGTATGATATAAATAATGACCAGTAAGACCATTTATAACTTATTAGAATAAATAACTTATTATAAATAATTAAGCATATTAAATGCTAAATTTCAGTAATTTGAATTATTAGAATAATTTATAGCCAATTATGATTGTAAATTGTAAATGTTACTTAAGAATATTGTATAAAAATATAATTGTATTTCTCATTATTAATCCTTTTTTTTTTAGCAACGGGCTATGGATTTGTCACGCCTCGCTTAATCAGTCCGGCTCCGGGGCAACAGAACAAGCGGCTCACGACCACATAGACCCGCCCTACAAGTACCTCGGGCGGGCCACCCGAACCCGGTCTTTGTCTTCGGTGGCCCACCCGGTCTCATTATTAACCCTGATGTAATTTTAAATTCTGTTGTCTTAGTGAATACCAATATTTTTTTTGTAATAACCATTAAAGTTTACTTTCTCATTTAAAATTGTTTGTTTCTCTCTAAATGCTCTTTTAGTTATATCTTGCCATAATTTTAGTAATTTATTGTGGTTTAGTAGTTGTCATTCCATTTAGGTGCGTAATAAAATCACAATTTGCATTAATTATTAATTAATTATTAAAATCCAAAATGTTAATCGAAGGTGTTAGTAGCGTCATCTATCTCGATATTAAATTCAATGACAACTTTCGATTTGCTGTTTCATAGTAGTTCTATAGTAAATACACAAGATGGCACTTTTTTAATCCTCATATATTGCTACGTTATACTAGATGTCGCTGTTAGTATTGTTTAGTAACTACTTATTATTTTAGCAATTATTATATTTATTACTGTATTTATAATATAGTTCTGAAATATTTTATGTGATTGGAGAAATATTTATTGAAAAATATTATTTTCTAATTTTATTGAAATATATATATTTTTTTCTAATTTACATTTATAGCTACTCTGCACTAGATGTCGCTGTTTGTGTCGTTTAATTACTATTATTTATCAAATATATAGTGATAAATAATTTAGCCCTGCTTGTCCTACGACAATATATTTTATTGAAAAATATAAAATACAAAAGCCACTTCTATATTTGGGTCGTGGTCATGCGACAGCTAAATTTGGGGTATTTGTTGGCAATGATACCAGCGTTGGTCAAGAAACAACTGTAATTTTATTTAGAAATAACACAGCTTCCTTTCAATATGATATTAATTGTTGACATAGATTGTTAGATTTAAACCTACTCCAATATGGGGCATATTTGTATAACTGTGTGGTGACGGAATAAGAATAGGTACAACCCTATCTTGCTCATGGATATTGTAAAAGAGGGCTAAGGAGCCTCTTACTATGGAAAAGGATTGAGTAGCAGTAGGATGTTGAAATACCACCCTAATCACCAAAACAACTCCACCCCAAGACTTGTCTTAGCATTTGTTCAACACTTAACGTATTCAAGATTACATTACTGTTGAAATCTATTACCTACTTGCACATCCTCGTGGTCATCACACACTCGGTTTTTACAACATCCAAGGAGTTTTTTTTTAGAAAACACTCGTCACTAGGGAAATAATCCTCACATTGCGTTGGGACTTTACAAACATATAATTAACGCCAACAAATTATACAGATTGAGAACAAAAGTCTCTAGTATTAACCTGCATGGGAATCAAACTTTACCTCTACGCCATTTGTGCAGTTAAGTGATTAATGTTATAATTATTGTACTAATATATAATTTAATTTAATAAATAATTTTCCGTGTGGTGACGGAGTAAGAATACAATTCATCACCCCCATCCTATCCGTGGGTGATCGTACGAGACGACTATGGAATATAAAACGCATATAACATCTATGCGAGAGAAGGTAAACTCGAAACAAAACCCTATACCAACACGTCTGACCAGCCCGGTATAGTAGGTTAATTACCCTCTCATTATGGAGGAGGCTCGAGCCCAACAGTGGGACATTTATGAACTGAGATGAACTAATATATACTGCCACCAATAGCCACACAATGTTTCAATATATCTTTCTGTCTCTCTAGTATTGTAGAATACGATTTTACAAGGAATCACCGAAAACTCTCTCTACCCGTAGTCGGTCCAAATTGCGATTAAAAGATAGAAAGACAGACTAGGTAAAACTCTTTCCTAGTCCTTGACCGTTGAGGCGGGGGTATAGATAGGCTATTATTATCATCTCATATCAGCTCTCATACGTCTTACTCTTAAGCTCGAGCCTCCTTCATAATAGAAGAGAAATTGACCTTTTATACCAAGCTAGTTAGATGGGTTGCTATAGGGTTTTATTTTGAATTTTCCTACTCTTGCATAGATGTTATATGGATATCATATACCTTAGTCGTCTTTTAATGCATCCACCTGAAAAAACAAGCATGCCCAAATAAAAAAGCAAGGGAACCCCATTACATTAATTAAAAAAAAAATGATGAAGGATACTGAATACTAGGACGTATAGATATAGTCCAAAGAGAAAGAAAGAAAGACATTTAGATTATATTATTTGTATGGAATATATTAGAGACGTTGCAGATATGATAGTTTAAGATCTAGGATATTAAAATATCATTATTCTAGTTTCGGATACGGTTAGGGATATTTTTTTTATTGCTTATGGTGGCAAATGAGCAAGCGGCACACCTTTTTTTTTTTTTGTTTTTTTTTTGGTTATCGCTGTGGAAATACTTTTACGCACTATCCCCCACCAGTGACAGACGGGGGGGTGTGTGGGACTCGCCGGCCATAGATATTGGCGGCCGGAATACCCACTAAAACCAACAGCGGTCCCTTCCGCGCTTTTACGGGATACCGGAGAGATCGTCTATTGACATTCTATCCCCGACACCCCTATCGCCCTATATTCGCAGACGCGAGTGCTTCGCGTTCCCGCTCCGCGGTCTCCTTTGCAGAGATGATTTCCTCGCAAAAGGAGGCCATCGACGTCCAGTACCTGTCTCTGTCAAGCAACTTGTTGATAACGGTCGACAACGACAGGCCCGCTCCTATGACCGCCGACAGGTCGTGGCGCTGAGGCCTCCAGGCGGGACATACACAAGCGGCACACCTGATGGTAGGTGTCACCGCCGCCCATGGACCTTTTCAATACCAAGGGTATATAGCTAGGCCGCTGCCTACCAATACAAACCCAAAGTTGCTAACCCAATATATGTAATTATTTTACATTATCCGATTGATTCGTATGATTTTGGTTGAAATCAAAGCATTATTTCCCTATTTAAGGGCTGTCAGATCGAGTGGTTGAAAGAAAATCTAACGTAATGTATCTTATATAGGTACATAGAGGATCTGAAATTATTCAAAACTTTCAAATTGGTATCGGATATACTTTCATTTTAAATATCCGATTACTTTCCGTTACATTTATGTAACATACATCTGACAAGAAGAGATTATCTGGCTCGAAGGACCAATGTTTAGGCCCTAACGGAACGTCAATATCAAAAGTAGTGGACAGTATTTTCAATGGTTTATTGCAATAATATATATGCATAGTTTTACTGAAATGCCAGTAGATGTGTGCGCGATCTCGTCCTTGAGGCTAGCGAGTGTGTTTTCGTTCGATAACGAAGTGCGAGCGCAGTTCCTATTTCCCTCCAACCACGTCGTACGTGTTAGCCTGTACCCCTGGCTTTGCAGAAGTCTGTGAGAATTAGATATCACATACCATCGCGTGGGCTACTTACCAGTTAGCCATCATAGATTTTTTTTAACATCATAGACTTTCTATACGCCCATTCGGACAGGCAAAGGGAACAAAGCCCATATAGCCAAATCTTATATAATTTTCTTCATATGTTATTTAATATTTCTTCATATTGAGTAGCCTACTAATGGGCACACTACGTCAGTAAGTCAAGCTGTTACCATTAGGTAATTGGAGGCTGTTTACTATATTAATAATTTCTTTAGGAATTTTGGGGAAACATCCATATAGGTGCATGTAAACAACTATTATATCATATTCATTACACTTTAGCACTTCATTTGTATTACATAAAATACCAGCAAAATTATTCAATATAACAACTATAAAACACAAGTAATGAATATAATTCAAAGCACGACATATCATTTCCATATTCCCGCCAAAACTCGCCATCAAAGACAACAACAAAAAATACTTTTACACGTTTATTCTTTCACGTTTGTATTTGATTTTGAATTTCCCGACGTTTCGAACACTTTACAGTTATCATGGTCACGGGAGGACTAAGGTGTCTTACGTCCAACAAGTCATCGTTATTACAGAAATTTATATCTATCCGCTACAGTATCAGTTATTAAAAGTTTGACTAACATTTTAATACAAATTCATTACCAGTACAAAAAGAAAATGATTCTATATTTATGTAATTTTTTTTTATATATTTTCAGATCAGTTATATTTAACATTTAATTTATGATTATTATTATATTATGGCTATTTACTAGTTTAAAATATCTAACCAAGGCTAATAAGCTACCACCGGATAGGAACGCGGCCACTCTGAGAAAGATCTGGCAATAAAACTCAGAAGGCATAACTAATTTTATTATTAATTTTTAAAAAGTCAAGTGCCAGATTCCTCTACAGGATGCAGGAGTTTATAATTTAGATTGTGACTGTGGTCTCTCTTATATAGGCCAAACAAAGAAAAAATCTTTATTTTTGTTCGAACTTTTAATTGCCTTACGTACGTAATGTACCTACGTGTATAGTCAATCCAAGAAATTTGTCTTTAAATCTATTTATTTTCAAGTCTAATGCCGAGTTGGTTACCGTTTCTGGCAAGACACAGAAGCTTATATTACATTACTATTTATTTATTTCTTTTTAAGTTTATTTACTTTTTCCGTATGGTGAGGGAGTAAGAATACAATCCACCACCCCCTCCTTGCAATTAAGAGCGACTAAGAGAAGACAAAGATAAGACTACTAAAAATCTATTGAAAGTAAACTCTGATCTGATGGTTAAGTATAACTAATTTTACAGATTTTATAGCGTTTGTATTTGATTTTTAATTCCGTATCCATCTGTGACTGTAAAGGCTGTAAAGTGTTCGAAACGTCGGAAAATTAAAAATCAAATAGAAACGCGACAGAATTAGTAAAATGTTTTTATTTCCAATGTGTAAAACTCGCGTAAACATCAGAAATCATGGTAGTAAGAGGCGTGAGCCCAACAGTGGAACGTATAAAAGCCAAGATCCCGACTAGAAATTTTTTCGTCTTCCTTAGCAGGACCGGACCGGGCATGCCTGATCTGGACCAGATAAGGTATGTAATGCAGAAGATATATCTGGACCCGATTAGGAAAACCTTATCGGGTCCAGATCAGGCATTCCTGATCGGGTTCAGATCAGGCATTCCTGATCGGGTCCGGATGAAATATTACTGATCGGATCCAAATCAATCATCTGCGTTATATATTTTGCCTGATCCAAAACGAGTATGCCCAGTACGGTCCTTTTAAAAAACATGAATATCTTAAAAAACATGTTTAATAAATAAAAATATAAATTAATATATGACGTAGGCAGCGAATGCAGTGCTATATTCTTAACATAGAGAGTAGAGAGTCCCAGTGAGCTGTTCCAATTAGGGCGCAACTACCAGATGCTAACGACTTCTACTGTCGCCTGAATTTCTCATTCATAACCTGATCGATCTGTTTTGATCAGATCCGATTTTTTTTTGCGTGTGTCTTAGTTGTTAGCCTCAGAAGTCAGATGGCTATGACAACTTTACTCGGACTGTGGGTGAGCGCTGAGGGCTCTCAACCCGTGTCAGATCCGATAACAGCTAATTTAATATTAGTCGATGTCATTACGCTTCGGCGAATCTTAACACCGCGATTCAGATAATGACGTCATTTTACTAACGCCATCAACAATTTATTATGACCCAAAACATTAAATGTTAAATGGTTGTTACAATATTATTATATTTATTACTATCTATGTTTTCAAATGTACCTATTATTTATTTTTGATTTTACTTTAAATATAAATTATTTTTATATTATTAATTAAACATTATTATTATTATCTATTAAACAAATATGATTAATTAAAGATTTCAGATTAATCTCCTCTGATGTAAATACAACTTACACCGTGGCATAAATATGACAATAATGATACGATACTTTTTTTGAATTTTGATTGATATTTTTTTTTGTGTTACGAAAACTGTTTCTGGTCCTAATATACTACATACCTTACCATATACTTGATTATATTTTACATCAGGCTGTCATTATTTGGTCTAGACCTGGTCCTGATCCGGTATGCCTTACCATACTTGATTATATTCTACATCAGGCTGTCCTTATTTGGTCTAGACCTGGTCCTGATCCGGTATGCCTTACCATACTTGATGATATTTCACATCAGGCTATCCTTATTTGGTCCTGACATGGTCTTGATCCGGTATGCCTTACCATACTTGATGTCATTTCACATCAGGCTATCCTGACCTGGACCAGATCTGGTCCTGATAGGGTTTGTCGGAGCCGGCATGCCTCATTCTATCCTGATCCGGTCCAGATACATGATCTGGTTGAACCATACTTTTTTTCTAGTCGGGATGGAGTGCATTATAAAAATACAGATAATAAATATGTCTTTTAACTTGAATTAAATGCTTTCTCCTTCTTTTTTTCGTTCTATATAAACGAAAGAAACTGCACGCACAGCTATTTTGATTGTAAGAACACCAATTATTACTAATTGCTACTCATTTATTGAAGGTTTTCGGGTTAAAATTTTACCGTAATGCGTACCTATTGTAACTAGTAATTTCCTTACGAAACATTAAAATTGTTCTTTATATTTTTTTGTGTGATTTGTTTTGACTTCTGTTATTTAAAATTACAAGCCTGTGTTTAATTATTGTGAAATTACTTGCTACAATTATTAGTTATAATACAAGTTTGTAATTATTATTTCAAATAATGTGTTTTCTTTTATTTCGTGAGAGATTTCACTCTAATTAATAATGTTTTTTTTTTATTTAATTATCCAACTGATTTAATTATTGTGAAGATTTATAATTATTTTTGATTAATCAAGAAACTTGAAGCGTAATTACCAATGTTATGTGGTAACAGCTACAAATACTACCAACTATTAAATTGGTGGTAGATGACCTAAAACGGCGGTCAAGAGTTTTATTTCTACCTGGGCGAAATTCATGATGTATTTTTTTTATTCTATTCAGAATAGAATGGTATTTTTAATAAAATCTTAAATGAAGAATTTCTTTCTTTTTTTAAGGTATCATTAATATAAATTACATCACAATTAAAACATATTTTATCATTATATTTTAATACATACATACATATCATCACGCCATATCCCTTGCAGGGTAGGCAGAGAGAACAGAGTGCCAGAGAACTCTATCTCTGCATACTTCACTCGCTTCCTCAACATTCATAATTCTCTTCATACACGCTCGCCGGTTTCGGAGACTCTTGACTCCACCTTCTTTCAGTACCTGACCGATCTGGTCTAGGTAGGTTAGTCTCGGTCTCCCTCGGTACCTACATCCTTCCACTTTCGCATTGTATATCTTCTTAACCAGACGTTCGTTCGGCATTCTTTCCACATGTCCGAACCATCGGAGCATTCCCTTTCGCATCTTTACACCAATACTCTCTTTCATACCTACTCGCTCTCTTACGTCGTCGTTACGAATACGGTCGGTCAGCCTAACTCCACAGATTTTCCGAAGAGATCGCATTTCGACCGCATTAATTTTACTTTCATACTCTTTTCTGCATACCCAACTCTCGCTTCCATACAGTAATGTTGAGACAAGCACTGCGTTATGTATTGCTACACGTGCCTTCTGGCTGAGGTGGTGGCTGCCGAGAAGTTGCCCCAACGCTCCGTTCACTCTATTTCCCGCATTCACTCTTCGCTCTATATCAGTGGTGTACCGTCCATCTCGGCTAAATCCACATCCAAGATATACAAATTCATCCACTTGCTCTAGTACATCGTTACCTATTGTTACTCTTACATCTGTTTTGGCTTCATCTCTTTCAAAGACCATTATTTTGGTTTTGCTCACATTCACGCGTAGACCCCTTTTCTTACAATCTTCTGTCATTGTGTCGACTAGGGTTTGCAGGTCAGTCGCTGACTGTGCCAGCAGGACTGCATTATCTGCATAAAGCAGAGCAGAGACCACTGAGTCACCCATCTGGACTCCCACATTCATATCGTTCAACCTTTGGAGACATTTATCCAGATATATGATAAACAGCCTGGCTGATAGAACGCAGCCCTGCCTAACGCCGATATTGACGTCAAACCAAGGCGACATTCCATCATCCAGCCGCACACAGGCTCTACAGCCCATGTAACTGGATTGCACAGCCTGCAGCAGTTTACCGTTAATACCATACTCCGGTAAAATGTCCCAAAGTTCCTTTCGTACAACCGTGTCAAATGCTCTCTCCAGATCCACAAAACTGCAGAAAACCCTCTGACCTAGGGCCAGATGCTTCTCCACAATGTTGCGCAGAGAGAACACTTGATTCATGCATCCCCTTCCACTCCTGAAACCTCCTTGTGTCTCACACAGTAAACCATCGGACACCATCCTCATTCTCCTTTCAATAATTTTACCATACACTTTTGCTGCCAAACTGGTCAAGCTTACGGCTCTGTAATTTGCGCAGTCATAACGTGAACCTTTGTTTTTAAACAAAGGCACGATGACTGCGCTATTCCAGTCCCCGGGAACCATTCCCGAGCTCCAACATAAATTGAGGAGCAACAGGAACGCCTCCCGGACACAGGAGCCACCAAGCTTGATCATCTCGGCAGACACCATATCAATGCCCGCTACCTTACCATTTTTCAAACTTCTTATCGCCCATTCAACTTCATCCATACTGATGCCATCGGAGGACGCCGTCGCCGAATGTTGATCTACTAGACCACGTGCGACACCGGCGCCAACCGTAGCATCCGCATACATATCGCCAAAATATTCACTCCATCGGCTTAACACGTCTTGTGTTTGTGTAAGAATGTCTCCACCTTTAGACCTTATTTTATTCATTCTGAAGGCTGACCAACCACCCCGAGACCTCTTCACCTCCCTCCAAAAGAGTTTGGTGTTACCCTCGAAGTTTTTAGTCAGCCTATCTTCTGCACTCATACTTGCTCTATCACGTTTCTCTTTCACTAAGGCCTTGGTGTCATTCTTACATTGCCGATATATTTCTTTCTTCTGTTCAGTCATACTGTCATTCAGATTCAAAGAAGAGACATAGTCCAGCCACGCTTTCTTCTTTTGCTCTACGGAAGCTGCCACTTCCGCATCCCACCATGCATCACCATTTGTGTTTCTATGCTTCTTTGAACTTCCACATACTTCTTTCGCTGTGTCTACCATACTCTCTTTCAATACTCTCCAGCATTCTTCAATGTCCGATTGCGGCTGGCTTGCCATCGTCAGCCGTTCTCGGACACCCTCTGCATACTTTTCTCTTACACACTCTTCTTGCAACCTTTCAACCTTTATTCTTTCAAGCCCTCCGAAGTGGACACGCTCTCGCCAGTGCCTCCACTTTCTGAACAGACCACTAAATCTCGCAATAACGAGATAGTGGTCCGTATCGACTGTGGGGCCCCTGTAGGCTCTTGCGTCCAATATTTTGCTTCGGAGGCGACTGTCTACCAAAATTAAATCTATTATATTTTAACATTTCTATAAATACACGGGCAGGTAAGTGTTAGGTATTAAATAAGTTAATACCTACTTAAAATAGATACGAAAGTAATAAATGATTAAATATAGAGTATTATTTAGTAACAAATGAAAATTATAATTAATTATTTATTTATCAATAATTAATAAAATTTATATATAGCATGTTTTGACCGGGATTATATCGGTTGACCTTAAATTATGCTCTAACCGCGCCCTCTCCGCCCTCTATCTCGAAAACGATACAACGTATAAAAACATTTTTGAAACAAAATTTGTAGGTTTAATTCCCTACAATATTGACAGATAACAAAAACGCATAGGAAATGAGATATTTGCAAAAAATATGAATGAATATATATTCGTGACTTTTGACCTCAAATTTTAATAGACGCGGATACCCTACCATATGTAACCCTACATGACAACTTTTAGAATGGCAAAATACAAGTTTATACAAATATTCAGCTGGGTATCTCAAATTTCGAGATTGTTACCTACCTAATTTTGACTAAGATGATTGGCCTATTAAAAAATAGTTTAATTTAAAATGTGTAATACTCGCGTAAACATTAGAATTCATTATCATTCTAACATTTTCAATCATAATACGAAATTATAAAACTTAGAAAAAGCAACACCCAAATTACATTTTCTCATTTGACAATTTTAAAGTCTCAAATGTACCAAAGTGAGTTGGAGGTAAGTTTTTTTTAATTAAATTTAAAGAAAAAAAAAAAGTAGTCGGTAGTCTATGGGCGTAGCGAGGAAGGTGGAAACATTATCTCTGTTTTAGTGATGCGTAATTCTTGTTCTTAATGGTGAAATATTTGGCGATGCTGCGTTTGTATTTAGAGAGTAGGTAAATAGTGCGAGTTATTTCTTCACTTTATTTTTCTTTTGTATTGGCAATGAGCTACTTGTTCGAGCCATTGTTGCCAGTTTAATCTCATCATGTTAGTTACTGTCCATTAGTAAGACAAATAATCGTCACCAACAGTGCTATCGTCATAATGGTAATAGTATCTATTATATTTTCAGGGAACTTTATATTATATTTTTAAGGGTCTTTTATGACACTCACTGGTAATAAGGATGCAGTGAATTAAATTCTTACTCTGTCACTACACGGAAATGTAAATTTATATAACATGTGTAGTTTATATTTTATATTAAATGTAATACAAATATAAAAAAGCCTCTATGAATAAATGAGTATTCTCAAACAACTTGTCTGTGGTGTCCTAATTTTAGAATATTATATATATTTGGTTTGAGAATAAAATTTATACTATAGAAACTAAATAGATTGTAAAACTAACCCTAATGTAAATTGGAATAATACGTAAATAACCTCGCACTAGTTAAGGGATAAATCCTTACACCACGGGAGATTTTACAAATACGTAATTATACCAAGACGCAAAACAAGCATTTGAGAATGGCATTAACATAAAGAATTGTTGCGCAGGGAATAGGCTTACAATAGTCGGTTCTGAATGTCAGTTTCATTTCAGAGCATATCATATTTTTTGTAATATTAAATATAAATAGTACCTATTAAATATCTAGGTGGTAGGTTCATACTATTGACAGTTTTTTTGTCTACAGCCACGAGCTGGTCTGATCGGGGGTGAACCACACTCTCGCAGAAAATCGACGTCTGTGTAGTGACAGTATGTTGTTGCCTCGTTTGGTGAATAAGGGAGCTGGAAGCCTATGCTAGGGTGGTGTTTGGTTGGTAGGTAACTACCTAGTTATACTCCTGGTATTGCAAAGATCCATGGGCAGCGGTAACACCATCAGATGTGCCGCATGCTCGTTTGTCGCCATAAGCAATAATTTTATTTATTACTTTTAATATATATTTTTTTATATTTGCAGTGGAAAGAATCATATCTCAGCGGAATATCTGTTGGATATCATCTAGTAAACATTCAGCGGCGCACGTTACGACTTGCCATCAACTAGCCCGCTAATTCGCCTGCCAGTGAAATGAATAAGTAAACTCAATCTAAACGCAGCACGCATCTTAAAACACTTAAAAATGGTGACTAATTAAAAAAGTCCCTTCTTACAGAGCCCCTTTTTATTTTTTTTTGTACCCCCTTTAGAGGGGTAAAAGGCAATGACTTGTACAGCCAACATTACATTACTTGTAGACGTATCTGTTTTAAGTGTAATTCTATTATTTACGCTCCAGTTATGGAATTTAGGGATCTATTTTACATTATATTTTAGCCCATATATATCCCACTGTTGGGCTCGAGCCTCTTGTAGAATTGACCTACTATACGATCCTAGTTAAACTGATATAGGGTTTTTAAAAAAAATATATTTATAAAAAACAGGAGACTGAGATACATACATACATCCATAGCCTCACACCTGTTTCCCAGAGGGGTAGGCAGAGACTACGGATTGCCACAAACCACGATCCTGACATACCTCAATCGCTTCATTCACGCTCATCACAGTCTTCATGAATGCTCTACGATTACGCGTACCTACTCTTAATCTGACCTTTCACTAACACATCTACAATTTGATCCAGGAAAGTACGACGTGGTCTTCCTCTTGTAATCGTCCCACTCACACTCGCTTAGTATACTTGTTTAGTCAACCTTACTTCACACATTCTTTCCCCGTGTCCAAACCACCTCAACATACCCTTTTTTATCTTTGTCACTACTTCTTCATTCACACCACAGCGCTCTCTTATAATTGGATCTCTTATAACCGGAGACTGAGATCTTAGCATATAATATGCTATGTTAGTAATAAAAGAATTAGACGAACGAATAATGATTGTCCAACGTGGGACTCGAACCCACACCTATTGAAAATTCATTCCAGTGGTCCTACCATTTAGACAAGTGTGAGCTGTCGTATGAAAATCGAATTGCGGCTCGTATTGTTTTGTCGTCTTTATGGGAGACGTGTGCCACCTACTAAACATCGATTAAACATTTTTTTAAATAAACAATATTAAAAGAAATAAATATAGGTATGTATCTTGATTTTTTCCTGTTTATTTATAAATATTATGATTTTTAACTGCTCAATTACGAATAAAATATAAATAAATAACATTATAAACTATGATATTTTGGTAGATAAATTGCTACTTATCTATTATTTTATTAGCTTTTATTTTTTATTTATACCTACATATAATAAATTATACATATGTTAAAATCTAAATTAACATTTAACTACTTAATTTAAATTGATTTTATTATAGATATAGAGGAAAACAATATGGTTGACTTGATATGGGTACAGTTAGATTAAATATGGCGCCTTAAATGTTTAAAAAGTTTTTGTTTTTTTTTATTGCTTATGGTGGCAAATGAGCAAGCAGCACACCTGATGGTACGTGTCACTGCCGCCCATGGACCTTTGCAATACCAAGGGCTTACGCCGCTGCCTACCAATAAAATTTTCAAATCAGTTGGGCTTCCGGCTCTCTCGTTCACCGAACGAAGCGCAATAGCACATTGCCATTACTTAGACGTCGATCGTCTGCAAGAGTGTGGTACTACCCCGGACGGACCGGCCTGCGGCTGCAGACAGAGAACTGTCAACAACGTGGTCCTACCACTATCACAGTGAAAAGTTCTTTAGGTGGGGTGAACATTATTTTGTGGGTATTGAATAAAACTGAGCGGTCAAGTTCGGCTGTGTAACGCTTGTTAAAAGTCACTTCTCGTCGGCGAAGGGAATATTTTTGAGTACGATACAAATGGCAATCGTTTGGAGCAAAGCAAAATGCAAAAGCACCTATGCAAGACAAGGAAAACTCGAAACAAAACTCTATACCAACACGTCTAACCAGCGTGGTGTAGTAGGTCAATTACCCTCCCATTGTGGAGGAGGCCCGAGCCCAACAGTGGGACATATATGGGCTGAGATGATGAATGACGATGACTGGTTAAAATTAAACAAAAAAAACAGTTTCTTGATATTATTGACAGATGAAGATTAAGTTAAAACTAAGTAAATCGTATTAGCATTCAAAATATAGGTATAACTCTCTTACTCTTTCTCTTTATGTTAAGAGAATTTCGCCTAATTAAAGGCAACGACTTTACTTACTGACGTACAGTGATTATTAATAGACTAGGTTCTCAATATGAAGAAGTGAAATAAATAATACATATTTTATATTATATATTTGTTGTTAGTCTCAGATGGCTATGACAACTTTACCCGGACTGTAGGTGAGTGCTGAGGGCTCTTAACCCAAATGTAGGTACGATTTGGCCATATGGGCCTTATTTCCTTTGCTTATCCGAACGGACGAACAGAATAAAAATATGTTTCTACTTTCTAGCTGTTAACACTCTTTTGTTTTGAAATTTTTCTCTCAATTCTCGTCTGTTGACGCCTAAGAAATTCTATTTCAACAAACCTATTTATTTCTGTGTATTGACAAAGTAAGAATATAGTTCACCACACCCTCTCTTGCTCGTGGCCCGTATAACATTATTAAATATTATAATATCCATGTAAGAGAAAGAAAACTCAAAAGAAAACCGTACACCTATGTCTAACCAGCGCGGTAGGTATAATAGGTCAATTTCATTCCCATTTTAGAGGAAGCTAGAGCCCAGCAGTGGAAGGTATATAAGTTGAGACGACAGTAAAACTTATTTACTCAGGTTGAGAGCCCTCGGGCTCACCCATTGTTCGCGTAAATCTATAAAAGCCATCTGCGGCTAACAGCTATCGCAGTTGGTTTTTTAGTGGGTATTCAGTGACCCCTTCAGGGCCTGCGAGTCCCACATAACCCGCACGGGCGGGTATGCAAAAAATGCATTTTTAGCCACTGCGTTATCAAAAAAAAAAAAACTTATTTATATTATAATAATATTATTTTTTTATTTATGAATCAAAGTTCATATAAGTCTAAAGAGTCAAAATTTATTCAATAATTTGAATGTAATCTTTCAAAATTTATTATAAAATCGTGATATGACACGTTGACAGTTTATTTCATCTTCGAATCCATTAACCAACGCATACAAATCTAATTTCTCATAACAGTTATTGGAAAATATAATCTGGATATTATTACATCGTAAATTAATAAAATAAATACCTATATTAAGTTTGGTGTATAAATAAATGTCTACTTATAATACCTATTTAATAAAATTATAATCAATTTTAGTAATATAAAATAAATTGTGGATTTTTATTATTATTTAAATAAATATTTGCCTAATAGTAATTGATCCAATGTTAATAGGCATTTATTGTATTTTTTTTATATCTCATGTGGAATTTTAAGTTTGATAAATACAGATTATTATAATTTTCTATTTAAAATTGGTATGGTAATACAATTTTGTATAGGTATAGACGAGAGTAAGAATAAGATTCTCCACCTACTAAATTACTTGTAGATGTTGTAAAATACGATTAAAGGATCAACCATTCTTCTGTTTTTATCTATTTTTTTTTGTTTATGGTGGCAGACGAGCAAGTAGCACACCTGATGGTAAGTGTCACTGCTTTTGATGACAGCGACGAGGTCACGGCGCTGCCCGTCCCAGCTCGTACATATCTCGAGCGTATGTTGCGCCGTGTCCTCGTCACTACCGCACTGGTGGCAGGACGGAGTCGACTCCCTCCTCACGACCGTGTGCAGGTACTTGCCGAAGCAACCGTGCCCCGACAAGACCTGCACCAACCGGAAGGAGAGGACTCCGTGCCGCCGCTCCATCCATTCCATCAGTACGGGCCGGAGGGCCTCAACGGTAACAACACCGTGTCTAGGCCTTTTCAGTTGCGTAACTCAACGGGCGATTACGTCCCGGCGGGCTTCCTCGCGCCAGGTGGCTATCTCGCTAAGCGATAGGGAGCCACCTTTGTCGCGTGCTAAATTAACCGCCACGGCGTAGCTGCCCCCCACGCGGCCATCCTGACAGGGCAGCAGGGCGAGAGCTGGTACCGCATACGGCCGCTTATCTGCGGCGAGAGGCGGCCGAACCCGTGGGCTGGCGCTGGCCAGCGGCGTAGTCTGCGTAATCCGCGCCAATTGGGCCCGCAAGTCCACCATATCCTTGGCTAACTTGCGGTTTTCCCGTTGCACCGCCAGATCCGCCCCCAACCACCCGCCGTTTCGGTGGGAGGGATGTTGGACAACTCCTCACCATCCTCGCGGTGACCGCTTCATTTTCGGTCCGCCTGCGAGCCTCAACCCCCCCACGCGCATTACCAATCGGGGACGGAGTCGCCGATCTAGCCGTCACTGTTGCCCCTCGCCCCCTGCGAGAGGTCGCTACCTTGGGAGGAGGCATGATCACAACACTCCCCTTGGAGTCGGTTCCCGAGCTGCCTCCATTGCTCAGGGGGCGCTTCCGCACCTTCGAGGGGAGGTTCTCCTCCCTGACTGTTAGAGCCGCTGCCAGGGCTGATGCCGCAGAACGCGACGATGACCCAGCGGCGGTTTCAGTAGCCGACATGCTGCCTCCCTCGGACGGCCCTGCGGCATCGCCGCCCTCGTCCATTTCTGCAGATCTACTGCCCTCGTCGTTGGACGGCTTTGCGACAGAATTGTCGCCCTCGCCCATTGACGGCCCTGCAGTAGATCCGCCGCCATCATCTTGGGGTCCAGTGGTGGCAGCCTCCCTGAGAGCCCGCCGCTCCTCCCGCTCCGCCTGTCGCTTTTTGGCGCCGGTAGCCTTCCCCCTATTCAGGGGCCTCCCACGCCTCTTCGTCTTTGGGGCCTCTTGTGATGGTGCCGGGCCCTCGGCGGACGCCTCGAGACCAGAGGACGAGGCGTCATTTGTGCCAATTTTATGTTGGCTTGGCAAGGCCGTGATGTGGCGTGTGTGGTGATCCTGAGGATCCCCGTTTTGCTGTGGTGTTGAAGAAGAAAGAAAATCCATTTTGATTCCCACGAGTATGGGAGATAAACCGTCGACCCGAGCAGAGATCCCTGTACTCGGGCAAGCCTACATTTGCCAACCAGGGGATCGGCTGGTACCCTGGCTGGAGCGTGCTAGGAACAGAATACCCCATCTGCCATGTATCCTCTCGCCGCACGCCAGAACTTAGGATTCTGGGTAATTTCAAATTTTAATTCGAATATCGAATTCTTTATAGAGGTTGTCTTCCTCGCGGTCCAGGCGGTTAAGCCAAGACCCTCGCTCCTGAAACTACGCCTCACGACAATATGTCTTGAAGTAAGATATCAGGTTTACGATATGTCGGCGGTGGCATAAGCCTGCCCAGCCCTCAAATTAATGAATAACCGGGCCCGTCCGAAATTTCACATCCTGTACCCTCTACAACTAGAGGGTCAGGAGCGAATTGGGGCTCAACCCATTGCTGGGAAACCCCCCCTCGCGCCAGAAATTCGTTGCGAGCGACAATTCAACAGAAGGATCTGGGGGATTATCGCACCCAGGGTACACCACGTGGAGGTTTCTGGCATCGTACCCCAAGTGTCACTGCTGCCCATGGACCTCTGCTACACTAAGGGTATAGCTAGGCCGCTGCCTACCATTACAAACCCCAAACCCACCCAGTTGGGCTTCCGGCTCTCTCACTCACCGAACGAAGCGCAATAGCACATTGCCATTACTTAGACGTCAATTTTCTGCAAGAATGTAGTACTATTCCGGATGGACCGGCCCGGAGCTGTAGACAGAGAATTGTCAATAGCGTGGTCCTACCACTATCAATTAGGTACTTGTGGTCGACATAATAGATATACCTACCTATACTCGTAGGTACATATTGTAAAAGTTATGGACAATAGTTTTATGACGTAATGGTTGACCAAACGGCATCAAGTGGAGTTGGCCCAGGTCGATATAAAGCTCTTAGTGGTCTTTTACAACATCCACGAGCAAAGTAGGTAAGGGTTGGTAGTATTCGTAACTGCCAGCACACAGCAGCAAAGACGATTAAATAATATAATATGTCCCTACTCGCCTGCGTGAGAATCAAACCCAGAACACATGTAACTATATATATTTATTACAAAAAATAGGAAAATAAACTACCTATTTCTTAGTAGGTGAGACCGGGGCTGGTTGTTACAGAGGTAAGTAGTTACAGTGGCACTGGTGGCGAAACAGAGACCGCTAAAGTAGGTAATGCTAGAAAGAGAAAAATGACGTTGCTACTACTGGCTCACTCAATGCGAGAGCTAGTGGCGCCAGAGTTATTGTGACAGGAGTACGTGTGTGTCGCCAAAAAAACCACAGGTTTGTAACATTTTTGATTTTTAGTAATTATGGTCTATAACTTGTATTTCAACTAATCAGAGAAGTTTGTAGTGTAATTTTTACGTCTTAATGCTTCCTTTTTGCGTTGGAATTACGTTTATATTGTTATATTAATTTGTGTTTTTATTACTTAACTTCAAAGTATAAATTTTGGTGTCGGGGCTAAAAGTTACATTTGCTCGGGGTAGGTTGTTACGTGTCACAATCTGCCCCTTGATTTCTCGTTCCAACTGATATAATGTAAACCATATAACTTATTGTTTTTTTTTGTAGGATGAGGACATATGAAAGAAAATGGAGCGTGGCAAAATATCAAAAGATGTTTACGAACAAGCCGCGGTTAGGTATATTGGAGGAGGATGAAACATAAAAAAAAATCGTGGCATCGCAAAAGATTTCGGCTTGTGTCATATGTCGTTAAGAGATATATGAAGAAAAGGAAAGATGTAGAAGTGTAGAATGGCTGACAGCGTTTTTAAAACGCAACCCGTATTTATCTATATGGTCGCCAGAAGCTACAAGCTTGAGCAGCGCCACATCATTCAATAAAACGAATGTTGACAATTTCTTTTCTCAGTTGGCTGACGATTAGAAAGAGATATATTTTCTGCATCACGTCTCGTCTACATTCCATATGAATGTAGACGAGACATTCCATATGAATGTAGACGAGACATTCCATATGAATGTAGACGAGACAGGTGTCACAGCGGTGGTGAAACCCAGAAAAATTTTAGCTGAAAAAGCTTCTAAGCAAGTTGGTTCAATTACAACAGCCGAGAGAGGGATTCTTGTGACTCTTTTTGTAGCGGTAAATAATGTTAAAGATTTGTTTTATTCTAAGTTTTAATTTAATAAGGCATAGGACTGCATTCTAGACATTGTGGTATTATAATTAATAAAGAAAACCAACTATGTGTGATGATTGTTCCTAATAAAAAATGTTTAATAACATTTGTCTTTGTTTGTAACATTTTATCCCATGTACTGTAACAACCAGCCCCTGACTCGGGGTTAAAAGTGACAGGCCTCCTTTCTCAGAATAAGGTCATTTATGTCTATTGTAATTATTTGGTACATAAAGCAACATTTAATATAATACTGAATAGTTACTCAACCAAAAAAACCTTTACTCAGGTAAAACGATTAAATAAACAAAAAGATATGACACTTTATAAATAAAATGTCACAACCAGCCCCGGTCTCCCCTACCTAGGTACCTACCGTGTAATAAAGGATTATAAATATTCCTAAGTAAACTGACATCAACTAAGTTTTACTTAATACATTCCTGAAGCCATTCATCATTCATCATTCTCCTACTCTTATCCCAATTACTTGGGGTCGATACGATATGTACCTACTCTTCTTTCATAGTACATATTGTAAAAGTTATTGACAATAGTTTTATGACCGGCCGCCTGCCTGACGTCAACCCTCCTTGGGAATGTAATTGTTGATCAAACGGCATCAGATGGAGTTGGCCTAGGTCGTTATAAGGCTCTTAGTCATCTTTTACGACATTCACAAGCAAAGTAAGAGTTGGTACCTAGTATCTATTCGTAGCCGCTACCACACAGCACCTTCACTGAATAAAATGTCTAGAAAGAATAGACATTGAAAATGCCAGATTGTTTTACATAGAATTTATGGTCAACTGGGGGTAATGTCATTGTAAAACAGGCAAAAGGTGTGATAGTTTAAAATAATTATTTTCCGTGTGGTGACGGAGTAAGAATAGATATCTACTATTCACCACCCCATATCTTACCCGTGGGTAATCGTACGAGACGACTAAGGGATATAAAACGCATATAGATAATATCTATGCGAGAGAAGGAAAACTCGAAACAAAACCCTATACCAACACGTTTGACCAGCGTGGTATAGTCGGTTAATTTCCCTCCCATTACGGAGGAGGCCCGAGCCCAACAGTGGGACATTTATGGGCTGTGATGATGATGATGATGATTTCACATACCTGCTTATATTAATTTCTTATAAGATACATTTCTTTTTTAATTATTGAAAAGGCTATCTCTCTAAATGAGCAATTGCTTCTATAAATCAATTTCTCGTTTTTATCTAAAAACAATGAAAATAAAATAATGTATCAACATCAGGGAATCAGGCATAATCTCATAACAATCTAATAATAATATTTATATCTACCTATTAATATTAGATTATGATACTAAATAAATCAGTTCTAATAATATCTAATATTTATTGATAATTAAAAGGATGCAATTTCTTTATAATAATTACACGTAGAATTTATAAAATTATATGCACCTAACTAAATTTTTTAAAGACTTGCTGACTCCAACTATGCTATGGCTTGTGATTTACAGAGCAGAGAAAATTAAATATCTATCACGTATATATTTATAATTTTGCTTTATTTGATAAAATGACATAATCGAATAGATACGTATAGGTACCTAAGTATTTACAATCTAACTAATTGACGGTTGATTAAGTTTTATTTTTTATTCTAATTAGTTATAAATTTGCTTGTTTATCTCGATTTAATTATACACGAAAGAAATATACCTAATTTTCACAAGATTTTACGACCTATATTTTTTTAATTGATTTTAGCATTCTCTTAATATTATAGTAAATAAAAAAAAATCCAATATAACGCTGTCAAACACTAAAATATTAAATAAAACTTAATCTTTTTCTTTGTGATTACATCACAATATTTTCACATCGCCGCCAAAAGTCCTATAGGCAGGCATATAAATTTAGAAGCCTATATTTAAATTTAGATATGTACCTACTGGCATAGTTAATTAGCATATTATACCTACATTAATGAATAGTTTCTGATTAAATTAGTTTATTTTTTCTAAACACCTTCATATCATCCTTTTGTAATAGATATTGTAATTAAAATATACAAAATGGATAAAAAAACAAACTGAAGTTCAAGTGCAATAAAATAAACATCGAAAGATGTTTTTTAAAGGTAATTTATAGCATAGTCTTTATGTCAAGACTTCATTTATAAATTGTCACTTCATTTAATGTCATATTCACAACCCAGCACTTCTTCCGCATCACATTGCATAAATAAAATACTATCAAAATTCTTTAATTGTAACACGATAAAACACTAAAATATTGAATATAAAAAAATCCCGCTAAAACTCAAAGAAATTGAATTACTATACCTAGATAATAAAGTGGTTAAAATAAACAAACATTGACGTACCTAATAAAAAATATACCTAAACATGTTATATAAATAGTATTGATAATTAATCAAAATGTACATATAACTACATAACTATTTCCCCGAACGACCGAAACCGAATATTTTTTTCGACAGGGCACAAGACAGCGCCTAATTATACCACCCATTGCATTACCGAACAACATGGCGGCCTATCACAAAAAAGTCACTCAATTAAGACGGAAAAATCACGGACGCAATACAATAACGAACAAACAAACAGTCAGACATTACAATATAATAAACTGCCGAACGAATATAATAAAACCAAGAAGTATAAATAGGAAAAAAGCCTGCCCCGCCCAATTGTGGGCATGTTACGGCCCCGCCTCGAGTAGGGGGGTGCCAGGCTCATTCGCCAGTCTCCGCCGATTCGCGTATAGAGTTAGCGCTCCAGATGTTGAAACCTCTTTTGTGAAAATCCTTTTGCTGTCAAAATTATTATTAATCTGTAGTTTTCATTGATTTTCCCGCGTAAGATGACATATTTGATATAGTTTTTTTTTCGAGCGCGTTTGTTTAGTGACCAGTGTGTTCAGTGAGTGAATGGACTGTTTGTTATTTTTTCTCTGTAAAAAGAATATTGATATGAAGGATTATCAGGCAGCTCTTAGCGGGATTTTGTAAAAATGTAAGTTTTTATTCTTAAATTATATCTATATTATAACTACTCTATGTTTGTATTTTACGCTTTAGAAAAGTTTTTCAGGATCCCCTTTGATTATCACGAGAAAAATATAATTATAGAGTTAATGATTAATATTGGTGTCAGTTATTTATTATTGATGTTATTATTATTTTATAAATTTGAAAGGAAAACCAATTATTATAATAATTAATGATTTATAAAAGATATAAAACCCCATAATAGTAAATTAGGATATTTAACAGTTAAAAATAATTAAACGTTGTAATGAATTTATTAGGTATCTACATTTTTTATTTAATAAAAATATTATAAACTATATTTTAAAAAAATCTGTCATATTTAAAGTGGCATTTCTAATTAATCGACATTTAATATTTCATTCAATCATCATTCAAGTCATTATTTCATAAACAGTATTTCTTTTATTTTATAGGTAATTAAATTAACAATCTTTTATTACATACATATCATCACGCCATGTCCTTTGCAGGGTAGGCAGAGAGAACAGAGTGCCAGAGAACTCTATCCTTGCATACTTCACTCGCTTCCTCAACATTCATAATTCTCTTCATACACGCTCGCCGGTTTCGGAGACTTTTGACTCCACCTTCCTTCAGTACATGACCGATCTGGTCTAGATAGGTTAGTCTCGGTCTCCCCCGGTACCTACATCCTCCCACTTTCGCATTGTAGGTATATCTTCTTAACCAGACGTTCGTTCGGCATTATTTCCACATGTCCGAACCATCGGAGCATTCCCTTTCGCATCTTTACACCAATACTCTCTTTTTATTTATAGATAATTAAACATTTGAATTTTTAGGAATTATTTTAATGCAAAATTAATAAAATACCGATTTCAGTATTTGAATATTTATCCATATATTTACATTATTAATATTGTTAATAAAATTTATTAGGTATTTCGTTTTGAAATCGTTATTAAACACACACGTTATTAAAATGAAGTTAGTATATCTATACGGAAAGGTATATAAGTCATAATTAACAAAATCTTTGTTGAAAAGATATTTTCGATAATTTTGACAGTGAAAATCTCTTATAGGCTAACTTGTACAACGGTTGACTGGATTAAACATTCCTTATCTTATCCATAATAAAATCTCCATTATAATACAGTCATACAATTTCATGTGGGGACGGAGTAAGAACACAATGTTGACTACTTTCTCATGCTTGTAAGAATCTATTGAGAGATGTAAGCTGACACCATTATCTACTGCAAGAGAAGGAAATCTCGAAATAAAACCTTATACTATTCAAATGCTATATGCAACTCTATCTGATGATATTTGGTTAGAATAATTACATTCTTAAGAAGTATTGATGTCAGTCAGGTTGCAGGTCATAAAACTATTCGAGCATTAGTTCAACCATAGAATTAATGTATAGGTATACCTACGTACATAGTTTGAAAAGAGAAGAATATTCTCGAAAATTTTGTTTAGGTAGTCTTAAAAGGTTTTAAGCCTATATTTATGTAACTCATTTGACTATCCTACGGGCATGAAAATGCGTGAATTCATAGGTTAATCTATGTAGGTAGACGCTAAATACATTATTACATATATTCATGTAGGTAAGTCTTACATAATGGTGGACCAGCCTATCCATGTGGTGACGGAGTAAGAATACAACTCACCATCCCCCTATATGTAATCCTCTTTCATCGTACATGCTGCAGAAGTTATTGGCAATAATTTTATAACCGGCCACCTGCCTGACGTCATCTTTCCTTGGGAATTTAATTGTTGATCAGACGGCTTCAAGTGGAGTTGGCCTAGGTCTATCATTATTCTCTTACTCTTATCCTAATTACATGGGGTCGATACAGTATGTACCTACTCTTCTTTCATAGTACATACCTATTGTAAAAGTTATTGGCAATAGTTTTATGGCTGGCCGCCTGCAAGACGTCAACCCTCCTTAGGAATGTAATTGTTGACCAAACGGCATCAGATGAAGTTAGCCCAGGTCGTTATAAGTAGTATTTTACGACATCCACGAGCAAAGTAAAGGTTGGTAGTATTCGTAGCTGCTACCACACAGATTCGTTCCCAAAATAAGGCTTTTATTAATAATTTAACATTTTATATCCTTAATTTTAGTACCTAATTTAAATCATTTCATTGTTTAAAAAAATTCTAATTGAAAACTTAGAATATGGATCGGAACAATTTGTATATACATTTCGATAGATGGCGTGAGCAACATCACTCGTGAAACTCGCGAGTCAAATTTTTATTATAATTCGTAAAAATAATACTCGTAGATGTAATTAATAAGACGATTGGAACACATTTTCATTAAATACGATTTAAAGTCATTTATCATTCGCAAAATAAGTTATTTACAATTAAGAGATATAATTACTTAGATAATCGCTGATTTAAGATAATAGTCTTTACGTTACTGAGGAATGAAATGGCTCTGATAAGCGCCCAGAAGTAAGTAATTGACTAACAAAAGATGCAACTTAAAAAATTTAAATAATAAAATTATGCGTTGTGAAATAATTATTAAAACATATAAATATTGATGATATTAAATCATTTTTATTGTTGCGAAAATATTACTATTATTAAGATGTATGATTATTAAGTATCTATATATTACACAACGAGGTGTTAATATATTTTAAAAACGTATTTATTTATTCATTTTTAATGTCTCGCTGGTTTAATGATATTGTGCATTTGACTGTCGATTTTGAGACTCAGTGTTTCAAGTAGAAGAGTTATTTTATTTTTAATATCAGTGCTATATTTGTCTATTATTATATTTAACTATGTCTGTTACTTTTTTAATGTACATAAATAGAATATGTAAAATGAGAGCAGAATATTTTTCTTGTAATTTTCAAATCCGTGCGTAAATGGACTGAGGATTAGCTCGTCATTTGTAGAGAATTTGACCGCTAGTGTGACATATCAGTAGCAAGCAAATTCGTCGGGGCGTCGATAGCAGATAGTACCTACCGTAAATAGTATCCCGCCGGGCAGATAATCGAAGTCAAAAATTTGGTACTACAACACTACGTACCTAAATAGCAATAGAGTGGTAGTGTGCAATAGATTATAGGCTAGTACACTGTCCTTTCCGCCAGTCGAGCTGCTTTAAAATGACAAATATAAACTAGGAATTAGTTTTCTTAACCGTACAGCAAGTAGAATCAGTTAGGATGTTGTTTTATTCAAAGATTTTTGTCTTAAAGCAGTGTTGTTTTATTAAAAAAATAGCAAGCATCAGCGTTGTAGTTGGTGCTTTATATAGGGATACAATTACGTCTGGCCTAATGGTTCAGATACCGATTTACCGTGCCAAAGTCGTGGTTCTGAATCTCATAGGAATACTTGGTGTGATCCAAAAACTGTTGTTCTGCTTCTAGGTACAATTTGCCTGCGTTAATTAGGTACCTATATGTTTTTAAAGGTCCACCGCAATTCAAGAATTAATTCCTTAGTGCAGGATGTTATCAAAAAAAAACGCGTCAGTTGAATACTTTGCCATAATGCAATCTCAATAATAATTAAAGTGATATCTAATCCAGTATAACTTTATAAGAGAAAGAAAAAATATATATAATTATGAATATGAAAACAATCTATCTTTACGGATTTAATCTCATTTATATTTGATTTTTATCATCTAAGGAAATTTCGAACACTTTATGGGTTCATGGCCGCGAGAGGACTATGATGTTTCACGTCCAATAAATATTATAACTCATACTGGAGGGGGTACACAAATACCTCAATAACGCTGTGAAATGCGATAAAATAGTGTTATTTCACATACGTATATTGATTATAAAATATGTGTAAGTATAGTACCTAAATATATTTTAGTCATTAGTGTATAAGTGTGGCCAATAATTCGTGTGGTGATGGAGTAAGAATACAATTCACCACCCCCTATCTTACCCGTGGACGTTCGTAAGAGACGACGAACGGATATAAAACGCATAAAACATCTATGGAAGGGAAGGAAAACTCGTAACAAAACTCTATACCGACGTCTGACCACCGTAGTATAGTAGGTCAATTTGTCAGCCATTACCGAAGAGGCTCGAGCCTAGCAGTGGGACGTATATGAGCTGAGATGATGAGGACATAAGTAAGTAGGTATCTACTAATATGCATAATTTTAATAAACCTATTTTGAATAACGATTCTTAAATTTTAGGTAAAATCTAAATTAATATAAATAGCATTTACCATTGAGGTTAATTAATTTCTTTATTGATATGAATTGATTTTAAATAAAATTAAAATTTTATGTAAAACCGCAGCCGATGTAGATAGCACACACCTCTTTTTTTTTTTGAGGTGGTTTACGGTCGGCGCACTCCTCGCACCACTCCGTTCGGGGCGACAGAGGGGCGTAAGCACGCATACCTACCGTAACCCACCCGTGACGTCGCCTTCGTCGTTGGGCCGACCACCGGAGCAGAGTGACTTGACGTCAGTGGAGATAGCACACACCTAACATCCATGTTGTGTTATTTATTTAGTTATTATATTAATTATTTCATTAGGTGTTACTTAATCTAAGGGTTGGGTGAAGTAATTTTTTTTTTATATTACCTACTTTATTGCATTCACTGATTAAGATGCCCAACTACATATGGCAAAAGGTCATCTTTTATTTTATATCGAGAACTAAGTATCTGAATTCATGATACTTGCAGCCGACGCGCGACGGTAACACGTTTGCTAATTTTTATTTATTTAAATATATTCGTTGATAAAGCTATTAAATTTTAATATGGATTTAAAATAGAAAAATCGGAATAATAAAACTAAAAATTTTACCAAGGCAAATATTTGATAATTTATAAAAACTACTCTAAATAAAATATCAAGGTATTAGTTGAGAAATATTTAAACCTTGCGTTTTTGATTAAAAGTCATAATGGAATCTAATTTCTCAAATATTAATAAACTTGAGTTATATGCTCTCGGTTATGCCCTATTTAAAATTTTATCTATTGATTTTCATATAATTATGGCGGTTTAAATACTATTCGAAGTATCTAAAGCATCATATTTATTTATATTCGCTAATTAATCGAATTAATTACTACTATTTGCTAATTAGCAAATTAATGTCAGAAGATTCAAACTTAAAGCTTTAATAAGGTAACTTCGTTACATCATACTAGATGGCGCTGCGCGTAAAGATTTAGTCGATCCCTTGTCATTTAAATTTGTTTTTAATATTCAAATCCATTCAAGTTTCTTATTTGCAATATTAACAATATTGAATCATAATAAAAATTGTTATTTATATATTCATTTTGACATTTTAGATAAATTAGTGTTTACCTAAATATTTTTATTAACTATGATATCAATAGATACGGTTTTAAGGTTATAATCTATTTGAATTTTTGCGCCATTGTGAGAATATTATAAGGTGATATTTATTAAGTTGAATTTTTTAGTGTATTAATGAGTTAAGTTGAATAATTTTAAGTATTTTATGTAATATAAATATTTTAGTTCTAAAAGAAACACAACATGTACCTACCTAGTACAAAAATCTGTCTTCAAAACATCAAAACACAAGGTCCTTTCGTATGTTTTGAAGACAAATTTTTAGCAATGAAGCTATCACTAAATTAAATGCGACGGATTATCTTAAAGACATAAAAGCAACACATATTAAAATATAAGTAAATTGTTTCAACATTAAAAAAAAAATAGTTGATTTAAAAAAAGTCGTAGATATGTACGAGTAGGTATATATAATTGTTATATTATAATTTTTGTTCTTATTCTCAACAGTGGAAAGTTAATTGGTTATTTCTGTGTGGTCATGAAGTAACAATACAATCCACTACCTTTTTATTATCCGTGAGCCCGTAAATATGACTAAGGGATGTAATATGCATATAACAGTGAAAAACTCGAAACAAAACCCTTCTATTGTGTAGGAGGTTCGACCCAGCAGTATTAGGTAAGCTGGAATAATTAATGTTTATTTAAACATTTGTATTAAATACAATAATTCATTATTACAATTCATTAATAAAGAAATAAAAATATGTAAAGTATTATTGTCTGTTTAAACGTTTTATTTGTTTAAATTGTTTTAAATCTACGTATCTATAATAAAACAAATAATCAGTAGGTACAAGTGCTGTGTGGTAGTGGTTACGTATACTACCAACCCTTACTTTGCTCGTGGATGTCGTAAAGGACGGCTAAGAGCCTTATACCGACCTGGACGAACTCTACCTGATTTGACCACCGTTTGGTCAACAATTACATTCTCAAGTGTTGACGTCAAGCAGACAACCGCTCGTAAAACTATTGCCAATAACTTTTATAATATCTATGTTTAAATATTATTATAATTATGAAAATAAATGCCAAATAATAAATAATAAATCAGTACAAATTTGTTT
The DNA here is from genome assembly GCA_905163515.2 of Lymantria monacha. Classification (NCBI taxonomy): domain Eukaryota; kingdom Metazoa; phylum Arthropoda; class Insecta; order Lepidoptera; family Erebidae; genus Lymantria; species Lymantria monacha. Next base: position 29,496,202 of record LR991095.1, on the reverse strand, counting down.
TAATATATCTACTTAAAAAAGAAGACTATTTTTATGGACTTTAGTTTTTTTTACAATTACCTACTTTGGGGTCGAATTACCTACCTCTATGTATTACCAAGTGAATTCTATTCTTACTTCGCTAGGTACCTACTACATGGATAAACATAGGTATATACCTAGTCTTGCCATAAATACTATAACAAAGAAAAATAATTTTCTATTGCAAATAACATTTATTACTTTTACAGTACCTATGTTAGTTTAATAGATAAATATAAAACAATTTAACATATATAAAACTTTATTCGAAGTGGTCTCCATTGGCTGCAATACAGTCTTTTAAACGTTGAGGCCACTTGTCAATAGAAACAAGCACTCTTTTCATAAAAAAATTTTTCACAGCCAATCATATGAATTGTTTTAGGGACTCCAAATTATCATGGTGCACTAAATGCAAGCCATACTCTCTAAAACTGACCATAAATCATAATCCAGCGGATTAAGATCGGAACCAGACGACGGCCAGTCTTCAGCTCTGATGAAGTCCAAAACGTTCGTTTCCAACCAAGACTGCGTAGACCGTGCTTTATGACCCGGCGCCGAGTCTTGCAGGAAGGACTTGGTTATTGAACGTAGTGTTGTTAAGGGGCTTCACTAACTTCTCAAGAAGGGTATCTTGATACACTTGTGTTGATGTTTTGATACCTTTTTCACAAAAGTATGGCTCAGACACTCCTTCATAGATAATACCCCACCAAACCATCACTGAAATCGGATAATGCCCACATTGTACTCTGTCGACTAATTGGGAAGCTTCATTAGAGCTTTGGGCATAAATACCGCCATGTTGGTCAATTGTAAAAATTTTCTCATCCGTAAACAAAAATTTTCTGTGACTTCGAGGGATCCCTGTGCGTACCGCTTCAGTAGTTGTTTCGATTTTACCACCCTATTCTTTTTATAATTATCAGTTAAGAAATGACCTACTAGTACGTCTCTTATAGGCTGCAAGTCCTAAGTCATTTATTAAAATACGCGACATGGTTCTTGGTGCTATCTTCATCTCCAGATATAAAATCTTTTGCTTCCGGATAGGATTTCTTCGAATTCTTTCTCTAACTGTTTTGACCACCTTTTTAGTACGAAAAATATATGGACGGCCAGAACTTATCTGTCCCAAACGGAGCAGGTCTCACTGTACCTATTGATAGTCCGGTACACAAACATTTTACTAATACCAAGCGTATGGAGAGTTTTAAATATTGAATTTGGCTCCATGCCTACTTTGTGTAATGCAATCACAGTGATTCTGTTCTCTTTATCACCCCACTACATTTTAATATTACAAAATATTGTACAATGTGTTGGCGCCAAAATGAGAGAACACAATGAACAATCATATAAAAATGACGGATTCCAAATTCAAATGTAATATTTAGTTTATTTTTAATTTTAACCGTATTTATGGCCAGGCTAAGTATAATTAATGATTATAAATCACAATTAGTCTTAGAATAATTAATTTATAGTACACATATTGAACTGTCCTGCTTGAGGATTAAATGCCCGACATTAAGATGGGCATTCGCTATTTAGATCAATACACCATATGTGCATTCAAATCAACACCTATCCTTTTTTTTTTTAGCAAAGTGGGAATGGATGTGGTCGCGCACCGGCAAATCGGCTCGGGGCGACGGAAGAGGCGGCACGCAACCTCATGGACCCTGCAAACACCTCTCTTCGCCGTGCGAGCGGGCCACCGGTACCCGATCTTTGTCTTCGGTGGCCGGCCCGGCGGTATACCCTTGCGGGTTACTCTCTTGTCGACGCCCCGACAGCTTTCGACGTCGGGGCGTCGCCCTCACGCGGTGGCCTCACGTCGGGTGACCGGACAATTCCCCGGTCCGATCACCCGAAGCCTTGGTTAGGGCGGATCAGGCGCAGATATTCACGCCTGCGCCGTCCCGGCCGCTGGCGGCGGCCCGGGTCGCGGCAATCCTCCCGGACTCGTTCCGCCACCTCCTTCTCCGAGATGACAGCCTCCATATGCCATACAGGTATATATCCCAATACTGGACTCGAGCCTCCTCCACAATGGGAAGGAAATAGATTTTGACCAAGCTGTTCAAAAGTATTGTTGAAGCATTTTATTTCGAGTTTTCCTTCTTTTGTATAGATGCTATATGCATATTAAATCCCTTAATCGTTTTTTATTACATTACCATGGGCTAGATAGGGGGTAATGAATTGTATTCTTACTCCATTAACATATATGTAACTAAGATATATTACTGGGGGGCATAGTCCAGAGCGTGCTCGTTCGCGTCCCCTGCCAGTCTAATTAGACTGCTAATCCGGCTCGATATGCGTACCGCAATGCGGGTTAGGGCGTCCCCCGGAGGCGACGTGTACCGACCCGCCCCTGTCGGTACGAACATCAGCAGTTGCGGCGATGGGGGCCGCCACCCATCACGCCTTGCCCAGTCAGGCGAGTCGAGGAGAGCAGAGTGCCGGGTGGGCACGTGGAATGTAAGAGGTTGTGTGGAAGGTAAGTTGCACGAGCTGATATCCGTCATGGCGGACAAACAGCTAGACGTGCTCTGTGTAACAGAGACCAAGCGAAGGGGCAGCGACGCCTGCGATCTTCCTGGTGGCGGGATGACTCTATGGTCTGGTGTACCACAGAGCGATCGAGCCAGCATGGGGGTAAGAGTGCTGTTGTCCTCTCGCTTGGCCTCAGGTGTGAAGGATTACGGAATGTATGAGGGAAGGTGTCACCAAGGTATTCATGGTTGCAGCATATGCTCCCGTAGGATCCTCGGTGGCATCAGACCTAGAGAAGTTTTGGAACAATGTTAGGGAAGTTCTGGATATGGCAGAAACCAGTGAACGCGTGATTGTATGCGGAGATTTGAACGGATGGGTGGGGACCAAGCGTCCCGACTATGAGGACGTACTTGGTCCATTTGGTGATAAGAGAGTGAACGACGCAAGTAGGCTCATAGCGGATGTATGCATGGAGAGAAACCTTATTGTGTCAAACACATTTTTCCAACATAAGGACATCCATATGTATACATGGAGAAGGAATGAACAGAAAAGTATGATAGATTTAATTTTGGTAGACAGTCGCCTCCGAAGCAAAATATTGGACGCAAGAGCCTACAGGGCCACAGTCGATACGGACCACTATCTCGTTATTGCGAGATTTAGTGGTTTGTTCAGAAAGTGGAGGAACTGGCGAGAGCGTGTCCACTTCGGAGGGCTTGAAAGAATAAAGGTTTAAAGGTTGCAAGAAGAGTGTGTAAGAGAAAAGTATGCAGAGGGTGTCCGAGAACGGCTGACGATGGTAAGCCAGCCGCAATCGGACATTGAAGAATGCTGGAGAGTATTGAAAGAGAGTATGGTAGATACAAAGATAAATCATCACGCCATATCCCTTGCAGGGTAGGCAGAGAGAACAGAGTGCCAGAGAACTCTATCTTTGCATACTTCACTCGCTTCCTCAACATTCAGAATTCTCTTCATACACGCTCGCCGGTTTTGGAGACTCTTGACTCCATCTTCCTTCAGTACATGACCGATCTGGTCTAGGTAGGTTAGTCTCGGTCTCCCCCGGTACCTACATCCTTCCACTTTCGCATTGTATATCTTCTTAACCAGACGTTCGTTCAGCTTTCTTTCCACATGTCCGAACCATCGGAGCATTCCCTTTCGCATCTTTACACCAGTACTCTCTTTCATACCTACTCGCTCTCTTACGTCGTCGCTATGAATGCGGTCGGTCAGACTTACTCCACAGATTTTCCGCAGAGATCGCATTTCGACCGCATTAATTTTACTTCCATACTCTTTTCTGCATACCCAACTCTCGCTTCCATACAGTAATGTTGAGTCAAGCACTGCGTTATGTATTGCTACACGTGCCTTCTGGCTGAGGTGGTGGCTACCGAGAAGTTGCCCCAACGCTCCGTTCACTCTATTTCCCGCATTCACTCTTTGCTCTATATCATTGGTGTACCTTCCATCTCGGCTAAATCCACATCCAAGATATACAAATTCATTCACTTGCTCTAGTACATCATTACCTATTGTTACTCTTACATCTGTTTTGGCTTCATGTCTTTCAAAGACCATTATTTTGGTTTCGTTCACATTCACGCGTAGACCCCTTTTCTTACAATCTTCTGTCATTGTGTCGATTAGGGTCTGCAGGTCAGTCGCTGACTGTGCCAGCAGGACTGCATCATCTGCATAAAGCAGAGCAGTGACCACTGAGTCGCCCATTTCGACTCCCACATTCATATCGTTCAACCTTTGGAGATATTTATCCAGATATATGATAAGCAGCCTGGCTGACAGAACGCACATGATTCATTTTCACACAATGATTCTTACATGATCTTTAAATATACCTACGTAGAGTAAAAACGGTTTGTAAATGTACAATTAATGTATTTATATATAATTAACAAGGTATGTTCAGTGTCCACGCCGTAATTCAAGCTAATTGGTTAACGTTTTATCTTTAAGAGTAATTATTGCTTTTTTATAATCGTACGGTTTTATACTCAAAGGGATTGGCGAATTCTATGTAGTAACAAAGTAAGAATACAATTCACAACCCCTTATCTTGTAAGTGGATGTCGTAAAAGAAGCCTAAGAGATATAATATACAAATAACATGTATGCAAGAGAAAAATCATCCATGTGGTGACGGAGTAAGAATACAATTCACCTCCCCCTACCTTACCCGTGGACGATCGTAAGAATTGTCCCTTAGTTGTCTAAGGCATATAAAACGCATAAAACATCTATGCAAGGGAATGAAAACTCCAAACAAAACCCTATATCAACACGTCTGACCAGCGTGGTATAGTAGGTCAATTTCCCTACCATTATGGAAGAGGCTCGAGCCCAACAGTGGGACATATATGAGCTGAGATGATGAGTGCATAACTAAGTACCTACTAATGTGTATTATTTTAATATACCTCTTTTGAATAACGATTCTTAAATTTTAGGTAAAATCTAAATCATACCCGTGGCTGATCATACGAGACGACTAAGGGATATAAAACGCATATAACAATAGATGCAAGAGAAGAAAAACTTGAAACAAAACCCTATACCAATACGTCTGACCAGCGTGGTATAGTAGGTTAATTTGCCTCCCATTACGGAGGAGGCCCGAGCCCAACAGTGGGACATATATGGCTGCGATGATGATGATGATGAAGAGAAAAAAATGATATTAAACCCTATACTAACACGTCCCATCAACGTGGTATATTAGGTAAATTTGCCTTCCATTTCGATGGCGTTTCATTACCAGTAGTGCCATGTATATGAGCTAAGATAGTGATGAAAGTAAGAACATGTTCACTGCTCTTTCTTTTTATGTTAGGGCATCGTAACTGGTGTGCAGGTATTGTTACCCAAATGCAAGACCAAGACTCTGCAAGAGTCTCGCAGTGCTCCCTTAGACAGCATTTTACGATTCCTTTGGCAAAGAAAGAATTGTCAACATTTTGTATTCTTAATACCAGTACACGGGGAAATAATTTGATGTTATTTTAAACAGTCTCGTGATAGACAGGTGTGATTCTATAATCACACACACCACTTAACGGGAGTGGGGCTATCCCCACTCCCGTTAAGTGGTGTGTACCTACCTAATTATTGATAGTTGTACAGTTAGTCTCACTAGACGAATGGAATTTCATTATTTTAGTTGTTTTTTTCATTTCTATCAAAATAACTGACTCTGTGTTATTCTAACAGCGAGAGTTGCAACATTTGCGAGACTCGCAAGAGTTGCATTTGGGCAATACTATATGCAAGGCGATAACATCACCGTAAGAAAAGATAGGTATATAATTAATTTAAAATGACATTATGCGAAATTTCAAGCTGTCTTACCCGACATGGAGTCTTCGGTAAATATCTCCATATGATTGGAAGAGATGTAGCCTCCACGATGTCACGAGTGTGGCACGCGAATTGCGGGCACCCGTCTTATATTGGAATTTTGCTCCGCCTGAGTGCTCCAGCCTCATCCCTTCGGTGGAACTAGGACTACGAGCTGTAGTTATTGATCATCATCTCCTAGATCCTTGACAGCGATAACTGTTGGTTGTCTATGGCCTTAATTTGCGGGGCAGTTATGGTGAGAAATGAAAGTTATTTTTAGTAGGCGGTTTATAGAAGGCGAAGGTGGTGATATCCACCCCTACCACGTACCCTCCTCTTGCACGTGAACATACGGCCATGTGTAAGTATTTTGGTAATTGAATGTCATCAGACAATGTCTCCAGCGCCTCGTAAAAGTGTAGAAGTTTTGTATAGTGGTAGAACCACGCTATTGACAGTTCCCTGTCTGCAGCCGCAGGCCGGTCCGTCCGGGGTAGTACCACACACACGCAGAAGATCGACGTCTGAGTAATGTCAATGTGCTATTGCGCTTCGTTCGGTGAGCGAGAGAGCCGGGATGCCAAATTGGGTGGGTTTGGGTTTTGTATTGGTAGGCAGCGACCTAGTTATACCCTTGGTATTGAAAAGGCCCATGGGCGGCAGTGACACTTACCATCAGGTGTGCTGCTTGCTCGTTTGTCACCACTAGCAATAAAAAAAAACATTTAGTGTATATTTCGGTCGTGTATAATATCGGTAATCTACAAGTCACACCTTGCCTGAAACGCTCGCAGCAGTAGAAGAGATGGCGTCTAACCTCATAACTTGTCATATACCTACTACCACTTCATTGCCATTTGAAGGGGCCACCGAGTCCTTGTCTTCGTTGGCAAATATTATAAAAATTGCCGGTAATTTACCTAATATTATAGTTTTATCTTAGTATACATACATACATATCATCACGCCATATCCCTTGCAGGGTAGGCAGAGAGAACAGAGTGCCAGAGAACTCTATCTCTGCATACTTCACTCGCTTCCTCAACATTCATAATTCTCTTCATACACGCTCGCCGGTTTCGGAGACTCTTGACTCCACCTTCCTTCAGTACATGACCGATCTGGTCTAGGTAGGTTAGTCTCGGTTTCCCTCGGTATCTACATCCTTCCACTTTCACATTGTATATCTTCTTAACCAGACGTTCGTTCGGCATTCTTTCCACATGTCCGAACCATGCGGAGCATGCCCTTTCGCATCTTTACACCAATACTCTCTTTCATACCTACTCGCTCTCTTACGTCGTCGTTACGATATATATATCTTAGTATAAATCTATCTATTTCCTATGTATCGTTTGGTATCGTTCGTATGATTAGGTTTCTTAGAGCATTCAGTGGCAGATAAGCAAGCAGCTTGGCCTCATGATAATTGCTGTCGTTTATTGCCTTCTGTAATATCAGGGCATTGCCAGGTGGCTGTCTAACGTTAGATGGGGTTTTGAATCTGTAATTTTCTCGCTAACCGAACGAAGCGCAGCAACAAACTTTTGGGGCAAACGTGAAGGTGTCATGGTATTATATTTAATATCTTAGAATTTGATCATGTTATATTAAATAATTTTGATGGCATTTCATATAATGTGATGCGGAGGAAGTGTTGGAGCGTAGTGAATATAATATAAAAGTGCTTTACAAATGTTTTCGTTTACCATCCAAAGTCCCAGAGGATGTAGGTATTTTTTTTTATTATCTCGCTGGACAATGATTAATTTAAGGAAACTAAAAAAGGTGATGAAACTGAAAATTTGTTTAGAAAATTGTAACTGACACTGACAATAATGTGCTTATATATTAGTAGCTGATTGCCAATACAAAAAAAAAAGAAGAAGCACAGTAAGAAATAGCTTATACTCAGGCGTGTTATTACTACGCGAATGTAGCACATTTAGAGTTGCAGACAAAACTGTTGGCCTATTACTAGAAAAATATTTTCCTACTCTATATTTTTTCAAAAATTAAGGCCGACCAGGTATTATTCCAATGTGTTTGAATCTCTAAAAACATAGATAAACTAAATTACCACGTTCCCAAATCGTATTTAAAGATGAAACAAGTAAATCTAATTAAAAAACCCATCGGGCCATTCCAAATTCATAAATTAAACTGTTGTAAACAATTGTTGAACGGATCGCGTAAAAACTTTACAGCGGCTTATAAACGTCACATATGTTTGTCTATGCTTTAATTTATGGATTTATTTTTTTTACAGACTTTTACTGCCTGTGTTTTGGTTGGTGTTGGTAATGTGATTGTTAATTATTTTGAATTTATTTGATGTAAACATAGACAATTATATAACGTCTATAATACTGAGACTGAGCAAATATTTTGTATCTGTGGTTGAATATTTACGACGAATATTGTGTTTAAAATCTACAAATGAAGGATTTCGGACATTATTCAACGTTTAATCTAGGCAAGTTCAAAATAGCGAACTTCCTTCTTCTTCTTCTTTTTATGTATTGGCAATCAGCTACTTATACGAGCCATTTTTGCCAGTGTCGAGTTATAATTATCTTCACGTTCTTAATCTCTTCAAGTTAGTCATTGTCTGTCAGTCAGTCGAATTGTCGCCATCAACAGTGCTATGGTGACACTGTTAATGGTATGTTGTAGGAATTTTGATGGAAAACGAAAACGTTGTAAAGCACTTTTATATGATATTCACTACATCCCAGCTGTTCTGTCACATCATATTACATAAAACACCATAAAAATTATCTAATATAACACGTTAAAACACTAAGATATCGAATATAATACAAGAGCACAACATGACGTTTTAGATTCCCGCCAAAAGTCCGCGAACTTCCTTATATTTTGCTAAAATAATGTGTCATCCATCGCTTGTCTATTGTTCTTCTTTTTCTTTTTTAATTTTTGAACTTTGAATGGCGATTTCACCACACTGCTTTTATTACGCAGCTGTCGCTTTTTTTTTTAATTTTATGCCATGGTTATCTTTACGTCAACTTCTTATTTATAAATTATCAGTTTAAAAAAAGTTATTGTCCTTCAACAAGTCATATCGTCGTCTTCAACGATCCCATAGCCAAACTATTAATTATATCTTTTGGGAATTTTGGTGTAATACGCAGACATATGTAATACATTATATCGACATATTCACTACACATACATGCATACATACATATCATCACGCCATATCCCTTGCAGGGTAGGCAGAGAGAACAGAGTGCCAGAGAACTTTATCTCTGCATACTTCACTCGCTTCCTCAACATTCATAATGCTCTTCATACACGCTCGCCGGTTTCGGAGACTCTTGACTCCACCTTCTTTCAGTACATGACCGATCTGGTCTAGGTAGGTTAGTCTCGGTCTCCCTCGGTACCTACATCCTTCCACTTTCGCATTGTATATCTTCTTAACCAGGCGTTCGTTCGGCATTCTTTCCACATGTCCGAACCATCGGAGCATTCCCTTTCGCATCTTTACACCTCTCTCTCTTTAACACCAATACTCTCTTTACACCAATAATCTCTTTAACACCAATACTCTCTTTACACCAATACTCTCTTTACACCAATACTCTCTTTCAATACACCCCAGCACTTACTCAGCAACACATAAAATAAAATGCCATCAAAATTATTTAACATAACACATTAAAAACTAAGATATTAAATATAATACGTTTTGTCACGTTCTCGCCAAAATTTTACAGATAGAGCACTAACGAAGCGATATTGCTAATATCCAAGCAATGTTGCCACTAAATATAACTGAGAAATAGTATGTTTATACATTTTGATAAATATAAACAATCAAATATCTTTATTTTTTAATATACATTCAAATGTTACTCATATTTATGCAATAACTTCTCCTACATGTTCTATTAATATAATCAGTATAATTTGTGTACAGAATTACAGATAGATATATAATAATTTATAGTAATTATATTATGGTCGTCCATTGTATAAGCTATTGGATGATAAAAATGTCTATGCAGAGTAAAAGCTTATCTCAATTTACCATTTCTTTAAAGATATTGCAAAAATAGTAAGTAAGTAAGGTCATTATTATAATTATTACCCTCTTCTTATTCAAATTACTTGTGGTCGAAACAATATGAACTTTTATACTATCGTACATATTGCAAAAGTTATCGGCTAGTTTAGTTTTCTTTACCGCCTGCATGATATCCATGGAATGTAATTGTTGACCAGACAGTGGTGTTTGGCCCACGTGGATATAGAGTTTTTAGTTGTCTTTTAAGACATCTACATACAAAAGGTTGGTAGTATTCACAGCTGTTTTTATGTAGGAATGGTAGAAATGGTAGGTAAGTAAGTTATGGGGAGTTAATAAAGTAAATTAATTACTTTACCTTATGTTCCTTTTGTGTAATAAGCTGTGTGGTAGCGGCTACAAATACTACCAACCGTTACTTTGCTCGAGGATGTCGTAAAATACGACTAAGAGCCTTATTACCTGGATCAACTCCATCTGATGCCGTTTGGTTAACAATTATATTCCCAAGGAGGGTTGACTCTGGCAGGCGGCCGGTCATAAAACTATTGCCAATAACCTTTACAATATGTACTATGAAAGAAGAGTACATATTGTATTGACCCCAAGTAATTGGGATAAGAGTAGGAGAATGATGTTTCTTTTGTGTAATCTATTTATTATCTTAATGGTTGATACAATGCGAAAGTATCAATTAGTTTTCAAATGAAAATATTAATTTTAAAAGATTTATCATATTTTTCGTCATTAAAGTGAAAAATAATATTCAAAGTATTGAATATTAATATTGATACAGTACAGTACAGGTATTTCATACCGAAACGAACATTTTTAAGAAATAATATATTTTATACATATGGCGGTTAAAATACAAATTATCATTATCCCCATTTTAGCAAGTACCGTATGATAATTAAGGGTTATAAATGAACATATCACGGCAAGAGATAAAAACTGGATATTCTATTTGATCATTATTTCAACATATACTCCACTGCTGAACTTAGTCCTATTCCACAAGAGGTGGAAAATTAAACTGTACATACACACATATCATCACGCCATCTCCCTTGCAGGGTAGGCAGAGAGAACAGAGTGCCAGAGAACTCTATCCTTGCACACTTCACTCGCTTCCTCAACATTCATAATTCACTTCATACACGCTCGCCGGTTTCGGAGACTCTTGACTCCACCTTCCTTCAGTACGTAACCAATCTGGTCTAGGTAGATTAGTTTTGGTCGCCCCCGGTATCTACATCCTGTTAAACTTTACCACGCTAGTGAAATGTATCATAAGGTTTTGTTTTGAATTTTTCTTTACTTGTATAAATATTGTATGCGTAATATATAATTTGGTCGTCTACTTAGTAATACACATTGCCACTTTTTACATCTTATCTCAAAATTATTACAATAAACTACCACTAGATCGGTACACGATTACCTTTGAGAAGATTCAACAAGAAACTTAGTCAGACAAGCCTGTCTGATAAGCTTAGTATCCTAATTAAATTGTCATCTATTTTGGAAAAGATATTGAGACTGGAAAAGAAAGAAAGTATTTTATTTAGTCCTTATAAATGTCTTTTTACTTCATTTGTCGTACATATATGGTGAAGAATATATTAGTTTTATTGTTTCATTTTATATTCAGTATATTTACCTAATCTTAACCGTATGATGATGATGATGAGTAACAGTACATTTCACCTATCTCTTTCTTACCCGTAGATGTCGTAAAAGACGACTAAGGGATATATAAACTAATATGCATATAACATCCAATAAGACAAAGAAAATTCGAAAAGAAATATCAACACGTCACACTCCTATATCAACACTTCTGATCCTGTGGGCAAACAGTGGTATGACAGGTCAATTTACCTCCTATAGTGGAAGAGGTTCTAAGTTAATAATGAAAAACTCTCGTGTGACGTTTCAATAATCGGTCTTTAATAAATTGAAAAAAATATTCCTCTCTTTGATACACTATAATTGTTTAAGCAAGTTTGACACAGTAGTTATTTGAGTTAGGGGTGAGGGCGAATAAAATACATCCCTTAAAGTATCACATTCCTCGTCATGCCGAATTTCTTGTAAAAGGTCCGTTAAAAATGCACATTCTGCTATTAAGTTTATCTGTTGTGTTTTTCTACGATGAGATTCAGAAAATATTCAGCAATTTTAAAACTACACGTGGTGTTCTATTAGATTTTCTTCTAAGCCTGAATCTGTGTCTATCTGCTCATTATTTGACATAGACTTATCATCTCCAGGAGGGGATATTGCCAAAATTGTCAGACAGGTTGCTCAAGTCATACTTATTCATATAATAGGTTCTATGAAACTAATTTACATATCAGCTTTATCGCTAAATACATTAAATAATTATTATTTTAGTACAATTCAAACAATTCAATGTAACTGTAAAAGTTTATTCGACCAGATAACTATTAAACTCATTAAAGGGGAGTTTTGGTGGCAATATGAAAGTATCAGTATTAGTCTTGTATTATATTAAATATCTTAGTATTTTAACGTATTATATGTATTAAATAATTTTGATGGCATTTTATGTAATGTGATGCTAAGGAAGTGCTGGGATGTAGTGAATATGATATAATAGTGCTTTACAACGTTTTTGTTTACCGCCAAAATTCCCAGAAAATACCATTAATAATGTGGCCACACTGTTGATGGCAACGATTTGACTTACTGATGGACAATGACTAACATGAAGAGACTAAACATTTGAAGAAACTTGTATCTCTTACACTGACTATAATGGCCCATATAATTAGATAATTGCTAAAACAAACAAAGAAGAAAAAGAAGAATTAATTAAAATTAGAAGCCATTGTGATTGTGGTCTGTTGTTTATTATACACGATCGGGAGATATGAGTTGTTTTGGAGGAATCAGCGTTCGTTTTATTGAAATTAATTTATTCACGCTTCTAGCAGTGTACGATTAAAAATTGTAATTTCTGTTGTACTCAGTTAGATTTAATTTTACATATGTTGCTACCTGAAATATAACGATGGAGGGCATAGTCAAAATGCCAACTTTTTTAGAATGCTTTAGTATTATATAAAATAGATTGGTGACTGACGTTTATGTTTTAATTTTCTTATCAGAATGCCGCTACCTGTTCTACTTACGATCCCTTAGAATTTTTCTGATCACATGGGCAAGAAAGAAGGGATGAATTGAATTTTCATTATGTTACAAAAAATAGAGGGTATTTTAATTATCATAATCAGCTTGTTTAATAAACCCAGGCTAAATATGGTTGGCACAATATATCTATACTTCCAAAGACGTCTGTCAGCCTTTATATCTGCATTCATTCCTTATAAATATTCTCATTCACACAATCCGTTAATTAAAATGTTTCAATAAAATCATAAAATTGTAATTTAAATCTTTAATCACACATTTTTAATAGTATTTTATTGAAGTGTAATGAAAATTAACGTCAAACGTTCTGTCTTGATTCGAACACAATATTTTAATTAGTGTAATGTGTTAATTACTTTTAGAGTATATTAAAAATGTAACCCGTATTTATGTGTTGTGTCAATAAGAATTCAAAGCATTAGTTGTTAAGATAACAAGAAGATGATGATGATGATGAAAGATTGGTGGAGATGATGAAGAAGTTAGTGTTGCCCAAAAGCAAGACCAAGAGTCGCTGCAAGAGTCTCGCAGTACTCCCTTAAACAGCTCATTTTAAGTTTCCTTTGGCAAAGAAAGGATTGTCAATATTTTGTGTTCATAATACCAGTACACGGGCAAATAATTTGATGTAATTTTAAACAGTCTCATGATGGGTAGGTGTGATTATAGCCCCACTCCCGTTAAGTGGTATGTACCTAATTATTGATAGTTGTACAGTTAGTGCCACTAGATGAATCTCATTAATTTAGTTGGATTTTTCATTTCTATCAAAACAAGTGAATCTGCGTTATTCTAATGCTACGGCCGCACCTTCGTGTATCGTCACGAAGCTTCGTGCAATGAAACGATATACGCAGATGTGACCGGTCATTATCGGCTATCGTCGCGAACATTCGGGCTTCGTGTGCGTTATCGCTTGGGTGGCGATAAGTATAAGACGGGTGTTGGTGGTTCCGGGAGCATTTCCGCAGAATTGCTCCCCGGCTGGTCGGCGCGGCGTCCGCCCTATCGCGGCTCATGCCGAACGTGGGCGGACCCAGCATCGAGGGCCGACGGCTGCATGCGGGGCTAATCCGCTCAATGGCCATGTACGGCACAGCCGTGTGGGCGAGGGCTCTGAACGCCCAACTCAGGGCTGTTCTGTGGAGGCCACAGAGAGTCATGGCGGTCAGAGCCATTCGCGGGTACCGCACGATGTCAACCGAGGCGGCATGCTTATTGGCCGGGACACCCCTGGGACACCCCCGTGGGACCTAGAGGCGGAGATGTTCTCCGACCTTTACCGGCGGGTAACCTCAGTACGCGACGAGGGTGGCTCCCTATCGTCTAGCGAAATAGCCACCTGGTGCGAGGACGCCCGCCGCAACGTCATCGCCCGTTGAGTTACGCAGCTGGGGAGGCCTAGACACGGTGTTGTTATCGTTGAGGCCCTCCGGCCCGTACTGATGGAGTGGATGGAGCGGCGGCACGGAGTCCTTTCCTTCCGGCTGGTGCAGGTGTTGTCGGGGCACGGTTGCTTCGGCTTGTACCTGCACACGGTCGCGTGGAGGGAGTGGACTCCGTCCTGCCACCATTGCATTAGTGACGAGGACACGGCGCAACATACGCTCGAGGTATGTCCGAGCTGGGACGGGCAGCGCTGTGACCTCGTCAATGTCATCGGTGCCGACCTGACGCTGCCGGCTGTCACGGAAGCGATGGTCGACAGCGTCAGGAATTGGGACGCGGTCGCCGCTTTCTGCGAGGCTGTCATCTCGCAGAAGGAGGCGGCGGAACGAGTCCGGGAGGATTCCCGTGACCCGGGCCGCCATCAGCGGCCGGGGCGGCGCAGGCGCAATTACCTGCGCCTGATGCCGCCCTAACCGAGGCTTCGGGTGATCGGACCGGGGAATTGTCCGGTCACCCGACGTGAGGCCACCGCGTGAGGGCGACGCCTCGACGGCGAAAGCTGTCGGGGCGTCGACATGAGAGGAACCCGCAAGGGTAAACCGCCGGGCGGGCCACTGAAGACAAAGATCGGGTACTGGTGGCCCGCTCGCACGGCGAAGAGAGGTGTTTGCAAACTGGGTCCATGGGGTTGCGCGCCGCCTCTTCTTGCGCCCCGGACCGATTTGTCGGGGCGCGACCACATCCATGGTCCACCTTGCGGGAAAAAAGAAAAAAAATGGGTAGCGATACGTCAAAGGGTTTTAGCGCGCCAATATATCGCGCTCTGTGGTCAGACTAGCGAAAACGCTAGTAAAGTGAAAACTTCCGATGTGTTTACACGTGTTCGAGGATCTCCAGTTAATCAATAAATATGGAGTGGAGTGATGAAATGGTATTAGAATTTTTACACCATTATGAAGCGGCACCCATGAAGGGATCCAAAAAAATCATCATGTAATTATTAGCATAATATAGCTGTAATAGTAAAGCAATTCGTCAACCATAGTTAAACGCATGAAAATGATTTCGGTCATCTTTAATTATTGCACGATACTTCGTGTAAATACCGAAGTCGCTAATGTGACCACAGTATTATCGCGATAACTTTCTAGTGTACAATATGTATGAAGCTTCTCCGCACATTACTTCGGGACGATACACGCAGGTACGTCCCTAGCATTACAGTGAGAGTTACAAAACTTGCGAGTTTCGCAAAAACTTTGTATTTGGGAAATACTAGAAGTAGTGTTTCGGATATATTATACACATTTTTGGTATGTATTTATGCTCGAATTGTCATTAAAATTCTTCAAAAAATGTGAATACTTAAGCCTTTTTTGTAACTTTAAAATTAGATTTAAATAGCCAATTCTGTCTGTACACAATATACCATATATATTAGATAAATGTAAGATATATATAAAATTGGACATAATGGTAGTAAGCAATAGATTAGAGGTCTTCAAAAATTTGTATGGACACCCAGCAACTAAATCTGCCTTAAGAGAAAATAATGGCATAATTGCAACACTTAGTATACGAATTGGCGATCAAGTTGGTTTTATAAATTTCTCAGGACGGTGTTGCTACTTATTCTTTTGATGATGTGTTTAATGGTTTTTACGACACCCGCGAGAAATAAGGTCTAGTGACACATTGTATTCTTAGGCTGTACTGGCAGTAAAATACAATGTAAAGGCGCTGTATAATTCAACTGTTGAAGGAATCCATTTAATAATTTATTTATTGCAGCTCCCAGTTACACAGCTGATACATATTTCTTTAATAATGCAGCAAAAATTTGTATTATTTTAATGGCACCTAATAAAACCTACCATGTTCGTTGGCAATCAACTCGGTACAACGTCCTCAAGTGCATACCTTATACAGCGTTTAATGTGTTCGCTAAGCATTAACTAAACGGAACGCGGCCATAGGCGGCTAGAAAAACTCAACTGTCAAAGTGACGTTTGCATTTTTCCCGCCGTTTAAAACGTCAAACGCATAATACCGATAATGGCGTCGACTAATGACCATTTCGAGGTGTTGCAAATAGTCCCTTAAAATACACATTCAGCGTGAAATAAAAATTTATCGCATTATTTTTGTTCTTGTTTTACCTTATGAGGTGAATTTAGTTGGGTTTTAAGTGAGCCTTACTAATGGTTGAAATTAAGATCATAATCATGTTTATATTATTGAAAAGTATTTCGTAAAATAAAAACATAAATAGATTATATTTAAGGTGTTTCTGTGTAACGCGGATAGCGTATTAAATTATATTTTCTATTAATATCAGAAATTTCTCTTGTTTTGCTGCTAGTAAGAATATGAAGGTACAAGCAACATTGACCATCGTTTAAGGGTTAATTAACTGAAAGGGAAATACTCGGGTGTCTTAGTATTTCTATCTATTTTAAATAGATATTTTTAAGGTAGTAAGACACGCATTACAAGGCAACACTGCTGTTAATGTTGATGTGCTCTATAGCTGTCAGAACTGTCATAAGATATATTGGCGGGAACGAGTTCGGCCTCTAGTTGGGTAAGAGTGAGTTAGTAAACTAATCTATATCCATATAAAGAAGTTAGTGGTCTGATTCATCAACGCCAAGCTAAAGATACTTACCTATACTAGATTTTTTTTTTATGAAATTTAATCGCAATAGGGGTGAAAAGCAGTGACAAAGTTTATCATTATCATTCTCCTGCTCTCATCCCAATTACTTGTGATCGACACAATATGTACTCCTCTTGCACAGTACACATTGCAAAAGTTATCAGCAGTAATAAGTGAATCTGGTACAAGTTGATATAAAGCTTCTAGACGTTTCTTACGACAACCAGGAGCAAAGTAAGGATTGGTAGTATTCGTAACCGATACTACACAGCTACAGAGTTTGTCATTATTCTCCTACTCCCATCCCAACTGATTGGGGTCGATACAATATGTACTCTTCTTTCAGAGTACCTACATATTGTAAAAGTTATTGGCAATAGTTTTATGACCGGACCGGCCTGCCAGATGTCAACCCTCTTTGGGAATGTAATTGTTGACCAAACTGCATCAGATGGAGTGGGCCCAGGTGGTTATATGGCTCTTAGTCGTCTTTTACGACATCCACAAGCAAAGTAAGGGTTGGTAGTATTCGTAGCCGCTAACACACAGACCAGCACAGCTACAAAGTTTGTGTGAGAAGAAAATAGAAAGCTTTATTCGTTGCATTCAAATTGGGTAGATATAATCTTCAGTATAAAACATGTCCTTATGTGTTTCAGCATGTGTCAATTTTCACCTTCTAAGGGTGTAAAATAGGGGGTGAATTATAAAAATTACAAGACAAATAATGAAAAACTTATTCAACGTAAACATCATACATGATTTCTACGCGGATAAAATCACGAGCAAAAACTAGTAGAAGATACAATACTTTGAAAATATATATATATATATATATATACCTATATATATATATATATCAGGGTGTCCCAAAATTCAACGATAAGCCGGCACCAGCAGGTGGACCTACATATGACTACTCGAGAACAAAAAAGAAAAAAATTCTACCTTGATTTTTTTTTTCATTACGATAAAAAAACCGATTTCTTTAAAAATCGTCATCTTTTATTATATTATTAAGTGCCATTGCTACAACTTTACAAGTAATTCTGTGTTTTTTTTTGTATTGGCAAGGTAAGTAGCACTACTATCGATCACAACCATTAAAAATTCCAGAATATCTATAGTTTTTACACAAAAATCAACCAAAACTATGTTTTTTTCATAAATTATGTAAGATTTTGACTTTCAGCTCACTTTCACTCATCACAGTGAAAAAAAAAAGTATGGACACTACTGTGGCAAATAGTATTAAAAATTGGCGCAACTAATTACAATTCTAAAATGGTATAACATTCTAGGCAAACTAGCCACAAAAATATACTTAGGTGTACTATTTCAAAATAACAACCATATTTCGAAAATTGTTAGTGTTGATAGTAATCACTTCTACTATGTAGCCAAAATGTTTTTGTTGCAAGTTCTCAGAATTTGAATGAGACATGTGCGTAGTCCATAAGATAACATAAGTTAGACAGAGATAGATATAGAGAGATTAGAATTTACTATATTATTAAAATTACAATAAACGTTCGAATTGTTTGCCATTGACAGTAATGCAGGCACGACATCGCCTTAAAAATGAACGTTTTATTTTTCTTGCATATCTGATTCTGTTCATGTGATCCACAGCCTGAATTATTTTTTGGCGAAGCTCGTCCAAGGTTGCAATGGGTTTTGAGTAGACTCTTGCCTTTAGACAACCCCAATAGAAAAAGTCCAGGGGATTTAGATCGGGTGAACGGGGTGGCCATAAGATAGGACCAAGTCGCCCGATCCAACGCCCTGGGTACTCTTGGTCTAAGTACTCTCGCACAGGGCGGGCATAGTGAGCTGGGCAACCATCGTTTTGAAACCACATGTTTTGGAAATCACTTAAGGGCACGTCTTCTAATACTCCTGGTAACTCATTTTGTAAGAAGTTCAAATAGCTATTGCCATCTATGTTTCCTTGTAACTCAAAGGGTCCTATCACTTTTCCATTTATTATGCCCGTCCATAGGTTAACCTTAAATTGATATTGCGATTTGTCTTCTCTCACCAGGTGCGGATTTTCATTGTTCCAGCTATGAAGATTGTGAAGATTTAAATAGCCATCTTTCTTGCAGGTTGTTTCATCCGACCTTAAAACTTTGTCTAAGAATTGGGGATCTTCCCTGTGTTTTTGCAGCATTACACGGCAAAATGCGACCCGCAGTGGATAGTCCCGCGGTAATAACGCCTGCACGCGCCTGTAATGATATGGATGAAGCTGGTGACGTTTTAAAATTCTATGTGCAGTACTTTTTGGAATTCCCGTTGCTGTTTGTATGGCACGTACAGAGGTAGTTGTATCGCTTTCTATTTCATTGAGAACTTCTTCATCGTGTTCCGATCTAGGTCTTCCAGCGTTTCTCCTGTCAGATGGTATACGACCCTCCGAAAATGCTTGATGCACGTTAATAAATACGCGATAATCCGGATACCTTTGAAGAGTAGGGTACCTTGCTCGATATAATCTGCTAGCAGCGTTAGCATTGCATCGGCATTCTCCATAAATTAGGTGCATATTAGCGTATTCTAACGCTGTATAAGGTAGCGGCATAATTAATGCTAAACACTTGAAAATAAGGCAAAACTTCTTTAAAAAAACACAAAATCACAGTCTAAAATAATGCCAAGTCAGGTCAATTGCCAGGTCACTTAATTCAATCCAAAGTCGCGTACTGACTTGCTCTGTGCTGCTGAGGACATTAATTACTTCTCTACCTGCATTAATGTTACTAAACAATTAGCATCTATCTATCTCTCTCTAACGTATAATCTCTCTATCTCTGTCTAACTTATGTTATCTTATGGACTACGCACATGTCTCATTCAAATTCTGAGAACTTGCAACAAAAACATTTGGGCTACATAGTAAAAGTGATTACTATCAACACTAACAATTTTCGAAATATGGTTGTTATTTTGAAATTGTACACCTAAGTATATTTTGGTGGCTAGTTTGCCTAGAATGTTATACCATTTTAGAATTGTAGTTAGTTGCGCCAATTTTTAATACTATTTGCCACAGTAGTGTCCATACTTTTTTTTTTCACTGTGATGAGTGAAAGTGAGGTGAAAGTCAAAATCTTACATAATTTATGGAAAAAACATAGTTTTGGTTGATTTTTGTGTAAAAACTATAGATATTCTGGAATTTTTAATGGTTGTGATCGATAGTAGTGCTACTTACCTTGCCAATACAAAAAAAATCACAGAATTACTTGTAAAATTTTAGCAATGGCACTTAATAATATAATAAAAGATGACGATTTTTAAAGAAATCGGTTTTTTTGTCGTAATGAAAAAAAAAATCAAGGTAGAATTTTTTTCTTTTTTGTTCTCGAGTAGTCATATGTAGGTCCACCTGCTGGTGCCGGCTTATCGTTGAATTTTGGGACACCCTATATATATATATATATATATATATATATATATACAATATATGTATACAATATACCAACAAGTCTGACCAGCGTGGTATTAGGTCAAAATCCTTCTCGCAACGGAGGCGGCCCAAGGGCAATATTGGGAAGTTTATGGGATCATGAGATACAGAAAAAAAAAATTGTACTATTGTGAAATTTATATTGCTTTACTTTACCTAAAATTTAAAAATAAAAATTCAATTTAATAAAACAGGTTGTTGTAAAACAGAGGTATAAAATTATCAGGTTTGTGTGGCAATTATTGTCATACCTTTTATATGCCTTTTACATAGTGCCCCTATGTCCAATAGTGGACATCAGATCATCATCACACAGATGAATTGATAAATACGTTTTTATACCCTAATTTCTATTTCAATAATGAGATTTTCAGAAAAATTCATAACCACCGGTTACCGACGACAGTTTGACACTTGACTATTACTGTCTGCTACTGAAAAATTTGCGGCGGCAATTAATTTGACAATGAAATGACACATTTTACTGGACCCAGGCTTTGACCCGAACCACTTGGGTAACAGAACGAGAACAGTCAGTCCACGAAACATCATTTCAATATCTGTCGTAATTTAAAGCAAAAAAACAGGGGCCATTTTTAAAGACTACAGATTAATTTAAAACAGAATGCACTTGTACGTTCATTTTTATGCAACTTGACACCGCAGTAATTGCGTATGACATTTCAAAATGGCGGTCGGACCAACCTTTTTGGATTTAATTAAATTGTTTATTAACTCCGTAAGTTGTTTATTAATAGTTATTTATGGCGATATAATATTATTTAAAATTGTTTTTGGTGTTAAATAGTGTTGTTGTTTCACACTTCGATGACGTAAGATAAACGTTTTATCTTATTCTTTCAAACTTGAAATCTGTATTGAACAAGACCTTATGAATAGGCTGTAAGCATTGTTTCACTTTTGACATCTTAAACCCATTATTGAATGCTATTGTGTAAAGGTTTCTCCTTGGACAGTGCGTTAATTGAAATCCATGTCCATATTCAGATGCAGTAGAGACGTGAAATCTTTAAATCTTTTTTAAAATTTATTCTTATTCTTCTTTTTTTTTTGTATTGGCAATTAGTTATTTATACGAGCCATTGTTGTCAGTGTCGAGTTACAATTCTCTTCACGTCTTTAGTCTCTTCATTGTCGAACAATATCAACATTACTATGGCTAAAGTTAATGTCCACTTCTGGGATATTTTTGGTGCACTTTTATATCATATTTACTACATCTCAGCAATTCCTTCGCATCACATTACATAAAATGTCATCAAAATTATTTAATATAATACGTTAAAACTTGAAGATATTGAATATAATGCAAATTCATCACATGACACATTCATATTCCCGCCAAAAGTTCTACAATTATTTTTCTTTTTAACTTTGGTGATTAGTTTCAAGTATGAGCTATTTGAGCCAGTACCGAGTTAATTAGTTTTAAAAGTTGAATTTACACTTAGTTTTAAATTAATTTTGTGCTAATAAGTCAAATCATCAAAAATGGCATCTTACTGAGAGTTTTCTATCAACATTTTAGTAAAACACGAAAAAACATTTGGCATTTATTTGTACATCAAAATTATTGTACATAAAAGCGTTCTGCGAATCAACATCAATGACGAATACATCACTCAGCTTCAATTTGATGACGATATTGTTGTTATGGTACATTTCATGGCAGAATTTGGTACCATGCTCAACGATCATACAACATACCTCAATGTCTGAAAACGTCAGTCTACGACCAGTGTGTGTTACCAGTAATAACTTATGAGATGGAAACGTGGTCCCTAAATGACTAAGTTCAAAATATTACTCGGCGTGCTATGGAGCGGGCTATATTTGGCATTGTTGTGTCAGATAGGATCCGCAATACGGAAATCCGCAAAAGAACAGGGTGTAACTTATAGCACGAAGAATTAGCACTCTGAAGTGCCAATGGCTAGGTCACTGGATGTCAAGAATGCGTTACCAGTGGCAATAGGGAGGGAATATGGATAATAGGTACCCGATCCCGGTACCCGATCTTTGTCTTCTACGCGCCGTCACCCTGGACGGATTTGACGACGTGTGTCCAGACGATATAGGCTGCCAAAAAAAAGATGATTGAACGGATGGATCGTTTTCGTTGCGATTTTTTTTATGTGAAATCAAGTTTCCTTGCTGGTGGTACATAGCGTTTGGTAAAAATCGTTCCGGCGGAGTATTGAAGAGTAGCAGCTCTTTCCAAAATCATGTAAGGCATTTTTTGCATGAAATAGAATTATATGTTTTAGTTATTATTTAGCCCACCACATTTATATCGGTTTTTATCAACGACTCTAAAATTTAGGTTACAATAAATGCTGTATTAACAACATAAAATTGGTTTTAAATATATGCTATTTATTACAACTTAGGTGTTATAAAAAAATTGAATTAAGTATATTCAACACCAACTAATTTAAAAAAAAATTAGCAACTACAATTGTTGTAGCACTTATATTCAGGGTTGGCAATGTTTAAAACATTTGTTTTAAACATATATTTAAAACACTGATTAAAACAGTACAAAAATACATATCACGTTTAAAACATAATTAAAAACGATTTGTTTTAAACATGTTTAAAACACATAAAAAAACACATTATACTTTTACTTAGAAAAAATTAAGAAACTTATTTTATGGTATGTTTTTTTACCAAAGAGTTGGCAACTTCGATATAACTAGCTGGGATTCCCCTGACTGACAAGCGGTAATGCGGTGAATATTCATAAAACGCGGGAATTTCCCGGCTTGCTTGATAGAATGAAAGCCGAACTAAATCACTAAAGCACTCAAGATGTAGGCTGGAATACATTAGCAGATTTTCTCGAATCCTACGTCTACAACTGGCACTGTCGTGTAAAAGTATGCAGCGAGCACAGGACTGTATTAAGTTTAACAATCGTAAGGAAGATCCAAGATGTTGAGTTCAAAGAAAATGTTGAGAACTATCTCAAAAAGCTGAAAAAAGCTGGAGCTCTCGATCTCATTCAGAAAGACATGTGCGTCCTAAGTGATTGTACACGTATATGGAAAGATTTACTCTCCTCGGATTGGTTGCCAGAAGAAGCAGACAAACTTAAAGCAAGATTTAAAGCCGCAATGACGCACATTTCGCTGCTTATATATTAGACCCCAACTATAATGAAGAGGAAGACACAATAGGCATGCAGTTTTTAGATTCAAGTTATCCACATGCTAGATGTCTTGACGTACCGTGCGAGGAATTGTCCTTTTTTGGAATACAGGTTTAAAAATGACATTTTAATGAAAACGCATGTGTCTGTGTGGTGGAAATCCCTGAGTAATAAAGTGAATCCAGGGATACTCGACATTACGTGTCAGTTATTTACTGCAACTGCTTCCTCCGCAGGAATTGAAAGGTTATTCTCAACAATCGGACTGGTACATTCAAAATTAAGAAACAAGCTCGGGACAGAGAAAGCTACTAAATTGATTACAATTATGAGGGCTCTTAATCAACACAGTTCGCTTGAGAAACTTCAGATCATGGAAGTTGAGGGTTGAGTTGAAGATAAGAGAAGGGAAGTTGATTGAACTTAATTGTATCTTAATTTGGAAACTGTTGTTTTAAATAAATAATAATTATAATTACAATAAATAAAGTACTTTTTGATTTTTGACTTATTTTTTTATTTTTTTTACGTATGTTACGTATGTGTGTACGTGTTTTAAACATATTTAAAACGTGATTAAAACAGCAATGAAGCATTAATAAAAAACATGTTTTTTTTTTGTGTTACAAATAAAACATGATGTTTTGTTCTTTTAAAAATAAACATGTTTTTTTTTCCAACCTTGCTTATATTGCATTTTTTTGGCTGCGGGCTACGGTACGTCAAACCCCGCTAATCCGTTCGGGACGACAGGAAAAGCGGCGCAAGACCCCGTAGACCCGCCTTACAATATACCTCTCGACGCCGTGCGGGTGGGTCACTGGTACGCGGTCTTTTTCTTCAGTGGCCCACCCGGCGGTCTACCCTCACGTGTTTTATGTGTTACTTAAAATTTAGTATTTTTTGATAAAAATAGGCATTAGTTACTTAATATATTATGAAATTATTTTATTATAAATATTGTTTTACAATAATTTAGCCTGATTTTATTTTTTAACATTACAATATGGAAGCGAGAGTTGGGTATGCAGAAAAGAGCATGAAATTAAAATTAATGCGGTCGAAATGCGATCTCTGCGGAAAATCTGTGGAGTTAGGCTGACCGACCGCATTCGTAACGATGACGTAAGAGAGCGAGTAGGTATGAAAGAGAGTACTGGTGTAAAGATGCGAAAGGGACTGCTCCAATGGTTCGGATGATGATGTGGAAAAAATGAACCGAACGAACGTCTGGTTAAGAAGATATAGAATGCGAAAGTGGAAGGATGTAGTACCGGGGGAGTCTGAGACTAACCTACCTAGACCAGATTGGTCACGTACTGAAGGAAGGTGGAGTCAAGAGTCTCCGAAACCGGCGAGCGTGTATGAAGAGAATTATGAATGTTGAGGAAGCGAGTGAAGTATCCTTGCAGGATAGAGTTCTCTGGCACTCTTTTCTCTCTGCTTACCCTGCAAGGGATATGGTGTGATTATATGTATGTATGTGAACTTTAGCACTTTCCCTTCATTACATGAGATAAATATAAACAAATATAGGTAATTCTAAATTGATGTCCTGATTGGTATCCTACTCCTTATATACGTATTTACAGCAGTTTCGCTCATGAGAGAATAAATACGACTATCGCAATTATGGTAACTTTTATGACGTCAAAGGCACGTAAAAAAATCATAATCACCTTTTAACAAAAGAAAAAAGTAAGATATCAACGTTCCAAGGAATCGCATCGTTCAGCCTCCGTCTGTATTAGCAATAGGTTTAATGATCCGTTCTTAGGTCATTACGCTCTATGCTATTACGCCTGGAGTAATTTGCACAAGTTAATGTTTTTGTATATAATTAAAAAAAAAAGTAACAACACGTAACATCAATGAGAACTGTTCGGAAATAATTATATTAATCTCTATGAATTATTTCTGATGTGTCAGTTTTGGCGGCAATATGGAAATGTTATGACACTCTCTTAAATTATATTCTTTCTTTTGTGACTTTTTGTGTTATATTAAATGACTAGCTTCTGCCCGCGACTTCGTCCGCATGGAAGGTTACTTTCCTAAAGCTTTTCATACCCTATTTTTAGTTTACCACTTAAGAGTTAATTTTTCACGAAATTTTAATGTCATATTTATTTATATCTAATCAATAGCCTAAAAATAAGTTACATTCTGGCTTTAAAAATGACGATAATTCCTTACAACTTTTCATCCCCCTTTACAACCCTTTTTTTGCATTAAAAAGTAGCCCATGTCCTTTATCAGGCTCTAGACTATCTGTGTACCAAATATCATTTAGATCGGTTCAGTAGTTTTGGCGTGAAAGAGCGACAGACAGACAGACAGACAGAGATACTTTCGCATTTATAATATTAGTAAGGATTTTGTCGGTATGTTATGTAATATAATACAGCAGAGGCATAGGTCATATTAAGAGTATGCGTAATCGTAGAGAATGCATGAAGACTATTATGAGTGTGAATGAGGCGATGGAAGTATGCCAGGATCGTGGTTTGTGGCAATCCGTAGTCTCTGCCTACCCCTCTGGGAAACAGGCGTGAAGCTATGTATGTATAATACAGCAGAAGTGCTAAAGTGTAGTGAAAATTATTTAATAATGGATTACGTGTATACGTTCACGTATGTACGTTTCCAACGTGATATAGTTCGTCAATTGCGCATATGGCATATGGGTAAATAATAGGTTTTCATTGACTTGTGATATTATCCACCTGATTTGATGCTTTAAGAAATCTCTTAATAATATCATCTTCTTATCAACTCACAGACGTCCCACTACTGGATTCGAGCCTCCTTCTTAATAGGAAGAAAATTAACCTATCGTACCACGCAGACTCAACTGGTTGGTATAGTATAGATGTTTCGAGTTCTTCTTGTTTTCCATAGATTTTATACGTATAATGTATCCCTTAGTTGTCTCTTAAGATCACCCACGTGCAAGATAGGGAGTGGTGAATTGTATTCTTACTCCGTCACCACACGTAAAACGTCTTTAAACGCACGAAATGGGGCGATAACTTTATTTAAATAATAATCTTATACCCTTATTATATTGACTATGTGTTTTTCCAACTGAAAAAAGCAATAATTTTCAACTTACCAGTAAAATAATCAAAGTGACGCCTTTGAAATTGCGAAATCGTGATAGTGAAATAAAAACTATCCGATTCGCTACACTTTAAACACATAATCGCTTGTAAACCCAACAGAAACTAATATATCAACCTTATTTTAAAACGTATATGGTTGATTTTTCATTGAATTCATCTCGTATGCATCTTGGTTTTGTTGCGTCTTTCAACAAAGTTGGTATTTGCGGTTATGTAAGTGCATAATGTTGGTAACTGTGGAACGTTTGCGGTTTTGCCGATTGTAAATGATAGTTTGTGGTCGGATTAAACGAAATATCTACTTGTGCGCGTGCGCCAACGTGTGTGGTCCTGTAATGGCCGCGGTGGGAATGTTACTCCACATGAATTTATTTAAATAAATCAATTTTTTCTTAAGTTTTATTTGGTTAGAGTTTAAAACCGGGAAGAAGTTTAACAACGGACCAATATGGCGTTTGTTACCCTTCTGTTTCTTCCCTCTATTTACGCAGTGTTACAAAGGATTAAAGACTAAAAGGCGTAGACCAGAGATATAGTTATAAATATATTAATTAAAATTAAATGAAGACATTTAATATACTCTTAGGGTAATTTAGATAGCCACCGACGACAAAACCAGGTTCTGGTGGCCCACTCGCACGGCGTGGAGAGGTACATTGCGGGGCGGGTCTATGGGGTCGCGCGCCGCTTCATTTGTCGCGCCGCATGGATTTAATATATAAGTAATTCAGATAAAAAAATATTTTAAGTAATTCAGATTAAAAAAAACAATAGGCAGTCATGGGGACTGCCGATAGAAGTGAAAACTATTAACTTAAGACTAATTGAAATAATAATAATTTTCTAATTTTTATATAAAAATAAAAAATATTATCGAACATCTAGGAATCGGTTTTACCACGCTAGTAAGATAACCTTTAAACCACAATGATACTATAGATATACTATTAGCATTAGCATGTCGGTGACGCGAACCTATAAGATTTTCCCCTCCAAAAACACTCGACGCGCCTAAAGAAGTTTTCACATAGCTATAGATATACTATTAGCATTAGCATGTCGGTGACGCGAACCTATAAGTTTTTCCCCTCCAAAAACGCTCAACGCGCCTAAAGACGTTTTCACTTCAAAAATATATTGTGAAATTCTCTTTTTACGCGGGCGAAGTCTTTGTCTGAAGCTAGTTGTCTGTATATACACCTGATTATGAGTTAAACTACTAGAAAAGCTAGCACTCTTTCGAAGAAAGAGAGAAACTATGAGGGAGTTTCTCTATTTCTTCCAATTTTAGTGTCTTTCAACGTTAGCTTAAATAATAAACTATTGTGGTTTTTATGGAAGACGTGTGCCATCTACTGGACAATGATTACACTTTGTGACAAAACCAAATAATACGAGCCACAAATTGATTGTCACACGACTGCTCACACTTGTCAAAGTGGTAAGACGATTAGAACTGATTTCCAATAGGTGTGGGTACAAGTCCCACATGTGACATTCATTTTTCGCTCGTAAATACATTTATATAAATAACTAGCTATGCTCGTTCGAGGGATATTGTATATTTTATTAATTTATCAATTTTGGTATCCTAGGGTGCCTGCAGTGTTTTTTAAAGTTATTCTATAGATTTTTTATCTCTGATAATGAATGTTTAAAATTTAATAAAAAGCCCTTAATTGTGACTTTTTGATAGCAAATATCTTCATAATATACTTTTATGCCTCCCGATCATCTCCATCACTTTTTCTTTATGATTATACGCTTGGTTTTTGTTGCTTCAGAATTTGTTGTTTTGAAGGGTTATTAATTAATTAAATAATATGGCTGTTATGTTGCCATTTTATTAGAGTAAATCATCAGGTTGTATCGTAATGTTCATATGCATTAAAACTTTTTTACGAGCTTTATTGCCTTTAGATTTGATTTATACTTTCTTTAAAAAACTTTTCAGTATTTGTAGTCATAAGAAGAGAGGTCCTCTGAATCAAATATAAACACAATAAAATCAGTAACATATTTTTATTTAATGTGTAATACTAGCGTAAGGTGCTGTATGGTAGCGGCCATGAATACCTACTACTAATTCTTACTTCGCTCGTGAGTTTCGAAAAAGACGATTAAGAGCTTAACATCCACCGGGGCCAGCTCCATCTGAAGATATTATTCGAAGCCGCTACCAGACAGCAATTATTCACAAAAAAATCTTTTTACATAATTTTATATAAATATTAGGTCCTTACCTTCCTTCGTCCTTTATGAAATTGGCGTTTTGTACAGGAGGAATTTAAAGTATTTTTTTTTTTTGTAAAATATATTTAATTAATCAAAGTATGCACCGTTGTTATCTATGCACTTTTGCAATTTCATAGGTAGTTCATTGATCCCCTTACTAAAAAACCATGGGGGCGAGAATCAATAAACTCTTTGAAGGCGGTTTAGACTGCCGCATCGGAGTTGAATTTTTTTCCTTGTAAAAAGTTGCCCAAATTCCGGAAAAATTGGTAATTTGTTGGAGCGAGGTCTGGGGAGTATGGTGGATGTCGCAGACATTTCAATTGTAACTCATCTAACATAGGTAGTGGTTGTTTGTTGTGCAGTGTGTGGTCTTGCGTTGTCGTGAAGCAGCAGTGGTCTAGAGCGATTGACCAATCTCGGTTGTTTAGCAGCTAGTTCTACCTTCGTGGTTTCAGTTGCTGACAATGGATATCTGCCGTAATCGTTTGGCCAGATTTTAGAAAGCTGTAGTGAATGACACAAGCGCTAGTCTACCAAACACTCACAAGTAACTTTTTCTGAGTCAATTTTCGTTTAGCGCAGGATTTGGCTGGGTCTCGAGGGTGCAGCCATTGCGACGAGCGCTTCCGATTATCGCACAGTATCCACTTTTCATCACAAGTAATGATTAAATTTAAAATCCCTTCATTATTGTGTCGGTTGAGCAAAGTAACACAGCAACAGACAGCTGCAGCAGTCGACACGTGTTTGCAAGTTCGATTCACTCAATTCATGAGGTACCTATTGTTCAAGTTTTTTTACTTTCCCGATTTGCTTCAAGTGGATTAATACAGTTTTGTCGCTTACCCCGAAGCCTGCAGCTATCTCTGAAGTGCCTTGTGATGGATCCGCTTCCACAATAGTCTTTAATTGTTCATTTTCGACTTTGGTCTCCGGCGTTCCACAGGGTTGGTTCTGAAGTTCGAAATTTCCAGAACGAAAACGTTGAAACCAAAAACGTACCGTGCTTTCTTTTGCGACACCAGCGCCATACACATCATTAATCCTTCGAGCTGTTTTTGCAGCACTGGTGCCACGGTAGAACTCGTACTCGTAAATATACCGATATTTCATGTTTTCCATTGTGCGGTAGTAAGCGACGCCAAAGAAAAAATAATGAGGAAAAAACAAATGAATGACTGTTTTCAAAACTCAAATGTACCAGTTAAACGAATTTATAAATTTGAATTTGGAATTATTAACCAAAGAGGAGATATTTCAGATCAAAGTGGTCAGTACAACAAAACGCTAATTTCATATGTAAGGACCTAATATATATATATTTTTATTTGATTAATATAAAACAAAATAAATAGCTGTATTTAGTATAATTAACATGCTGTGTGATATCGGCTACGAATACTACCTAATCTTGCTATGTTCGTGAATGTCGTAAAAGACGACTAAGAGAGCCGTTTGGTTAAGAATTACATTCCCAAAGAGGTTTGATAGCAGGCAAGCGGCCGATCATAAAACTATTGCCAATAACTTTTGCAATAAGTATGTTTACATATTGAATCGACTCCAAGTATTGGGATAAGAGCATGAGGCTGATAATGATTTCGTATCATTAATGACACCTTGATAAATTTTACAGTTCGCTCGTGTGGTCTTATCTACAAAATAAAGTTTTAATTTAAGTAATATTGATAATAAAAATTCTTTCATCCCTTCTTTATTATCTTTTAAATAGTATTTATTATATTAGTTTATTATACAAGTAGAGCATTATGAATAGCGTATTATCTATAACTAGTTTTGTCCCCCGGCCCGGTGCGGTTCCCGTCGGTCGTCGACATAACATATTAAATTATTCGCGTAAAACATACACATTATACTAAGATTATCAAACACACCTGTTTATTTATTAAAGATTTCTTCTAAAAAAAAAATTATTGAAATGTCTCGAATTTTTTAAATAACTTTGATGTAATCATTAATTTAATGTTGAATACTTAATTTTATTTATAGCTTCACGATTTTATTCATATAGGCGTTATTTACGCATCCATTCGGGCTATGAATGACCACTTTTGTATGTAGACCAACTATTTTTTGGCAAGAAATGGTCTGGATACACTTATGACGTACAGTATTTATTCCTATTGCCGTTTTTTTTTCTCTTGAGCAATGATTTACGGGTTGTTTTATTTCCCATCGTCGTTGGGCTGATCACTGGTACTTATGCCTTGATTTCGTTTGCTAAACTGGACTTAGGCTCGTTTACTAGACTGGAGGTAGGTTAAGGGAGACAATATCACAATCTGCTGATTGTTATTACTTTCAGACTGGTTTGTGGATGTAGTATTATAGATTACCTAGAAGAGGATTGCTGTTCACTCTTCTGGTGATCCTTTAAGCGATTTTAAGCGAGGTAAGGGGTGGCTCATTGTATTCTTATTCCGTTACCACATAAGGAAGATGTAAACAGAGTCGTAATATATCTAAATAGTAATTGAATAATACGTCACATCATCATCTTTCTGTTTGATGACGGAATAAGAATACAATTCACCAACTTCTTTCTTTCCCGTGAGTGTCGTAAAAGACAACTAAGGTATTATAATAATACAGATAATATCTATGTAAGGAAAGGAAAACTTGAAATTAATCTCTATATCAATAGGTCTGACCAGGGTGGTATAGGTAGTAGGTCAATTTTCAAGTCAAGTCTCCTATTGAAGCGGAGACTTGAGCCTAGTTGTGGGATTTTATGAGCTGAACTTATGATGTCATCATAATCGTACAATCGGTCATATAGTCCCATGGCTGGGCTAAAACCTCCTCCCCAATAGGAAATAAATTGACCTAGTATGCCATGCTCGTTTTGCCTATCGCCGTTTAATGTTGGACGTAGTCATCCGTCACAAATGAGGAGCTAGAGCCGTAATCGCTATGTTTGGCAGGCGGACTGGCGATTGCATTGAAGGTTTATACTTTGATCAGGAAAGACATATGACGCACTGTCCTGTTGAAAAGAAGCTTTATCCAATCTTTACGACTGTGGGAGTCGTGTCGGGCAAGAGGTGGTGATAATCGTATTTTTGTCCCGTCCCTACACAGGGAATTATTTAATCAATAATTAGCGTAAAAACTTATTTTCATAAGTTAAAAAGGTGTTAAAAAATTTTACCCAAAAATAATCCAGCGACATCAGCTTCCTTTATAATTTAAGGGAGTAAGACGGGTTGGATTTTATTTCACTTGTCCTTTTCTTGAAGTGATATTATCTACTTAAATCTTTTTGTCATCTTCGGACAAAGAAGAATACCTGGAGAATACCTAATAGAAATACGATCCTAACAATAACATTAATTAAATAACAATCAAACATTAATTATACCTCTTATCCAACAGATGGCGTAAATATTACTACATAAAATGGCCGCTGTATCTTCAGTTCACTTGCAAGACTCCAGAATTAAGATTCAAGAGCAAAGTGACGATGAAGCTTACTCGCCCAACACTAGAGACACGACGAGCCCCGAATACCATGATGACGAAAAAGTCGAAGAAAGACCCATACTGTCATCATCATTCGCTATACATAACGTTTTAAAGAAAGAAAGAGAAAGTAATAGCCCAGAAAATGTTTTTTCGACTGATAAATTGCTTCAGAATACGCCGAATTACGAAGACTTACGAGAAGTTAACGAAAATTCTAGACATTCTGATATCATAGACGATGATGATGAAAGAACGAATGAATCTAGAGCCGATATTAGTATAGATGATAATTCTTGTTGCAGTGATGATACCGTCTTATCAGTTGGTAATGAGGCACTACCATCATTTGAACAAAAAGGCCCAGAAATATCTCAAAATCTAACATCATTTAAACACATACAGACACATTTAAATGCCATATCACAACTAAATCAAAATATTAATATGAACCAACCACTATTACTTCGGCCAAGCCCGATAACCCCAAACCCTTTAATGTTCCTAAACCAACCTTTACTATTTCAAAATCCTTTAATAAGTCAAGTAGACTTAAAATCCGGGCTCCAAAATCGAATGGCTATACCACAAAATAATTTGGGTCTCAATCCACAACCTTTCGGATTAAATTTCGGATTAAGAATGAAGAATCAGACTCAAGAATTGAGAAGAACAGACGAGAATAGAAGACTTAATTACGCGTGTCCGAAATCACCTGACAATGAATCTGGAAGGGATTTCATCAATCAGAATTGTTTGAAATTTAGCATAGACAATATTCTAAAGGCTGATTTTGGGAGACGAATAACGGATCCTCTTAATAAGAGGAAAATGAAGAGTCGAGTTGAGGCTAAAGTTTCTCCTGTGAAGGAGGCATTACCGTCGAAGCCTGATGAGGCTAGAGTTCCAGATGTGAAGCTAGGCGAGAAGAGTGGGGCGATAGACTTATCTAAAGGAGAAGACAGCGGGAGTAATCACAGTTCTGCAGCCAGCGGTAAGTAGTATTTCTATTTTTTTTATTTACAAACGCTTAATTCTTATTATTTTAGTATTAAAAATTAGTGGTAATGGGTGCCGTAGAAGTTGTACATTGTGCCATTGTAATAAATGGTCTTATCATATCTGTTTTGACCAGCCACGAGGTGTTTTGGTGTATATTTATTGCGTAATTTTCTATAACTACACAAATAAATAGCTCACGTTTGGAGATTGGTTTTTGTTGCTTTTGAGCAAACAGTTTACATGGTGGTAAGTGGTTAATTGACACACTTAAGTTGCCACAATACAGCTAGGTCACTACCGTAAAGGTTTCGCTTTTATCTTTTACATCGTATACACATCGTATTATTGCAAGTGGTTCTACTTCAGCTCCAGCCAAATGTTGGCTGCTTTAGTAGTGACTATGTGATCGAGGATACCGCTTGTGGAATCTAGTCTAGCCATAACTTTTTTGTATTATATTTTAAGAAAAAAATCCTGGCTTAAATGCACCACACTGAAGCTAATACTTACTAAAATATTGTATACGAAATTCTTTCAAAGAAGTATTTTAAAAAATAATGGACTCACCGAGTTTCTTGTTAGAACTTCTCAGCTTACTGCCTAATTTAATATCAAATGTAAAATTGACAATATGTTAAATATAAATGCTCTGGGGTTATATATAACAAATTATCTGTGAAAAAAAACATTAAACTTTCTGCAGTATGATCGTAATACATAGAGGTTTTAGTTGGATGTTTTTTATTTGGTTTTTTTTTCACCGTTTTCTTCATTATCATCAACAATTATTTCAGTCCATACACATCTCATATCTGGGCTCAAGTACCACAATAGAAGGAAAATTCACCTACTATACTTTGCTGATTAGACAGATTGTTATTAAGTCTCTTAGTCGTCTTTTACAACACCCACGGGCAATGCGAGTGAATTCTATTCTTTCACCGTCGTCTCTCGTTTTCTTTTCATCGCATTCAGTTATTAAAGTTATTGTGTATGTAGTCAAATTATGATGATATTGATAGCTGTAATATATTTCAGGTACAGGTACCACGTCGAGTGACGGTGCGATGGTCTGGCCTGCGTGGGTCTATTGTACTCGTTATAGTGACCGACCCAGTTCCGGTAAGTCTAATTTATTTGTAGACCTATAGAGTTTAATGTTTATGCTATTATTATAAATAAATATATACCTAATTTTATACTCCCAAAATAGCTGATTCGATATTGATGAAATTTTCAGGAAATTTTCAAATTAGTCTAGTAATTACAGGAATATTAGATTTAATCCGGTAACATTTGATAGCGGTCGGATAAAAAGGAGGTTATATTTTTTTAATTTTTGGTTACAAATATTTTTGTCATTTAATTCACGAGATCAGTTCGCTTGATACGTCACATCTCCGTGAATTTTTGAAATTATAGTTTTTAAGTCTAAATTTGTTTTATCTATTATTATATGGAAAAGTTATTTTTTATCGTTATCATCTTAGCTTAGATATGTCCCACTGTTGGGCTCGAGCCTCCTCCATAGCGGGAGGCAAATTGACTTACTATATACCACGCGGATCAGACGTTGTGGGTATTTTTTTTTGCGGTGGGCTATGGATGCCTCTCGCCCCGCCAAATAGGTCGGGGGTGACGGAAGTGGCGGCGTGTGACCTCATAGACCCACCATGAAAACTCCTCTCTTCGCCGTGCAAGTGGGCCACCGGTACCCGATCTTTGTCTTCGGTGGCCAGACGTGTTGGTCTAGAGTTTTGTTTCGAGTTTTCCTTCTCTCGCATAGATGCTATATGCGTTTTATATTCCTTAGATCACCCACGGTTAAAATAAGGGTTGATGATTATATTTTTACTCCGTCACCGCACAGAAAGTAAAAAATATATCATCGTTTATAATAAGGAAAACTTTAAATAAAACTATACTAACTTGTATAGTATATAATTGGTACAATTCTTCTTTCAATGAAGAGTAGACCCATAATAGTGATAGGATTATTAAATTCATCCTTTTGACCTCAAGTAATAATTTGATAACGGCCCCCAAGAGTGTTGTTTGAGATAAAAAGGGGACGGGCGTTGTGCAGTACTAGAGGGGTAACTTTATTAATTGAGTGAAAAAAACACTTAATGTTTTCACGGTCCATTGATGGTATGGTGTTCCTCTAGATATTGGGTTTGATGGTCTGTATTGTGTGTTCCCTTTATTAACTGACTTTAAAAAATTAGGCACCCAACTGTAGTTTTTTTTTTCAATATTATCCATCTTCGAATTTTTATGTTTATAAATTTTGGAAAGAATGCCGAACGAACGTCTGGTTAAGAAGATATACAATGCGAAAGTGGAAGGATGTAGGTACCGAGGGAGACCGAGACTAACCTACCTAGACCAGATCGGTCATGTACTGAAGGAAGGTGGTGTCAAGAGTCTCCGAAACCGGCGAGCGTGTATGAAGAGAATTATGAATGTTGAGGAAGCGAGTGAAGTATGCAGAGATAGAGTTCTCTGACACTCTGTTCTCTCTGCCTACCCTGCAAGGCATATGGCGTGATGATATGTATGTGTATGTATGTATAAATCGTGTAAAATGTATGTTTGGTTCGGTCATGGAATAACTTAGTTTAGCAATTGGCTTTTACAGATAGACTTAATAGTGGTCCTACCACGCTGTGGACAGTTCTCTGTCTACAGCCGTGGGCCGGTCCGTCCGGGGTAGTACCACACCACGGAGCAAATACAAAGAGGAGCTGTTGTAATGAATATTTTCTATGAAACAATGCGTGTCATTTACAGGGGTTGAGGGGGTCGCTGCTAATGCAGAAAGTGAGACAAGTAATAGTACTTGTCTCACTCCCTCCTTTATGTCCATCTACCGGCTATTAGCCCAACTACTAATTTCGTATATTGTATGCAGTTGAGCTATCTTGCATTAGATGTCAGTAAGTGTATGGTATAACAGGGACGTACTCAGAATTTACCTATATCAAGGAGTGCTATTTTTTTTTTTGTTTCAAAGATACAAAGAAATCTTATTAGCTGTTTGCTCTATTCAAATACAAATGTTTATAATCAAATAATTCTGCATAGCGAATAGGTGTATGACTACTGTTTTTAACCGAAAATTTCTTTATAAGGCTTGTCAACATTGTTCATAATGTTAATATTTTATAAAAAAAATCCTCTTTTCTTTACTGTCATTCTGATAAACTCAGAAGTTTAGAAACCTTTTTTTTCTTCATATTTGTGTCCTTTTCATACGACCAAATAATACAATTATTTGTTTGGGTTTCTAACAAATTATCGAATGAAAGTAGTTGGACTTTTAGTAAATATGTTAGTTACACGGTATTATTTCCTTCCTTTTTGTCTTTTCCATATAAAAAAAGAATCAAACCACTCTATTAAAATAAGGCTTTATACAATTGATAATGCAATAATGGTGTCAATGACCAAGACATGTAAAAGAGTATTTCAAGCGAGCAGACCAGCCCCGCCTGGTAGCAACCGTTTGATTGACGCACGGGCCATCTAAAACTTAGCCATGCCAAAGGTAACTTGAAGACCCGGTCTTCGACGCCACCACCATTTTGAATATTTTTGTGACGTGCTCAACCTCGTTAATCTTATCAAGAAATTGCATCGAGTGCAATTACATTATTAATAAATAAAGGAGAAAGGGTGACATTGGTTCCAATAATAAAAATTAAATTCTCTTTTGTATCATATATTTCTAGAGCCTAGTCTTGCCCTAAATACTGTAACAAAGAAAAACCTTTTTCAATTGCAAAAAATATTTATGACTTTTACAGTGTTAGTTTAATACATAAATATAAAACAATTTAAAATATAAAAAGCTTGTTCGAAGTGGTTTCTATTGGCTGCAATACAGTCCTTTAAATCTTCATTGTTAAAATGAGAAGAACAAATCTTTGTATATTTCGTAGGAGTCCAGTTTTTCTATTAATTTTTGAAATCCATTGCTTCTAACATCGTCATTGGACGGTATTCTAAAACATACAAAATTTACAGTTTAATTATAATAGGTTCATTTAAAGTAGTGTAAAAAATATTTTTCTTTGATGAAAAATCCGAACGTTATAATTATATTCTAATTACGACCCTGGATTTTTGACACTTTTATAGTTCTTCATAGTTAACGACAGCTGGCGTATTGCTTACAAACTAATTATTAAATACATATAAAACTCATATTTTTGTTGAGGTAAATGGCTTTGGGTATAAATTTTAATTCTCATGGTTATTAGTTATTACAATAATCTTAATAGTTTGAACTGTATGTGCTTTTATTGTTCTAGGTCCTATTACGAAAAGTGGTGCCATCTAACGTTGAGTAAAATTATTTCTGAACATGATACCGTCAAAAGAACTTTCTAGAAATTATTTTGATAAATTATGAATAAATATACTTACAAATGGAATGTGATTCTTTCCATAGCATCTGTACGTTTATTGGAGTAGTTTTTACATGATAAAACACAACACTTCATGGTTTTCTTCGTAATAACATAAAAATACACCAAAAATATAATTTTATGCACCGTACGAACACCGTCAGCGACGACAGAAGACTAATAGGCCACGCCTACTATTGATGTTAACGTGATGACGTCAGGGCCTACTTGAGAATCACAGTGCACAGTTACTTAGGCCGTCTCCTCTTTGTATTTGCTCCGTGTACCACACTGAGCAGGAGATCGACGTCTGAGTAATGGCAATGTGCTATTGTGCTTCGTTCGGTGAGCAAAAGAGCCGGCAGACCAACTGGGTGGGTTTGGGGTTTATATAGGTAGGTAGCGGCCTATCTATACCCTTGTATTGCAAAGATCCATATGCAACAGTGACACTTACCATCAGGTATGCTGCTTCTTCTTCTTATTTTTATGTATTGGCAACCGGCTACTTAAATGAGCCATTGTTGCCGGTGTCGAGTTATAATTATCTTCAAGTTTTTAGTGTCTTCAGATTAGTCATTGTCCGTCAGTAAGTCAAATTGTCGCCATCAACAGTGCCATGGCCACACTGTTAATGGTATCTTGTGAGAATTTTGATGAAAAACGAAAACGTTGTAAAGCACTTTTATATGATATTCGCTACATCTCAGCAGTTCCGTCACATCACATTACATAAAATGCCATCAAAATTATCTAATATAACACGTTAAAACACTAAGATATCGAATATAATACAAGAGCACCACATAACGTTTTAGATTCCCGCCAAAAACTCTCAGGTATGCTGCTTACTCGTTTGCCAACGAAAGCAATAAAAAAAGAAGCTGATATCTGTTTCTAGTTTACTCTCTTTCTTTCTAGTCTCGAAAAGGAATTTTCCTTTTAATCAGTACAATATGTAATAACTGTCCGATAGATGGCACACGTCTCCTATAACACGACAAAATAATACGAGCCACAATTTGAATATTATACAGCAGCTCACATTTGACTAAGTGGTAGGACAATTGGATCGGTTTCCAATAAGTATGGGTTCGAGTCCCACATATTACAATCATTTTTCGCTTAGTAATCAAGTTTTCATAAATAACCTAGCAAGTAAAATCTTAGTAATTTGAATTTATTTAGTTTTTTCTTTGAAAACTTACGGTTATTACAATATATATGAAAAAATGTACAAATGTTATGAAGCTCCGTAATCCATAATTATTGGATATTCCAAATGAATATTTAACTATACTATTATGTAATGACTTCTAATGTTTACACGAGTATTACATATTTGAAATAAAACTAGTTTTACAGATTCTGTCACGTTTGTATTTGTTTTTTAATTTACCGACTTTTCGAACACTTTACAGTGATCATGGTCACGAGAGGACTAAGGTGTCTTACGTCCAACAAGTCATCATTATTACAGAAATTTATATCTACGCACTACAGTATCAATTATCAAAAGTTTGACCCACATTTTATTACAAATTCATTGCCAGTACAAAAAGAAAATGATTCTTATGTATTTTTTTTATATTGATTATGATACATACATACATACATAGCATCACGCCATATCCCTTGCAGGGTAGATAGAGAGAACAAAATGCCAGAGAACTCTATCCTTGCATACTTCACTCGCTTCCTCAACATTCATAATTCTCTTCATACACGCTCGCCGGTTTCAAAGACTTTTGACTCCACCTTCCTTCAGTACGTGACCAATCTGGTCTAGGTAGGTTAGTCTCGGTCTCCCCCGGTACCTACATTCTTGATCCATGATTATGATTAGTTATATTAAACATTTCATTTATGATAATAATGATAATTTATAAATACCCGATTACGAAACGAAAAATGATGTCACAAGCGGGGTTCGAACCCACACCTATATATAGGTGTGGGTTCGAACCCCGCTTGTGACATCATTTTTCGTTTCGTAATCGGGTATTTATAAATAATTAAGCATATTAAATGCTAAAAAAATTTCAGTAATTTGAATAATGATAATAATTAATAATGATATAAATTTATGTAATAACGATGGCTTTTGGA
The DNA here is from genome assembly GCA_905163515.2 of Lymantria monacha. Lineage (NCBI taxonomy): Eukaryota > Metazoa > Arthropoda > Insecta > Lepidoptera > Erebidae > Lymantria > Lymantria monacha. The sequence goes on along the minus strand of LR991095.1, from coordinate 29,456,003 downwards.
CGTAAGACACCTAAGTCCTTCGTGGCCATGATCACTGTAAAGTGTTCGAAACGAAAATTAAAAATCAAATACAAACGCGATAGAATCCGTAAAAGTAGTTATACTATAATGATTCAGATAGTATTAAAGCTAAGTCTATAAAAACATTGGTCGTACTCGTCTCTTATCACAACTATGCAACTAAGATTAAAACAAACAAACAAAGAATAAAATTAGCAATCGTTAAACGTGCAATGTTTAATAAAATAAATATGTATAAGTAACTGTTGTATAGGGTGAGGCGGGAAAAATTGCTTTTTAGTGATGCAACACTGTCGATAGAATTTAAAATTAAATTTATCGATAATTCGTGATAAAATTATTTTTAAGGACTTTTAGAGTCATAGTCACGGATGGGGTTTAATTTCAAATGTAGAATGCTTTTTTAAACATCAAAAATAAACGATAATGTTATTTAAGTTATTTAATCTATTACAACCACCATTCATCATTCTCCTGCTCTTATCCCATTTACTTGTGGTTGAAGCATTATGTACTCGTACATACTGCAAAAGTTATTGACAATAGTTTTATGACCGACCGCCTACTTTATATCAAACCCTCCATGGGACTGTAATTGTTAACCAAATGGCATCAGGTGGAGTGCGACCAGGTTAATATATGGCTCAAAGTTGTATTTTACGACATTCAAAGTAAGTATTCGTTGCCGCTATCCCACAACACTATTTGTTAAAAACTATATCAATAGTTATATATCTATATAATAAGCATCGGTTTCATAAGGTCCATCCGTTTGGTGATGGGATAAGAATACAATATACCATTCCTTTTCTTACGAAGAGATCCTACTCTTCTATGCAAGAGATGGAAAACTTGAAATAAAATTCTAGGTATATAAATCAGTCTAATCAGCTTGGAGTAGCTTCCATATTATTAGCTTATATATTATTAGCCGACTGTGACGGATTTCTAAAAGGAGAATTTTTGATTTGTATGTATGTATGTATGTTCATGTCGAAATTAGTAAACTCTTCAATCAAATGCGATAAGTGATACGTCATTAGATACACCTTAGTGGCATATTTGTATGTACGTATACAAATTATATTCGCAGTGATATTCACGGCATATGCAATATAAACATACAATGAAAATAATGGATATTGTGAATTTTAGTATGCAGGCTAATAAGTTTAGCGTTTTCTTCAAAAAAACGTTAAGACTCAAGATAGATGTAAAATTTTTGTATGTACAGTGAAATATTTTAATTATATACATCAAACAATTTTGTATAGACATAGACAAGTGTTTATCATATATTTATTTATATACATATTATGAAAACGAGGAAGAGGAGAAGTGTCTGCTATGTAGCGTACTTATACGTATTCGTCACTTACTTTGAATTGAGAACTTTTAGTTATACAAAAATATATGCTAACCATTATTACAAGTCCATATAATGTTTCAATTAAAAAAAATCTTTCTAATTATAATTACTAAAATATAATTGATTAATAAAAAGTTTTCTTCGTCCTTATTTTTCGTATTGACAATTAGGTACGTGTCTATTATTGCCAGTGTTGAGTTACAATTTTCTTCACAAATAGTCGTTATCTGTCAGTAAGTCAAATCGTCGCCTTCCACAGTGCTATGGCTACATTGGCTACGCTATTAATGATATCTTCTGGGACTTTTGTAAAGCACTTTTATATCATATTTACTACATCTCAAGCAGTTACTCTGCATCACATTACATAAAATGCCACCAAATTTATTTTATAAAACTAAGATTTTTAATATTACACAAGACCACAAAATGACGCTTTCACGTTCCCGCTAAATGTCTAATTAAACGTTTAAGTGACCGTATTACATAAATACATAATTATTACTAAACATCCTTAACTCATTGTGCAAAAACTAAACGCATATCCGGAAAAAACTAAACGCTAATAGGTTCAAACGTTTACCTATTAGACGTAAACACTAATTATAGGACTAATTACTGACATTTCTAATTAAATATAACGTAATTAAATAAATGCAGTGCTATTTACGAATCATTAGAATTTGCTTATGGTTAAGCGTGTTTATTCGCTTTTTTCTTATAAAAATAACATGGTTTGCCCGGGTAGTTTTTTCTTATTAAGAATAATAAACATTTTAAAACAAAAAATATTTTCTTTTGTTTTAGAAATCAGCTACTTATAACGTGCCATTGTAGCCAGTGTCGAGTTCCAATTTTCTTCATGTCTAACTATTCGTATTAGTTATTGTCCGTCAGTAAGTTAAAACATCGTCATCAGCAGTGCTATGGCTACACTGTTAATTTTGGTAGAAAATGAAATCATTGTCAAGTACTTTTGTATCATATTCACTACATTCCAGCACTTCCTTCGCATCACATTACATAAAATGTCATCAAAATTATTTAATATAACACTTTAAAACATTAAAATATTGAATTTAATACAATATCACCATGAGGTTTTCAGATTCTTGCCAAAAGGCTGGATATAAGTTTATAGTACCCAGGAATTATAAAGATTTCTATTACTGAATAATGGCTCCTCATTTATTGAGGTCTTCTTCTAGCAGTGCATGACGATAGATTTTTTTTAATAGTCAACACCCGACACTAAGAAAACCATCCTTGTATTACCAAAGACTTCACAAACATAATTTAACAGACACAAATTACACCGAGACTTAGAATAACAATTTGTAGATCGCACAAAGTATTGACCTGCTGGACAATAGAGCCCACGGCACTGGCAGGGTAGCTCACAACGCTATCTGTGCAGTTAAGGTTCAATGATTGAAGATGATGATAACGATGATAATGGCAAGCTTATACAGAAATAGTCATACATCAGCCCATAGTCCACATTTACATAGTGGTAGGACCACGCTGTGCACAGTTCTCTGTCTACAGCCACGGGCTGGTCCGTCCGAGGTAGTACCACTATCTCGTAGAAGATCGACGTCTGAGTAATGGCAATATGCTATTGCGCTTCGTTCGGTGAGCGAGAGAGCCGAAAGCCCAACTGGGGTGGGTTTGGGGTTTGTATTGGTAGGCAGCAGCCTAGCTATACCCTTGGTATTGCAAAGGTCCATGTCTGCTCGTTTGCCACCATAAGCAATAAAAAAAGTCATCTCCACGAGAATTTTTTTTTTTTTTTTTTTTTTTTTTGCTTATGGCGGCAAACGAGCAGACAGCACACCTGATGGTAAGTGTCACTGCCGCCCATGGACCTTTGCCAATGGTATAGCTAGGCCGCTGCCTACCAATACAACCGTGAACCCACCCCAGTTAGGCTTCCGGCTCTCTCGCTCACCGAACGAAGCGCAATAGCACATTGCTATTACTAAGACGTCGATCTTCTGCGAGAGTGTGGTACTACCCCGGACGGACCGGCCCGCGGCTGTAGACAGAGAACTGTCTACAGCGTGGTCCTACCACAATAGAATGCCATTTAGAATGCCATTTAGAAAGCTCCTGTGCTATTTGCATCCAACGGCTCCCTGTAACTTTTGTGATATCGTCTTTTAACCTAGTTGGGGTCCGTCTTATACGGAACCTTCCTATCTCAACGGTTGTTTTTTCAACGAGTCATGTGGCTTGCTCATGTCTGCCCTGCCCTTAAACGTGCTAATTTTGGGGCTTCGTTCTGCTACACATTCCTCTATTTCTGATGTTATCATGTAGATAATTACCAGAGTATTTTATACAATGTTGATCGAATTGGAGTATTTTTATGAGGCCCCACGTTGAAAGACCACGTTTCAGTTCCTTAAGTCATCGCTAGTAATATACACTAGTTGAAAATCTTTATTTTCAGATATTGCGTAATATTGTAGTATAGTGCTTTATTGTTTATGCGTTCCTCGGTTAAAAATTTACTGTCATAATATCGATATCTATACCCCATCACTATAAGAATCGACACCCTCCAAACATATGTTTTCACGCTCAAAATAAAGATTGCTCTTACGTTATTGAGTATAGTGTAGTTACTTATCGAGGTCCCGTTTAGTTTATTGAATTAGTCGATACATTCGAGAGGGGGTCCAATGTATTGTTATTTAAAGTTATCTCAAACTTTAGGGGTGATTTGATATATCGTCCTTATAAACTTTACTAGTTGATTTTACATACATACATACATATCATCACGCCATATCCCTTGCAGGGTAGGCAGAGACAACAGAGTGCCAGAGAACTCTATCCTTGCATACTTCACTCGCTTCCTCAACATTCATAATTCTCTTCATACACGTTCGCCGGTTTCGGAGACTCTTGACTCCACCTTCCTAGTTGATTTTCATTTGAAAATTGTAACTATAAAGACTTTAATGATTTTTTATGCGTAAATTATCATCTCAGCTCATATATGTCCCATTGTTGGGATCAAGCCTCCTCCATAATGGGAGGGGAACTGCAAAGTTTGAGTATTAAGTCTGTAAAATGTGTAAACAATGTCGGCACACGTCTCCTTAAAGACGTAAATATAATACGATGCGAGAATTGAATGTCCTACAATAGTTCACGGTGGTGTAAGTGGCAGCACGATTGGAACGGATTTCCAATAGGTGTAGGTTCGAATACCACTTGTGACAATAAGTTTCTTGTAATCGGGTTTTTATAAATAATGGGAGGGGAATTAACCTAATATACCACATTGATCGAATGTGTTTGTATAGAGTTTTAGTTTCGAGTTTTCCTTCTCTTGTATAGATGTTATATGCGTTTTATATCCCTTAGTCGTCTCTTACGTATTATTACTCCGTCACAACACGGATGATGATATACGCATAAATTATGGATATGATTATTTTATATGTATAATTCTAAACTATTTTTAGTTAGTAAATTATAGTTAACCAACTGAAAATAGGTGTGTGGTAGCGGCTACGAATACTACCAACTCTTACTTGGCTCGCGGATGTCGTAAAAGACGGCTAAGAGACTTATAACGACCTAGGCCAAAAACTCTGTCTGATGCCGTTTGGTCAACAATTACATTCCCAAGGAGGGTTGACGTCTGGCAGGCGGCCGGTCATAAAACTATTGCCAATAACTGTTACAATATGTACTATGATAGAAGAGTACATACTGTATCGACCACAATTGGGATAAGAGTAGAAGAATGATGATGATGAATTCTAAACTGTTTTTACAGATTTTTACGCGTTTGTATTAGATTTCTAGTTTAGTAAATTGACTTAATTACTACGTACAGTAAGACATTATTATTACAGAGATTTATATCTACCAGCAACAGTATTAGGTATCAAATTTTGACACATATTTTAATACAAATTCATTGTAAGTAGATAAAGAAAATGATCCAAAAGTTAATTATATTTTTGAAATACCATAAAAAAAAAACTATTAGATACTTATGGTGGCAAACGAGCAGACAGCACACCTTATGGTAAGTGTCACTGCCGCCCATGGACCTTTGCAATACCAAGGGTATAGCTAGGCCGCTGCCTACCAATACAAACCCCAAACCAACCCCAGCTGGGATTTTGGATCTCTCGCTCACGGTACGAAGCGCGATTGCACATTGCCATTACTCAGACGTCGATCTTCTGCTCAGTGTGGTACTACCCCGGACGGACCGGCCCGCGGCTGTAGACAGAGAACTGTCAACAGCGTGGTCCTACCACTATTAAATTTTCACGTATTCTATTACGTTTGTATTTGATTTTTAATTTTAAGTTAATATACGTATATAAACCGATATGATGTTTAAAATAATACCATTGAGGGAAGATCATGGGTTCATTCATCAAACAAATAGAAATGCGCTAAAACGTCTCATTACAAAATTAACAAATTCCTCAATTTTATTCGCGTAATGTCCGTTTACGACTACGGGGTAAAAATATAGCTACTATATACACTGATAGTGTAGCTTTTCATTGCCGTTTTTTTTTTAAACCTGCTTAAACAGCGTAGCCTGTAAATAGGGGTGAAAGCGTAACAAATAAAAATAATACATACATACATACATATCATCACGCCATATCCCTTGCAGGGTAGGCAGAGAGAACAGAGTGCCAGAGAACTCTATCTCTGCATACTTCACTCGCTTCTTCAACATTCATAATTCTCTTCATACATGCTCGCCGGTTCGGAGACTCTTGACTCCACCTTCCTTCAGTACATGACCGATCTGGTCTAGGTAGGTTAGTCTCGGTCTCCCTCGGTACATACATCCTTCCACTTTCGCATTGTATATCTTCTTAACCAGACGTTCGTTCGGCATTCTTTCCACATGTCCGAACCAACGGAGCATTCCCTTTCGCATCTTTACACCAATACTCTCTTTCATACCTACTCGCTCTCTTACGTCGTCGTTACGAATGCGGTCGGTCAGCCTAACTCCACAGATTTTCCGAAGAGATCGCATTTCGACCGCATTAATTTTACTTTCATACTCTTTTCTGCATACCCAACTCTCGCTTCCATACAGTAATGTTGGGACAAGCACTGCGTTATGTATTGCTACACGTGCCTTCTGGCTGAGGTGGTGGCTGCCGTGAAGTTACCCCAACGCTCCGTTCACTCTATTTCCCGCATTCACTCTTCGCTCTATATCAGTGGTGTACCGTCCATCTCGGCTAAATCCACATCCAAGATATACAAATTCATCCACTTGCTCTAGTACATCATTACCTATTGTTACTCTTACATCTGTTCTGGCTTCATCTCTTTCAAAGATCATTATTTTGGTTTTGCTCACATTCACGCGTAGACCCCTTTTCTTACAATCTTCTGTCATTGTGTCGACTAGGGTCTGCAGGTCAGTCGCTGACTGTGCCAGCAGGACTGCATCATCTGCATAAAGCAGAGCAGAGACCACTGAGTCACCCATCTGGACTCCCACATTCATATCGTTCAACCTTTGGAGACATTTATCCAGATATATGATAAACAGCCTGGCTGATAGAACGCAGCCCTGCTTAACGCCGATATTGACGTCAAACCAAGGCGACATTCCATCATCCAGCCGCACACAGGCTCTACAGCCCATGTAACTGGATTGCACAGCCTGCAGCAGTTTACCGTTAATACCATACTCCGGTAAAATGTCCCAAAGTTCCTTTCGTACAACCGTGTCAAATGCTCTCTCCAGATCCACAAAACTGCAGAAAACCCTCTGACCTAGGGCCAGATGCTTCTCCACAATGTTGCGCAGAGAGAACACTTGATCCATGCATCCCCTTCCACTCCTGAAACCTCCTTGTGTCTCACACAGTAAACCATCGGACACCATCCTCATTCTCCTTTCAATAATTTTACCATACGCTTTTGCTGCCAAACTGGTCAAGCTTATGGCTCTGTAATTTGCGCAGTCATAACGTGAACCCTTGTTTTTAAACAAAGGCACGATGACTGCGCTATTCCAGTCCCCGGGAACCATTCCCGAGCTCCAACATAAAAATAATAATTTATAATATTCATCAGAATATTCACAAATCGTTCTGATATAATGTGACAGAAGAGAAGAAAATGTAGCATTTCTTTTATTTTATTATTATTATATCATTTAGCATTTATAACATCGCTGTATATAGGGAGTCAAGCTCCCTGCAAAGGCGTGCTGTTCGAATCATCGATGATCCCAATCTCACGGACAGATTGGAGTCGCTGGAGCAGCGGAGAGACTTTGGGTCACTCTGTGTACTCTATCGGCTCTTTCACTCAGGAACTGTTTGATTTGGTACCACCGTCACCGTTTTACCATCGTACCACTCGACACAGCAGCAGGGTTCATCCATTTTACCTGGAAACGATACGGTCCTCGACTGTACGTTTTCAGGGAACATTTCTCCCACGTACGTGCAAGATCTGGAATGAACTACCGGCTGCTGTGTTTCCCAAGCGCTATGACATGTCCTTCTTCAAACGAGGTTTAAGGAGAGTACTTTCTTCACGGTAGGCAATGGCCTAGCTGTGCCCCTGGTGTTGCTAGGGTCCATGTGCAGCAGTATCACTTACCATCAGGTGTGCTGCTTGCTCGTTTGCCACCACCGGCAATAAAAAAAAAATATATTATGTTACCTAGTTAACTGAATTTTTGTAATTTTTTTTTCCTTACTAAGCTATAATTTATTTTATAATAAGGATATATGTATATTGCAAAATGTTTGACCCAGCACACTTTGTTCCGCCTAACAGTTAATGAATGAGCAGATTTGAATTAATTCAAAATTATTAAGTTATTTTTTTATTATGATAATAATTATGAATTATATATAAATTTAAAAAATCAAGTATTTTAATGATGTGGCAGAAAGACGAAGAAGTACCTTGTGTTATACGACATTTTTCTCTATGCGCATTGAAAATTCTCTGATTGCTGAGATTTGCTCAACGATTTCGCATTGTCAAACGAGCCGTTTTACGGACTGCCTCACTTTGCTTTTGTGACTAAAAAGAACGAAGTAGAGCCATATTAACGCGGTGGTCTTCCCGTGCAATATCTTTTTCTTATGCCGTGGTTACATTCGCAATATTTCGAATTCTAATTGCGTTACGGCTTTGTCGGGCAAGATTTGATCTTATTGGTCGTGGCATTGTTGATGACAATATAGACACAATATGATTTATTATAACAATATTCTCAAAACTTCGTAACACTCGCACAAAACGAACACTGACCGGTCAAATTTTATTTCAGCTTTTCGCGGTATTTTCCAAACAAACCATTACGTGAGCTCATGAGCTATCAATTGCGTTTTGTTACATCATCAACAAATGAACGTTTAGAACTCACGTTTTTTTAATGATAATTTTTTTGGTTGATAAATATCATATTTTAGTATCCCATATCCTATTACCGACGACAACAAACTCAAAAACATAAACATTGGTCCAGTCCTTCTCGAGTGTTGTAACTAACAATACTTTATTTTATATTTATAGACTAGCAGACTCGGCCACGCGTTGCTGTGGCTAAGGTAGCCTCAGTAACACGTGGTGGTTATGCTAATAAATTGTAGCTTATATGAAACGTTTGTACGTTTAAAATAGCGCCACTTATTAAATATTTACTCAATCTAGTCAACAGATACCGCCATCTGTTAGAATCGTTTGGAGATAACAGATAATTGTGACTGTCAAATAATAGACAAATAATTTGCAATAAAATAATATTGCGACTATAAATTGAGATAGAAGCTATCCTATCTTTTAACTTGGATCAAACTACACATGCTTATATATATATAATTTTTTCGTCTTCCTTAGCAGGAACGGACCGGGCATGCCCGATCTGGACCAGATAAGGTATGTAACGCAGAAGATATACTTGGACCCGATCAGGCAAACCTTATCGGGTCCAGATCAGGCAATCCTGATCGGGTCCGGATGAAATTTTACTGATCGGAACCAAATCAATCATCTGCGTTATATATCTTGCCTGATCCAAAACGAGCATGCCCAGTCCGATCCTTTTAAAAAACATGAATATCTTATATGGTATGAATATAGATGATGATCTTATCTTCATGGACCGTTGCAACATAAGGAGTAGGGGCCACTGTATACCAATCAAAACCTACACAGAAAGTTGGGCTTTCTGTTATTTCGCTCACCGGATGATGTGCAATGGCGCATTACCACTGCTCAAACGTCGAATTTCTGTGTGGTACAAACCCAGACGGACCGACCCGCGGCTGTAGACAGAAAAATTCGCAGCAACCTGGTCCTACCACTACTAAATACAGATAAAGTGTTGAAGTGTGCTGAATGTTATATAATATAATGATTTTTCACGTTTAGGCGAGTATACACATTCGAAATAAAATCAAATACAATCGCGATAGAATCCGTTAAAATAGTTAATGGATTCTATGGCGTTTGTATTTGTCTTTTAATTTTCCGACGTTACCAACACTTTACAGCGTTCGTGGTCAAGGGAAGACTGAGGCGTCTCACGTCCAATAAGTCATCGTTGTTATAGAAATTTGTACCTGCTACAGTATCAGTTATTAAATTTTGACATAATATGTATATTTTTAACACAAATTCATTGCCAGTGCAAAAAATAAATATTTTATATATGTATAAAATTTTATATTGTTTATGGTCAATAATTATTAACTATTTAATGTGTGATAATTAATATACATATTGTGAAAATTTACTAGTTTAAAACTAACAAATCTATTTAGCTACTATCAGACCAGAACGGGGCCAAATTGAGATGTTACATAATATATCATTGTAGTAATTATGTACGTGTTTTCATATTCTGCCCGGGAAAGTAATGACTTTTAGAATTTCGTTTTCAGAGACAGATAAAAGGGAATCAAGCAATTGTCCAAATTTATGAATTGCATTACATTAGTAATAGTAGATAATTGTGCAAAGTTTCAAATTAATCTCAGGTTTAGAAGGGGATGAAAATCACATTCAATTATGCTGTTATATACGTTATATACCAACCCATTCTAATATAATATAACATATATAACCTCTTAACACACATAACAAAATATTGTCAGCAGAGAAAAAAAAATTCTCTTTAAACAGAATATCTGTGTAATAAGTATACTATCCGTATGGTGACGGAGTAAGAATACTATTCACCGCCCCATATCTTACCTGTGGGTGATCGTACGAGACGACTAAGGGATATAATACGCATATAACATCTATACAAGAGAAGGAAACTCGGAACAAAACCCTATACCAACACGTCTGACCAGCGCGGTATACTAGGTTAATTTCCTTCCCTTTACGGAGGAGGCCCGAGCCCAACAGTGGAACATTTATGGGCTGTGATGATGATGAATTAAGTATACAATTCACCATATCTCCCTTCACTACAGATTTTTTAAATGACTACCGAGGCATATACCGTGACCATTGCAAGAGAAGCAACATTTCTTTTTTGGCGGCGGGCTATGGAGTGTTCACACGGTCAACCCTCGCTAAATCCGTCCGGGGCCACAGAAGAAGCGGCGTGGGACCCCATAGACCCGTACATGTACCTCTCTTCGCCAAGCGAGCGGGCCACCAGAACCCGTTCGAACTCGAACGCTTGAAACAAATTTTCTAATAACCAGTCTGATTAATGTGGTGTTGTAGATTAATTTTTCTACCAATGTTGCCCAATACTGGGACATATATAAACATACAGGATAAGAAAGAGAGGAAAATAATAGGATTTGTTGACTTATAGTTAACAAAACAGTTTTTAAACAAATAATTATTTAGCAAGACCATTTTCAAATATAATCAAAACAATAATATAGCATAACAATTTTTAAGTATAATTTTTCAGTAAAATTATTTTAAATATAATAAAAAATCATTTTGAAAATCAGTTTTTTAAATAGGTATTATCGATAACATCCCCAACACTTTTAAATCGTTTCCTTCCAAACGATTACGCGCGAATGTCTTGCGATTTTTTCGCAACGATTCGTTTGTAATGGCCGTGAAAATAGTTTAGAAAATGGCTTTACATTTCTATTGATTTTTAAAATCCATCGAACTTTAATGTGAATTTAATGTTATTTCAAAGATTTTAATGTACCTAGTGGTGGAATTTAGATTATATGTAAACTACTCTCTGCCTCAAAATTTTATTTATCTTCATCTCCATTATTTCAAACGTATGCACGTTGCATACAAGTATTTTTTGCTATAAAACTCTTTTTGACGCATTTAAAAAAATCTCTAATTTTTTTGTTGTAAAACTCTTATTTGACGTATTTCACAGATTTTTAGAAGAACTTTTTTACTTATAGATGTATATTCTATCATAGTTTTGCAGTTAAAAAGAGATAAATAATTTCATATACGATTTAACATTATTCATAAGTGAAACAAAGGAATCAATATCAGTAGCAGTTTACTTATTGCTAGTCAAAAACTTTTTTTTTTAAATCACCTTTATATCAACGGTATTTTAAAAACATACAAATTAACAGACATAAAATAAGAATCAGATTCAGAACAATTATTTTTAGATCACAGTAAAAAAAAAACAACAATATACCAAAATTCATAATTAAAATTATATATTCGACCATCTTAAGTAATTAGCGTACATATTATATGTAATTATCGTTATAGCGTATGTGTAGCTAATAAGCAGTAGCCATCTTGATAATTATCACGTAATAATACGAAGAGGTGTGAAATAACTAGCACTACTTATTATAGTAGCTATTATTATGTAGATACATTAATCATATTCAATGTTGATGAAGGCTAGTCTTGGAGTATTATTATTCTTTTATTATTGTTATAAATAATTGATTTATGTATCATTTTACAGTAAGGCTGAATATGGAATATATAATGGCATGACTATCTAAAAGAAGATTTACAATGCGATAGTGGATGGATGTAGGTACCGGGGGAGATCGAGATTAACCTACCTAGACCAGATTGGTTACGTACTGAAGGAGTAAGGAAGGTGGAGTCAAGAGTCTCCGAAATCGGCGAGCGTGTATGAAGAGAATTATGAATGTTGAGGAAGCGAATGAAGTATGCAAGGATAAAGTTCTCTGGCACTCTGTTCTCTCTGCCTACCCTGCAAGAGATATAGCGTGATGATATGTATGTGTATGACTATCGAAATATATGAAGTCTTGTGTACGAATGTAAATTATTTTAGGACCACACTGTTGACAGTTTTCTGTCAACAGTCGCGGGCCGGTCCGTCCAGGGTAGTACCACAATCTCGCAGAAAATCAACGTCTGAGCAGTAGCAATATGCTGTTGCACGTTGTTCAGTTAACGAGAATAACAGAAGCCCAACTTGGCTGGACTTGCTCGTTTGCCACTCTAAGCAATAAACACACCATCTTCTACCAAGGAAATAATCCTTGTATTGCGGTGGATTCTACAAACATGTAATTAATACAGACAAATTACACCCATACTCAGTACAAGTGTGCGATCCACAAAATATTATTCTGCGTGAGAAACAAACCCGTGGCACTGGCACGGAAGGTCAGTATCTTAACCAATATGCCATCTGTGTAATCAAAAAATGATATTTAAAGTTATATATTTATTGAACTATTTATATATTAATGTACTGTCGTGGCGGCTACGAATACTATCAACTTTTACATTACTCTTTCATGTCGTAGAAGGTAATTATAGAGCTTTACATTGGCACCAGCTTCATTCAATGCCGTCTGGTCAATTTATTATATTCTCAAGAAGGCTTCACGACAGATAGATAGTTATTCATAAAACTATTGTCAATAACTTTTACAATATGTACTATGAAAGAAGAGTACATATTGTATCGACCCCAAGTACTTGGGATAAGAGTAGGAGAACGATGATGATGATATATTTATTACTTTTTTAACATCTGTTATATATAGCTTTTGGCTTCCTCAATAGAGTTTTCCATTTGGTAATAGATTAGTCTTCATATATACTAGGTTATTAACCATTTGACTGCACAGATGGTGTAGTGGTTAAGATACTGACCTCTAATAACAGGAATACAAGGATAATTTCCCTAGTGCTATCTATAAAAAAAAAAATATAAAAAATTTTGTGAGCAAAAAATCATTTATACTTGGGATTTAAACCCATATCAACCGGAAATTCGTTTCAATCGTCTTAACAAATCAAACGAGTGTGGGCCACTGATTATCTTAAAAAAAAAGTTCCCGAACTTTGCCTAAAACCCCCCCTCTACTCTTTATAACAGTTATACTGAATTCTAAGTGAGTAATAAAAACAATAACAATTCTAATTACTTTCCATAGCTTTATTAAGTCTGGCCGAAACTTAATTGGCAAACTTGTGGCAATTGAAATTTCAAAGTGAGGGGTCGAAAAGGAAATTGAGGATGGGGGTTAGTGAAATAATTTACACTTAAAATGAGTTTATAGGATGTGTATAATAAGTGGTTTATTAGTGGTGTGTTTTGTCCGTGTGATGACGGAGAAAGAATACAATTCACCACCCTCTTACTTACCCGTGCATTACCGTAAGAGAGAGACTAAGTGATATAAAACGTATATAACATCTATGTAAGAGAAGAAAAAATCGAAACAAAACCCTATACCAACACGTCTGACAAGCGTGGTATACTAGGTCAATTTCCCTCCCATTATAGAAAAGGCTCGAGTCCAACAGTGGGACATATATGAGCTCAGATGAAAATATAGCTGGTAACTGGTTAAAACATACCATATATCGGTGTTGTCACTTTGACTTTGACAATATAGACGATGGTTCTTTAAAGGAAAAATATAAAGGATATTTTTAAAAGAGTACGCGTAACCGTAGAACATGCATGAAGACTGTGATGAGTGTGAATGAAGCGATGGAGGTATGTCAGGATCGTGGTTTGTGGCAATCTACGGATTAGAGACTACGGTCTCTGCCTACCCCTCTGTGATACAGGCGTGAGGTATGTAACATGATAATGGCTATAGAGGAGTCACCTGTCAGTTTCTTTCTCTGCTGGGTTATGATTGTCTATTGTGTTGATATTAGGTACTGGCTGATGAGATTTCTTGTTGAGATGTGCTGAGGAGGGTCAGCTAGGCTGATGAGAGGTGATGTGATAGTGATAGTGCGTGCAATGATAGTGATATGACCACCACCGGTTTACAATTTGAATCCAATATGGCGGCGTGGGTAAAGGTTCTGTCATCTTAATACTATACAGGTAGTCGATGGCGATTCTCGAAGCAGACTAGCGCATTGGACGGATACTCGGAGCAGACTGGTCTGCAGAACGACTCTGAACTAAATTGTCACGTTAATTAACGCGAACAGTCGGCCCAATCCCAATCTCGACTGGACAACTGGAAACTGGAGTCGTGAAACATTTTGGGCCAATCTATGTACTCTACACGCTCTTTCATGGGGAATGAGGAACTGTTTGACTTGGTATAATAGTCATCTTTTTACCACCGTAGCAGGGTTCACCAATTTTACCTGGAAACTCATTTCTCATGCATATTTGTAGGATCTGGAATCAACTATTCGCTTCTGTGTTTCCCAAGCGCTATAGCGTATTCTTCTTTAAACGAGGCTTAAGAATAGCACTTTTTTACTTTAAGGAGTAGTCTGGTTGTACCTGGTATTGCTAAGGCTTATGAACGGCAGTATCACTTACCATCAAGTGTGCTGCTTGCTGGTTTACCACTGTAGGCAATATAAAATAAAATATCTTTAACCTTTTCCGTGGGATCCATAATAATTAGGTAAAGATCACCAGCAAAATGGGCAGGAGGATTTCAATGATAAATATAAAATCTACCGTGGCCGACATTTCGTATATCCAGAATAATTTTTATTTCTATTTGAGCAACTAGATATAGATCAATTAGGCATAGTTAATAGATTGATAGAACAATAGAAAAAAAAAACTCTTTCACGATATGAGAATTTACTTCAAAGCAGGATGTTGTTTTTATGACTGCACAGATGGCGCAATGGTTAAGATACCGACCTTCCGTGCCAGTGCTATGGGTTCGATTCCCACGTGGGACAATACTTTGTGCGCTTCACAAGGTATTGTTCTGAGTCTGGGTGTAATTTGTTTGCGTTAATTGCATGTTTGTAAAGTCCCCCGCGATAAAAGGATTATTTCCTTAGTGCAGGGTGGTATCTTAAAAAAAAAAAAAAAAAAAAATTAGCTGTGTGGTAGCGGCTACGAATACTACCAATCCTTATATTGCTCGTGGATGTCATAAAAGACGACTAAGAGAGCCTTTTAACGACTTGGGCCAATTCAATCTGACACCGTTTGGTCAACAACTACATTCCCAAGAAGGGTTGATGTCAGACAGGTGGCCGGTCATAAAACTATTGCCAATAACTTTTACAATAGATATGTACTATGAAAGAAGAGCACATATTGTATCGACCCGGAGTAATTGGGATAAGAGTAGGAGAATGATGATGCTGACTTCTAAGTATAGAATCGTTTATAATGGTGAACTTCAGAAACATACAATTAACTAAAACAAATCATACCAAGACTGATAATTATTTATAATAACACAAAGAATTATCCTACCCAGCAATCGAAGCTACGACACTTGTCACAGAAGAATATGGTTACTTTCTCTTTAATATTCTACAGCCCTAACAGTCTGGAACGAAAGTAGGATGGCTTTTAACCCTATAACCAGCTGTATTAATCTCTGCCTATTAAAGTAAATAAATCTATATCGGGTGCCGTTCGTGGGATCTACACCAGCCATAACTTTTTGCATTATAATTGAGTATTATTTTATATCATGGTTATGCAATTTATTTTCCGTGTGGTGACGGAGTAAGAATATAGTTCACCACCCTCTCTCTTACCCGTGAGTATCGTAAAAGACGATTAAGGGATATAATATGCATATATCATCTATGCAAGAGAAGGAAAATTCGAAATAAAACCCTATACCAACATGTCTGACCAGCACGGTATAGTAGGTCAATTGCCCTCACATTATGGAGAAGGCCCGAGCTCAACAGTGGGACATGGGTAGGCTGAGATGAGATGCAATTTATTATAAAAAAAATATCATAAGAAAAATATTATACCATGGTTATAAAAAATAATATATAAAAGTCATTAAAAAAGGATAAATAATAGACATATTCACTGAGTTTCTTGACTGATCTTCTCAACAGCTATCACATTACGATCCGGTGGCAGTTTATATTGTATACATTTAAGATTTTCATTGATAACGAAGGGAGCTAGCGTACCTGAACCCTATCTAGATCGTGACGGTCCACTGACAATTATCAGGTACCAGTGGTCCGCTCGCACGGCGTAGGAAGGTACAACCAGGGCAGGTTATGAAACCGTTCATCCTGGACGAATCGGACGGTCTGTGATTATACCTAACCTTACCACCAAAAAAAAAGAAGAAAATTTTAATGGTCAATTGCCATACTACCGTTATTGTATTGGTTAAAGCTCACGCCCAATGGTGGACATATATAGGTTGAAGAATAAGATATAATATATTTCGTAATATAAAAAAATCTATTTAAAATATCTAACTAACTTTCTCGAACAGCTTTTAATTAAAATAGTTTTAAGGAATTCGCGGCGGCTCTATTTGACATTGATTGACTTTCACGGATAGAGCGAGACGAAGGATAGCATTGACTCTTTTTTTTAAGACAACACTCTACACTAAGGAAATAATCCTTGGAATGGGGGAACTTTAAAAACATACAATTTACGAACATAAACAGTATCTATATAAATTTGATGCAATAATTCATGGATCGCACAAAATATTATTTAGCTTGAGAATCGAATACTACGATATCTATGTACTAGTATTTTTAGTTAAAATTTAGTTATTGCTATTACTGCGTCGATGTCCCACAGATAGCGTGCAATAGGGACAAATTTATACGAGGCCGAAATTAGAAGATTGTTTCTTTCCAAAAACCGAAGTGCAATATTTATCACCGGATACTACAATATTATTTTAATTTTATTTAAAAATATCATCATTCTCCTACTCTTATCCTAATTACTTGGGGTTGATAAAATATGTACTCTTCTTTCATAGTACATATTGTAAAAGTTATTGGCAAAAGTTTTATGATCGGCCGCCTGCCAGACGTCAACCCTCCTTGGGAATGTAATTGTTGACCAAACGGCATCAGATAGAGTTGTCCCAGTCGTTATAAAGCCCTTAGTCGTCTTTTACGACAACCACGAGCAAGTAAGGGTTGGTAGTATTCGTAGCCGCTATCACACAGCCTTAAATTATTTACCATGATCTAAGCCCACAGCATATAGGTACTGCGTTTGTCAATCGAGTTGGTATATTTTTTTCTTTAGAATTCAAAATAGAAGGCAAATGTCTTTTCTTGTAGAGTTTATTCTCTTACATACATACATATCATCACGCCATATCTCTTGCAGGGTAGGCAGAGAGTACAGAGTGCCAGAGAACTCTATCCTTTATTCTCTTGATAACATTATATCTGATTGTGTCCATTTAATCGTATTTTATGATCAGTTACATGAAGAAAATGTTTGATATTGGTATTATTACACGGTCACCACATGATATTCTCAGTATTATAAAAGTAATGTTAAGACCACACTGTTGACAGTTATCTGTCTACAGTCATAGGCCGGTCTGCCCGGGATAGTACCCCACTTTCGTAGAAAATTGACATCTGAGCAGTGACAATGTGCTATTGTGCTTCGTTGCGTGAGCGAGAAATCCGGGCGCCCAACTTTCTGGGTGGATTTTAATTAGCAGGCAATGATCAAGCTATATCCCTGGTATTGTAATGGTCTATGAGTGGCAGTAACACTTACCAACAGGTGTGCTGTTGGCTCATTTGCCACCATAAATAATAAAAAGAAAGTCCGCATACGAATATTTTCTTTAATATAGCATAAATTTGAAGGTTTCGTAAAAGGCGATCAAGATATTGGAGTTCATAACATCAAAAGAAAAAGATCGTTGCACACTGCACAGATAGCATAGTGGTTACGCTACCGGCCTGCCGTGCCAATATCGTAGATTGATTCCCACCCAGGACAACACTTTCTTAGCCGAGGCAACGGGTGACTGGACCGGGAATAGTCTGGTCACCTAGAGTGTGTCCGTCGAATTATATGTTACAAACATAAAGCGTTTTTAAAATAAGTTTTTTGTTAAAGTAAGTTTTTTTCCGACCACAGAAAACAATAGACCATTTACTCATACCATTTTTGTTTTTAAAATACAACACATTTCTAAGTATAGAGTCTGTGTGATAGCGGCTACGAATACTACCAACACTTACTTGCTCTCGCATGTCGTAAAAGAGCTTTTTTATCAACTTGCGCCAATTCCATCGCATGCTGTCTGATGAACAATTACATTCATAAGGAGGATTGACGTCAGTCAGGCGGCCGATCATAAAACTATGTATTGACAATAACTTTTGCAATATATACTATGGAAAAGGAGTACATTTTGCATCGATCACAACTCATTATGTGATTAACAAACGTGGTATAATAAGTCATATGAATGAATGAATGAATGCTCCGATGGTTCGGACATGTGGAAAGAATGCCGAACGAACATCTGGTTAAGAAGATATATAATGCGAAAGTGGAAGGATGTAGGTACCGGGGGAGACCGAAACTAACCTACCTAGACGAAATCGGTTGGGGAAGGAAGGTGGAGTCAAGAGTCTCCGAAACCGGCGAGCGTGTATGAAGAGAATTATAAATGTTGAGGAAGCGAGTGAAGTATGCAAAGATAGAGTTCTCTGGCACTCTGTTCTCTCTGCCTACCCTGCAAGGGATATGGCGTAATGATATGTATGTATGTATAATAAGTCAATGTTTCTTCCATTTTAGATGGGGTTGGAGTTGAATCATGATGATGACGATGACGAAAATTATTACATGCCCGTGACTGCATATTGACTTGTAATAATGACTCTCTTATCTTACCCTCACAAGTTCATCTGGAATCGATACTATTGTAAATGTTTGAACCGTAATTAAGCGTCTTACACAT
Source organism: Lymantria monacha (assembly GCA_905163515.2). Lineage (NCBI taxonomy): Eukaryota > Metazoa > Arthropoda > Insecta > Lepidoptera > Erebidae > Lymantria > Lymantria monacha. The sequence goes on along the minus strand of LR991095.1, from coordinate 29,436,488 downwards.
AACTCTGCTTCATTCACACCGTATCGTAACATGATAGTAATCGTTCGTGTTATCTTAATGCGATATCGTTGTGAAATTATTGGCGAATTGTATACTTGTGTGAATATTTAGATTCTATTATTAGGTTTCAACTATCTAATGGCATGGCTTTGTAGAAATATAAATTTTCTTAGATAAATATAGTATATACATCGAGCTGTTGACCACAAATTCGTAAGTCTAGAAATCACGTGTAAAGCAATATTTAGCATTTATTTTACATTCTCAAGGAGAAATATATCCTTAAAGGGGATGACTTTCAGCATATTTCCTTTTACTATTTGTAGTGTATGCAACAAAAAGACAATAGTTATTAAAAGAAATCAAATCTTGTTGACAATGTTACTTTCGAGCCTTTTGAGTTCGAAACGCTTGGGCTGTAGGGTATATATATATATATATATATATATATATATATATATATATATATATATATATATATATATATATATATATATATATATATATATATATATATATATATATATATATATAAGTTAGTTAAGAATATAGTTAAAAAGTACAAATAAAATTATCATCGCAAAATTTAATCCCCTATTGACAAATACTGATGCTGTGAGGTTCATGAGGTTTATGGTCGCCCATACTCAAATCAACATTAGGGCAGTATGATGCCCTACAACCTGTCGTATCCTTCCTCTCCATTCTTTGAGAGGATCATTAAAACCCATTATCTAATTTACGTGGTCCGCCTAGTCGAAGAAACAGACAATAAATAAATTGTATATCACACTCAAGCAGTCGATCTCACTACGGGTGGCAGATATTCTATTCCTGCAACTACGAGTATGTATATTTTCTTAATTGGACAATTACATTAAAATTTTTACACTATGGTGTAATAGAAGGTAGTGTTTAAGACGCTTTGACTAATTGTTCACGTAATTATCCTGCGTTATTGGCAGCAGCAAGATGGCGGCCTGTCAAATTTGACGTTTACAAGTTTCGCGCCATTTCTACATTGCCACTAGCCGTCTTAGTTATATAAAGACTATGTGTTATTTACAAATATAATAGCTAAAAGCATATAATAATATCATATTCTGAAGACCTCGTATGTTTTTAGTATAATAAATAAAATAATACAGTTTTATTTATTTTTACTTAAAATAAATAACATGAATTGTTTTTATTTATGTTTTAGTCTTCTTTTAGTCTCACTTTAAATCGCGAATTTCCGCCACATAATACTTAGCCTCACTATAACAAGCCTATTGCTATTCGGCAAGAGTTCGAACTTCAAGATCGGTTTTGAGAATTTCCCGAGACAATCTTTGTAAAAACAATGAAATATGTTGAAAATTCTAAAGATATGTTTTGTTTTGACTCATCCCGGGTCCATTAGAATCCATTGCTATTGCATTACCATACTTGGCCATTGGACTAATGAGGAAGTAATTAATTAATAATTAATGTACTAAATTTCTACTACATTGTAGCCTTATGAATGTCATGTGCGAGAAGGACAACAAATCTGACGTCATATCGCTCCATCTCGCTCGTGTGCTATCGTTTTATTTTGGACTGCCACGATATCGGACGCAAAGCCCACCCAGACGCAAGTATAGGGTTGTCAAAATTTTATTTTAAATATCTTTGATATCGAATTTCAAAACTTGGCAAGTTTTTAATTATATCAATAAATTATCTTTCAAATAATTTCCCCTCGTCCAATTAAGAACGAACTTGATTGAACTTAATTTATTGATATTAAAAATTGCTAAGTTAGAAATTTGATACCGAAGTAACAAATTACAATTTTTTAATTTATCGCAGAATAAAATTGTAAAGAGATAAAATCTATACGTTGAAAATAATTAACAAAAATATTAATGAGATTATGTTTTTTTTAATTACTCATGGTGGTGAACAAGCAAGCAGCCGACCTGTTCATAAACGTTACAGACAGTCGTCCCGCGGAAGGAGGCGGCGGGGCGGGTCCAAAAAGAAATCCTCTTCGGTATCACGCTTCACCGACAACGTCTGGGGACACTTTCGGTTTTTGGAAAGGAACACTTGCACCTGATGCTCCCTAGCTGAGGCCGCGGGTGACTTGACGGGTAAATAGAATAGTCCGTCACCCACAGAGAGGCTGACCACATGAACGCAATATCCCGGCAGCAAGCTGGGGTGTCCACGATGATGATGGATGATACCCGAAAGCGTAATTCGCCGGGCTGGTCATTGACAAGGAAACGGTACCAATGGCCGGCCCAATGGCTATCGGCAGGGAATACGGTGGGTTATGGGGCCACGCACTGCCCTTCCATCGCCCCGGACGGAATGGACCATAGTAAAAAAAAAGAGCGGCCTCAAATATGCATTTGATTTATTTTTCTGCTGTTATCTATCAACTCTTTATCGCATATTTACTAAAATCATTATTAAAAATATCACATAGAATTCTGTATACTATTAAAAAGTTACATATTTTTACCAATATCATACATTACCTTATAATATATGCAATTTAATAGTAGTAAGACCATATTGTTGACAGTTTTCTGTCTACAGCCGTGGGCCGGTCCGTCCAGGGTAGTACCACACTCTCACAGAAAATCGATGTATGAGCAGTGGCAATGTGCTCTTGCGCCTCGTTCGATGAGCGAGAGAGACGCTAGCCCAACTTTCTGGGTGAGTTTGGGGTATTCATTGGTAGGCAGCGGCCTTTTTTTTTTTTTTTTTATTGGTGGGCTATGGGTGCGTCTCGCCCCGCCAAATCGGTCCGGGGTGACGGAGAAGGCGGCGCGTGACCCCATAGACCCACCGTAAAATCCTCTCTCTTCGCCGTGCGAGCGGACCACCGGTACCCGATCTTTGTCTTCGGTGGTCCGCTCAGCGGTTTACCCTCGCGGGTTCCTCTCGTCGACGCCCCGACAGATTTCGCCGTCGGGGCGTCGCCCTCACGCGGTGGCCTCGCGTCGGGTGACCGGACAATTCCCCGGTCCGATCACCCGAGGTCTGGGTTAGGGTGGCATCAGGCGCAGGGTAGGCAGCGGCCTAGCTATACCCCCGGTATAACAAAGCTTCATAAGCGGCAGTAACACTTACCATCAGGTGTGCTTGCTCATTTGCCACCATTAGCAATAAAAAATATATGTTTCTCATATAAGTCAATTTTAATCAAGTCCAATCAAGCGATTTCTTTGATATATAGGAAAACATATAAATAGACGGACAACAATATTATAACTAGTGGATATTTTGGGAAATAGTTAACCTTGAAAAAGTGTTAACCTTGTTTGCAAATAGCATTGAAAATATCGTCTTACGGCTCCTGCATAAAACTTATTTATCTTAAACAATGAGCAGTTTAAGTTATGACCACCTCTTTTCTTGCCCGCGACTAAGGCAATATAGGCATAAACAACGTAAGCAGACTTCTATGCGGGGCAACACTTAGTGTGTTTCATAAATTGTTGTTCTGAGTCTGGGTGTAATACGTGTTCGTTAATTTTTTGATAGTAAACCCTCTTGCATTACGAGGATCATTTCTTTAGCGTGGGACGTTGTCATATTAAATAAAATAAATAGTTTTATTTAGTGACAACCCTATTACAAAATATAATTATCAGTAAAACTCCTGCGCGGAATTAATTTGTCAAAACATACGTCGAGTTCATTATTAAACGAAATTGAATAAAATTAATGAAAGATGGCGTGTATATTATTTTGTTTAAACTATTTTTTATTTTTATATAAATCCTTCTAGTTTAATAAAATAATCTTTATTCTTCTTCTTACCTCATATAAGTCCTATTGCTGGGCTCGGATCTCCTCCATAATGGTGAGGGAAAATGACCTACTAAAAAAATGACCTACGCTGGTCAGACGTGTTTAGACGTGAATTATCTTTCTCTTAAACTAATATTATTTGCATATAAGTGATGTATCTTTAATGCGTGACCCATGTTTTACAATTTTAATTTTTTTCTCTCCTTTCGTGACCTGTAGTATACGGTTAAGACCCAAATTTGTTCTAGCGTAGCATTTTTAAGTCCCTCCGCTGAAAATTACACTTGATATGGTTACGTGCCTTTCTACAATTTAGTCATTTTTAAGTCACCCATAGGGAAGATTGTATTCTTACTACGTAGTAAAGATTTTACGTGCGATGACGTCATCACACGTAAAGTCTTTTCAACATCTGTGATATTTGAAATGTGATAAATTTAAAAGATTTCAAAGAAAAGCATTGAATACCCTTGGTCCATCTACAGCAATTGAACTGTATAATAGGTCATGAGGTTGCACGTAGGCCCCTCCACCGCCACGGATGGATTTTTTTTTTGGGACTAATCCCACCACACATTCCCACGATTGTAACTCCTGTAAGCCAGGATCCACAATGGTCACTATAAATGACACCGAGGTTTGACGCTCAGGCAGTCCCGGGAAATGATTTTAACTGTCTTGGAACCCGCAACAAATTTAATTAGAAAAGTTAAAGAGGAGGAGTCGGAAAAGAGTGATTCCACTTCCCTCCCAGGCAAAGCGGGAGACAGAAAGCAATATTGACTAGTTAGCCAATAAGTAAAGGGTAGTACAGCTACGATAAGCGCAGCAGTACGGCACCACGGATACGGGATAACTTAACGGGGCCTATATGTGAGCCTTAAGATTGATTGCAATAGTAGGTATGGCAGAAACGCCTGTTTAGGCGTTTCGGCGAAAAAATTTCCGTGCAAACGCACGGAAAAAGTTTTCGAGTTGCTACAAGATCCGTATAGTATACTACTCCAGATGTGACTTGCAAACTGTCTAACATAAGGTCGCGCTCGTTACTCCAGAGATCGCACGCCTAGAGAATGTGATGTGTCTGATTGTTCATACTCGCGTTTATGTGTAGAACATTGACATAGTGGTGAAGGTACGAGTTTAAAAGAAAATAATTAACTTTTAAAGTTGCCATGGTCAGTTAGAAATTGGGCTACAAAATGGTCAACCTCCAGCCACACTCTCTCTCTAGGCGCTCGAGGACGCATGGGAAAAATAGATAGAGGTGACGGCCCTTCGATGATGAATCCCATCTTTCTTGCCATTCAATTAAAAGTTCTTCATAGATAACGGATTGCGGTGCAAACAATCGAGCGATTTTATTACGGTCGCGCGGTAGAAGGAAATCTGTGTTCATATTATCCCTTGTCGTGTAATACATTGATGCCCGTCTCTGAATTTCCAAGTCAACCGGAAGTACACCCACAAGTACTGGCAAGGCCTGACCGTCCTGTAGGCTTTACATAAGAATATTAAGGCCAATCGTTGGCTTTGTAATAATTTAAGGCGAGCTGCCCCTATGGTAGCCCTATCAGCCCAAACGGGTGCAGCGTAGCAAATACAACCCAAATATGTGTCCATATATATAGTTTTTAGTGTATGAAAACGAAGACCCCAGGTAGACGTTGATATTCTAGTAAGCGCATAGAAATTTCATTTCGCTTTTTCACCTACAGTTTTAATATGCTTGACAAATGAAAAATTTTTTTCTAAGAGTAAACCAAGATAGCAAACTGATTCTTTCATACATATATTGAATATTATTGAAATATTATTGAATTTTATACGCGGCAACGATTGTAAATTTATTTTTAATAAAAGGTGATACGTTTTTTGTGGGGCAAATGTAAGCCCATTTCATGTGCCCCATTCGAATATATTATTGAGACAAATTTCTGCTAATTTCTCTATACCGTCTCTAGTGTTTGATTCTACGAGTAGAAGACCGTCGTCGGCATAGCCGATCAATTGACAATGTTTCGGCAGAGGTAATTCGAGTAAATCGTCAAAGCCTAAATTCCATAGATATGGACCTAGCACCGAACCTTGGGGGCAGCCCATCGTAGGTGGCTTCGACACAGCATGGTGACCAAGTTTCAGTTTAGTAGAGTTTTGTGAAAAGTATGACTGTATAATTAGGTAGATGTTCCTATAGCACCCACGAGTCTTTAATTTAAGAAGTAGCATTGGCCACCAGGCGTTGTCAAAAGCACCTGAGATATCCAGGAAAACGCCTAGCACGTATTTAAAAGCGGATGTATTAATAACTTTTCTCACCGCAATGGCTGCGTCGATAGTTGATTTACCGCGAGTGAATCCGAATTACTTATGGTTGAATGTTGGTCCACCCGGCAATAAACGAGGAACAACGAGCCGTTCTAAGAGTTTGCCTAGTGAGGGCAGTAAGGTGATTGGTCGATATGACTTCGGGTCATCTGGTGGTTTATCACCGCCTTTAGGAATTATCCGTATATATCCGCGACGCCATAACCAAGGAAAAATACCTTCAGATATACAACGATTGAAAACCATTAACAGTGAGCTGCCCGATGCTCGACTAGCTTCTTTGATAATTTTATTTGATATTTTGTCTTCCCAGTAGCTTTGTTGAGGGGAAGAGTTCTAACGGTATTCATAAACTCGGTAAAAGACGGAAGGTCAGACATAGGCGAGAGAGGTGGGTCAGCGGCCACGGATGGGTTGTTATATGTTTTTATTTCAAATTTACCATGTCTTGTATAGATGTTATATGTATATTATATTCCTTAGTCGTCTTTTACGACAGCCACGAACAAGATAGGCGGTGATGAAAATTCTTGATCACTCGGTAAAATTTGAAAAAATATCGCCATCATCACCTCAGCTTATATATATATGGTACACCAGACCACAGAGCCATCCCGTCACCAGGAAGATCGCAGGCGTCGCTGCCCCTTCGCTTGGTCTCTGTTACACACAGCACGTCTAGCTGTTTGTCCGCCATGACGGATATCAGCTCGTGCAACTTATCTTCCACACAACCTCTTACATTCCACGTGCCCACCCGACACTCTGCTCTCCTCGACTCGCCTGACTGGGCAAGGCGTGATGGGTGGCGGCCCCCATCGCCGCTTATACATATATATATATATATATATATATATATATATATATATATATATATATATATATATATATATATACATATATATATATATATGTATATCTATATATATGTATATCCCACTACTGGGCTCGAGCTACCTAAATAATAGGAGAGAAATTCATTACTATACCACGTTCATCGGATGGGTTAGCATATGGTTTTATTTCTTTTACATCAATCTTAGCTGCGACTATTAACTGTCTTTGACCATCACCCGCGTGAAGGAAAGGGTGATAATGTATTTTTACTTCATTAATAATAATAGAATATTTTATAAATGGATTTTTCTAAATAGTTGTCGGGTGACAATTTGTCAGGCTTGTATGTTCACGACTGGCCGTTGGGGCGTGGGCAGAATGAGCCTCAATGACTTTATAGACCTCACACGTTGAAAATATAGATGTCAAAGTAACCAAAGTATGCTATACAGGCTGCTCTATAAATTATACCGTAAAACTGATTGAAAGAATGATTAGATTGGACAGAATAAGAGCTACTTAGTCTAAGAATGACTGTAACTGGAAAGACTGTGCTGATTTCCGCCCAGGACTGAAAATTACTATAATTATTATTCAAAATAATTATTTGTGAATAAAAAATTGTATATGAAGAAATTATATGTACCTACAATAAAATTATTTTTACGAATTTTATCGCCTTTGTATTTCCTTTTTAAGTTCCCGAAGTTTCGAACACTTTATAGGGCTATTTTAATAAGTCCTCCCATGACCATGATTACTGTAAAGTTTTCGAAACGTTGGAAAATTAAAAATCAAATACAAACGCGATAGAAATTGATTTATATCAAATGTGTAATATTCGCGTAAACATCAGAATTTATTATTGCATATATTAATTAATAATAAAAGTCTCAATAGGAACTCTTGAGGGAAGGATTGTGTCTAAATTTGGGATAAAGGTAATAAAATTATTTTAGAGTTTTGAGGTTAAAAAATTAAGATAATTTATTAAAAATACGTGATAAAATGTATACACATCATTCTCCTACTCTTATCCCAATTATTTGGGGTCGACACAATTTGTAGGTACTCTTATTTCATAGTATATATTGTAAAAGTTATTGGCAATAGTTTTATGACTGGCCGCCTGCCAGACGTCAACCCTCCTTGGGAATGTAATTGTTGACCAAACGGCATCAGATGGAGTTGGTCCAAATCGTTAAAAGGCTTTTATTCGTCTTTTACGACATCCACGAGCAATTTAAGGGTTGGTAGTATTCGTAGCCGCTGCCACACAGCTGAGTAAACGTAAGTCTATCTAAAGGGGATTAATACAATAACCATATACTTAGCCTTTTATAATTACCTAAAATCCAATATTAATGTATAAAAAATTATTAAGATATTGTAAATAATTATAAACACTCCGTATGTAAAAAGTCATAAACTCGCTGCGGCGGCGCGCGTCGCCCACGTGCATTTCGCAATAAAATGACAAAATTAACATTATTAAATTTTATATTCACACCTACCGCTATTGGATATTAGCAGATATATGTCAAGGGACAGATTATATGGTCTTTTTAAATAGCAACTATAAACTAACGAGGTCTACGAGGTCGAAGAAGTTCATCCGATTTATTAGTCTCCAGCCTTCTCTCTAGTATAGGAAAGAAATTAAGCTCCTGTATCACACTGATCACCTACCACCACAAAGAAATGAAATCTCAATTACTGAGTTTTTTTTTTGCTCATAAACAAGTTTTTAAGTTTTTATACCGTACTAATTTAACTAATAAATATGTATATGAAATTTGTTATATTTGGGATTCGAATTCATAACTCTCAGTACCTATAGCAATTCAAGCTATGCCACTACGATACATTTCTAGTTAATATATGCTTAAGAATCTCTAAAACTGTCTCTTACTGCATTTATTTATCTATTTAGACTATTATTAATAGCTATATTACTGTAAAACTATCATTCGCCCACTGCCGAGAACTGCTCAACTTTAAAAAAAAAGCCAACATACCCAATTTGTCTATGGTAGTTAGTAGGCTGACAATATATTTTTTTTCTGTCGCAGTCTCACCGTAATTAAAAAAGTTAATTGGAGTAGTTCTGGTTCTTTTTTTGAAATTCTCAATATTTAAGATGGCAGTGGAATGTCGTGGGATGATCGATTAAGAAAAATTAACTTGTTGTTTTTGATTTTGTTACTTAAAGTTAAATAATTTATAATTTGATATAGTTTAGAAAGTAAATTCGACATGGAAGAACAGTGCTGATTTTCGTCTTAACTTAAATGTTTATGATAAAATTATTGGTTTATCTAAAGGTGGTATATCCCTTTGAGTTTGTGCCAGATTTAAAAAAAAATAAACGCAAACCAAATCTATCAACTTATTGATACTATTGGACGGCGGAAATTTGTTATACAAAGGCTTTTTTATGGGGTGTAACCTCATAATAGTTATATATAACACAACATAGATTCGCGTTTGCATCGATAGCCCAGGAGGGTCCTTCTATTCTCTTAATAGTCCTTGAACGGTATTTTTAAGATCTCCATACGGAGCTATGATGACACATTCACTTTTTAACTAATTACTATATGAAACAAAATCATCATTATATCCTTCTCTTATTACTAATCACCAAATTACTTGTGTTGTACTTCCATAGTACATATTGCAAAAGTTATTGGCAATAGTTTTATGATCGGCCACCTGCCTAACTTCAACCTTCTATGGGAATGTAATTGTTGATCAGGTTCAGATAGCGAACTGAGGTCGTCTCTTATGACACCTACTAGCAAATGTGGTAGTATTCCTAGTCGCCATCGTATAGCATTAAATTATAGTTGTTAAATATAAAACATAATTTGAATACAAATTAATTCGACTTTGTTTAGCTTTAATTATACTGAATACTCAATACACCTGATACCGTTTGATCAACAATTACATTCCCAAGTAGTGTTGACGTCTGGCAGGTGACCGGTCATAAAACTATTGTCAATAACTTTACAATATGTAGGAGTATCTACATATTGCATTGACCCGAATAATTGGGATAAGAGCAAGAGAATAATATATTTAGAAAACTCGGGCTCAGCTCATCACCATCATCGTGCTCTCTTTTTTCATACAGCCCTATCAGACCTCATCTCTGTAGTCACCCCCTGTCTATCCATGTCATGCTTCACGCAGTCCATCCATCTTTTCTTTGGTCTTCCCTTACCTATAAAGCCTTCAACATTCATACTTAAAAGTTTACTCACAATATTACTTTCATCTCGTCTCATCACATATCCATATAACTTAAGTGAGGGAGAGTGGAAGAGAGTGTGAGACGTAAAATTTTAAAAACAAGTCTCCAGTTTATGCAGAATCATATTCTTCATCATTCATCATCACAGCCCATAAATGTCCAACTGTTGGGATCGGGCCTCCTCCGCAATGGGAGCGAAATTAACCTAATATACCGCGCTGGTCAAACGTTGGTATAGGGTTTTGTTTTGAGATTTCATTCTTTTGCATAAATGTAATATGCATTTTATATTCCTTAATCGTCTCTTACGGCTGGTGAATTATATTCTTATTCCGTCACCAAATAAAATCACATTCATATTATTATTAATTAATTAATAATCATTTGTTTAAATAGCTTAAGTTAACATTGGGTAAATGTATAAGTTGGGCCAATTATTTTAAACTGTCAATACAAATTAGTCGTGTCACGCTCCGTTACCGGCTCGTTTGCACATCGTACGAGTTAAGTGTCTACAAATATACTTCATAAATATGTCACCGGTGACATTTGTCGCGGTTTGATCGGGACACTTGACAGATTTAAATGACAATAGGGCGACCATATGTCAAAGGTTTGCATTTAAAATTTGGATACGAAGAGCTTTTTTTTTTTTTATCGTGAACTTATTTTTTTTTTAGAGAATTGTATTATATTAACAAATCCAGCCCGTTGTTTGGTTTGTATAAGTCGATATATCGCAGCGCCGCCTGGTGGCCAGTTACATCAATGAGGATAGCATAAAAACATTATCTGTGAAAAAATACATATATGTATATGTACATATTAGTTTTCATAACGATCGCTCAAATGGTTTCAGAGTTTAGCGATGTCGTATATATAAACATTGTCTTTCATACATATAGATTATATTTTACGTTTAATAAATATTAACATTTATATTTAGAATTATATTGATTCTAAGGTTAATATATATATTTTTGGTTTTCTGCTAACTATAGCTGTGATGTGTGGGATAAAACCTCTTAATAATGATGGCTTGTGGAACATTATTGGTAAAAGCTGGTTTTCAGTGTGAGGTTGCGTTTATACGACATTCCCCAGGGCGATGTGGTCGCGTAGCGACAAAGCCCTTTAAATAAATTGAAAAAAAAACACACAAGACATTCTCCAAAAGTCTTACTGCACAGATGGGGTAGTGGATAAGATAACAACCTATCATGCCAGTAGCGTGGGCTCGATGCTCACGTAGGACAAACATTTTTTACGATCAAGTAATTGTTATTCTAAGTCTGTATGTGTACGTTAATTATATGTTGTGGCACACTGGCACCGCAATACAAGAATTTTCCCATTTGATCAACAATTACATTACCAATAAAAAAATGATTAAAAAAATCAAAAAACCCGACTGCGTAAAAAGTCACCAAAACTACGTACATAATAAAAAAACTGAAAAGAAAAAAACAAGCACTTAGATGTCCGGTGGTCTAGAATTCCATAATATATTATTGAATAAATACTATTACAGAAAATGAAATATATTTTAATAATAGAACATGACAACTGAACAGTCGGGATCGTCGGGATTATTCGACAGCAAATCTAATTTTCAATGGATCCCGACTGTTCAGTTGTCATGTCATTATTAAAATATATTTCATTTTCTGCAATAGTATTTATTCAATAATATATTATGGAACTCTAGACCACCGGACATCTAAGTGCTTGTTTTTTTCTTTTCAGTTTTTTTATTATGTACGTAGTTTTGGTGACTTTTTACGCAGTCGGGTTTTTTGATTTTTTTAATCATTTTTTTATTTTACACTTTTTAGTTATAAATACCTAGGTAGCTATAGTTATCTTATTTATTAATAAGTAGTTAAGTACCTAACTATATGTAGTTTTTCGACTGAAGTTGAGTACTAAATCGTTAGAAATTGGAGATGGGCGACCGCGTCAGACATTAGATACTTTAGATAGGACTACCTATGTTATATTGGACAATATACCTACTAGATACTTCAGTATATGTCCATCCACATCCAGTTATATAAATTTTTCGCCGTTTCATCGTAAATTTCTACTATCTAAAAAACCTATATGTGAGAAAGGTTGTTACCAAACTTTAAATCGATATAGATCCTAAACGGCCAGTCAAATCGAAAAATATTGAGAGAAAACTAAAAATGATTTTTAAATACCTATTTAACGATACCCTACTCGATATAGTTTGATGACTTTATTTTTTTTAATTTTCACAATATGGCGTGCAGTAGTCGCCATATTGAATTTTAAATAATGTCATATCTTTAGTGACACTCGCCGGATTAAGAGGAATCGATTGACGTACGAATCATAAAAATCGGCCCATGCGTTTGGTATATATAGTGCTTCAAAGGAACATACAAACATACATACATACATACATACTTACATACATACATACATAGACTGTTAAACACAATACCACTCCTTTGCAGTCGGGTAAAAAGGGCTGACGTCAGGCAAGTGGCGGTCATAAAACTATTGCCAATAACATTTATAATATGTTGGAAAATGAAAAAGAAGTACATATTGCGGCAACAAAAAGTAATTAAGAATATCCTGGATCATGATGATTAGAAATACTATGATTTAATTTTTATCTTATACCAAAAGTTGAGAAGCGTGTAATATCCGATTATAATACAGAGCTGAATAAAAATAAGTATTATTACAGTTGGTGCCTAATTTTTCTTGATTTTCATCTTCATCATCTCATCTCAGCTCTTATATGTCCCATTGTTGGGCTCGAGCCTCCTCCATAATGGGAGGGAAATCGACCTACTATACCACGCTGGTCAGACGTGTTGGTATAGGGTTTTGTTTCGAGTTTTTCTTCTCTTGCATAGATGTTATATGCGTTTTATATCCCTTAGTTGTCTCTTACGATCATCCACGGGTAAGATAGGGGGGTGGTGAATTGTATTCTTACTCCGTCACCTCACGGAGAAGATTTTCATAAATTTTGTCAATTTTTTTTCAATAACAACTTTAAATAGTGATTCTTTTTTTTTTGTATGTCTTAGTTGTTAGCCTCAGATGGCTATGACAACTTTACCCGGCCTGTGGGTGAGCGCTGAGGGCTCTCAACCCGTAAATTGTGATTCATTAAAAATAACAAATACCTACGTTCTTTTTTACATAGTACCTACTGAAATTACTTGGCAATATGTTATACATAATACTTTGGTGCTGATACTACGAGTTAAAACTTACTTTAGGTGTTGCCAGTGTTCAAATAAACACTCATTTACATTTTCAAATTCAAATTTCTTTTTATTGTTCTGTTTATTATTACTGTTATGAAATAAACTAGTACATAAATTATTTAAAAATTACACCCCTCTTAAATTAGAATTTTTATTTTTTAAATTAATGTAAAACTGTAAAATAATGTGTGTAGGTACGTGAGTTATAATCAGACGCTAATTATAATGTATTAAAGATGAAATTCAAAACAAAAAAGAAAATTGGAGGCTTTAAAAAAATTAAGGCAATTTATTAGTGGTTGGACACTGTTGATAAGGAAATTAAATCTATTGTGTGGGAGGCTCGAGCCCAGCAGTGGGAAGTATATAAGCTTAGATAATGATGAGAAGATGCGTGTTCAAAGGTTTTTTATAAATACATTTTTTTTTTCATTTTATAACACTTAGTAATAACTTTATGGTGAAGAAAAATTTAAAATATTAAATCCTCATATTTACGCGAGTTTTACACATTTGAAATAAAACTATTTTTACGGATTCTATCGCGTCAGTCATATACTGAAGGAAGGTGGAGTCAAGAGTCTCCGAAACCGGCGAGCGTGTATGAAGAGAATTATGAATGTTGAGGAAGCGAGTGAAGTATGCAGAGATAGAGTTCTCTGGCACTCTGTTCTCTCTGCCTACCCTGCAAGGGATATGGTGTGATGATATGTATGTATGTATGTTCTATCGCGTTTGTTTTTCATTTTAAATTTCCCGACGTTTCGTACACTTTACAGCGTCGCTGGTCACAGGAGAACTAAATTGTCTCACTTTTTTTTTTCTTCTTTTTTGTGTCTTAGTTGTTAGATGGCTATGACAACTTTACCCGGATAAACTATATCTTTACCCGGTGACCGTTGAAGACTCTTAACCGAATAAAGTTAAGCGATCCATCCTGAGGGCACCCCCTGTGTGATATGCGTCAACAAGTAATTTTTATTACAGAAATTTTCACCTACCCGCAACATTTTTTTTTAAACTAATATATATAACTATAGTGTAGACAAATTTTCAATTGCCACATGGTTACATTATCTGTACCTTTCAAGTGACATTACAAACCATAGTGTAAAACATTAATGAGCGCAAAATTCACAAGTGTTGCCAACATAACACTTTCAACACTTATCATACTAACTGCAGGGTTGACACTGCCCGTTTATATGATTCATAACGACAGCCCTGCTATAAATACACTTAAGTAACGTGTACACAGCGAGATATGCTTATATTTTCATACTTGAATAACGGGAGCAGTTGTATTCACTTGAGGGATCTCGTCCAATCATATATTTTTTATGTTATAGTTTGAAAATTAAAAAAAAACATATATTCTGGTTCAAAAGCTATCACGCTGGGCATAATGTTTATTAAACATATCGATGCAAGAATGCATAAAAAAATGTGAAACATATTCAAAAACGTCAATTTTACATTCACAAATACGAAAGTAATATATTTTTAATTAAAAAATAAAATGGTTTTTCTAGTGTAGCGTGCAATATTAATTATATGGATACCTACGTTTATGCTTTCTAGCGTCTATATATTTTTATTTTTATATATATTTTTTAAAGAAGTTACTTCAAAAATGATAAGCCTGCTGAATTTCTTTGCGGATCTGCGCCGCATGCCGATCTGATAGTAGATTGTTAGATTAATTTCAAACAGAAAGAAAAATTGGCTATATGTAGGTATGTGTTCTTAAGAGGTTTATATATAATAAATGATAAAATTTAATTCCCTATTGAAGTTTTTATCATCATTATCAGCGACTTGACTTTTATCATCATTATTATTAGCCTTTGCTCGATACAGGAGTTCCTCACAAATGAGAGGATAGTGCCATAAATCGGTCTGGTTTAACAAACGCAAGAAAATGTTATGCATTTCCCAAGAGTGACGTCCTATACACTCGGCTGACGTTAACTCTATTTATTCGATTCTTTTTTTTATTTCTTATGGTGGCAAATGAGCAAGCAGCACACCTGACGGTAAGTGTCACTGCCGCCCATAGACCTTTGCAATGCCCAGGGCTATAGCTCTGGGTATTGCAAAGGTCACTCTGCCGGTGACAGCCTCCGCGGCCGTCTGCCTCAGGCGTAGCAGGGCCACGATGGTCGAACGCCCCCTTCGAAAGCCGACTTGAACGTCCGACAGATCGGGCCCATCTCTTCTAGATGTCGGACGATGCGGTCAGTGAGGACACGCTCCAACAGCTTACCCACATCGTCGAGAAGGACAATGGGCCTGTAGGCCGACGGCGAATCCTGGTGCCGTCCCGGCTTTGGCAGGAGAACCAACTTCCCTTCCTTCCAGCACTTAGGGAACTGTCCAGACGTCAGACAGGCATTGTACAGTCGCCTGAGGTGAGGTTCGAGGTGCTCGAGGAGCAACGTCAACACCCGGACTGGTATTCCGTACGGGCTGGGGGCCGTGGTGGCGGAACGAATCTTCGCCACAGCCTCCCCCACTTCTGACTCTGTCACGGGTGGAACACTCTCGTCGACCTCCCGGTCGTGATCTGGCGAAGCCATAACCGGGGGCGTGTGTTCTGACTGCCCCGGGAACAGCTTCTTGATCACCCTACCAAGGAGGTCGGGCTGGAGCGTCTCAGTGAAGGTAGGGCTCTGCGCGCGAAGCTTATTCAGCGACGCGCGATACGGGCGACCCCAGGGGTCACGGTCGAGACCGTCCAGCATCTCCTGCCAACTCGCGTCCTTGGCGGACCGGATGGCCAGCTGAAAGGCAGTCCGCGCACTACGGTACTCCTCATACAGCTGGCCCTCCCGCTCAGCATCGCGGCGACGCCGCCGGCTGCGGGTGTGGACCTTCGGGCACTAATGCACGCCGCACGAAGGTCCTCCAGTCTTGGGGACCACCAGTAGACCCCTGCTTCGGAGGCAGACGCCGAACCCTGGGCATGGCCGCATCGGTCAGCGAGAGAGCTGGAAGTTCAGCTTTGTGGATATGTTTTGGTTTGTAGACAGTGTCCTAGCTGTATCTCTAGTATCGTGAAGGTTCTTGAGCGCTAGTAACACCTACTCTCAGATGCGCTGCTTGCTCGTTTGCCACAACAAGCAATAAAAAGCTAAGGAAATCATGATGATGATAATTAAAAAAAAAATATCTCTGTGTTAATCAAATCGATGCCTTTGGGCAGTACTTAATATGAAATATGACCAATAATTCACTTTTGTAATATAAGTTACACTTTGGTAACCATAAATTAAATTATATCTTGCACTAGTCAAACACCTTAATGACAACCGAATAAAAATGTTTTATGTCAATAAAATGTAATATGGCGACCACACACGCTCAAAGTATTGCTTCGTTCAAAAATAAAACTCCCCGACATTTCGTGATGGCGCCGTTATTAATAGTATGTTAAATTGGGCACAATTGAATTCGTTATGGTGTGTTTAATCTCTTGAAGGGCATAAGAGCTTGTTTTATTAAATTACTACGAATAGATAACCATTTTTAATGTGACATTTCTAGGTGAAACGTATGTCGTGACAGTAAAATGGCGCGATATTTCATTATATACTTTAATAGAGCTGGTCTATGATCACTTATATGAATTTTCTTTTTTAATTGTGTATTTTGTGAGTGATAATTTTTTTTTTTCAAAATCTTAATAGTTACCATCTTCTCAAATCCTGATGAGGCATAGCTAGAAGCCATTACGTATTCTAGATTTCAATTGGGGACGTGGTGAATTAAATATCTAATTAAAGTACATTCAACAGATAAGCAGTCTCCACACATGTGAAGACTGCGATAGATGTGAAGACTGCGATAGATGTGAATGAAACGAAAGACACACTAATGTCAGTACTATTCAATTATGTGGCAATCCGCAATCTGTCTTAAACAGTTTTGGCGGCAATGCGAAAATACACGTCTTTAAAATTATATCTAATATGAATTGTCTAACAAAAATGTGTTTTAGAATCTTTTACTAGATCATTTTTATGACATTTAAATGAATGTAATATAAAAAGTGCGAATAGAATACAATCGTGTGTTTATGTTTAACCATTAAATACGGTAACCAGCGCTATTTTAAATGCGATATTAACACACTCTTTCTTCCGAATGAGCTAAGAAATATAAGGAAATTATTCTATAATTTGTGAATAAAACGTTAATAACTATAATCATTATCGTATCATCATCATCCTAGCTCATATATGCCCCACTGTTGGGCTCGAGCTTCTTCCATAATGGAAGGAAAATTGACCTACTATACCACGCTGGTCAGATGTGTTGGTATAGGGTTTTGTTTCGAGTTTTCCTTCTCTTGCATAGATGTTATATGCGTTTTTTATCCCTCAGTCGTCTCTTACGATCACCCACGGGTAAGATAGGGGTGGTGATTTGTATTCTTACTCCGTCACCATATGGACATTATCGTATGCATACGATTTTCATCTTTTGCTTATTCGGTCAGATAAACTTTAAAAGTATTCTCTGCTTGTTTAACTACGTGAAATATTTTTTATTAACTCTATTTATTGAGAAATGTCAATATCACAGTAAATTCACTTACATAATATTAAAAATAGGAAACAAATATCGCCCCATTAACATAAGCTATTAAACACTTTCCATCGCGGCTAACAAATGCGCGCGCTCATTCGGCCATCTTGGACTAATTTGACAGCTGTCAAAATAGCATTTAGTCTATGACGGATGGGTGTGATAGTATTAATGGTAAATTTTGTAATATGCTACTGCGTTCTTTTTTTATAAACGATTAAATAACAGTTGCTTTAGGAAGTGGTTCGGCTTATTTTAACGTTGTTTATCTATGACGTGTAATTTTTATTCGTTAATATCGTGTAGTTAATGATTAAACTGGTGTTCATTTTTTTAATATTTTGAAGTGTTTAACTGTATTCCACGCAATTGGAGGTTATGTTCGCTCTTTCCGTGTGGTGACGGAGTAAGAATACAACTCTCCTGTCACTACCTCGACCTCGACGTGTAGCGATAATATATACAATTAAAATCTTTCTTTCTTGTCCTTATGTGTTGTAAAACATGACTAATACGACAAAACATAATAATAGAGGTAGGGGCATATTGTTGACAGTCATCTGTCTACAGCCGCGGGCCGGTCCGTCCGGGCTAGTACCACACTCTCGCAGAAGACCGACGTCTGAGTAGTGACAATATGCTGTTGTGTTTCGTTCGGTGAGCGAGAAAGCCGTAAGCCCAATTTACTGGGCGGATTTCCCTGGTATTACAAAAGTTCATGAGCGGTAGTAACACTTACTATCAAGTGTGCTGTTTGCTCCTTTGCCACTATAAGCAATAATAAAAAGTAAAAACACACCACTGATATAGAGCGAATAGAGAATGCGGCAAATAGAGTGAACGGAGCGTTGGGACAACTTCTCGGTAGCTACCACCTCAGCCAGAAGGCACGTGTAGCAATACATAACGCAGTGTTTGTCCCAATATTACTCTATGGAAGCGAGAGTTCGGTATGCAGAAAAGAGCATGAAAGTAAAATTAATGCGATCGAAATGCGATCTCTACGGAAAATCTGTGGAGTTAGGCTGACCTATCGCATTCGTAACGACGACGTAAGAGAGCGAGTAGGTATGAAAGAGAGTATTGGTGTAAAGATGCGAAAGGGAATGTTTCGATGGTTCGGACATGTGGAAAGAATGCCGAACGAACGTCTGCTTAAGAAGATATACAATGCGAAAGTGGAAGGATGTAGGTACCGGGGGAGACCGAAACTAACCTACCTAGACCAGATTGGTCACGTACTGAAGGAACGTGGAGTCAAGAGTCTCCGAAACCGGCGAGCGTGTATGAAGAGAATTATGAATGTTGAGGAAGCGAGTGAAGTATGCAGAGATAGAGTTCTCTGGCACTCTGTTCTCTCTGCCTACCCTGCAAGGGATATGGCGTGATGATATGTATGTATGTAGAAGGTGAAAATTGAATGAAACATGTATTTATTTCTACTGAAGAGTATAATAATTATGGTATGTTTGATTTATAACTATATTTATGCTTTATCATCATCATCATCATCATTCTCCTATTCTTATCCCAATTGCTTGGGGTCGATGCAATATGTACTTTTCTTTCATAGTATATATTGTAAAAGTTATGGGCAATAATTTTATGAGCGGGCGCCTGCCAAACGCTCCTTGGGAATGTAATTGTTGACCAAACGACATCAGATGGAACTCCATCTGATGCCGTTTGGTCTGGATGAAGGCCTGGGGCAGTTGTAGTTCATAAGGCTTATAGACGTCTTTTACGACATCCACGATCAAAGTAAGGGTTGGGTTGGTAGTATTTGTAGCCGCTACCACACTTTAATGAATTCTCTAGAATATAGAAGTTTAATAAATAGAAGAAAAGATATACAACTTTAAATAAATTAATGTAAGGTCATAAGGATTCTTAGAAACGATCATCAATTCTTACTTCTATAGTGACAAAGATATATAAGTTATCTGACAGTGAAATAAAATATGTATGTATGTGTATGTATATAAAAAAAATCTACGTATCAATTTTTCTTAAATTTCAAATCAAATCAAACATATTTGATGTAATCAATCTAATAAAATAAAATTAAAACATTGTTTGTTATTAATATTCATCAAATGTATCACTGGTGGTAAATCATTGAGCTATTAATATTTGAGGTTAGGTTGTGTGGTTGGTGTAAAGAAACCATATATCACGGGTTGTGATACAGGAGTGTACAGACGGAGGCAAGATTGGTTATCTTTATCATCCTGCTTTTTCCAATTTGGTTGCATAGGTGGCGTAGTGGTTAAGATACTGACCTTCCGTACCAATGTCGTGCGTTCGATTCCTACGCAGGACAATACTTGGTGTGATCCACAAAGTGTTGTTCTGAGTCTGGGTGTAATTTGTCTGCGTTAATTATATGTTTTCAAGTCCTCCGCAATACATGGTTTTATTTCCTTAGTTCAGAGTGGTGTCTTTTAAAGAAAAGAAAAAAGACATTGTTATGTACTCTACTGTCATCGTGCATATCGCAAAAAAATTACTATAGTTTTATGACTGGCCAACTGCTTGACTGCAAATCTCTTTTCGAATGTATTTGTTTACCAGACGGCATTAAATGGAGTTGAGACAAGTCGTTGTAAAGCTCTTAATCGCCTTTTACGACACTCACAAGTAATGTATTTGTAGGTAGTATTTGTAGCCGCTAACACACAGGAAAAAGTCGAGATTGGTAGTATATACTTTATATTTATATCTACCCAACCAATTGTAGGAAACTGTTGCTGTGATTTACATGTGGTGACGGAGTAAAAATACAATTCATCAGCGTACTATCTTACCCATAGGTGATCGTAAGAGACGACTAAGGGATATAAAACGCATATAACATCTATGCAAGAGAATAAAAACTCTAAACAAAACCCTATACCAACATATCTGACCAGCGCGGTATGGTAGGTCAATTTCGCTTCCATTATGGAGAAAACTCAATCCCAGCAACATATATGAGTTGATATAATGGTGATGATGTTGGCATGAAAAAATCTCTGCTTAAACCTAGTTTAAATCAGAATATATCATGGTATTCGGCAAACGCAGCAGCAGGTAGTTCATTTCAGAACCCGAACGTGTATGGGAGACCTGAATAATGGAAAATATAGGTCTTGAATTTTATCAACTATATACTTTCAAATCACTGAGAATATTATACATACATACATATCATCACGCCATATCCCTTGCAGAGTAGGCAGAGAGAACAGAGTGCCAGAGAACTCTATCTCTGCATACTTCACTCGCTTCCTCAACATTCATAATTCTCTTCATACACGCTCGCCGGTTTCGGAGACTCTTGACTCCACCTTCCTTCAGTACATAACCGATCTGGTCTAGGTAGGTTAGTCTCGGTCTCCATAGGTACCTACATCCTTCCACTTTTGCATTGTATATCTTCTTAACCAGGCGTTCGTTCGGCATTCTTTCCACATGTCTGAACCATCGGAGCATTCCCTTTCGCATCTTTACACCAATACTCTCTTTCATACCTACTCGCTCTCTTACGTCGTCATTACGAATGCGGTCGGTCAGCCTAACTCCACAGATTTTCCGCAGAGATCGCATTTCGACCGCATTAATTTTACTTTCATACTCTTTTCTGCATACCCAACTCTCGCTTCCATACAGTAATATTGGGACAAGCACTGCGTTATGTATTGCTACACGTGCCTTCTGGCTGAGGTGGTGGCTGCCGAGAAGTTGCCCCAACGCTCCGTTCACTCAATTTCCCGCATTCACTCTTCGCTCTATATCAGTGGTGTACCTTCCATCTCGGCTAAATCCACATCCAAGATATACAAATTCATCCACTTGCTCTAGTACATCATTACATATTGTTACTCTTACATCTGTTCTGGTTTCATCTCTTTCAAAGACCATTATTTTGGTTTTGCTCACATTCACGCGTAGAGCCCTTTTCTTACAATCTTCTGTCATTGTGTCGACTAGGGTCTGCCGGTCAGTCGCTGACTGTGCCAGCAGGACTGCATCATCTGCATAAAGCAGAGCAGTGACCACTGAGTCGCCCATCTGGACTCGCACATTCATATCGTTCAACCTTTGGAGACATTTATCCAGATATATGATAAACAGCCTGGCTGACAGGACGCACCCCTGCTTAACGCCGATATTGACGTCAAACCAAGGCGACATTCCACTATCCAGCCGCACACAGGCTCTACAGCCCATGTAACTGGACTGCACAGCCTGTAGCAGTTTACCGTTAATACCATATTCCGGTAAAATGTCCCAAAGTTCCTTTCGTACAACCGTGTCAAATGCTCTCTCCAGATCCACAAAACTGCAGAAAACCCTCTGACCTAGAGCCAGATGTTTCTCCACAATGTTGCGCAGAGAGAACACTTGATCCATGCATCCCCTTCCACTCCTGAAACCTCCTTGTGTCTCACATAGTAAACCATATAGAGAATATTATACGATTTACTTAACTCACTGTAAATAAAAAATAGCACTTGTACATCAAAACGTTCTGAATACGTTTATCCAAAAAAATTACAAATTTTATTATGGCGTTGCTAGATTTTAACTATTGACATTAGTGTTGCCAGTTCCCAAAATATAAATAGTGCCCTTCGTACTGAGCATTTCACATGTAATTCACTATTCATAAAAAATATATGAGTGCCAAGAAACCTATCCACACTGGTCTCTTATATATTTGTATTAAGTTTTATTTCAAGTTTTCCTTCTCTTACATAGATTTATATGTATATCATCTCGTTGCCTTTTTGTTTACACCCATAAGTAAGATAGGGGGTGGTTAATTGTCTTTCTTATTATTCCAAGAAATTTTCTATATTGAGTTAATAAACGGTAGTTAGGTTTGATATCAAGTAACATTACAAGTCAGTTTCACCACCATGTGTACCGAGTCCGGTTACCACGCGGTGGTTCTAAAAATTAAGTCATCACTCACAGCTCTTTGTTAGTTTTTTTTTTGTAAATGCCAAGCGGGACGGTATTATGTGATATATGGCTAATTATTTATTTGTCTAATATTATTAATATTATAAATCACAATGTGAGTCTTTATGCTATGTGATGGCGGCTACGTATACTACCAAGCCCTACATTGTGTCTGGCTGCCCAGCTGTACATAGGCGTGGACCAATTCCATCTGATGTCGTCTGGCCAGCAATTACATTAAGAAGGAGGGTTGACTTAAGACATGTGGTATCCTGGTGGAGTTGCAGTACACGTGAAAACGGTTGCATGACTTTGCTGTAATCGGGAGGAAGGAACAACGTATGGTTTTTAGCAGGTCGTGACGCTTTAGTTGGCGCTGAGACCGGCATACCTCATCACTCTCCTCTGACGTGGGTATGCGTAAACGCATTTTTCCACGCAAAAATAGGCAGGCGGTATAACATTAAACCATTGCAAAATCGTTTGCAATATCTACGATATAAGAAGAGTACATATTGTCTCGAGGAGTAGTAATTGGGATAAGAGTAGGAGAATAATGAATGATGAAATGACTATGTGTGATTGTATGCTGTGTAGTGCCGGCTACGAATACTATCAACCTTCACATTGATTATGGCTATCCTAAAAGACGAAGAGCTGTTTATAGATCTGGGCCAACTTCATCTGATGTCGTCTGGTCAATAAATAAATTCTCCAAAGAATGTTGACGTCAGGCAAGTTGGTCATAAAACTATTATCGAAACTTTAACAATACGTACGATGGTAGAAGAATATATATTGCGTTGACAACAAGTAATTAATAAATAAAAGAAAAGGAATTATTTGCAATTAAGGAATGGTGGGTTTCCGTGTGGTGACGGAGTAAGAATACTATTCACCACCCCATATCTTACCCGTGGGTGATCATACGAGACGACTAAGGGATAGAAAACGCATATAACATCTATGCGAGAGAAGGAAAACTCGACACAAAACTTTATACCAACACGTCTGACCAGCGCGGTATAGTAGGTTAATTTCCCTCCCATTACGGAGGAGGCCCGAGCCCAACAGTGGGACATTTATGGGCTGTGATGATGATGAAGGAATGGTGAATAATCATTCAAAAGTGATTAAATCTCGTGCCCAGTACCTAGTGCACTAGTAATGACAGTTAAATGTTAAAGAAATTAAATAACTTTTTAAGCATAAACCCATCCAACTTCTTCTTATAATCCTTATTTTGACAGCAAACTCTTCAATGAATAAAAAAACATACGCTCAAAAGGGACGAAGCTATACGAGTAAATGAGAAAGCGCTATCTCGCTCTTTGGGTGGCACAGTGACTCATGAGCAGATAGTAAAAGGATTAAAATGGTCCTTTAATGTATAGTGCGTTCCATAAATAGCTGACCAAAAGATTAACATAATTTGGGAAGTTTTTTTTATAAATAATTAATTATTATAAGTAATTAATTTTAAATGGTTACGAAGGAAGAATCCATCACCCCCTATTTCATCACCTCTTACCTAGTCTGTGGGTATCGTAAAAACCACTAGATATATAATACGAATATAAAATCTATGAAAGAGATGACTCGAAGTAAAACCCTGTACCAACACGTCTGACCAGCGTCTGACCAGCTACTATACCAATAATAGGTCAATTTGCCTTCTATTATAGAGAAGGCTCGAGCTTACGATGATGATGGTGAACTCCACGTAAATGGGATGTAAAAAACAAAGCGGACACAGTATTGTATTCTGCAATAAGAATTTTCTAAATTAGTCCTTTATTTAAACCACTACCTACAAGTCTTTCCTAAAAAGATAAAATCTACATAATAATCCTATTGGTGTTATAAAAACCTGTAGTTTATAAACAAATTATATGTAGATCGGATAAATGGACTGCACAGGTATCGTAGTGGTTGAAATACCGTGCCAAATGTCGCGGATACAATGCTTACACAGGACAATATTTTGAGTGATCAAGAAACTGTTGTTCCGAGTCCAAGAGTAACTTATGTTCGTTAATTAAATTTCTGTAATGGCCACAATATGAGGGGTTGTTGTGTAAGTACGAAAATATGG
The DNA here is from genome assembly GCA_905163515.2 of Lymantria monacha. NCBI lineage: Eukaryota > Metazoa > Arthropoda > Insecta > Lepidoptera > Erebidae > Lymantria > Lymantria monacha. The sequence continues at coordinate 29,411,380 of LR991095.1, read as the reverse complement.
CTTTAATCTCACTATAAAATTCAAAAAAAATCTATATATAAAACATAACATCATTCATTTATCTCAGCTCGGATACATGTCACTACACTGCTGAGCTCGAGCCTTCTCCACAATAGGGAGGAAATTAACCTAACATATCATCCGTCACACGGATTGGTATAAGATTTGATTATGAGTTTTTCTTGCGTAAACATTATCTCCAAATTGAATCCCTTAGTCCACAGTTTAAGCGTTCCCAGAAAAAATAAGCAATCACTATAAGAAAAACCATAAGATGGCTATGTACCATAATATTTACACATTTTATTTGGAGGTGTAGATTGAATTGTAAACCATATACATAATAGTTTCAATTCTACTTTCATACATTCATGCATCAGAATTATTGGCGTATAACAATACAGTGTATAGAGTGGTGTTTTCAATGAAGGGGTGACAATACGATCAGCACAGATTTTGACGAGACTAGAGGGCTGTTTACTACCCTGATTTAGAAGTTTCTTACTCTGTTTGTACGATGGCATTCTAATAATTGAAGAAAATTTTCGATTGCTATTATGAATCTTAGTTGAAAATAAATAATACAACTAATTATGTGAACACAAGACCTCAAATTTCACTTTCAAACCATTGAACCAATGAATCATCAGTATAATATAAATAATGAACTTGTTTTTTGATATTTCAATGTAATCCCACACATCATCGATTTTGATCACTGATTTATGGTACGGATCTCGAGTGTCATCTCAGCGGTCAAGTGGGTTGCCATTGAAAAAAACAAACTGTGAGTTAAATATTGTAATGTTGTTTATTTAAATGATTTTTGAGAGGCACGGAAGCAAATGGGTGTGAAAGTTTGCTTTGCAGTTTGCAGTTTTTTTCTTTATTAGATATATATTAATAGGTAATATTATAGATAGGTACTGTTTTTTATAAATAATGCAAAAATGAAAGTTAATGGAAGATAGATAAAGTAAATTTTAGAGGGAACGGATGTGACAATGTATAAACGTAATTTTTTTTAAATGCAAATTTTGATAAAATTAATATTAAAATTACCTAGCGGTATTTTATTTATCGCATTTCTTGTGGTGATGGAGTAAGAATGCAATTCACCACCCCATATCTTATCTTTTTCTTTTTTTTTTCGCAAGGTGTGACCATGGATGTGTTGTCGCGCCCCGGCAAATCGGCCCGGGGTGACGGAAGAGGCGGCGCGCAACCCCATGGACCCACCCTGCAAACACCTCTCTTCGCCGTACGAGCGGGCCACCGGTACTCGATCTTTGACTTCGGTGGCCCGCCCGGCGGTATACCCTTGCGGGTTCCTCTCTCGTCGTCCTCACGCGGTGGCCTCACGTCGGGTGACCGGACAGTTCCCCGGTCCGATCACCCGAAGCCTCAGGCGCAGATATTCACGCCTGCGACGCCCCGGCCACTGACGGCGGCCCGGGTCGGCGCAGGCGTGGAGGATTCCCGAATCCTCCCGGACTCGTTCCGCCGGATCCTTCCGCGAGATGACAGCCTCGTAGAAGGCGGCGACCGCGTCCCAGTTCCTGACGCTGTCGACCATCGCTTTCGCGACAGCCGGCAGCGTCAGGTCGGCACCGATAACAGCGACGAGGTCACGGCGCTGCCCGTCCCAGCTTGGACATACCTCGATCGTATGTTGCGCCGTGTCCTCGTCACTGCTGCAATGGTGGCAGGCCGGCGTCCACTCCCTATACGTGACCGTGTGCAGGTACAAGCTGAAGCATCCGTACCCCGACAACACCTGCACCAGTCGAAAGGAGAGGACTCCGTGCCGCCGCTCCATCCACTTCATCAGTACGGGCCGGAGGGCCTCAACGGTAATAACACCGTGTCTAAGCCTCTCCAGCCACGTAACTCAACGGGCGATGACGTTTCGGCGGGCGTCCTCGCGCCAGGTGGCTATCTCGCTCAACGATGGGGAGCCACCTTCGTCGCGCACTGAGGTAACCCGCCGGTAGAGGTCGGAGAGCATCTCCGCCTCTAGGTCCCACAGGGATGTCCCGGCCAACAAGCATGCTGCCTCGGTCGATACCGTGCGGTACCCGCAATTAGCTCTGACCGCCATGACTCTCTGTGGTCTCCACAGAACAGCCCTGAGCTGGGTGTTCAGAGCCCTCGCCCACATGGGTGCGCCGTACATGGCCATCGAACGGATCACCTCCGCATACAGCCGTCGGCCCTCGAAGCTGGGTCCGCCCACGTTCGGCATTAACCGCGAAAGGGCGGACGCCGCGCCGACCACCCGGGGAGCAATTCGGCGAAAATGCTCCCGGAACTACCATCGCCCGTCATGCACCAGACCCAAGTACTTCAGATGGGCCTGGATACTGATCTGGATGGAGTTAACGACTAACGAGGCGCCGATTGGCAGCCTTACGCGTGGCCCATGGAATAATAGGGCCTCCGTCTTATTTAAGGCCACCCTGAGCCCCAGCGCCTAGATTCGCCTGACCATCTCCTCGGTGCCGATAGTGGCCAGGCTCGCCGCCTCTTCGAGTGTCCTGCCCCGGGCTGTGACGAGCGTATCGTCAGCATAGCATTCATTTACCAACCAGGGGGGCAGCCGGTACCCTGGCTGGAGCATGCTAAGAACAGAACAACCCATCTGCCATGCATCTTCTGGCCGCACGCCAGAACTTAAAATTCTGGGTGATTTCCGAAATCGAAGGTACATTCGAAATTCTTTATAGAGGTTGTCTTCCTCGCGGTCCGGGCGGTTAAGCCAAGACCCTCGCTCCTGAAACTACAGGTTTACGATTTGTCGACGGTGGCATATGTTTGCCCAGCCCTCAAATGAATGAGTGACTGAGCCCGTCGAAGATTCGCGTCCGGTCACCCTCTACGAGTAGAGGGCTAGGAGCGAAACAGGGCTTCCCAAACAAGGGGACCCGCCCTAGCGCCAGATATTTGCTACGGGAGACAATCCATCAGAAGGATCTGGGGGACTGCCGCCCGCACCCAGGGTACACCACGCGGAGGTTTTTGACATCGTACAATTATATCTTATCTCAGGGTGTTGTAAATGACTAAAGAATATAAGCGTGGAATCTGGCCCAGCCATTTATGCTGTGTAGTTCGTTGAGGATCATACTGGAGCTAATACTTGCTAAACTTTTAATAAACATACATATCAATTAATTTAGAATTAGTAATTAAAAAAGTAGCAAGCCCGCTGCGTTTCTTCTGTTTCTGATTTCTTGTCGGATTTTCTCAGCTTGTGGCCGCGTTTCGATCCGGTGGCAGATTATTGGATTTGTTTCAGACTAAATGTAGAATTGACGGTAGGTATGTAAGTACCCTTATGAAACTTATCGATAATAAATGATTTGATTTTATAATATAAATATAGTTTACAAACTAATCATACAATAATTGTACCCTTCAGTAAAAATAAATAAATACATGTTTCAGCATTTATTAAATTTTCATCCTCTAAAAGTAAAAATAGGGGTTTACATTTAGGTGTGATACTTTTAATTTAGATATGTGGTAGCGGCTACGAATACTACTACCCCTTAATTTGCTCGTGGATGTTGTAAAAGACGACTAAGAACCTTATAATGACCTAGGCCAACTCCATCTGATGCCGTTTCATTATAAAACTATTTTGTTCATAAAACTATTGCCAATAACTTATACAATATATACTATGAAAGAAGAGTACATAATGCATTGCATGCACCCCAAGTAATTGGGATAAGAGTAGGAGAATGATGATGACTTTTACTTTAAGATGAAGAAGGGCTTAAAATAGAGTATGAAATTTCGTTTAATATTTTATACCATAGATACTAAAGAAAAAAAAAATAGAAAAGAAAAATGTTTCGAATAAGAACGTCATATATATTTAAGCCGACAAAATCGTGAGTAAAAGATAAGATCTGATTTTTTCGTGAATATTTTTGATATATAAAAAGGGGAATCATGGCTCCAGGCGGTTCAGTAAAGCCTAAGGAATGTGGTTGGTAGTCAAACTCGCTAATTGCAATTCGATTCGCTACATGCTAAAAATTGATGATTCAATCCAACTGACTTTAGGGTACGGTAGTTTTTACAATTTAATTAGAACCATTCAATAAAATCATGTTTTAGATTGATATACTATATTTTTATTAAATAACTAGCTTTTACGTGCGGCTTCGCTCGCGTTGAAGCCGTTAAATAAATATCAAAGATGATACATTTCAATAGAACTGATACAATGTGATTCAGTATTTAAAAATTACCTACTACATACAAAGAAGTTACCGTATCCGTAATTTTTATTAATAATAAGTATCTTATGTCCTTCCTATAATACATCAAAGACAATGCGTAGGTACAAAGTTTCAAGATAATCGGTTAATTAGTTTTGGCGTGAAAACGTGACAAACAAATTTACATTCACATTTATAATATTATATAAGTAGAGAAATAAGGATACTAAAAATATGAAGGATATGCGTCAATAATTTCTGATGTTTACGCGAATATTACACATTTGAAATAAAACTATTTTTACGGATTTTACCGAGTTTGTACAGGAAGATCTGCCGTGACCATGAATGCTGTAGTGTTTGAAACGTTGGGAAATAGAAAATGCAATACAAAGACGATGGATTACGATAAAAATATTTATCATTTCAAAAGAATAAGTAAGTCTTGTATTGTGTGATAGCAGTTACGAATACTACCAACCCTTACTTTGCTCGTGGATGTCGTAAAAGACGACTAAGAGCCTTATCGACCTGAGCCATCAGGCCACCAAAAATTACGTTCTCAAGGAGAGTTCATATCAGATAGGTAGCTGGTCATAAAACTATTGCCAATAATTCTTTCAATATATATAATAGAAGAAGAGTACATTGGCTCACGCAGTTCATCCATCCTTACTTTGGTCTTCCCTTACCCCTGAAGCCCTCAATATTCATACTTAAATCTTGCCTCACAACATTACTTTCATCCCGTCTCATCACATCTCCATACCATGTCAACATTTCACTCCTTAACTTTGCCGTCACTGGCGCAACTTTCAAACTTCTTCTAATATGTTTATTTGTTATTTTTTCATTCTCGTCACACCACACAACCATCTCAACACGTTCATTTGCCACTATAAACAATACAAAATAAATAAAGAAGAGAATTGTAAAAACATTGTAGTTCGTACAAAGTATTGTCCTGTACGGGAATCCAACTCGCAACAGTTAAACAATTCACAGTCTACAGTCAATATATATTATAATATATATTATTCCCAATGAAACAGTTGATATTTTTATGAAGCTCTCGCACTTTTCATATTTTGTTTTTAGATATTTAATTAGTAATTTTTTTGTCTGTCCGTTTGAGCGTCACTGATAAAAGCAATTTTATTATTAAGCAATTTGGATTGGTTGTTTGTTTGTAGAAAACCTGTTTGTATATAATTGTCTGCGAGTGTTTCAGCTATGTCTAAGGTCTATGACCAGTGTGTGTTACCAGCGACTTACAGCATAGAAACTTGCTGGTATTTTGACCATTTTAATCCCACCCCATTCTTACCACTGTAACTTGTAAGCTGGAATCCACAATAGTCTTCATAGATGTCACCAAAATTTGACCCTTGGGTTATCATAGAAAATGCTTTTAATTGTCTTGGAATCCTGAACAAATTTAATTAGAGATATTGAATACTAGCTTTTGCCCGCGGCTTCGCCCGCGTAAAAGGTTACTTTCCTAAACTTTTTCATCCCCTGTTTTTATTTTACTCCTTAAGAGTAAATTTTTTACAGAATTTTAATGTCATATTTATTTATATCTAATCAATAACCTGAAAATAAGTTTTAAGTTTCAAGGCATACATCTTTTCATCCCCCTTTATAACCCTGTTTTACATTAAAAAGTAGGCTATGTCCTTTATCAGGCTCTAGACTATTTGTGTACCGAATTTCATTTAGATCAGTTCAGTAGTTTTGGCGTGCAAGAGCGACAGACAGACAGACAGAGTTACTTTCGCATTTATAATATTAGTAAGGAATAAAGAGATGGAAATGTTGGATTCCCATTTCCTTTCCATATAATATTGAAGACATGACACAAAATTTACAAATAACCTAATAAATAAGTGATTGTTTAGTCTGTAAGAAGTGCAACAGTACAGAAGCAAGTATATGACAGAGTTTAAAGTAAGCCTATATGTGAGCGTTAAGATTGATTAGTATATGGTAGCGGCTATGAATAATGTCAATGATTATTTTGCTCGTAGATATCTTAACAGATAAATAAGAACTTTATATCAACCTGGACCAAACACTATTGCTAAAAATTCATGCAATATGTACAATGTAAGAAGATGTACTCTTCTTAAAAAAGTAATAGGGTACTAAGAGGCCAACACACACAACAACAACGTGGGCCAACTCCATCTGATGCCGTTGCTTCATGAAACTATTTTGTTCATAAAACTATTGCTTATAACTTTTACAATATGTACTATGAAAGAAGAGTACATATTGTATCGATCATACGTAATTGAGATAAGAGCAGGTGAGTACTGTTTAAGTACAGCAGAAACACCTGGATTTTCTCGAATTGCTGCAAGATTCGTGTAATACATATATTAATTCCATTTTTCTATCATCTTACTCATCTCGTATGCTTGCAATTGCTGGGCTCCAGTCTTCTACACGATAGGAAGGAAATTGACCTACCATATAATGTTTTTTAACCAGGTTCATCATCATCATCATCTTAGCTCATATATGTCCCACTGTTGGATTCGAGCCACCTCCGCAATAGGAGGGAAATCGACTTAGTATACCATGCTGGTCATGCGTGTTGGTATAGGTTTTTGTTTCGAGCTTTCCTTCTCTTGCGTAAACATTATATGCGATTTATGTCCCTTAGTCGTCTCTTACGATCACCCACGGGTAAGATAGAGGGGGATATAGGTGGTGTATTGTATTCTAACACCGTCACCACACGGAAAAACGTTTTTTTAACGTAAGCCAGGTTGTTATAGGTTTTCATTTCGACGTTTCTTTCTATTGCATAGGTATTACCTATCTGAATATTGTGTCTCTTTAGTTATATTTTAAGATACGAACGGGTAAGAGACAGTGAGCGAGTTTCTTGTTCTGTCACTACACGTTTACACCAACGACATCTAAATTGAAAGTAACACCTAATTGTGGTAGGACCACGCTGTTGACAGTTCTCTGTCTACAGCCGCGGGCCGGTCCGTCCGGGGTAGTACCACACTGAGCAGAAGATCGATGTCTGAGGAATGGCAATGTGCTGTTGCGCTTCGTTTGGTGAGCGAGAGAACCGGAAGCCCAATTGGGTGGGTAAGGAATTTTATTGGTAGGCAGCGGCCTAAGCCTTAGGCCGCTGCCTACCTTGGTATTGCAAAGGTCCATGGGCGGCAGTGACACTTACCATCAGATGTGCTGCTTGCTCGTTTGCCACCATAAGGAATAAAAAAAAATGTTATCTTTTTTTATTTTCAAATAAAAACCACACCTCACATTAGGGAATACATTTTTGTATTGCACGGGACTTTGCGAATATTTTATAACATTCATAAACATTCGTAGATAGAAGAAAACATTGCCTTCTTCGGGAATCAAACTCAGGACACTTAAGGACCCCTTGGTTTACTGGTCGCAAGTGACCGGTGATCTTGTGTAGGAATGGAACCCGGACACTTGGTACTATAACTAGATATGTTAACCACTGCGCTATCTATGCGGTAGAATTAAAAATAAAGGTTAAGCATAACCATGAAAGGTCACCGACAGGTTACCATAAACCACAAACACGCAGACAGACAAAAAGACGAGTGCGGAAGACGTCTCAATTAGTCCGAGGAATAATCTCCAAATAGATAACTCATTAACAAACAATAATATATCTTATTATTAACAATATTAAGTCTAAAATCAACTAAAGTCTAAATCAATTTGAAATCCCTTAATAAAATCCTTTAAATTAATTTTCAAACTAAAGTTAAACTTATTACTAATGTTATAAAGTAGAAGTTTCTATGTATGAATAATTCTAAAGAAAACATGTATACATGTTATGCTAATTTAAATTGTATTGAGATAAAGATAGAGTATGTTTTAGTTTGTGCTTGTATGTATGGCCGGTCGAGCTTGAAATGTTTTGGTGACATGAACGAACGGCTAAGAACAGTGTTATAGAGTAGCATTAGCAATTTTCTTTTTTGGTATTTTAATTTTTGAAGTTTATTTGAATGGGACTATTCCCACCACATGCTCACCACTCCCAAAAGCTATCATACACAGAGAGCTATAAGCGTATCAAACATCTAAAAATATAAATAACGCCTATATTTAGTTCTTACGCAATAAAAATGTGTGATTAAAAGAAATACATAATATTATTTTGTAAAATCTATAAGTAAGATAGAAAATGATCTACTATTTCACGTTAGACGAATTGTTATAGAATTTTATTTCGATATTGCCCTCTCTTGCAGTAGTGTTATTTACTGATGTCTTTTGGTCTTTAGTGAAAGGAAAATAAACCATTCATTCGTTCTATACCTTGTCGAAGTTCAGTATTAGATACACGGAGGGTGATTATGCTATAAGGGTCCAGCTTAACAAGTGACTTGGTAATCAAATTTACTTTTATAAGTTTTACAAAAGATTCTGTTTAATCATATGTAAAGCATTATATTCTAAACTTTTCACTATATCATTATTAGCCTGTCCTCGTAACCACACTTTTACAGGGCCTCTTATGACATTCGAACGCCGATACCTTAAAAAGTTCACACAAATCATTCCTATCTTTTTGGGTCTCCCACGATTCCTACGCCATCTACATTCATATATAACCGTTCTTGTCACTTTCCTTTTATTCCTCCTCATCACATATCCATACCAAGATATTCTCGTGTTGCACTTATGTCAATTTCAAACTTTCCTTCATAATCATAATCCTGCTTTTATCCCAATTACTTGCAGTTAACGCTAAATGTACCCCTCTTCCATCGTATATATTGCATAAGTTATTGCTAGTTTTATGACCGGCTGCCTGCTTGACGTTGATTCTCCTTGGGAATGTAATGGTTGACGGTATCAGGTCTTAGATCAAATCTCTTAATTGTCTTTTACATCCACGAGCAAAGTAAGGGTTAGTATTCACAGCCACTACCACACAGCACAACTTATTCAATATTTAAGCTTCCTTTAATATATAACATAAGTTATTTTCATATGATGTAGTTAAAATAATAATCATCTCAGCTTATATACGAACCAGTGCTGGATTCGAGCCTCCTCCATAATAGAAGATAAATTGACCTACCTACTATACCACGCATACCAGTTAGCATCTTATAAGATTTTAATGCAAGTTTTTCTTTACTTGAATATATATTAATGATATTATTTATATACCATATCCACAAGTCTTCTTTTACGAATCCCATCATCATTCTGCTACTATCCCAATTCTTTGGAGTGATCCAATAAATACTTATTCTTCTACCATCGTATATATTGCAAAAGTTTTGACAATAGTTTTATCATTGAGCGTCTACCTGACGTCAACCCTCCTTTGTAATGTAATTGTTGATCAGAAGAGAGTAGGCAGAGGTCTACGTAAGCTCTTAGTTGTCTTTTATAAAATCCACGAGCAATGTAAGCATTGGTATTATTCATAGCCACCGTAATACATCAAATCGCCTTTCGCGATATCCACGGTTAATAAAAAGTATTGTGAATTGTATTTTTACACACGAAAAAAATTAAAGTAATAATAAATTAAAAAAATATTTATTATAACACGTCTCTACGGCACTTTATCGTGGGTGGCCTGACCACCCAGCTTTCCAGTACTCATATGTTTGCGCTTAAATTAGGCTGTGTGCTCTTAATACCTAATTCTGTATACGTAATAATATCACAGTGCTAGGGGGTAAGCAGAGACAGTATGGACTCCTATCATCATCACCAATTTACTCTTTGGAAAGATCAGATATGATTTCTATTTTTTTCGCTTTATTTTATTATTATCTCACATATGTTCCACTACTAGGCTTTAGTGTTCTCAAAAATTGGAGCGAAATTGACCAACTACGCTAGTCAGACGTGTTGGTATAGGGTTTTAATTTAGATTTGACATCTTCTGCATAGATGGTATTAGCCATTGACATTTATTAGCATATTATATCTCTTAGTCGCCTTTACGACACTCGGATTAAGATCCAATACTGGTAAGAAAAAAGGGGAAAAAACGTATGATAACAGAGTAACAGTCACCAGGAATTGTATTCTTAATCAGTCATAATTTTTTTCTATAAATCTTTGAAAATAAAATATATCTTTTTAATAGATTTCTTGTATTTTTTCACAAGAAAAACTTTTAAAATCTTTTAAAATAAAAATATTTTACGTATTTTATCACGTTTGTATTTGATTTGTAATTTACTGACGTTTCTGACAGCTTTCAGCGTTCACGGTACGGGTGGACTAGTCTAGTCTAGTTTAGACTAGTCCTCCCGTAATCAAAACGGTAAAGAAACGTTGCGAAATTAAAATTAAATATAAACGCAATAAAATCCATAAAAACAATTAGTTATATTACAAAAAAAAATATATCTCTCGTCTTATTTTTTACAGATATATTTAATAATTCTTTTTTGTATGGGTTAGCATGTTGTGCCACAATAGCGACGGATGAGAGAGGGCTGCATGTAGCAGAGATGCGAATGTTAAGATAGATGTATAGCCTGACGAAATTGAGAGTGGATAAGATAAGAAATGAGCATATAATAGAAAGTTTGAAAGTGGCGCCAGTGACGGAAAAGTTGAAAAGTGAACGCCTGAGTTGGTATGGACATGTGATGAGACGGGATGAAAGTAAGGTTGTGAGAAAAGTTTTTAGTATGAATGTTGAAGGCTTTAGGGGTAAGGGAAGACCGAACAAAAGATGGATAGACTGCGTGAAGCATGATATGAACAGAAAGGGAGTGAACGCAGAGATAACATCGGATAGGATTGAGTGGAAGAAAAGGACCCCAAGTAATTGGGATAAGAGCAGGGTAATGATGATGATTTATTAAAATTTTAATATGATTAAAATTACCATGTGTATTTTCTCAATTCTGTGAAATATTTTATTTCTATTTTTTCATTCTTATAACAAATATCGCAGAGTAATCTTTTAGTTAATGTTTTTTTTTTCGTCTCTTCACTTCGTTCGGTGAACGAAAAAGCTGAAAGCCCAAATTTCTATCTGGGTTTTAATACGGGAGGGAAATTTACCTAGTACCTACACCACGCTGGTCAGGCGTATTGGTATTGTTTCGAGTTTTGCTTCTCTTGTAGAAATATTATATGCGTTTTATATCCCTTAGTCATCTCTTATGATCACCCGCGGGTAAGATAGGGGGTGGTCAATTGTATTCTTACTCCGTCACCATACGGATAATTATATCTAATAATGGATGTCAATAGGCTGAATGGATGAAAATATTACGTCAAATTATATTATATCCATATATCATTTTTCAATGTCTTAATCAATTTTAATTAGGGCGCCATTATAAGTGGTATAATAATTTTAAAAGCCTCCAAAATGGCGGTCGGTGTGTCTAGAAACTAGTTTAACAACTTAATTTAGTTTTATCTGTTATTTATATACTTTATTAATGTTATAGTATTCGCAAGTGTGCGACAGTTGAGTGGCGGCTGTTGGGGCTTAGGGTCGATTATATTCATTATTTAATTTTACAGTTACAAGTTTATTGTAAATGCGATTAAATGCGATCTCTACGGAAATTCTGTGGAGTTAGGCTGACCGATCGCATTTGTAACGAGACGTAAGAGAGCAAGTAGGTATGAAAGAGAGTATTGGTGTAAAGATGCGAAAGGGAATGTTCCGATGGTTCGGACATGTGGAAAGAATGCCGAACGAACGTCTGGTTAAGAAGATATACAATGCGAAAGTGGAAGGATGTAGGTATCGGGGGATACTGCGACTAACCTACCTAGACCAGATTGGTTACGTACTGAAGGAAGGTGAAGTCAAGAGTCGCCGAAACTGGCGACCGTGTATGAAGAGAATTATGAATATTGAGGAAGCAACTGAAGTATGCAAGGATAGACTTCTCTGGTACTCTGTTCTCTCTTCCTACCCTGGGATATGGTGTGATGATATGTATGTATGTATGCAAGTTTATTGTATTATTATTTCGTCACTATAAGTTTTACAACAATAGATTGCAATACGCATAATTGATTACACAAATTTTTGCAAGTATAACTGTTATAATTAACCGATAATAAACCCATTAATATTCAAATAAGTCCGTTAAAACACAAGTTATATGAAAAATTTTAACATTCTTGTTATGATTATTAATCCGCATCCAATTAAATATTTTTATAATTAAAACTGATTGTGTAGGTATTTGTAAATTATTTTTTAAATTATTCATGTAGTACTTTTTGTTTTAAAATTTCACAAGGTTTTCTTGGTGCTGAAATTAGGAAATACATAACGGCGAGTGCCAACGGACTATTTTTTGGAACAGGCTAGATAGAACGCAGTCACACTGTGTCTAATCCGTGCAAACTCCTTAACCTCTCTATTGTGTGGGTAGACCATCAGTACCGAGTTTTTGTCTCCAGTGGCATGCAAATAATCCTATCCTTAACTTTAAAGTTACTTACCTATAATACTTATGGTCTTCTTGAAGTGAAGTGGATCTCTTTAATGATTCACTTCATAAATATAAAAAAAGAGTGTGGTCATCACTAAATTCCATTTAACTCTTTCAAATAATTAAATTATATTAATCATTTCAACTTTTTTTTCTTTCTTCTTTTTTCTTTTTTTATAATGAAGAATTAGGATTTATTTTGTTTCTTTCTTTTTTTATAGTTTGTTTCCGTAATTTGTTGCCATTTTTGTGCATGCTGTGATAGCTTAAGAATTGAGCATTTAGTTTAATTTTATGTTATATTTATATTTTAATATCTACAATGTATCAATTACTAGCTATCCTAAAAATGAATAAATAAATAAATAAATAAATTAAGTCTTTTTGCTATTATCCAAATTACTAGAGGTCCAAATTCAAGTTTTTTTGTCTAAAATATAGTACAATAGTTATTGATTAAATAATACTAACGATATTTACGCGAATATTATACATTTGAAATAAATTTATTTTTACGTATCTATTAAATACAAACGCGATAAGCGTTTGTATTTGATTACTAATTTCGTGACGGCCACGAGAGGACTAGTCTAGACTAGACTAGTCCCCGTGAATAATAACACAGTAAAATTGTGGAAAGATCGAGAAATTAAAAATTTAATTTAAATTCGATAAAATTTGTAAAAAATATTTTATTTAAAACAGAGAGCTTTTTGAGGTATGTATATATAAATCCTTTTCTGTGTGGTGACGGACTAAGAGTATAATTCACCAGCTATCTTACCTGTGGGTGTCGTAAATTGACTAAAGGATGTAATACGCATGTACATAGATATGTAAGAGAAGAGAAACTCGAAATAAATTCTTATATCACTTAATCTTTTGCGAGATATATTAGGTCAATTTCTCTCCTAGGGTGGAAAGCTCGAGCCCAGCAGCGGAACGTAGGTATATGAGCTGAGATGACGATAATAATAAGGATATTATAATAAAAACGTTTAGCTATCTAAAAATAGATCTACAATTTATATATGTATCATCAATTTTTGCTCTCAAATATATTTTACGACCTAATAAAGCTCTTTGCACATGCACAGAATTTCGCCTTAAAAGAATACCGCAATGTAAAAAGGCTACACAACCAGTACAAGCCATGACAATGCTTCTTACTCAGATATAGTAGGTATTATGCACGCAATATATATTCTTCTTACATCATAAATATTTCCAAATAATTAACAATAGATTGGCAGCTTGTCGGACGTCCTCCCTCCTTGGGAATGTACCTAATTATAACGTGTGGGATATGGTCCACCCATAATCTTTTAAATTGTATTTGAATTATACATTGTATGGTGGTTCGAAGGGTATCACATCATCATCATCACAGCCCATACACGTCTCTCTGTTGGGTTCGGGCCTCCTCCGTAACGGGAGGGAAATTAACCGTGCTGGTCAGACGTGTTGGTATAGAGATTTGTATCGAGTTTTCCTTCTCTTGCATAGATGTTATATGCGAATTATATCTCTTAATCGTTTTGCACGGTCACCCACGGGTAAGATAGGGGGTGGTGAATTGTATTCATACTCCGTCACCATGCGGATGAAGGGTAGCACACTGGAGCTAATTCTTACCGAACATATTGTATAAAAAAAAAAAAATAATAGACAAATCCCCTGAGTTTCTTGCCAGATCTTCTCAGTAGCGGCTACGTTCCGATCCGTTGGTAGTTTATGTTAAAATTGATAATATGAGGCTGCTAGAACCAGAGCGGCCGAACCACGGAGCAAATATAAAGAGGAGCTGTTGTAATGAATATTTTCTATGAAACAATGCGTGTCATTTACAGGGGGTGAGGAGAACGCTGCTAATGGAGAAAGTGAGACAAGTAATAGTACTTGTCTCACTCCCTCCTTTATGTCCATCTACCGGCTATTAGCACAACTACTAATTTCGTATATTGTATGCAGTTGAGCTATCTTGCATTAGATGTCAGTAAGTGTATGGTATAACAGGGACGTACTCAGAATTTACCTATATCAAGAAGTGCTAATTTTTTTTTATTTCAAAGATACAAACAAATCTTATTAGCTGTTTGCTCTATTCAAATACAAATGTTTATAATCAAATAATTCTGCATAGCGAATAGGTGTATGACTACTGTTTTTAACCGAAAATTTCTTTATAAGGCTTGTCAGCATTGTTCATAATGTTAATATTTTATGAAAAATCCATCTTTTCTTTACTGTCATTCTGATAAACTCAGAAGTTTAGAAACCTTTTTTTTTCTTTATATTTGTGTCCTTTTCATACGACCAAATAATACAATTATTTGTTTGGGTTTCTAACAAATTGTCGAATGAAAGTAGTTGGACTTTTAGTAAATATGTTAGTTACACGGTATTATTTCCTTCCTTTTTGTCTTTTCCATATAAAAAAAGAATCAAACCACTCTATTAAAATAAGGCTTTATACAATTGATAATGCAACAATGGTGTCAATGACCAAGACATGTAAAAGAGTATTTCAAGCGAGCAGACCAGCCCCCCCCTGGTAGCAACCGTTTGATTGACGCACGGGCCATCTAAAACTTAGCCATGCCAAAGGTAACTTGAAGACCCGGTCTTCGACGCCACCACCATTTTGAATATTTTTGTGACGTGCTCAACTTCGTTAATCTTATTAAGAAATTGCATCGAGTGCAATTACATTATTAATAAATAAAGAAGAAAGGGTGACATTGGTTCCAATAATAAAAATGAAATACTCTTTTGTATCATATATTTCTTGAGCTATACCTAGTCTTGCCCTAAATACTGTAACAAAGAAAAACCTTTTTCTATTGCAAAAAATATTTATGACTTTTACAGTGTTAGTTTAATACATAAATATAAAACAATTTAAAACATAAAAAGCTTGTTCGAAGTGGTTTCTATTGGCTGCAATACAGTCCTTTAAATCTTCATTGTTAAAATGAGAAGAACAAATCTTTGTATATTTCGTAGGAGTCCAGATTTTCTATTAATTTTTGAAATCCATTGCTTCTAACATCGTCATTGGACGGTATTCTAAAACATACAAAATTTACAGTTTAATTATAATAGGTTCATTTAAAGTAGTGTAAAAAATATTTTTCTTTGATGAAAAATCCGAATGTTATAATTATATTCTAATTACGACCCTGGATTCTTGACACTTTTATAGTTCTTCATAGTTAACGACAGCGGGCGAATTGCTTACAAAATAATTATTAACTACATATAAAACTCATATTTTTGTTGAGGTAAAAGGCTTTGGGTATAAATTTTAATACTCATGGTTATTAGTTATTACAATAATCTTAATAGTTTGAACTGTATGTGCTTTTATTGTTCTGGGTCCTATTACGAAAAGTGGTGCCATCTAGCGTTGAGTAAAATTATTTCTGAACATGATACCGTCAAAAGAACTTTCTAGAAATTATTTTAATAAATTATGAATAAATATACTTACAAATGGAATGTGATTCTTTCCATAGCATCTGTACGTTTATTGGAGTAATTTTTACATGATAAAACGCAACACTTCATGGTTTTCTTCGTAATAACATAAAAATACACCAAAAATATAATTTTATGCACCGTACGAACACCGTCAGCGATGACAGAAGACTAATAGGCCACGCCTACTATTGATGTTAACGTGATGACGTCAGGGCCTACTTGAGAATCACAGTGCACAGTTACTTAGGCCGTCTCCTCTTTGTATTTGCTCCGTGGGCCGAACTAAACCATGTTTTACAATATGGAGAGAATTAAAATTCAATTTAACCGATTTGAACATAAGCAACAAATTTACTTGTATTACATAAGCAACAAATTTACTGTAGTTTTGTAGATTAATATTTCTAGATTACGAAATTGCAATTAGGTTAAAAGTTGCATAAATGCAGTTAGGCCACTCTGGTTCTAGCAGCCTCATATGTAAGTGCCCTCGCAGTGTTAATACCTACATAATAAATGAATTTGAATAGTTGACTAAACTCATTTTTTTCAGTTCTATTCAAATTTAGTTACTTATATACAAATTAAGATTAATGAAATTAGCGCCATCTAGTCATCATCATCAACATTCTCCTTATCCCAATTACTTGGGTTCAATACAATATGTACTTTTCTTTCATAGTATATATTGTAAAAGCTATTGACAAATTAGCGCCATCTAGTGTTAGATGTTATACATCTATCATTCGTTAGCTTCATATATCTATATGTGAACTCCAAATGTGGAGATATATTTGATGTTTTAAAAAAAAATAATTTGGCTGCCTGATGAAGCCATTATAGTAATTTCGGTTAATTTAATGATGTTGATACATTAAATTTGCATACGTGTACTTTTTTTGTTTTAATTTGTTTTTCTTTTAGAATTCACGGTTTGATAAGTGAGAAGATTTGTTGGGATATTAGTTCGAGCATGTTCGACGACCAAACATATTGGAGTTTTTGTAAAAGCAAAGTAAGATTATTTGATCTACTATACCACGGTGGTCATACGGATTAGTATATGGTTTTATTTCGAGTTTTCCTTCTCAAGCATAAATGTAAGTTAAATACCGCTAAGTGGGCGTAATTGATCTACTAGACCACAGTAGTCATACTGATTAGTATAGGGTTTTATATGCAGTTTTCCTTCTCTTGCATAAATGTAAGTTAAATATCACTAAGTGGGAGTAATTGAATCTACTATACCACGGTGGTGATACGGATTAGTATAGGGTTTTATTTGCAGTTTTCCTTCTCTTGTATAAATGTAAATTACGTATCACTTAGTGGTCTTTTACAATACTCACAGACAAGAAAGTGAATGGTGAATGTGTTCTCACACCATCACTACTTGACATTAACATAAATTTTAACATATTCAACATTAAAATACAAATTAATCTTAGAAATGTCATTTCAAATTCATACATATGTCATTTCAAATTCATCTATATTTTACATATGTAAAATACAAGAAATGTTACCATGTTCACTATAAAATATGAAACCATCTAATCGATGTACGCCAAACAGGTTTTATATGAAAAGCAATAACCTTATTTTTTTTAAATTAAACCGCTTAAAATGAACCGAAAAAAAAATAGGACAAATTTTATAATGACTTTAACCTTACTTTAAAGAATTATATAAAACAAATCTAATATAAAAATTTATTAATTTAATTCTCAACAAATTTGTTCGCAACATTATCGTACCGTATGTTTACACAAGAAACAAAATAAACTTATCCCAAATATAGCCATAAACACATTTTATGTGAGCTTAATTAAAATTATACAAAGTCTTTAACAAAAAAAAACCCGCGCCACTAAGTCGAAACTGTGAATAACTTCTACCAACATAACTAATTAATATGTAAGTTTTAAAATATAAAAGAATACATTTGCATATAAGAATATATTATATACAGAGTCTATGGTCTTGTGATTTTAACTGGCAACTTTTTAATATAGAGTTATATTATGTTCCATTTAAGGAAATATTATTAGGATTTTTTAAAGAATTCATCATTAAAAGGGGATTAAAATGGAGGAAACTGAGATTTACCACTTGCTTACAAATAATCATTATACCACGTTCATAACCCTAGACCAGATTGGTCACGTACTGAAGGAAGGTGAAGTCAAGAGTCTCCGAAACCGGCGAGCGTGTATGAAGAGAATTATGAATGTTGAGGAAGCGACTGAAGTATGCAAGGATAGAGTTCTCTGGCACTCTGTTCTCGCTGCCTACCATGCAAGGGATATGGTGTGATGATATGTATGTATGTATGTATCAAGAAGGGAAGGAATATAGATAAAGTTTAAAGTGGAATAAGATATAAAGGAGTCTTCTTCAGCCAGCCATTCCAGCTTCTAATTTGTCACAGAACTACGAACATTGATTCCACGCGTGTTTTGGTTCTTAAACAATCATTCGTAGGACGATTACGCATCAAATGTGCTTTTGGAACCGTAAGAAAGTCGAGAATTTCCTTTCCTTTCCTCCATTTTAAAAGAATAATGGATCTCTGACATATATTGCCTAATTCAATCAATTATTTCTGATATATTCTCTTGAAATTGTCAATTGTTATAATTTGAACTGCTCAGGGTAATGAGCTTTCTTTTTGTCAAAACTATGCTTTGGATACTCCACCTGAACCGTTAAAGCGATGGGAGGGTGGCTCTAAAACCTATTGAGTCTCTTTAAAATAACTATCGGGTTTACCAACGGTACAGCTTCCTTGATTTTTGTGACTTGCCTGATGCATTATCCTCTTATATACCCATTTAGAACCACCGTCGACATCCGGGCAACAAACAATAGTGTTGCCAACTCTTTTCGGGTAACGGATTAAACCCCGGTCATCTCGTATTGGCGTTCAATCCCTCAGCAAATCAACTAAGCTAGGATAACATAATAATTGCTTAGTAAGCGGATTTATAATCTCCATATCTATTCTGGTTATCCTTCGACTGGATGTTACTTGTCTCATAGGAAGATACTCAAAATATCATTCTTGAGTATCATTCCGAGCGGGTGATCGAAGTCGAAGAATGAGTTCCTGTGACCCTCTCTATAGTCTTTGAAGCCAATACAGCTGGTTATAGTAGATATCCTTACTTAAGTCTTCCGTTGCAATGAATAGTTTGAGCGGATTACGTCCAGATACTAGTCACACGAGAAAAGGAAAAGTTAAATCAAATCTATCTAGACTACAGCAATGGCGTAGTACTTAAGATATCTACAATACCAGTGTCGTGAGTACCATTCCCACGCAGGCCTATTGTCCTGTGCGTCCCTAATACCTTGTATCTACAATCCATAAATGGTACTACCTCTGAGTCAAGGTGTCAATTGCTCATTTATAAAATCTCATGTAGGTATTATAATAATTATTTCCTTAATACAAAGTGTTGTCTTTTAAATAATATTAACAATCTAATTCATCATCATGATCATCATCACAGCTCACACACGTCCCACTGTTGGGCTCAGGCTTCCTCCGTAATGGGAGGGAAATTAACCTATTATACCACGCTGGTTAGACGTGTTGGTAAAGAGTTTTGTTTCGAGGTTTCCTTCTTTTGCATAGATGTTATAAGCGTTTTATATTTTTTTTTCCCGCAATGTGGTCACGGGAATCCACCCGGGCTCGTTCTGCGGCCTCCTTCTGCGAGATGACAGCCTCGCAGAAGCCGGCGACCGCGTTCCTGATGCTGTCGCCCATCGCTTTCGCGACAGCCGGCAGCGTCAGGTCGGCACCGATGACAGCGATGAGGTCACAGCGTTGCCGGGCCCAGGTAATGCAGACCTCCAGCGTGTGTTGCGCCGTGTCCTCGTCACTGCCGCACTGGTGGCAGGACGGAGTCGACTCCCTCCTTGCAATCTTGTGTAGGTATTTGCCGAAGCACCCGTGCCCCGACAACAACTGCACCAACCGGAAAGAGAGGACTCCGTGCTGCCGCTCCATCTACTCCGTCAATACGGGCCGGAGAGCCTCTACGGTAAGAACACCGTGTCTAGGCCGCTCCAGCCGCGTAGCGCAGTGAGCGATGACGTCTCGGCGGGCATCCTTGCCCCAGGTGGCTATCTCGCTAAGCGATGGGGAGCCACCCTCGTCACGCACTGAGGTCGCCCTCCGGTAGAGGTCGGAGAGCATCTCCGCCTCTATGTCCCAAGGGGGTGTCCTGGCCAACACGCTTGCCGCCTCGGTCGACACCGTGCGGTATCCGCGGATGGCTCTGACCGTCATGATTCTCTAAGGGCGCCACAGAAAAGCCCTCAGCCGGAGGGTCAGAGACTTCGCCCACACAGGTGCGTCGTACATGGCCATCGAGCGGATCACCCCCGCATACAGCCGTCGGTCTTCAAAGCTGGGTCCGCCCACGTTCGGCATGAGCCGTGATAGGGCGGACGCCGCGCCGACCAGCCGGGGAGCAATTCGGTGGAAATGCCCCCAGAACGCCCATCGCCCGTCCAGCACTAGGCCCAAGTACTTCGTATGGGCCTGGATACTGCTGTGGATGGAGTTGACGACTATCGAGGGGCCAATAGGCGGCCTTACACGGGGCCCATGGAATAAGAGGGCCTCCGTCTTGTTTAGGGCCACCCTGAGCCCCAGCGCCTCGATTCGCCAGACCATCTCCTCGGTGCCGAGAGTGGTCAGGCTCGCTGTCTCTTCGAGTGTCCTGCCCTAGGCTGTGACGAGCGTACCGTCAGCATAGCATATCAAGCTCAGCCCCAGGGGGGAAATTCCTTCGCAGCGCCCAGTCGTACCCGATGTCCTACAGAGTCGGCCTCAGAACCGACCCCTGCGGAACACCGCACGACATGGGCGTCCGCACAATGTCCCCTGCGGGACCCGCGCAGAGGACACTGCGCCCCTCCAAATAGTCCGCACCAGCCGCCTCAGGTACAAGGGCACCCCATGAAATCGGAGCGCCTCCCTGATGCAGCTGAATGGCAGACTATTGAATGCGTTGGCGATGTCTAAAGACACCGCCAACAGCACTCCTCCGCCGGTGACAGCCTTCGCGGCCGTCTGCCTCAATCGTAGCAGGGCCGCGATGGTCGAACGCCCCCTTCTAAAGCCGAATTGAACGTCCTACGAATCGGGCCCCACCTCGCCCAGGTGCTGGACGATGCGGGCAGCGAGGATGCGCTCCAGCAGCTTGCCCACATCGTCAAGGAGTACGATGGGTCTGTAGGCCGACGGCGAATCCGGGGGTCGTCTCGGCTTTGGCAGGAGAACCAACCTCCCCTTCTTCCAGCACTCAGGGAACCATCCAGACGCCAAATAGGCGTAGTACAATTGCCTGAGGCGAGGCTCGAGGTGCTCGAGGAGCGACGTCAGCACCCGGACTGGTATTCTGTCCGGGCCGGGGGCCGTGTTGGCGGAACGGATCCTCGCCACAGCCGCCCCCACTTCCGACTCCGTCACGGGCGGAATACTATCCTCGGCCTTCCGGTCTTGATCTGGCGACGCCATGACCAGGGACGTGTGCTCCGACTGCCGCGGAAACAACTACTCGACCACCCTACAGAGGAAGTCGAGCTGGAGGGTCTCGGTGAGGGGTGGGGGGGCCTGCGCGCGAAGCTTGTTCAGCGACGCGCGATACGGGTGGCCCCAGGAGTCACGGTCGAGACCATCCAGCATCTCCTGCCAACTCGTACCCTTGGTGGATCAGATGGCCATGACCTCCATCCGGATGTAGCGGTGATCGAAAAGGGTCTCCGCCTCCTCCAGGACACTCCAGTTTCTCACCCGTGATGCGACAGCAGGGCTAGCGAACGACAAGTCCACTATCGACTTGCCCTGCTGCCGCACACATAAGCGTTTTATATCTGTTATTCATCTCTTACGATCATCCACGGGTAAGATAGGGGTAGTGAATTATATTCTTATTCCGTCACCACACCGATAAATAATCTAATTAACTGACATATTTTTTTTTTCTTTTTCACATATTCATGCATTGTCAACCATTTCTGAGCTATGGTACAAATTTTAAGCACAGGAATCAAACACATAGCACGATAGGTCGATATTAACTACTACACCATCTGTGCAGTCAATTTTAACCCGTCTAAAATGTTACCTCATTGCAGATGCCTTAACCTCGTTATCGTATAAGTATGCGTGCAACTGGCCATTAATGCGTTTACATGAGCCCGCTTAAGGACCCCTGCCGATGGCCACCAACGTCGTCGTAATGAAGACATTCACTCTTAAAATCATGTCCGCTAGGGTTGTCACTATTTTGAAGAAGAAAAACAATTTTAAAAATTACTATGAGAGGACTTTAAATTTTTGATCGCCATCTTTTTTCGTATTGTGTTCTCGAAAGGTTAAGAAGAGTGAAACATGATCTCTTGTCAATAATAATTTTATGTTATTAAATAATTGATGGCGGTAAGGCCACACTTTCGACAGTTTAAGTCTCTGTCTACAGCCGCGGGCTCGTCCGTCCGGGGTAGTTCCACACTCTCGCTGAAAAATCGAGATTAAAGCAGTGGCAATGTATTG
This sequence comes from Lymantria monacha, assembly GCA_905163515.2. NCBI lineage: Eukaryota > Metazoa > Arthropoda > Insecta > Lepidoptera > Erebidae > Lymantria > Lymantria monacha. The sequence continues at coordinate 29,388,626 of LR991095.1, read as the reverse complement.
TAGTTTTTCGTTCGGTGAGCGAGAGAGCCGGCAGCCCAACTAACTGGGTGGATTTACGGTCTTCATTGGTAGGTAGCGGCCTTACCCTTGGTATTACAAAGTTCCATGGGTGGCAGTAACACTTACCATCAGATATGGTGCTTGCTCGTTTGCCAGCATAAAATAATGTGGTCTTCATGTGATCAAAGAGTAAGAATACAATTCACCACACGCTATCTCACCCATGGATCTTATAAAAAACGAGTAAGGCAATGTTATGCAAGAGATAGAAAACTCGAAATAAAACATTATACCAACACGTTCCACCAGCGTCCATCCATCCATCCATCAGCCTGTAAGCGTCCACTGTTGGACATAGGCCTCTCCACGAGAATGCCATTCGCAACGGTCCTGTGCCACCTGCATCCAACGATTTCCTGCAATCTTCTTGATGTCTTCAGTCCACCTAGTAAGTAGCCGACCTACGCTGCGTCGTCTGATTCGTTGTCGCCACTCTAGAACCTTTTTCCCCCAACGGTTGCCGGTTCGTCGAGCGATGTGGCCTGCCCATTGCTACTTCTTCAATCAAATTAATTCTTCGGGCTATGTCAGTTACACCCGTTCTTCTACGGATTTCCATATTCCAGATTTTATCACGTAGAGAAATACCGAGCATAGCCCTCTCCATAGTACGTTGAGCGACTTTGAGTCTTTCTATGAGGGCGACATATCATCCTACTATAGGCTTCTATTTATTATTTCTCTCCATCTCAAGGAGTGTTGACGTCAGAGAGGCGGTCAGTCATAAAACTATTACCAATAAAAATTTGCAATAATACGAAGATGAATACATATTCGACCGTAATTAATTGGAATAAGGGCAGGAGAATGACGATATGAAGGAAGCTCGAGCCCAGTGGTGCAGCTGAGATGATGACGTTGATGATGAAATGAATGTTGAAATCAATGTTGTATGAAAGTTGCTGATTAATAATTAAAATGTCCTACTATAATACGTTTAACTTCTAAAGTGAATCTTTATGTGACATTATGCCTGGTTTTAAGCGTTGGTACACCATCATTTCATTAAATGACCTTCAATTCCATATAATGGTATACTTCAGCATTTGTTACCCTTTTTTTTTTTTTTTTTTTATTGGTGGGCTATGGGTGCGTCTCGCCCCGCTGAATCGGTCCGGGGTGACGGAAAGGCGGCGCGTGACCCCATAGACCCACCGTAAAACCTTCTCTCTTCGCCGTGCGAGCGGACCACCGGTACTCGATAGCATTTGTTACCCTTGGGAGTCGACCACCCGGCTGAGGCTGACAGGTTGGATCATTAGAATGGTCAACAATATTTTCTACATATATAGCGTAGTGGTGGGGCTGCCGAACTACCACGCCAGTTCAGTGGGTTCGATTCCCATACAATACTTTGGTCTGGGTCTGTCTGTAATTAGTGTTCATTAATTATATATTTGTAAAGTCCGCCAAGCAAGGATTGTTATTAGTTGCCTTTAAAAAAAATATATAACATTTTTTTGTGATGATTTTCTCCGTCATATACGGACACTATACTATTAATCCTTACTTTGCTCGTGGATGTCGTAAAAGACGATTAAGAACCTTATAACGACCTGAGTCAACTACATCTGATGCCGTTTGGTCAACAATTACATTCCCAAGGAGGGTTGACGTCTGGCAGGCGGCTAGTCATAAAACTATTGGCAATAACTTTTACAATATGTACTATGAAAGAAGAGTACATATTGTATCGACCCCAAGTAATTGGGATAAGAGTAGGAAAATGAAAATGATAAGTTCCTCTGCTGGGCTTCTCAACAATAGGAGAGAAATTGACCTACTATACCATGCTAGTCAGGCGCGTTAGAGTAGGGTATTATTTTATTGGAGTTTTCCCTCCCTTGCAAAGGTGTTATATGCATATTATAGCCCTTAGTTGTATTTTATAAAACCCGAGTAAGATAGGAGATGGTGTACTATATACTTACTCCGTCACCATACAGAAAAAAATATGGACCAGTAGATGTTCAAAATGGATGGTCCGTCATACATTTAATCAGCGTGGCGAATTAGATGATCAATGTTTCTCTTAATTTAGAGAAAACTCATGTTGAATAATAAACTTGATAGATAAAAAAATAATAAGAGTATTGTCTATTCTGCCTCTTCTCCATTTAAGTGCTATAAAAGTGCTGTTAAGATTCGTTCTTTCTTTTTGCTCCTCTTCGATTGCGTATTTTTTTTTCTTTTTGCTGCCTTTAACATTACTGAAGTGAACGGGAATTACTAATTGCTATTAAGCGTAATGCAAGCTTATTAACAAGCAATAAAAATAGTTTTTATATAAACTTGAACCCCGGAGACAACCCTATCGCCGTTGGACATTAAATAACTTTATTTCTTAAGATTCCCAAGTTCTCAAATGTAATTATAATAAGGCCTATACAAGCTTAATGAGATGATTTGATCTTAAAATATTCAATAAAGATTCTTTAAAAGTACTGCCACTGTTTTATCGTTGATAACAGCATGCCTGAATTCCTATAGATTCAATCGAGACGTACGAATTAAATGTTTTGGAATTCTCATGTGGACCATCTTGATTGATTTCTTAAATCACTATCTATATTTTAGTGTTTTATGGGACATTCAGTAATTTGTATGACATTTGATGTTATGTAATGCAGACGAAGTGCTAAAGTACAGTGAATATGATATAACAACGCAAATATAATGTTCGGAATATACCTATGTCCAAAACTAATAACTTAAGTAATCAAGATGGACACAAGTAGTCTAATTTTTTATAAAAACCCGAAAACTAAGCGAAAAATGATGTCACAAGCGGGGTTCGAACCCGCACGTATTGGGAGTCCGGCCAAATCGTGCCATGTGCATCCACTTACACCACCGTGAACTATTGTAGGACATTCAAATCGCGCTTCGTATCATATTTACGTCTTTAAGGTGACGTACGCCATCTACCCGACAATGTTTACACATTGTAAGCTTAATACTTCAAACTTTGCAGTTAGAATTGTATTAAACAATGACACAACCTTGTTATTCAAACTATTATTATTAATTACATGTGACGTTGTTTGTCCGCTATGGACTGTTAAATTACATAACGGATTTTAATCAAATTTGCACTGCTTGTGTAGTTTAATCCAAATTAAAAGATATGATAGCTTCCAACTCAATTTATACTCGCAATATTATTTTTTTGCAAATTATTTGTTTATTATTTGACAGTCACAATTATCTGTTATATCCAAACGATTTTAACAGATGGCGGTATTTGTTGACTGGATTGAGTAAGTATTTAATAGATGACGCTATTAAACGTACAAACGTTTCATATAAGCTACAGTTTATTAGCATAACCACCACGTGTTACTGAGGCTACCTTAGCCACAGCAACGCGTGGTCAGGTCTGCTAGTATAATATAAAAATTATAACTTGCATATAACAAAGGTAAATAATAGTAAATATAAATATGGTAGTAAATAAACCTTTTTTAAAAAAAACAATAACTTACACTAAGGAGGTTAAGGTGGGACTTTACAAACGTATAATTCATCATCATCTCAGCTCATAAATGTTCCCCTGTTGGGCTCGAGTCTCCTTCGTAATGGAAGGGAAATTGACCTACTATACCACACTAGTCAGACGTGTTGGTATAGGGTTCTTTTTTTTCGAATTTTTCTTCTCTTGCATAGATGTTATAATATGCGTTTTATATCCCTTAGTCGTCTCACGATCACCCACAGGTAAGATAGGCGTGGGGAATTGTATTTTTACTCCGTCACTACGAATTAAACGTTTAATTGACATCATGAATTAAACGTATAATTGACGCAGACAAATTACATCCAGACTCAGAATAACACTTTGTAGATCGCACAAAGTATTGTCCTTGAAGAAATCGAACACACTGCACTGGCACGGAAGGTCGTTCTCTAACAACTACGCCATCTGTGCAGATGTATGTGAAAACTTGCTGAATGATATCTTGAGGTTCTGATGATCTATTATCATAAATATATTAGGTTTATGCAAATAATTAGATTATAATCATTTAAAAAATATTTTTTGTAAAAATAAACAGTAGACTTTTAAAATGACTTACGAATGTCATACGTTCTTTTAATAAATAAATAAATTTCAGGGACTTTTGACGGCAATTTGAAAACGTCATGTGGTGCTCTTGTATTATATTCTACATCTTAGTGTTTTAACGTGTTATATTGGATAATTTTGATGGCATTTTATGTAATGTGAAGCGGCGGAACTACAGGGATGTAGTGATTATCATATAAAAGTGCTTTACAACGTTTTCGTTTTCCATCAAAATTCCCACAAGATACCATTAACAGTATGGCCATTGCACTGTTAATGGTGACAATTTGACTTAGACAACGACTGACTTGAAAGACTAAAAACGTGAAAATATTTATAACTTGACACTGGCACCAATAGCTCGTATATGTAGCTGATTGCCAATATACATATAAGAAGAAGAAGAAATAAATTTCATGATTGTCTATAGAACTTGGCACCCATTTAGTTCTCGAATCTTTTGTCAGTCAAGTTAGTACCCAATTTCACATACACGTTCTTTTTTGTTTTGAGTATTAAATCGAAAAAAATTTGTAGATATTTCTTTTCGGATAGATTCATCATCTCATCATCACCATCATCTCAGCTCATATATGTCTCACTGCTGGACTGAAAGCCTCCTCCACACTAGGAGGGAAGATGAACTACTGCACCACGCTGGTCAGATGTGTTGATATAGGGTTTTGTTTCGAGTTTTCCTTCTCTTGCATAGATGTAATATGCATATTTTATACCTTAGTCATCGTTTACGACACCCACAAGTAAGTAGGTGGTGGTGAATTGTATTCTTACTTCGTCACCACACGGAAATTTCAGCTTGATGGCGTATAGGATATTTCCCATACAGACATAAATAAGTTTATCACAACCCTTACTTTGCTCGTGGGTGTCGTAAAAGACGACTAAGAGCCTTATAACGACCTGGGCGAACTCCATCTAATGCCCTTTGGTCAACAATTACATTCCCAAGAAGGGTTGACGTCTGGCAGGCGGCCGGTCATAAAACTATTGCCAATAACTTTTACAATATGTACTATGAATGAAGAGTACATATTGTATCGACCCCAAGTAATTGGAATAAGAGTAGGAGAATGATGATGAGACATAAATAGGTTTAATTTGTGAAATAATTGGTACGGATTGCCAATAAATACTGAATCTAATCCTGTAATCTTATTCTTATCCCAATATGTAGTCCACTTCCGTCGTACATATTGCAAAAATGATTAACTATTGCTTTATGACCGGCTTGCCTTTTTTATGGCAGGCTATAGTCTAGGCTAGTGTCGCCCAAATGCAAGACTAATGTGAGTCTCGCAGGTCTTGCAACTCTCGCTGTTAGGATAACACAGAGTCATTTGTTTTGATAGAAATGAAAAATCCAACTAAATTAATGAAATTCCATTCATCTAGTGACACTAACTGTACAACTATCAATAATTAGGTACATACCACTTAACGGGAGTGGGGCTATAATCACACCTATCTATCATGAGACTGTTTAAAATAACATCAAATTATTTCCCCATGTATTGGTATTAAGTATACAAAATGTTGACAATTCTTTCTTTGCCAACGGAATCTTAAAATGCTGCCTAAGGGAGCACTGCGAGACTCTTGCAGCGAGTCTTGGTCTTGCATTTGAGCAACACTAGTCTGGGCACACTTCTCCCAACCGTCCGCCTGCCTGATATCTACCTTCTTGGGAATGTAATTGTTGGCCAAACAGCATCAGGTGGCTCAGGCCAATATAATATTTCCCATCCTGTATGTGGTAATAATATTTGGGTTCGTAGACCTGCCAAAATGGTAATCTAACCGTTAATTAAGCGGGATATTTATACCGATATCTTGACTTTGATGAGTCATCATTCTATCCTTATTTCTACATATTTAGCTTAGATGAAAGATGAGCAAATCAGGCTGTGTAGGTTTACGGCTAAGTTTTAGAACCAATCGCCCTCTTTATATTTTAAGACCACTTATTATTCCAATTGAAATTGATTGATGAAGAGATTTTAGTCACATTTACGATATCCACGAGAAATAATATTTCAGCTGATATACATACATCCCACTGCTGAGCTGGAACCTCCTCCATAATAGGATGAACATTGAATACAATACCACGCTGTTCAGACGAATTGATAGGGTTTAATTTTGAGTTTTCCTTCTCTTATATGAATACACATCATATCCCTTAAACGTCTTTTATGACACTCAAGGGTAAGATAGAGAGGGAGTGATGAATTGTATTCTTACTCTGTTACTACACGAAATTACAAAAATTAATGTAATCATATTTTAGTGTGTGACAGAGTAAGAATACAATACACCACCCCACTTTCTTAGCATGTGCATCATATAGAAAATACAAATTAAGTCTATGGAATAGAACGAACCCATCTGATTAGTGTGGTATAACAGGTCAATTTCCCTCGTATTGTGGAAGAGATTCGATTCAAGCAGTGGGATGTATCATCATCTCAGCTCATATATGTGATATTAGGCTCGAGCCTCCATCATAATGGGAGTGAAAATTGACCTAATATACCACGCTGGTCAGACGTGTTGGTATAGGGTTTTGTTTCGAGTTTTCATTCTCTTGCATAGATGTTATATTCGTTTTATATCCCTTAGTCGTCTACGATCACCCACGGGTAAGATAGGGGGGTGGTGACACCACACGGAAACTTATAACGTTGGACATATATTAGCTAAGATGATTGTCCATGAAAATAATCAATTTAAATCAATAACATTCTATTTTAAATGAAGTTATCATACATATAAGAATTTTAAATAATTAATCTTATATTTAAATCTATCAAAAATATAACAAAAATAAAATGGAAAAGATATAAAAAGATAAAGATAACCAGACTACTAATACCGAATGACTTAATTAACGATGGCCGTGGGTGGTCCGCTTTACATCCGGTACAAACGCTGCAGTATTAGGGTAAGCAGTACAAGTTTATGCACCGAACAATATTTATTTTAATAGATACGATGGCATAAATAACTTAGTTGTTAAACCGAACTCTCAACCTGAATATTATAGGTTCGATTCTAAATATATTTAAGAAATACATAGAATGAATAAAATATAACACAAATTTTTGGTTTTTATGACTGGCCACCTTTCTGAAGTATACCATCTTCGGGAATGTAATTGTTGATCATACTACATTAGACAGAATTGGCCCAGGTCGATGTAAAGTTGTAGGGTGGGTCTATAGAATCGCGCGCCGCCTCTTTCGTCACCCCGGATCGATTTGGCGGGGCGCGAACAAATCCATAGTCCACCGAAAAAAAAAAGTTCGATATAAAGCTCTTAGTCGTCTTTTACGACATCCACGTGCAAAGTAAACATACATACATATCATCACGCCATATCCCTTGCAGGGTAGGCAGAGACAACAGAGTGCCAGAGAACTCTATTTCTGCATACTTCACTCACTTCCTTCGCTCCGCAAAGTAAAGTTTGGTAGTATTCGTAGCCGCCATACAGCACATTTTTCGGTTATATTTATAATAAAAAAATTGGGAATAGAAGCTATGTACTTAATGGTCTTAATCAATATTTATGCTAATACTAATATTATTTATTTTCTTTTGTTCTAGGAAGAAGTAAGTACGGGACCCGCTCACGGCAACCACGTGAGATAATTCCATTTATTTTTCTATTTGTAATATGTTTTTTCAGCTTTTGTATTTGTGTATTTGTTTTTGAGCTATTGTATTTGTATATTTGTTTTTGAACATTTGTATTTGTGTATTTGTTTTTGAGTTGTTGATTTATGTATTTGTTTTTGAGTTGTTGATTTATGTATTTCTTTTTGTGCTTTTGTTTTTGTTTGTTTGTTTTTGAGTGTTGCTTTTAGTTTTTCTGCCTTAACAGTAGCTAGTAACGTTCTCATATATAAATATAATCGTTAAGTTCTCGGGTTCAATTCCCGTGAAATTTATAACCATTCCGTTAATGGTCAGAGAACTGCTTTTTATGTCAGTTATTGCTTGAAAGTAGATATATCGGATACAATATAAAATATTTGATGGCTTTATAAGTAAAAAACTGGTTGTCATTTAAAACTTTCCATCGTTATAGTTGGAACGGTCAAGCGTGAGTTATGCACAATGTATAATATAATTTTATAAGCAATTTATAAAGAAGCATTAATGACCTCGTAATGTATTCCATATATACTTGCAACATGGTGATGAAGGGAGAATACAAATAATACAATTCACCATCTCTTCATATCTCATGGTTCACGTAAAACATGGCTAAAGGTAAATTGCAAGAAAGCAAGCTCAAAAGAAACACCAATGCTAATTCATCTTACCAGCGTATAATAATTTATTATAGAGGGGAAACCGTTTATAGATACATAGTTCGAATACAAGACAGACGTTTTGTAGGACTCCTAGTGCAAGCCACTGTCTAAACTCATCCAGGCGCCCCGGGCGGCGCAGGCGCGAATATCTGCGCCTGCGCCGCCCTAGCCGAGGCATCATAGACCGGACTAGTACCCGGTCCGATCACCCGAAGTGAGGTCACCGCGTGAGGACGACGCCCCGATGGAGAAAGCTGTCGGGGCATCGACTTGAGAGGAACCCGTGAGTGTATACTGACGGGCGGGCCACCGAAGACAAAGATAGGGTACCGGCGGCCCGCTCACACGGCGAAGAGAGGTGCTTGCAGGGTGGGTCTATGGGGTTGCGTGCCGCCTCTTCCGTCGCCCCGGACCGATTTGGCGGGGTGCGACCATATCTATAGTCCACCGCAAGAAAAAAAAAGGATATTTCATCCAAATATCTAGAACCAGAGACAATTGCTATGATTTTTGTATTCATTTCTTCACCCCTAGAGCTAAGTTAACATTTCTGTCCTTTCTAAATTGGTGGGCATATCCAGGCAATACTTTATTTTAAACGTCCATGGTGTCCAGCTGTATGCTATCCAGCGACTGTTTCACAACGCAAGCTGTAGTTATTCTCAGTCCATTTGGTAATCAACTAAAACCACTATCTTGACTTCGGTAGCCCATCTAATGAAGTCATTCGGATAACTCTTTTATCGACATCCCGGGCTATCATCAACATGCTTGCCTCATTGCGT